>CM062096.1:3038023-3638023 GCA_031163375.1 Conogethes punctiferalis | reverse complement strand
GATTTCTTGGGAGACGCTTCCTGAATTCAATTAGTCAATAAATAGACTCTACAAATAAAATAAAGTAAGTTTTTTTTTTTTAATAATAGCTCGACATAATGGCTTCCCTACGCCTGATGGAAAGCGAAAGAGAAGCCCAAATCGCTGTGACAACTGGCAAGTAACTGGTTAGTAACCTGTCAGTTGCCACTGTCATGCCGGCCCAACCCTACCCACGAGCTCCGGAGACCCTACTCACCAGCAGAAACACGACCCGGAGGTCATTTGGCTGCGGTATTCTATAGGGTGGAGGTTCTTCCCCGGACGGGCGGCTCAATTCGAGCGAAGATTCGGTATGCCCTACCTCTCTTACTAAGTTATTACTGCAAAAGCATTACTCGTATAATACTTTTGCACATCAAAATGCTGCCTACCCGATAAAGGTCTAGAAAAGTCCTATTCGCAATGAGACTAATTTACTACTGTGAGAACAGACATGTTCCCACGAAAAGTGGAAGTACTTCCTCCGAGCTTAATTGTCGTATAAATAATATACGCTTGATGATGAAAACTTCACAAGTGCGGTGTAGGCTGTCTATAGAGCTCGCCTATAGGGAGACACTTGACGCAATATAAATGTTCAACGCCATCTGTTGTTAGTCGACGGAATTAAGTATACATATAATGTTGTAACAAAGTGAAGATAGATGTCGCTATAAATAAAATAGTCGAGGTTAGAAGTAAATAAATAAGAGCTTGTAAAGATACTGTACCTCATTCGATAAGACTTCCCAAATTCCGTCGCACGCGATCACGATAAACTCCCAATCATCGTTGAGCTGTCTCACTTGCACATCTGGGTAAGCTGTAATATAGGGATGCTCGATGAACATCGATGTTCGATGATCATCGATGTTGAAAGCAAAAATCGATGTTTTAACATCGATGTTACCATATGAAAAATATCGCAACATCGATGTTAACGGAATCGATCATCGATGTAAACTTACGGCCTCATTTTTCGCACGACACGCATTCCAAACCAATGCAACTTAGAAAAAATATGATGTCTTCTATGATCGCATCCACAAATCGTCAATTTCAATTATGTACATTTCAATTTTATACATTGTGTTTTACTTATTCAAGTATTAATGTAAAAATTATCGATAGATCCAACATCGATGTTCGGTTTTCGATAAATATCGAACATCGATGTTGAGCCTTCGATTATGACATCGATGTCAACATCGATGTTTTTTGAATATCGATCATCCCATTACAGTGTAATACAATAGGCTTGTTTGGCTAAAAATGTAATTAGTCCGTCTTTTAGCTTATTCAAAAATAAAACACATGTATTTTTTTTTTATTTGTAAATTAAACTAATTATTTTAAAAAAAAAAATTAAACCGACTTCAAAAAAAACACAAACGACCAAAACTAAAAAGCGATAAATAACGTAAGTAATTCTATCCTTAATACATAATTATTTAAATATTACAATTATCACTTATTTTTGAAGTCGGTGCCAGCCACGAAGCAAGTGCCAGCCTCTCGGTACCTAACTTAGACTGTTGTTGTATGACGCGCGCGGCCGGCAAATCCACACGACAATATACATTTATTTGGCTGGCACCGACTTCAAAAATAAGTGATAATTGTAATATTTAAATAATTATGTATTAAGGATAGAATTACTTACGTTATTTATCGCTTTTTAGTTTTGGTCGTTTGTGTTTTTTTTGAAGTCGGTTTAATTTTTTTTTTTAAAATAACTTTATTTCACTATTTTTAGTTACGTTTATGTGCTGTGACCTTGAATAAAGGCTAATTAATGTCCTTAAGACTTTTACTTAGGAATGAAAAATTTTGCTTTAAGTCGAGTGAAGACTTTGCGATCTAGAATCAAGCATATCACTTACCAAATCACCTGCCCTATTAGCCCTGCATAAGTACACACTACTATCTAGTTTAATATCGACCAATGTCACTACTGTCCCCTAACTCCTAACTGTTAAGGAGTTCTGTGGCTTCATCATCAGCACCAGATGTTGACGCCCGGAAGCATATACCTGAGTAAAATATGATTACGTAACAAAAACACCATGTGGGCATACAATTTTCGGTTGTTGCCCTCAATTTCTCCAGGATCCCATCATCAGATCCTGACTTGGTGATAATGGGACCACCTCGGAAGTGTCCTCTGTCTAACTGTCGAAAATTTTTTGAAATCCATCCATAATTGACGGAAATATCGGTGAACATACATAAAAAAAAAATAAAAATATTATACATACAGACGAATTGAGAACCTCCTCCTTTTTTCGAAGTCGGTTAAAAATTACAAAGTAAAAGCCCGTTGAAATTAGGCGTGACGTCACTCGGTGAGGCATTTTTACGGGAGCGAGTGACGTCCAAAGACTCCCACTCCTAACTTTTGATGCCTTTTATCTTTGCTATTTTATTTTGTATTTGAATGAAGAAAGGAAAAATGCGTGTCCAATACATTTTTATGATCTAAAATCCGGACTAAATATAATGTAATTATTTGACACCCAAAACATCCACGTCTGAGGCTTCATAAAACTGGGAAGTCCTTCGTCGGATTAGATATTAAATTATTCAATAAGCTACCAGAACATGTTGTTGAACTGCCCACTCATAAATTTAAAGCATATCTAAAATCATTACTAATGAAAGGGGCTTACTATAAAGTAGAGGACTTTTTGAACAACATTCCTTGGATTGCAGATTCTTAGTCAACACTCCTATTGAATTGTATAAACTCAATTTATAGCTTTGCATTGTATAAGTTTAAATTTTCTTATTTAAACGTTGTAATACAAAAATTGTAAGAATTTTGGCGATGAAAAAGAGTAACTATCGAGTATGCCATTAATATAGAGAAGGCCTTTATCTGATGATAAACTCTGGACTGCGCTAGCCTGATGACTAGCGCAGTCCAGAGTCCACTGCTGGACATAGGCTTCTCCAGTTGTTCACCACTTAGGGCAAACCTCTGGAGGATATACCCATAATCGCCACGCTGGGCAGGCACATTGGCGATCGCAGGGCGTAGCTTCTCACTCTGGTGACGCTGCTGCGCCTCCAATCGTGATGATTATACCGCCACAAGATAAGAGTTCACTATTCTACTGCCCGTGGTGCATCCTGCCAAACAACAAACGAGGCTCTGGCAAACCGACTGGTGGCGGTAAAACCATCACGTTAGAAGGCGTAGCTAAATACCACAGGGCGATGACGGGCAGCAGCGTCACCGGAGCAAGAACCTACGCCCTGCGATCGCCAATCCGCCTGCCCAGCGTGGCGATTATGGGTATATCCTCCAGATGTTTGCCCTAGGTGGCGAACAACTGGAGAGGCCTATGTCCAGCAGTGGACTGCGAAAGACTGATGATGATGATGATTCTACATGAAATATATAAATGCACCTACCTGTCACTATTTGTTCCTGGGGGGAGAGCCTGTAATTCCTCTTGAAGACGTAGTCTCCCAGCGCTCGAGACAGAGCCAGGTTGCCATTAACCCTGGTTGATAAAAAAAAAATTGGAAATTACGACAATTATTATTTTTAAGAGCGAGTAACAAATACAACAGTATTTGTGGTGATATCGACATGTTCATGTAGGAATGGCTCGTTTCCGTAGCCTTTTGAAGGCACAAACACGTAAACCTGCGTGATTTGATTTTTTTGACTTCTTCATTTCTTTGTTTACCTTTTTTTCATTGGTTAGCGCGTCTCTTATTCAATGATGTGTACTACTAGAATTTGTAGAAACTAATTAGACTAATGTGTGTTTTATATGATGCTGTATGTTTTTCTAATAAAGAAAATAAAATAAGTAAAATGAGAGATGTTCACCAAAATCGAACAACTCACCTGTTTAGTTGCACCCAACCGCCCCCAGCGGTGATCCTGCGCAACTCTTCCTCGTTGTTCGGCTTGTGGTCGTACGAGAGCACCTCCACCTGAACAAAAAAATGAAAGCGTTCGAGGAGACATGTTTGGCCTAGCATACGCATATTCGTCGCCGTAAAGTCACTAAATAGTTATAGACGTGTTTTGAGTTATGAAAAAAAACTACCCTGTCTGTTTAATTTATCCTCTGTCCTGGGATTGCCTGGAAGAGATCGCTTGGAGCGATAAGGCCGCCTAATTGTACAACTAATGTCCATTTTACTAGTTTTAAGTCGATTGTATGATGTGCAATAAAGTATATCTATTCTATTCTATTCTACATTTCAAGATATAAAACCGTATAATTAAAATTATCTCTTGCAAAACCTAAATTTTTTTGTTTAATAAAACTTTAAATCGTCATACCAACTCAAAACTACTTTTGACTAACTGGCTCGATGGCTCATGGGGTAGTGACTTCTGCCTTCTAAGCCAAGGGTCGTGGGTTCGATTCCCGTACAGTACAAACATTTGTGTTCATGAACATGTCTGTTTTACTTTTAAAAAAAATTAAAAAAGAATTCTACGTAAGTTTATCAGTTGTCTAGTACACATAGTACAAGCTTTGGCTTAGTTTGGGGCTAGATGGCGATGTGTGGCCAGGTGGTGACATGTCATTTCAAACATACCTACGCCCGCTCTACGCCGCCTCCGGCCCAGGGGCCCTACTACAGAAAACGAAAACGATCGTTCGTTGAACGGATCGCGTATTTTTGCCCCATAAATCCCTCTCATTTGTCCCTCCCGTGTTCGAATATACGAACTAAAAATCGTCAACGTCGATTTTCAACAATGGGCCTGTTTCCGTAAAAAATGTAATTAGTCCGTCTTTTAGATTGTTCAAAAATAAAAGACACGTATTTTTTCATTTGTAAATTAGACCAAAAATGACAAAGATATAGCCCGTTAAAATTAGGCGTGACGTCACAGAGTGGGAGTTTTTTCGCCACTAAGTAACGTCAAGACCCCCACTCCTAAGCTTTGATACCTTGTATCTTTGTTATTTTTTGTTTAAATGAAAAAAGGAAAAATACGTGTCTAATATATTTTTATAATCTAAAATGCGGACTAAATATAATGTAATTATTTTGACCCTGGAAACATCCCCATTTAATTGATGATGAACAGTTCGAGTACTCACGGCCCCCCTAACGCTGGCAATGGCTCGGGAGTCTCCGACGTTGGCGCAGTACAGAGTGTTCTCCTTGACGAGCACCACCACTGCTGTGCTGCCGGCCACCTTCTCCTGCAGCATATCTTCTTCCAGCATCGCCTGGTCCAGATCTAGGAAACCCTGGGAATAAACACTAGGATTAGATTTAGATCTAGGATTAAATGCCCGGATTGAAGGATTTTTTTTTATTTCTTTCATAAAGTAGCTCGACATAATGGCTTCTCTACGCCTGATGGATAGCGAGAGAGCCCAAGTCGCTGTGACAACGGGTAAGTAACTGGTCAGTCACCTGTCAGTTGCCTTCGCCATGCCGGCCCAACCCTAGGACCCCACGAGGTCCGGAAACCCTATGCACCGGCAGAAACACGACCCGGAGGTCATTTGGCTGCGGTATTCTATAGGGTGCTCCTTCATTCAGCGGACGGGCGGCTCAATCCGAGCGAGGATCGCTTCGCCCCACCTCTCTTGCCTGCCAAGGGTCGTGGGTTCGAAACTGGGTGTAGCCAGATGTTTGAACAAAGACTGCTATGATGATAAATAATGACATTAGATCTCTTCATCATTAATATGTTACCTGTTTCATCGCTTCCTCGATGTTGCCGAGATGATATTCGGGCCGAGCCGCTATAAACTTGTGTAGATGTTTCCCGGCGTATTCTGCTATATTTGCGCCTGAAATAATTCAAATTACTAGTAAGAGGTTCAAGTTGAAGGGGTGATTAAGAGTTTGACACCCTTAGTACCCCACCTTAGTTGAATACATAATAAATATTAGTTACAAAAAAAATACATTTAATGTTAATCAAATGTATGGTATGAGTAATGATAATTATAAGTAATTCATTTTTTTTTTAATAATAAGAGCTTTCGGGATGTCCTCACTCCATCACTTTATGATTTTATGATTTTATTTTTTAGCATTATCTTCTGATCAAGTTACATTTGTACAAGTGTAAGAGATCCACACATTGTTAACTACTTGTATAGAAATTGTAGGCAATAATGTTTTTTTTTACATTTTGTTTATTATTTGGCTTGCCCCAGGTGGGACTTGAACCCAAAACCCTATGTTCAAAAGGCAAGGATCACTACTAATTGAACACTGAGCTACTAAAGGATCATGCACAGAACAAGCTCATGATTTTTCTGTATCTAACGATACTAGTTAGTATAGATATAGTACAATAATTTAGATAAACATATTTAAAAATGCTAAATACCTATTAAAATTATTATTACCAATTAGAGGTTCACTTAAAAAACTTTTAATTATATTAATTTTGTTGTCTGGTTGTACTACTCAATATAGCAAGCTGTGGTCTCCTGTAATTGTAGGAAGACGAGAAACTGTGCCCATTTGAATGTATCCTATTAAAATAATATGTGTATGTCTTATGTTGGAGATCCTAATAAATAAATAAATAAATACTGTATGTATGGTAAAGATAACAAAGGTTTGGTTAAGGTAAAGGTTTCAACATGGTAAATAAAGATTTGCATAACCAACTATCACTCCCAACACATAAATTACCTGTTTTAGCATTGGGATTAGGAGCTGATAATGCTCCGCTGCATGTCATAGCCCCTACAATAAGTAGTTACCATAATTACATAAAATAAATTAGTCTAACCTTCCCACCTTCCCTATCCGTCTTTTAAGTACCGCATGTACCACACATGTCCTCATTCCTCCATAGAAGAAAGGTTGTTTACAAGGGGCAAAAAAACTGCTAATTGTACGTCATCATCATCATCATCAGCCTAGTGCAGTCCACTGCTGGATATAGGCCTCTCCAGTTGTTCGCCACTTAGGGCAAACATCTAGAGGATATACCCATAATCGCCACGCTGGGCAGGCGGGTTGGCGATCGCAGGGCGAAGCTTCTTGCTACAGTGACGCTGCTGCCCGTTATCGGTCTATGATATTTGCTACGCCTTCTATCGTGTATACTAGTTTGTTGTTCGGCAGGATGCACCACGGGCATGTGAGGATGGCTTGGAGCGAAAAGGTGATAGGTCGCTCCCTTACATCCCACAGAAACATAATTGTACAATACGTTTATAGTGCCTTTTAAACTAGGTAAAATAGACATTCATTGTTCATTTTGAGTGGTCCTATCGCTATAAGCGATCTGTTCCAGACAACCTCAGGGCAAAGGATAGTTCTAAAGAAAAGGTATGGTGATAGTTAATTCTACTTTGAAATGTTGAGTGCAAATAAATAAACAGCAACCCGTTGGGCTGATGGCCTTAGAAGAACTGCTGGCAGTCAAGTGGCTGGGTAAGGGAAGCCCGAAATAGAGAAATGTGGCGCGAATTAAAGGAGGCCTACGTTCAGCAGTGGACGGACCAAGGCTGTTGATTAATTGAAATAAATAAAATACTACTATCTTTGTGAAAATAAATATTTCCACTTCATTCTTTAAAAAAATTAAATACGAAATTATCTCAACAATCGGCAGATCACCCTCAATGACTCATATAATGTTGTTGGCGATGTTATCAGACTACTGATTGCCCAGTATAGAAATTACATAGAGTGATTGTTAGTCGTAAAGATAACCATTTCGTTTATCCTTTGTTTAAGTGTTTTTTTTTATTATTTCCCACATAAGGAAAAATTTTATGAGTTCAGCACTTAATTCAGAATGTGAAGATATTAATAATTAATTGACGATCGCAGGGCGTAGCTTCTCGCTCCGGTGAAGCTGCTGCCCGTCATCAGCATGTGGTATTTAGCTACGCCTTCTATCGTGATGGTTTTACCGCCACCAGTCGGTCGTTCGTTATTCAGTAGGATGCATCCTGGGCTGGTGAGGGTGGCTTGGAGCGGAAAGATAGATAGATCGCTTCCATACAACCCTTGTACCTCCTACTATAAATCGGTAAGGCGATGTGGCAGTTATGTCTTTTATTTTTTTGTATTTCCATTTTCAACTGTTTGCAGAAACGCTCTTTTTCCGTATGTCGGCAGTACTATGCGGAGTTTAAAAGCACCTCAAAAACTTTCGCACATACTTTTTCCTCTTTTATTTTGGCTTAACATAGTATTCATGTAGTTGTTTGTTTTCGTTTCATAGCACCGCAACCAGATGTCAGCCTTCTATGCTGTGTACACATCTTTGTGGAAGTGCAGACAAATTATGTTACCCTTCTTTATCACTTAAGCCTATCATGTATTGTTGTACTCTGTTTTGTGTACCAATAAATAGAGATCGCTTATAGCGATAAGGCCCTACCCTACCTAGTTTTTAAGTCAATTGTATGGTGCGCAATAAAGAATATCTATTTAATAAAATAAACAAAGACTCATTAGAAGGCCACATTACATATTAACTAAAGCCTTAACACATAAAATGACAAAACAGTGTCAAAACCTAAAACTTACCGCCATGTCCATCGTAAACAGCAAAGAAAGCAGTGCCCGGGTCATCAGGCAGCGACAGGATGTGTGTGTGCGAGTCGTCCATGGATATCCTCCAGCCCTGCATGCAGGAGGAGCCGACCAGGTAGCGGCTGTCCTCACATGTCGCCGACTGCTTCTCCGTCACCGGCTCTGAGAGCGTTTGCCCCATCACTCTGGAAATAGATTTATCATCATCATGAGCCTAATGTAGTCCACTGCTGGAAGTAAGCCAGTTGTTCGCCAATTAGGGCAAACGTCTGGAGGATATACCCATAATCGCGCTGGCCAAGCGGGTTGGCGATCGCAAGGTGTAGCTTCTCACTCCGGTGAAGCTGCTTCCCACCATTGGTCTTTGGTATTTAGCTACGCCTTCAATTTTTATAGTTATACTGCCACCAGTAAGTTGCCAGCGCCTCATTTATTATTCGGCAGGATGCACCACGGGCAGGTGAGGGTGGCTTGGAACGAAAAGATGAGGGGACACTCTCTTACATCCCTTTTACATCAATTGTAAGCTTTCATTGTACCTAGTGTGCACGGCTTAGAAAGTTTGTAGACACTAGAATTATCTTGATAAAAAGTAAATTTTACTGGCCCCATCATCGAAATTTGCTTAAATCATTGTAAGGCCCAGACTTCTAGACAAAATAGATAAATAATGGAGTTTGCTAGGACATTGGGCCTTACGAGGTTGAAAATGAATGATCGATGGATGTAACACAAGTCATCGGGTTACCATCAGGTCTAACAATGCACAAAAGAAAAGGCAAATGTGCAAAATCAATGTGAAATATTGGTCAAGAACCTTTTTGCAAATAGGTACTTTTTTTTTTTTATTTTGAAGTAATCCTGCCTTTAGCCAGGTCATCAGTTCTTCTAATACAAATATTTAAACAATGTTCTTTTGTTTGTTTTTCTGTCTAGTCACAGAAATGTGTGGAAATATTATTTCCTATAATATAATATACCACTAATTAAATCTCAAATCTGCATGAAATTTTATGTAATTCTGACTATGTGATTGTATCTTAATATGTATTTAGCGATTTCTAAATTTAACTACCAAGAATATCTTTCATTTCATCTTTGGATATGGTAGGCATTTATGTCTCAATGTTACATGTAAAAACAAAAATGTAATGTTATTTTTTTTTTAATAAACATTTATCATGATAAAAATGATTACACAAGTTCGGCGAGCGTATCAAAATGCACCTTCAAATGACTAAATACTGATGTCATTGAATTTTTTATAGAAGGTACAAGTGTTACCGCAAGTCACATACACAAACATTCGCCTTTAATTCGGTTCCAAGACAAAGAAGAGCAATTTTTTTCCGGAAAATGTTGAATTCGTCGCGAATTAGTCACACAAAGCAGAATAAAAACAAAAACCTGCGTGAGAACCTTTTTAACACAGAACTGTTTGGCTCTCGGTTACAACGGGCCGAACTCTACTTACCCCTCTATCAATCAATGGTAATTTAAATAAGATTTTCCTTTCAATCACAACGCGATACAGTAGTTTTATCTTTATTTCTTTCCGAATGATTTATTCTCGCGAGATAAATAAAATGCGTAAATAACACATATAAACGTCAAACTGACAGCTCGGTCAAGTGGTCTATGAACTGACAGATAACTTTTTATTTTAATGGCAACGGGCAAAATCATTTGAGGCGCATACTTTAAAACCTTGACATGGTTTTGGCTAAATTATAAACAGCCAACAGCCAAAGTTTATTTCAAAAACGTATGAAGATCTATGAGGATTAAATACGCATTTCAAAATGTATGAATTCATATCCTTCATCCTGGCTATATGCCCGTCAGGTATTTAAAGTAGGTAATCCGCTTAGCCCAAATATGAATAACACAAACCTTATCAATTTCGGTGCAGCGAACATGATTTTATCAACATTAGTGATAATTACTTTCAACTAAGTATTCATAAAACACATAAATTTTCAAAAAAAACAATACCTGTGAATATTGACAATCAACTAGTCGCTTGACGACGGTGCCAATTATTATTATTTTTTATAAAATAATGACTGTTTGTGGCCAGGTACACCAACAAGTTATTAATAAGAATATAGCGACTTGGGCTTCTCTTTCGCTTTAATTCAAGCGACAGGAGCTGCTATGCTGAGCTACTAAGTACCAGACCATGGCTGACTGGAGAACTACGTCTCCTAGAACACCCAGATGCGAAAGTGTATGTCCAGCACTGAACTGCGAAAGGCTGATGATGATAAAGTTTGTCCATTACTTGAAAACAAAACAGAATGTTTTGGGTACTTACGTACTTACCTACTTGTAAATATTATTATTTAATTTGGTCTATCTGTGTAGTATTCAAATTAAATATCTAAGTTCACCAACTCGCGACCTCGGCTGGATTACCTATATATAAATAGTATGCTATAAAATTGAAAATTGTGACTTGTCAAAACAAAACCGTCGACCAAGTTTGTCATTGCTAACATGGCATGGAGCAGGAAGAAACAGACGTGGACATATTGTACATGGGGATGTAAGGAAGCGGCCTATCATCATTTCGCTCCAAGCCACCCTCGCCTGCCCGTGGTGCATCCTGTCGAAGTGTCGTAACAAACGAGGCGCTGGCAACCGACGATCACAATTGAAGGCGTAGCTAAATACTTCCCACAGACCGGTGACGGGCAGTAGCGTTACCGCAGTAAGAAGCTACCTACGCCCTGCGATTGCCAATCCGCTTGCCCAGTGTGGCAATTAAGAGTATATCCTCCAGATGTTTGCCCTAAGTGGCGACCAACTGAAGAGGTCCAGCAGTAGACTGCAATAGGCTGATGATGAGACGTGGACAGGCCCTTGCTTGGATGGAAGCTAGCCTATGTGTCTAATGACACGAAGAGGGGTCGAGTGGTCCTGAGTCAGAGCCCCTGGCAGATGTCGATTACAGAGATATTAATAATAAATTCACCTTTTTATCCCTGGCATTAACCCCACAGGGCCCACAAGTGAATTACCTACTGTGGTGAAACTTTTTTAAATGTAGGTACAAGCTTAATTTCGGCGGGATAGGAATCTATGGTCCACAACATTTTACCTCAAACTCTAAAATCGTATTGCTGAATGAAAATGTTTTTTTCTTTTTAATTGAAAATAAGAAAACGGGCAATCCACGACTACCTACTTGTATTCAAGAACTTAATTTAATTCCTTTTTGTTTTCTTGGCTTTGTATGGTATTGTACGGGTATGGTTCAGTAAACATACAAAAGTCAAGTAGGTACTTAACGTACTTATCTTTTTTTAAAAACACCTTTTTAAACAACTAATGTAGGCAAAGACGTAACTTATCTTAGTACCAAAGTAAATAACGTTACAGATAATAATATTATTTTACACAATAATTTCCATACCATCGTTTATTGAATGAATATTGAATAAGCGATTAAATCTGCAAGATTGCGTATTAGGAATAATGCAAAGTAGCGACATTGAACTTGTTGTGCTCTTTCGGCGCGGTACAATGATTTCTTGATCCTGATTATGGCATCATTTAGCGAATGAGGCAATACCAACTAGCGGTTACATCGCGTCACTAATTTCTTATTTGCACTATTAATTTATTACCTTTGCATTAATTTGTTTATAAAAAAGAACATCTGTTTTCCGGTCAAATGACTACTTTGTAACATGCGCCGTCATATTTTATCAATTTTCTGTCTATCCTGATGGGATGCCAAACGTGATCCTTGAATAAATATAAATAGAAGGTTGAAAACCAAGGTCTGCCAAAGATCTTTAACAAAATCAAAAAAACTTTAACAAAGTAGGTACATAGCCTGCATAACAGAACGCCCGTGATCGCCTATATTCGTTAACTATCAATTCCTTGTTCGAACCACTTATTATAAAAGTGAAACAAAAAATTACTAGGAATTAAAAATAACGCAAACCGAGGCCTTCAGACTGTACAATAACCAGTCATTTTGACGGCCTCGGTGGTGTAATGGCTGGAACCTTAAGCTCAGCCCGAACGTTCCGGCCTCCGGGTTCGAATCTCGGGTCAGCAGACCTTAGTTAAAGCAGTCCAATGTACTTACGGCCGTATTCACAAACGTTTCTATGCGTCGCGGGAACGCACAGGTACCCAAAAACGTATAAGATTTTGGGCACTGTGCGTCCGCGTGTCCCATAGTAACGTTTGTGAATACGGCCGTTATTGTACCTAAATATTGATGAAAAAGCTAAACGACTGTTACCAAATAGATGAAATACTAGTTACCCATAAGTTGAAAAATTGCAAGCCGATAAGCTTAATAAATTTTGTCTGTAGTTATAGGTAAGCTTAGGTACCTAGGTACCGTAAAGAGCTAGCTATGAAGCAATACGTAAGCAGACAAATCCTTTTTCCCCCGCTTTAAATCCGAAGGCTTAGTCTATAGTTTCACAACATAAGCCCTTGAAAATATCCAACATCATCAGCTTAATGCTCTATCGCTGGACAAAGGCCTCTCGAGTTGGTCGCCACTTTAGGCAAACATGCTGGGCTGGCGGGCTGGCATCCATCTTGATGGTTATACCAGTCGGATACCAGAACCTCGTTTGTTAGTCGGCCGGCAGGATACACCACGGCAGGTGAGGGTGGCTTGGAGAGATCCCAGGTTAACAACATAATATAAGTATAGGTAGTTTTTCATTGTATGTAACGGATTTAAAACTTGTAAATGCTTCATTTTAAACAAATTCATTGACTCATAAAACCGTTTCGTGTTCACACGAGCCATCGTTGCGTACCTATTTACCGTAAAAAACTGCCATTAAATCAATATTCGCTTTTATGTAGTTTTAAATTACAACCGTAGCAAGGGGGAGCATGACGAAACGAACACCGCCAATGAACATAGAAGCTAAGCTAATCTCGCCGGCCAGTACGTATCGTGTGTCCGCGCGCGAAAGTCTTTTATTCAGTTCAGCGCGTGTGTCGCGTTCCATATTTGAAATTCCAAATCGAATTTCGTTCTTTTTTAGTTTGACGTTCTTTTGTTATAAATATTCACAAAAATGGCTTGTCCTATGAGGTAAGCAATTTTTATTTATTGATATTTACCTCTAATACAACTTATTCATTATTATTTTTAATGCGTTTATTTAAAAATAAACTTTGATTATTGCTTTAAGCTCTGTAAATTTAATATTGTTCCGTTGTTTTATGTGATACCTACATCAATTTTCAATCAAATGCAACGGCATCTAGCGATGTACCTAAGTAGTATTTTTAATACGGCTAATTCCGGCGAAAGTTAACGGAGCCATTCTATTTTAATTAATTAAACCGTCGTCTTATCTATTGAAATTAACGTTCAACTAGTGCCCTTTTAAAGGGCTATACTCAATAAATACTTATCATATGAAAAATAGCTTAGGTACTGTATTTTTGTTTGCAGTGCCCTCACAAAATTATGTATCTACCCACATTAAAAACACACTTGGAATGTGGTATGCGATTTTTTTTTGGTTCTTTATGTAGGTAACTGTATACATATACCACAGAGAATATAATAATAATAATACCTATTAACAGTTAAGCAGTAGCTACCTATTAATTATTTTAAATAAAATCAGTTTACTAAAAAACAAAATATACCCTCGTATAAGTTACTAAAATTAGCGTCCGAATTATTTAAATGTATTAATAACATATTTGACTGCCTCGGTGGCTCAATTAGTGACCCCTGCCTTCTGATCCAAGATTCGTGGGTTCGACTCCCACTTGGGACAAACATTCGTGTGATGAACATTTGTGTTTGTTCCGTGTCTGGGTGTTTACATACCCATAACACAAGTGCTTAAGCTACTTACTTTGGGATCGGAGCAATGTAGGTATATGTTGTGTGATATTTATTAATATTAAACATACGATACGACAGTAAATATAGTATTTAATTAAAAATACCGAACCGGTTTAAATCACGTCTTGTAAAAGTTGTAGGGTAAGTGATCAATTGATATTATGTCGTTGGCATAAAGGCATTACTACATACTTACATACCTAATTACATTACATACTAACACGAAAGTAACTCTGTCGAACGGTTGCAGTTGGATAAAATCAACTTAAATTTCGATATGAAGGTAGAAAATTTCGTTGCCAAATATTAGCCGTTGAAACTGCATGGAGTCCATAAAAAAATAATTTGTACAATACAGACAGACAGACAGACATGACTAAAAAATTGTTTTTTTTCACAAAAATACTTATATTATAAACTTATAAACATTACTTAGTTGTCTTAGTTATTAGCCTCCGATTCAGAAAGTTGGCGGTAATAACATAAGTACCTACCATCGATAGGAACATTGAAGCCGTTTTGGTCCCACACGCATAGGTACCTAGTTCGCGCCATATCTTTGCCCACAGTGTATACTAACCTTACACAAATTGCTCAGTTGCAAAAAACGGCAAGTTCAATGACCTCTTTGAAATGTCAAATTACCGCACTCCCGCGAGTCGGATGATTGATGACGAAAGTATAGCAGATGTTATGTGAGCCATTTTAATAAGATATGTAGGTACTTAGAAAATGAATAGGTATTGAGAGCGATTGATTTTAATGGAACCAATCAATAGATGCCTTCCATTTATTGTCTGCTAGTTTGGACATTGATCGTAAGAGATAAATAATAATTAGGTATCCCTACCCGAAACTGGTTGCTTATTCATAGCGTTAAGAAGTATGCGATTTTTTTTTATATTACTAAGATTATATAAAGCAAATAAAAGTCTACGGCCTGCTGTTGAGCCGGTTACCGTAGCTGACGCTGCAACACCAAAACTATCACACGTGCGTTGCCGACCCTTCAAAAGCCTCTACAACCTTTTTAAACAAAGAATGTCTACATAAATATCGTGTCCTGACCGAATTTCGGCCAAATGTCCGTGGAGACCAGTCAAATGTGCAGGAGATGTGCATTGCCAAATACGCACTTTCATTGCCATGGTAACCTAGGTATGACCGAATAAATACTTTTTCTATTTTTTTTTTAATGTGTCCGTTTGATTTCACGGCGGTCAAAGGTTTAAATGCCGTGGTTTAAGAAGGTAGGTATAAAGCCTAAAGTTTATTACTACCAAATTAGGTAGGTACATAACAAATTCGTTTTGAGGGGAATAGTTAAGTAATACGCTACGTCTTATCGGTATGTAGGTAAATAAGATAGCACGCTTATGCAAAAAACGTACCAGAAGTCGGAAGTACGTACAGTTAATACGAAAATGATATCCAATAAGCGGTTGGATGATAACTTATGATGTACAAACTAAATAAATGATGACTGTGTTCATGTGTGTACCTCCGAAGTGCAAAAAAATATTTTTTGTTCGAAATTGTGTACCTTCTTCCTAGATCCCATTGTCACCATATTAAAAAACGTTTTTAATAAACCATAAAAAGAAACAATTCAATAATTGAATTCAATAAAAAAAAAACATTTCAATAATTGAATTGTTTTTTTTTTGCTTAAAAGTTCTGTTAGTGGCATCACAAAGTTCCCGTCTGTCCACAGATCAGCAATAGACGAGATCGGCCAAGATGGCGAACACCTGGACAACGACGCGGGCATGCTGTACGGAGAGTACCTGATGCTGGACAAACTGCTGAGCGCGCAGAGGATGCTCAGCGCAGAGTCCTCCAAGCCGGTGCACGACGAGCACCTGTTCATCGTCACACACCAAGGTATTGCTAGAGTTTGTTAAGTGGTTCAAAAGGCCAAGGACGCTGGGAGCTCATTGACGGACTGGTCGCGGTCAAACATCAAGGTAAGATTCGAGTTTGCTAGGTGGTTCAAAAGGCCAAGGTCACTGGGAGCTCGTTGGGCCTGGTCGCGGTCACACATCAAGGTAAGGCTCGAGTTTGCTGGGTAGTTCATAAAGCTAAGGTCGCTGGGAGCTCGTTGGACCTGGTAGCGGGCACACATCAAGGTAAGGCTCGAGTTTGCTAGGTGGTTCAAAAGGGCAAGGACGCTGAGAGATCATTGACGGCCTGGTCGCTGTCAAACATCATGGTAAGGCTCGAGTTCGCTAGGTGGTTCAAAAGGTCAGGGACGCTGGGAGCTCGTTGGGCCTGGTCGCGGTCACACATCAAGGTATTGCTCCAGTTTGTTAAATGGTTCAAAAGGCCAAGGACGCTGCAGCTCGTTGGGCCTGGTTGTATTCACACACCAAGGTATTGCTAGAGTTTGTTAAGTGGTTCAAAAGGCCAAGGACGCTGGGAGATCATTGACGGCCTGGTCGCTGTCAAACATCATGGTAAGGCTCGAGTTTGCTAGGTGCTTCAAAAGGGCAAGGTCGCTGGGAGCTCATTAAGGACTGGTCGCTGTCAAACATCAAGGTAAGACTCGAGTTTGCTAGGTGGTTCAAAAGGCCAAGCTCACTGGGAGCTCGTTGGGACTGGTCGCGGTCACACATCAAGGTATTGCTCCAGTTTGTTAAATGGTTCAAAAGGTCAAGGTCGCTGGGAGCTCGTTGGGCCTGGTCGCGATCAAACATCAAGGTTAGGCTGGAGTTTGCTAGGTAGTTCAAAAAGCCAAGGTTGCTGGGAACCCATTGAAGCCTGGTCGCTGTGATGATCACCTATTTATTGTCAGGTATTCATCATCAGCCTATTACAGTCCACTATAAGACATAGGTTTCCTCTCCAGTTGTTAGCCACTTTTGGCAAACATCTGGTGGTCGAAGGACCACCATAATCGCCACCCTGGGCAAGCGGTTTGGCGACCGCAGGGCGTAGCTTCTCGCTCCGGTACGCCGCTGCCCATAAACGGCCTGTGGTATTTAGTTACGCCTTCTATCGTGATGGTTATACCTCTAACAGCTGTTTGCCAGCGCCTCGGCAGGATGCACCACTTGCTTGGGAGGATTTTCCACAGTCACCACGCTTGGCAGGCAGATGACTACGCTGCTACCCGTTTCCCGATATTCTTCTAGTCGTCTTCTACGATAGGTACCTGCACGGGTTGAGAAGGAGAGGTCCTATTCTAAACCCAAAAATCCACACGTAGAAACTTATAAATCCACCTTAAAACATAACCATTCTCTTTTCCAGCATATGAGCTATGGTTCAAGCAGATAATCTTCGAGGTGGATTCTGTGCGGTCGCTGCTGGACGTCGAGGGTCTGGACGAGAGCCACACCATGGAGATACTGAAGAGGCTCAACAGGGTCGTGCTCATATTGAAGGTGAGTCTTTGATGCTGCTGATTCATCATCACTGTCCTATGACATGTTTCGTGTCCGATTTTGAAAGCAAAAAGTCGTCGAATTTTCGGCTTGCGGTCAGGGACCAAGTATGGGCGCCATAGGAAAAATCGAGAATACCAGAGTCAGTACCAATTTGGATTTAGTTTTTATAATGATGCGATCGATGCGATCTCTCCGAATGTTCTCAAGCTCTTGTGAGATTAGACTTACCACGCTGAGCCACAAAGCACCATCTAGTCCCGATCTAGGCCTAGAAACAACATATTAGGAACATCTCTGTTTGTATTGGCCTGGGTATAATATTGCTTGCTATGTATAGTACCTATTTATTTACAAAAAAAGTGGGTATCTAATGCCGACCATACACGCTACGGTCTACCGGAGGGCCACCTGTGCAAGCATGCCTGCACAGGTCTATTCCCACACACGTTCCGTTCCATTCGTGTCCTCTCCCGTAAAATTTGTCAGTTATTTAGTACCCAATCTTTGGTTTACTTTGGGATTAGGTAAATGGTCCTGTATGCCCTAGCTTGATAGGTTTTGGGTTGTTATTATTAAACTATCGGTCCCTCTGCACTTTTAACCCCTAAACGCCCCTAATTAGGTAGATAATCGGGTTGTTGTTGGCTCCGCAACTAGATTTACGCGATTCTAGTTATTGATAAGACTATTTGTAAATAGACTAGCATATTGTTATTGTAATATTTCATCACAAACCCGTATTTTTTTTGACATCGTCATCAAACGTGTTATGGCACGTTACGCGGGGCTTTTTTTTCGTCGGGAATGCCTTTACGCATACGCCAGGGCCCTGGGTTATGTGGGGTCACTCCTATTTAGCGGAGAGTACCCACTAAACCCGACGGTGGTCCTCTACGAGCACTCTGTCTGAGAAGGGTCGGGATGCCCGGAGGGATTCGACACAACCCACAGCGCGGTAGCGCTGCGCCGCCCAGCGTGGACGGCACACCTCGGGAGGACGGTGTGGTGTCCTCCCTGCATCTTCTTTTTTTTTATAGTAGCTCGACACAATGGCTTCCCCACGCCTGAAGGAAAGCGAAAGAGAAGCCCAAGTCGCTGTGACAACTGGCAAGTAACTGGTTTGTTACCTGTCAGTTGCCACTGCCATGCCGGCCCAACCCTAACCCCCCACGAGCTCCGGAGACCCTACTCACCAGCAGAAACACGACCCGGAGGTCATTTGGCTGCGGTATTCTGTAGGGTGGAGGTCCTTCCCCGGACGGGCAGCTCAATTCGAGCAAAGATTCGTTATGCCCTACCTCTCATAGATGCACGACGCCACTTACCAGTATGCCCGAAAGCACGTCATAGTCTAAAGTAACTCTAAAGTCGGGACAAACAATTACGGAATACATATAACAGACATTACCTATGACAATACATCTCATTAGTCGACGCAACAAAGGTAGGTAAGTACTCATAACTCGTGCTCAGGTCAGAACCGATAAGGGACTCCTAGACGTACTAAATTACCTAACTTATCTCACTCAGACTGGTGTGGAAGTCTGAGGTATGCGTAGGTATTTGAAGGTCGCCGTTGGCAAATTAAGAGAACAGATAGATGACTGTTCAGGACTAATAAATTAACCGTATAAAGAGATGTAGGGCATAGCGAATCTTCGCTCGAATTGAGCCGCCCGTCCGGGAAGGACCTCTACCCTATAGAATACTGCAGCCAAATGACCTCCGGGTCGTGTTTCTGCCGGTGAGTAGGTCCGGAGCTCGTGGGGGGTTAGCGTTGGAAGCGTTGGGCCAGCATGGCGGTGGTGGTGGACAGGTAACATAAACGCAATATTTAACATTAGCTAACAAGCAAACTTCTTATAGGTATGTAAGTACCTATATAGGTACTTATTCAAGCTCAATAAGATAGCATATAGCATAGACCAATATGCAGTGGCCTATAGTCCGCGCCAATCAATTTTCATCGTGAGGATAGACAAAACTTCTTGTCTGGTCCAGCAGTTATGATTTGATGGGGCCACTCACCCCATAACATGATCACCCGACATCTATCTACACTTATAATAAATCTGTAGAGAAGTCAATTCTGTACATGAAATATATTTTCAAATTCAAAATAGGTAACTATTGATCGATACTGATGCCAAAAATGCAATCAGTAAAATTTTCTGTCTGTATGTTCGTTATAGAATAAAAACTACTGGACGGATTTTGACAAAACTTGGTACAAACTATTCTTCATACTCCTAAGCAGGTTATAGTGTACTTTTCATCATGCTACAATCAATAGAAGCAAAGCATTGATGGGAAGTGCTGGGAAAACGGGAGAAATTTTTATCTGTATGTTTGATCGCGCATCACGCGAATATTACTGCATGGAATTAAATGCGGTTTTCACCAATGTATTGCTAGAAGTCTAACTTAAAATTTAGGTACCATTTTATGGAAGTCCGTTAGTTTTGAAACCCGATATCCACGCGTGCGACGCCGCCGGCACAGCTAGTAATCAAATATGACAAGATAAAGCAAATGCGTGTATCTTCACGTCACCAGTTACAGGCGGTTATCAGGCACCAGGTCGGAAGGTCAAGGGTCCTCGTCTTATCAGCTGACGTAGAGCATCATGCTCGAATTTGTGGTCTAAACGAAAGATTGGAGTTGTTTGTACAGCGCTGGGTGTGCGGATGACGCCATGTGGTTATGACATGGTATGGTACCTCGTTGGTTTTGTGGTAACAAGTGCTGATGAACTAAGAGTTCAGAAACTCAGGTCGGGTCAAAAAAATTATGGGTTTTTCTGTCAACAAAATTACTCTATAACAGTCCTGAGTTAAAAAGTTGACATCATTCTCAAGATCACCATGGCTTACAAGATAGTTACTTACAATTTTATAGTATAGATAGTTACTTAAAATTAGTTATAAGTAATAATAGTAAGTAGAATACTATACCTATTATAGTAAGTAGCATACTACTTCGCATTAGGTATAATGTTATGGTATAACATCTTATATCATAACATTATAATGTTATATCATAACATTATAATGCGAAAGTTTGTTTGGATGGATGGATGAATGTTTGTTACTCCTTCTAGCGAAAGGTACTAACCGCATTTGAAAAAAATCTTTTACTATCCTATGACCATACATTCACTCGAGCAAAACAGGGGGCTGCAGCTAACTACCTATTAATAATTAAACTAAATATTATTATTATAATGGCACCATACAATTTACACTACCCATTAAAATTTGATCTAACCATCCCACCTCTCGTAATACAAGGGAAGACCTTTTAGAAGAGTCAAAGTCAAAAGTCAAAAATACCTTTATTCACATAGACTTAAAATAAGCACTTATGAATCGTCAAGTAAAAAAATAATGTAGAAATACAAAAAGTAAAGTAAGAATGTGAATAAAAGCAATTTAAAAGAAGCTATCGCCGTGTTCGGAAAGTAGATTTCTACCGAGAAGAAACGGCAAGAAACTCGGTAGTTACTCTTTTTATATCGCCAATTGTTACATGTTTAGGTATTACAACATTTTTTAATATTTTAAAGTTAAACAATGCAAAATAAAAGTTGAGTCTATACAATGCAAAGTTTACTACGAAGCAGCAGTCCAAGAGATGTTGTCGTTGAGGAAATCTTCTACTCTAAGTATAATAGCCCCCTTTTATAAGTAAGGACTTCATGTATGATTTGAATTTGTGAATGGGCAGTTCAACAATATGTTCCGGTAACCTGTTGAACATTTTGATACCCAATCCTACAAACGACCCACCCCACCCACGACGAAAAGTTGATATCCCGAATTGACTCGACTAGAAATCGAACCCGGAATGGGCATAGTGTAGCGGCCACATATGCGCCAACAAAGCCGTCAAGGTTTGATTGTTTATTATTGATACCAAAGTGTACACCTACACCAAACGATTTTCTGTGAAATAATATTAACGATCATCAATTTTATAACATAAAAAGTTCAATATTAAACAATAGAACTCTTAAGGCATTTCGTTACATAAACCAACCTAATTACAAATGGCCAATACCGCTAATTAAGCGGTAATATTATCGGTTGTACCGATTCAATGCCACGACTGTCCACGGAAGTGTTAATAATTGGGAAAGTTGTCTCAAATGTCAAATACTCAATACGATGTTGTACAGTCAGCATCAGTTTTAGATAAAGATAAATTTATTTGCCCAAACATGTGTGTAGGTACATTGTATTACATTTGCATGAATATAATTTCAGATGTCAGTATGTAAAGTAGTTTTAGTAGTGTCAACATGTTTTGCCGATAGGTACCTACCTATATGGCGTGTACAAAATTGGGGTTATCAATAGATAGATATTCCTTGTTAGGCAAAACTGTTACAGGTATAATGGACTTTTGTTGTGAAATTTAGGCCGTCTTATGTACGGGGTGGGATGGGGTGGTCCTATTCTAAACGTGGTTTCGGGTTCGACACCCGGTCCCGTCAAATTATCTCTATACTCTTAAGGATCACAATAAGTATGGACACTATTAAATATCAGCTGATAAAAACTATATGTATTATGAAATATAATCGGCGACTATACATGATCGGATTGACTCGTACCTATACAAAAAAACACATTATAGGTACCATTAATTATACAAACAAGTACAAGCGTACTACGTCAAAAGATGTTTGTAAATCATTTTAATTCGCTATCAATTTTATTGGTCCAATCATTGTTAGTATCGAGACTGCGTAGAAACAGATGGCGTATTTATAATAATATTCCACACAACTATAATAAGTACAATTCTTTAAAAATTTGTGTGCGTTAAGATGGCAGAATCAAGTCCGATTTGAAATATAGCACATTTGTAACTACCTACTTAAGAAGGGTCCACTGCAATAATAATGATTGTCCAAAAATACCTTCATTTGTTTAGGTCATTTTTACTACTGTTCCACTGCTGGGCTTCCCCCAGTTTTCTTCACTCATCCCGATTGCCACCAAATTCCGGAGACCGGAGTTGGCCGGAGAAAAATGGACATCTCTCTAGCCGTTTCTTTAACACTGTTTTTTTTTTACCTTAAAGCCCAATATATTTCAAAGCAAAATACCGCTCCCTTAACAGTCCGATGTAGATGACAAGACCGCCCTGGCCATCATCGTAGTAATTTAGAAAAAGAAAATGCCCTTGGTCGTGCTTATTGATTCCACCCCAAGAAGCCCGCGCCAGCCACCACAGGCAGTAATTTGTATTATTGTAGTGATGATCAATAAAACATTGTTCCTTCCTTTCAGTTGCTTGTAGACCAGGTGATGATCCTGGAGACGATGACTCCTCTGGACTTCATGGACTTCAGGAATTACTTGAGGCCAGCTTCCGGCTTCCAGAGCTTGCAGTTCAGACTGCTCGAAAATAAGGTAACGAAATTGGTGCCGATGCCATCCTATTACAGAAAAAATTTATTTATTATAAAGAGTCCCGGCATCCTGACCCTCTTTAGTAGTATTCTTTGTCTTTGTCTATAGGTACGTCTTTGACCATAACTCAGGTGTCCTGTACCTAGAACCCTGGTGTATGCATCAGGATTCTAGGAAAAGCCAGGGGCATTCCTAACGTTAAAAACGTTAACGTTAAAGGCGTCCCCAAATGATTGAATCAAATGTTACTCATCAGAGCCTGGTGGATGAAAGCCATGGCCTTTATTACAGTCATTTAGCAAAATGTCATAAGTATGGATTTTTTTAGTTTATTTGAGTATTGATTGCAAACTACTTAATCTTGACAGAAATAGCTATGGTGTTGCTGTTTACTGAACTTACATAACCGACTGCTGTGCCTTCTTCCAGCTTGGCCTGAAGCAGGCTCTCCGCGTGAAGTACAACCAAAACTACCAGACCGTGTTCGGGGATGATCCCGTGGCCATGGACAATCTGCTCAAGTGAGTATCGAACTGGTCATCATCATCATCAGCCTATCGCAGTCCATTGCTAGGCCACTACAGTTGTTATATGTGTCATCCCTATTATATGTGTAATCTATAAATCCAGGTCAGAAGAAGAACCGGCCCTCCTAGCGCTCGTAGAGCGGTGGCTGGAGCGCACGCCGGGACTCAACGCGCACGGGTTCAACTTCTGGGGCAAGTTTCAGGACGCTGTCAACAAGACCATCAAGGAGGACATCGATATCGCGATGGTAAGGCCTCAAATGATGATGTAAACACTAATGTCATGTCAGGCCTAGTATTCAGTTGGTGAGGCAGCCACTAGTGTCAGGCTTAGTCCTCAGTTGATCATGTTGACGCCTAGTCCTCATTTGGTGATGCGGCACTCATTTCAGACCTAGTCCACAGCTGATGATGCTGGCACGACTCATATCAAGCCTAGTCCTAATTTGGTGATGCAGACACTAGTTTGCTTAGTCCTCAGTTGATGATACAGACACTAATGTTAGGCCTACAAAGAGGAGACGACCTAAACAACCGTGCACTATGATTTCCCACTAGGTCCTGACGTCATAACTTTAACACTGGCCATACAACAATGGCGTGGCCCATGAGTCTACTCTTATAGCTGCCCGGTGCTCGGACGTTCACACAGGCATGATTTTGCTTGAGGTCATTAAAGGAGTGTAAAAGATAATAACATTAATAACCAAAATGAAATTCGCATAGACTGGAAAAGTTAAGTTCTCCACTCTGCTGGAGTAGGCGTTATCTAGAAAGGTCTAAGTTCAGTAGTATACGGCAACCTTCTACCTTCCAGAGAGAGTCCAACGAGTCAATCCGGCGGCACAAGCTGCAGGACGCTGAGAACAGGCGCGTGATCTACAGCTCCATCTTCGACCCTGACGTCCACAACGCGCTGCGCTCGAGGGGGGAGAGGAGGTGCGTGGTGTTTGGTTGTAGGGGTGAGGCTTCCCAAAGTCTGGTGAAGGCACCTTAGCCATCGTCGAAAGCTAAAATAATAAATGAGAAAGTTATTAGGTACACACCCACAATTAGACATAGTTCAAAAATACCAAAATCAAAGACATGGGAAATAGAAACGGCTTACCAACTATTGTGTATTTCGATCTTATGATAATTTTTCTACGTTTTTGGACAAGCTGATGATGATGGTGAGCGATGCAAGAGAGAGACCCATCATATTTTTGCTCCAAGCCACCCTCACCTGCCCGTGGTGTATCCTACCGAATAACAAACGAGGCTTTGGCAACCGACGACGGCGGTATAACCTCACAAGCGACGAGCTACGCCCTGCGATCGCCAACCCCCCTACGTGGCGATTATGGGTAAGGCCTCCAGATGTTTGACCAAAGCGGCGAAAAACTGGAGAAGCCTATGTCCAGCAGTGGGCTGCGATAGGCCGATGATGATGATATCTGCTACTCATTCATCCCTTCGGAGGATGGTCTCTGCTTACCAGCCACTGTCTACTTAGATCTTAGTGACGTGTGCTCCGTTCCAGGCTGTCCCACAGCGCTATAACTTAAAATTTTTGCCAAAATCCAACAACATGACAAGTTTGAAGAAGAAAACATGTTGGGCACAACAGGTCGGCAGACCCCACTTAGAGTGGAATAAGAGCAGGAGAATGATGATGATGACGATATGTATTATGATCTCAGTGATGTGTACGTTCCAGGCTGTCCCACAAGGCTCTGCAGGGCGCCATCATGATCACGATGTACCGCGACGAGCCGCGCTTCTCGCAGCCACACCAGCTGCTGACTCTGCTTATGGACATCGACAGCCTCATCACCAAGTGGCGGTGTAAGTATATATGAGATACCTACTAAGTATAGAAAAGAATATCTAACATTCTGGGGTGTAAGGGAGCCTTTCATCTTTTCGCTCCAAGCCAACCTCACATGCTGGTGGATCCTGCTGAATAAAGCCCTCGTTTCGCTTCGTTAGAAACCTCTAATATCATTGTTTCTATACTGTATTTTGTATGTAACTAAACCTTGAAATTGTTTAAGTGTAAATGTTTTATTAAAGTTTATATTAGTAGAAATATCTATTGTATTAAATCTTTCTGTCACCTGGCGAGGGCTTGCCATCTTGAAGTACACCGTTTTCAGCGTTCATTTCTTCCACGGACTTTCCTTCATTTAGACCAACATGGGCTAGTTTCATTTTGGACGGTAGTGGGCTGGCCCTCCGAGCCTCTCCCGTCGCTCTCCCCTAGAAGGTGAGCATGTTGGGTCTGGCCCTTATTGGTTGGTTATCTCAGGACTCAGACTCCTTGACACCGCCCCCATAGGAGCACGACGAAGGGTCCTCTATTTTTAATGAGTATTAAAATTAAAATAAAATAAAAATAAAATAGTTTATTTCTGCAAATAGATTCACTAGTAATACTTTTGCACGTCAAACTTTTTTCCTACCAGCACTTCGACGTGTAGCCTGCTGAGAAGTGCCACAACAAACTTGAGAGTTAACCTTTTTTTTTAAATAAGAAAACAATAATTTAATAAGCGCAAGCGATTTCCCGCCTCACTTCCATCTTTCAGAGGCGGGATGAGTTCCACTTACCCAGAGCGGCTGGCATGCCTAAACTATCCGTCCATACTAATATTACAGACAACCACGTGATCATGGTCCAGCGCATGATCGGCTCGCAGCAGCTGGGCACGGGCGGCTCCTCCGGCTACCAGTACCTGCGCTCCACGCTCAGGTAGCTTTGTGTTGTATGTGCCTGTATGACTGGCTCGGTGGCTCAATTAAGGGTCGTGGGTTCGATACCCGGGACAAACATTCGTGTGATGAACACTTGTGTTTGTCCCGTGTCTGGGTGTTTATATTTGTATTTAAGTATTTATTTGTGGTACCTTCGTTGTTCTGATACCCATAACACAAGTGCTTAAGCTACTTACTTTGGGATCGGAGCAATGTATGTGATGTTGTCTAATATTTATTATTTACAAAAACCATATTAAAAAGCAACTATAATTAACTACAAAAAATGTTTCCTTTCACAGCGACCGTTACAAGGTCTTCTTAGATCTGTTCAACCTGTCAACATTCCTTCTACCTCGCTCTCTGATCCCACCGCTGGATGACGGGTTCAAGAAGAGCCTGAACCTCCGGTGGGGGGACAGGGAGGCTCAGAACGGCGCCGCCAGCAGTTCCAGCTCAGAGCAGACCACCAACGAAATTGAAGCGTCTTTATAGAAGTAAGTAGTTGTAGTGCCTAGGTATGTCTTGTACCTTATACATTATACAGTGTGACTGGTAAATAGAGGGGATTAGTTACTTAAAAGTACAGCTTTTGCCGTATAGTACTTTGAATTGAAGTGAATTTCTATACCCTCACTTTTTAAATAAAGAAGTAGGTTCTTGTTTTCTTCATTTCCTATATTCAAAATTTTGAATAAATCATGTCTTAAAAAATGTAAATTAAACTATATTTTGTTTTGATTTTTGTAAACTTTTTATGTGTGAACAAGATTTATGTTAGATTACTCTAATAATTCTTAAAAGGATTCCCTCGGCATTACCCATCGGTGTATTTAAAAGCAATAAAAATTGTGTGAACAAAGAAACAGTTGTGAAGTGTAAGGATGAAGTGACGATTGATGTGTGTCAAGACCAAAAATGTGAGCGCTGGATAAATAATTTTATTGGTTTACTAGTTTTGAGACATTATTCATAATACCAGTTTACTCTATGTAGAGCATTTTTCGTCAAGAACCTAACGAAATAAGTACCTAAACTAGAATAATCTGTTGATAGACTAGTTTACTACAAATGGACATTGCTGTATGAAATTATGAACGTTAAGGAGTCTGCCCACTACACCGTATCATACCATGGCCGTGCTATGAACGTGTCAGACAAAAAAGTATTCTTTGTATTGAAAACTATGAGACGATGCCCATTAGACCGTTCCGTCACCGACCAGCACCGTCGCGTGCCATGCACGGACAGTTCAGAATTGTCGGCGAGAATATTTTGCCGGTGCCGGTACGCTCCGCGCACGGTGATAATACGGGTTATAACCGCGTATAAGGACCGTTATAAACGCGTCTCAAATGCCTTCTCTGAGTTTAGTCCAGCCTATACAATCTTAGTACAAATTGTACAGTTAATCTTTTAATAGCCATACCTATTCTTAAAACCACTCCCCAGACGTCCAGGCATTACCGATACACATGCGATAATGAAACGGCTTCCTATGAATAGTCATACAAATTACGGGTGGGCAACATACGGGTTGCATACGGACACCATACCGGCATCATACGGGCATCATACGGGCATCATACGGGCATCATACGGGCATTAAACGCCGTCGACTCGTTTCAGTG
The DNA here is from genome assembly GCA_031163375.1 of Conogethes punctiferalis. Classification (NCBI taxonomy): domain Eukaryota; kingdom Metazoa; phylum Arthropoda; class Insecta; order Lepidoptera; family Crambidae; genus Conogethes; species Conogethes punctiferalis. The sequence goes on along the minus strand of CM062096.1, from coordinate 3,609,937 downwards.
GGCAAAGCAAGCCGTATCGTATTACCTTCCGTGCTTGACACGTTCATAGCACGGCCATGGTATGATACGGTGTAGTGGGCAGACTCCTTTAACGAAACTTTTTTGAACTGATTTACTTATGAACGATTCTAGAGTCAGATTTAGTCTAACGTCTTGTTAGCCAGAACGAAATCAAATGGTTGCCTACGGTTATATGTTTTTGACTTAGATAATTATGTAAGTACATAAGATACGCCTACAGTAAATTTAAGACAGATAACTTAAGAAGTTTTGTTTTATACGAAAAAAGTGACACCACTTTTGAGTGAAAAGTATTTGCTTCTTTAGCAAAACTGCGGCAATATAATAGCTAAGTTGATGTTGTAAAAGTGTTTATACTACATGACGAGGATTTATTTATCGAAATATAAACAATAAAACTATTTTTAGTCACAATTTCACAAAATATTTTTCAAAATCAAATGTTTTTAATTTTATACCTATACCAAGGTGGATTTATTATTTTTATTGGAATTTATTGAATTTATTTAATACAGTTTCAATCTAATTTAATATCTGATGTAAACAATTTTAATTAGTAAATAAGCATTTATGAAGCTTATGAATATCATTGCAATGTTTGTTTCAAATTCTGTATTTGAATATTATGTTTTGTTACTGAATGTGTAAACAATAAAAAAAAATTATCTGAGAAACGCATTTTTATTCTTGCGTAGGTATTTAGCGTATAAAACAGATTATAATAAATATTGTGCATTTTAGGTGCACATAATAAGAATTTTCTCAACCGATGTTGAGAAAATTCTTAAAAACTGCCATAGAGATGAATATTCATTGAAAAATGTCTATGGTTTAAAAACTGTCTGTACTTACGGCACAGATTAATAAATAGTTATTATTCTTACGGTTTGTAGTAGTTTACCTACAGAATGACATTATATTTTTAATTTCCATAGTGACCAGGACATTTAGACATGAAGCCAAAGGATTTTTGTTTTTTCAAGACTGATTTATAATATTTCCATTATTCAACGTCAAGTTTCCATATAAAAAACTTAAAACAAAGCTTATGCCTTCTGAGCTCCGAATTTATAAACGACTTTATGCTTATACACTTCTCCTGGACTCAAGTAAACGCTTGGAAAATGCTCATGATGGACAGCATCTGGGTACTTCTGCGTCTCTAAACAAAAGGCAGAGTAGCGCCTGTAGCCAATGTTGTCTTTGCCCGGGAGACCTGGTTCCTGCTCTGTGGGCATGGTGTTGCAAGTGTACAGTTGGACGCCAGGCTGGTCGCTGAAGACTTCGAGGAAGCGCGAGGATGGGTGGACTACTCGGGCTACGAAGTTCAGCTCCTGGAAAAGGAGAAGTTTCATGAATATTAATTTTCTTTCACAAATGAACATTACACTTATTTGCTTACTATTAATTCTATCTTAATTAGGTACTTTCAACCTTTTTTATATACAACTAGCTGCTGCCCACGATTCTGCCCGCGTGAATATTGAGCCCGCGTGAGTATGAAACATAGCCTAGGTATGTGTTAAGAGCGCGCATACAGAATTCGACGTATTTGCGGCGAAACTGGTATTTTCGGGCGAGCTATTATCATAGAAAACGATTTTTTAAAAATAAGAAACATAGTTTTTCATATAGATAAAGTCTTCAAGCAGTGCGTAGGCTAGATAAAATACAACATTTACTAGTATATTTTTGTTTATCAAAGATCTCCCGTAAGCCGATTCGCAAAAATGCGAGTCAGAGTCAATTTCGAAAGTCTTAATATCAATTGCATTACATACATATGTTTTAAATATATGTTTATACAATAGCTTATATGGTCTATTAGTGCACTAGACAATAAAACTTTCAAAAATGTGTTATTAAATTGCCCAAAATAATTTTTCAAAATAAGTTCAATTCACACTTTTCAACAGTGTTTTTCTAGTAGAAAACACTGTTTCTTTTAGTTGAAATTTTGTGTAAATGTAAAAGAAGTCTTTCTTAAGTGCACTTAATTATTATTTTATTAATATTCTATGCCTGTTATTTTATACGATTTTTTTAAAAGTGACTATAAAGTCACGCGCGCGACGCTTGCCGATTCAGTCCAAATCGGGTCATCCCAGAGGGAGGACGTGCCGCTCGCTGCTCCGCTCACGCACACATACGCACAACCACTTTTATGAGCGTATACCGCTCTGCGCGGGTGCAACTCCACGAGTTTGATACTTTGTAATATTATTTTTGTATGGAAAATTTATTAAGTTAAAATAATATACTAAATTAATGAAATGATTTAATGTTTAGTCATGAGTATCAAATACAAACATCAGGATTATTATAATTATTGTTATCTACAACCACATATGCTAAATATTTCAAAAAATTAATATGATATTTGTTTATTAATTCACTAATGAAGTTACAGAGTAAGGCTATTCCAATGATTATTATTATGCTCGTTAACATCAATGGTCAGAAACAACTTCCATGAAGAAACTGATAAGGAGATTCATTTGAGTTGGGAGCATTTAAGGAATCTACGTCACATGTTCACGACTATAAATAAAGGCATACAATGAAGCTGAAAGTCCTAGAAATCCCATAGTCGAGTTATTATTAGTAAAATTATATGTGTAAAGATGGATGATAAAATATTTGATAGTATGCACGAAATTGATCTATTTAAATTTAGATAAATCGATCTTCGAATCCAATTTTGAAATTGTCGCTTAATTGTTTAGTGTGGAATAAGTGAATCTTTGTGTCACAATAATAACAAGTATCTAAGATTAAAATTAAATCGATCAAAGTGGTCAACAATGGGAGTGGCCAATGTCCAGCAGTGGCTTGTGAGAGGCTGATAACGATATGAGATTACTACTTTCATTCAGATAGTATTAGAAAGAAGTAAAAATTATATTTTATAGTTTCAAAATGTAAAACCAAAATGCAATATGATAGTTGTGAAATGTATGGCCATTACGGTTACTAGGGGTGATTTTAGCGAAAAGGCTGGTAAGATACGGATATGTTACGGTAACTTATTTACATACATTACGTTAAAATTACCGGCTACGTATGCTGAATGGTAGTATGGCGACGAGCAGGGCGAGCATGTAACTTGCAGTATGCAAGTCGCAAGGTGCAACGTTGCCAATGAGGGCTACCGTTTTTGTAATCACCAGAGGGCGCCACTGTATAGTGAGGTCTTCGGGCATAGCTGTTAAGGTTTGTTTTATGCATGTGATGACTGTTTGTTCGTTATAAGAAGGAGGCCATAAGTTTCCAAAAGGCAAAACCGTTTGTTAACGGTTAATAAACAAACCAGTGAACTAGCTTTTCTTTCAGACCGCTAATTTTTATACCTCATTTTCTCGGCTCCGCTTTTAAAGCGCAGATAATCACTGAGTCATGTCTCATATTTTCGAAAATTAATGCCAGCTATGCCAAAATTGCACAAAATTATTTTATTTTCCGAAATAAACTCGTTTAAACCCACAGAACCTATGTAATTTGACATTTCGGATACCTCACGCTACACTAGCACCTCTGGTGGCGAATTCACACGCGATATGGGCGCCCTCATTAGTGCAGCAGTTTGCCATAATAGGTATTGTTATTTCTTTTATTTGCTTCGTCGCCGTCATTGGAATTATGTTAAATTCGAAATATAAATAAAATAAATAAATAACCCAAGACATGCCACACTGGGCCACACAGCGCCACCTAGCCCCAAACTAAGCCGAAGCTTGTACTATGGGTACTAGACAACTGATAAACTTACTTAGATACATTTTCTTTTGTAAATAAATACATATTATACATAGAAAACACCCAGACCAATACAAACAGACATGTTCATGAACACAAATGTTTGTACTGTGCGGGAATCGAACCCACGACCCTCGGCTCAGAGGGCAGAGGTCATATTATTAAGTAATTAATTAATTCAGTTTAATTTCCAAAATGTCGATTTTGGGGGAAAATGTAGGAGCCAAAATTGTTCGGAAATTGACTCTCTAGAGCTTTGTTTCTTTTCATTCATGCCGTAAAAAGTACAACATAGGAGATAATGATACAGTTTTGAATATGTCGCGGTTTGCGAGTTTTATTTCCAAAATATCGATTTTAGGGGAAAAGGAAGGAACCAAAATTGTTTAAAAATTGATTTCCTACAAGTTTAGTCTTCTTAATTTAGACCGTAAAGTAGAAAATAAATGAGATAATGACAACATTTTTTACTTGCTGTTGTATTTAATTTTAATTTTCAAAATACCGATCCTAGACAATTTTTGAATATATACAAGAGGACTCACCATACCTACCTATTCAGATAGCTCGCCTTTGTAACCTGTCCATTGCATCATTTATAAAATTACGTAAAAGCAGTATTCTACGCAAGATTTGTGCCTTATACAAAAAACAGCGCTGGTCAGTCGTGATATATTCTTTCAGAATCAGGTTCAGGACACCTATTTTAGAGAACGCTGCAGTAGTCAATGACTCCTTCAATGTAACCCTTAGGATTCGGGTCACGACGAATATTCATCCCGAGAATAAGTGATGGATTGGTCAAGCTGGATAGGAACCAGATTTTAGTTGTTGTAGGCCATCTGGGGTTTCTGCTACGAAACACAAGCACAACTTTCAGCACAAGCATCAGTAGGTATACATGATCTCTGTGATCAGTGCATAGGAGACTTAGGACCTTAATTCAAATTGACAAATTGTTTACAAACTAATCTTTTTTGAATGATGGCAACCAGCCTCATTGTGAGATCCATTTCTGCCGAGTGAAAATGAACAAAGTAATTTTTACAAGTTAAAATATAAAACGGGTTAGAGTTATATCGTGGCAACCACGGAGACTGCTCTTTCCTTAAATAATAATACAAACACCTAAACACAGAACAAACACAAATGTTCAGCACACGAATGTTTGTCCTGGATGGGAATCAAACTCACGACCTTTGACTCATGATCAGAAGGCAAGGAAAACACAGTAGGGATTATTGATTTTTATAAAGCAACATTAATAATGTCAATCACTCACACAATACCTTTGGATAGGTAAGTACCTGGTACATATAAAGATAGAAAGACAAAAATATTGTTATATTTTTCTTAAACCTTAATTAATAAACACTTAAGAATAATGTACTCTAAAGTGTTTAAATCAATTTATTAAGTACGCACCTATACTACACTAATAAAATATTTAGCAATAAAAGAATGTTCAAATAATTTAGATGAATAATAAATTGTTAAGTATCAAAATATGTTCGTCCGCCGGAGTTAGCGTCCGACACGCCGCTCACCCACACAGACACAAATGATGTCTATGTGTGTTTCGGAATCGGCTCCCGCGTGCGTTTCGAGTTGCTTAAAATTGTATGCGCGCTCTTAAAGCTAACGTATAAGCTATATTACTGTAAAGTTTAATTAAAATCTGTTTAGTACCTAATTAATGCGTGAAACAGGAACAAACATCCATCCAAACAAACTTTCGCATATAAATGCGATACTTATAAAAGTATTATTAAAGAAGTAGGACTTTTTTTGCAATAAAAAAATTAGATTCTTAGTTTCAGTTTGTAATAGCGCAGAGTCGAAGCGCATCGAAGCGTCCATCCAAAACTGAGCATAACAACCGTAACCCCACAGCGTAACGCACACATTACTTCCGAGATTTTAGGAGACGCAAAATTCTCGAGTTCTTTTGTTTTTCCGAGAATTCTTTTGTCAGTTTTGGACAGACGCTTCGATTCGCTTCGCAGAGTAGTATAATTGACCTTTGCCCCTTATCCTCGCCGCGTCAGATAGCCATCCAAACAAGGTCACACCCCGCCTAACCTATCGTTTTATGTCCCTAGAAGAGGAACTTAGAAGTGCCTAGCTAAGTCAATAACGCAGGTATCATGGTACCTAGTTATATTTTTCAACCAAATGTCCTATACATGGAATCCATTATCTACCTATCTAAATAAATCGGACGGAAGAAAAATAAGCATATGTCATCATAAGGGGCAGCGCAGACGACAAACTACCGGGACGCACTTTTTTGCAATTATATGTTAAGTTAACGCCCACGAGGCGCAAAATCTGTCGCGGATATTTCACAGACTCAACGCACACGACGCACCTCTTCGATCATTCTGTCGGCAGACCTAGACGCTCTTTTTAAATGTCTCAGACGCAGACTCTATCGCACAAAAAGTGTGCCGTCTGCGCTGCACTTTAAAAAACGCCATGTCGACCTGTCGCAGAACAGTTTTTTTCTACTTACATTAGGGCAATAAGTGGAGATGCAAAAGTTGTTTGTAAAGAGGTCGTCTTGCTTATGAATGACGTCACCTATGCGGGTGGGCGCCCTCAGGTCATAGGGGGTGCCCCCCACATCAATGAATTTTCCGGTTGGAATCGATTCCGAATCATTCTCGGTGATCCTGCAAAAAATAAGTCTGTTAATTAGTCCAGTTCATAAAATAACGGTAAATGTAGATTTTAACCGATTAGTAATTGTTTTAACACATTATTCCGGCACTAGAACCTTCATCAGCCCATCGTAGTCCAATGCTGGACATAGGCCTCCTCAATTGGTCGCCACTTTGGTCAAACATTTGGAAGCTTTGCCCATAATCACAAAGCAAGCAGGCGACTTGGCGATAGCAGGGAGTAGAGTAGCATCGGCCTGTGGTATTTAGCTGACCAATTAGGCTTCAATCGTAATGTTATACCGCCAGTCACTCGTATAGTGGTACCTTCGACGATTTGTAAGTGATTTTTTTAAAAAGATTATTTTGACTTTGAAATCATTACGATTGACTCTCATGACCGAATTTCGGCCTCGACGATCAATTTCAAAGAATCAACAGGAAGATCCAAGTAGGTATGACCGAAGTAACATTAAAGTGCAACGTAGGTATAATTCGTTTGTAGGTAGAAGTCTCTCGCCATAAGGTTGTCTAACAGAGAACGCTTATAGCGATAAGGCCTGAATTGTGCAAAAAGTGTCTGTTATGCCTAGTTTTAAGTCAATTGTAAGGTGCGTAATATACACTACTAACAAAACTCACCTGTTCGCGTTCATAGTTATAACATGGTTGAACAGTTCTTTGGGACCAGTTTCATGACCGGCCAAGTTGAAATACGCGTGGTTGGAGAGGTTCACCACGGTCTTCTTGGTGGTGGTGGCTTGGAAGACCAGGCGGAGGCTGTCGTCATCCCCTACTTCGTAAGAGACCGTGGCTAGGAGGTCCCCTGGGTATCCCTCCTCTCCGTCTTTGGATAGATAGCTGAAGGTCACTTTGGTACCTTCTACGTGGCTCTGCCAATGGACCTGAGGAAATTATGTTCGTGTGTTGACTATGTTTGATGTTACTTTAGATGGTGCGGGATGTAAGGGATCGAGCTATCATCTTTTCGCTCCCAGGTAATGTAAGGGAGTGACCTATCATCTTCTCGCTCCAAGCCAACCTCACCTGCCCGTGATTCATCCTGCCGAATAACAAACGAGGCGCTGGCAACCGACTGGTAGCGGTATAACCATAACAATAGGGATGTTTCCAGGGTCAAAATAATAACATTTTAGACCGTATTTTAGGTTATAAAAATATATTGGACACGTATTTTTTCTTTTTTCATTTAAACAAAAAATAACAAAGATACAAGGCATCAAAATGTACGAGTGGGTGTCTTTGACGTCATTCAGTGGCGAAAAAACTTCCACTCTTTGACGTCACGCGTAATTTTACGCGTTTACTTTGTAATTTTTGGTCAAATTTACAAATGAAAAAATACGTGTCTTTTGTTTTTGAACAATCTAAAAGACGGATTAATTAATTTTTTTACGGCAACAAGCCTATTGAAGGCGTAGCTAAATACAGACCGATGATGGGCAGCAGCGTCACCGGGGCGCGAAGCTACGCCCTGCGATCGCCAACCCGCCTGCCCAGCGCGTGACGATTACGGTTCGTCGTTGTATAGCGGGATCTTTAACCATAAGGGAATATGAGGTTACCTTATCAAACCCGATAAATCCCCCGTGCTGGTGATGCTTCCCGACGCTCTTCGTAAGCTTGTAGGGGACCCCGTCCATGGTGAAGGCGCCGTCCCTGATGAGGTTGATGCACCGGCCGATGGTGGAGCCGAAGTTGTGGATGTTCCGCTCCACGTAGCCTTGCAGGTCGTCGAAGCCGAGGGTCACGTCTGCCAGGACGCCATTCTTATCTGGAACCTAATCAAAGGAATAATAAATATCGTATGGGTTGCCATACGTCCCTGATATTACATGTCCTATTACATGACATGGGGATAGGGATGTAAGGGAGCGGCCTATCATCTTTTCGCTCCAAGCCAACCTCACCTGCCCGTGGTGCATCCTGCCGAATAACAAACGAGGCGCTGGCAACTGACTGGTGGCGGTTAAACCATCACGATGGAAGGCGTAGCTAAGAACCACAGGCCGATGACGGGCAGCAGCGTCACCGGAGCAAGAAGCTACGTCCTGCGATCGCCAACCCGCCTGCCCAGCGTGGCGATTATGGGTATGTCCTCCAGAAGTTTTCTTTAGGTGGCGAACAACTGGAGAGGCCTATGTCCAGCAATGGACTGCAATAGGCTGATGATGATAAATTGATCTTTAAAGGCTACGGGAGATAGAAAAAAATTAGACATCAATACTTTTTGACTGGCTCGGTGGCTCAATTGGTAGTGACCCCTGCCTTTGGAACCAAGGGTCGTGGGTTAGATTCCCACCCGCCCGGGACAAACGTTCGTGTGATGAACACTTGTGTTTGTTCGGTGTCTGGGTGATTATATTTGTATTTAAGTATTTATTTGTGGTACCTTCGTTGTTCTAATACCCACAAGTGCTTAAGCTACTTACTTTGGGATCGGAGCAATGTATGTGATTTTGTCTGATATTTATTATTATTCAAACATTAATAGGTATTATATATTGCACCATGTTTTGCCCAAACAATATCGCTAAATCATTGGAGTTAGTTGAACTTGACCTCCCACCCCATCGCTTATCTACCGACCTTGACAGCTTGTATGATGGCCCCATAAGATATCACCGACACCGAGAAACCGCTGGAAGTTTTCCATGTGAACTTCTTGACTGTATCATTGTGATAGTTCCCGAAATCTTCGATATTCAGGCTCACCATTTTTGGATCAAACTGAAAAGAAAAAGGCGACTAATCTTTTATATAGCAGAGATCCCTTATCTTCTGAAATACCTACCTACTTAGGCTATTACTGATACACTTCTTGTACATTAATGTAGAAAAAATTACAACCTCAGTGGCGCATTGTGCAGAGCGCGGAGGCGAAGGGTACCTGGTACGATTCTTGATCCGGACAATATAGGAAACAAACTTTAAAAAAACTACCTACTTACCTACGTTAATGGACAAAGCTAACTTTTATAACATACTCTCGGTAAACATTTTAGTAACAACGTAAACATTTACACCTACTAAGTCATGAACTATGATTTTTTTACAAAATAAATTTTATTCTGTCTGTTTAAAAGTAGGTAATAAAATTTTTAATCACTATGTTTCACAACCACATTAGAAAGATAGATAAAAAGCTATTGAATTAATGAAAACATATTTTGTTCGGAATGGTAGGAAACTTATCTCTATTAAATCTCTATTATAATAATTACATATTACCATGTACCTAGTAAGTTATAAGGTAAACATCCAAAAAGGCAGTTACTTAGCACGATTGCTGAATGGCACGGGGGCACCGCGACGATGGTTTTGGTGACTAGTGACTACATAGGTATTAGTATGCCTACACATTTTATATCATCATCATCATGCTGTGTCAGTCCACTGCTGGACATAGGCCTCTCCTAATGTTCGCCACTTAGGTCGATTTTGGGCTTCTCGCATCCAGCACTTGCCAGCCGTCCTGCGCAAATCGTCACTCCACCTGGCCTGAGGGCGTCCTACATTACGTTTGCCGAGACGCGGTCTCCACTTCAGAACTCGTTTACCCCAACAGTTATCGGTTCGGCGGCTAATGTGGCCAGCCCACTGCCACTTCAGCTTACTAATCCGATGAGCTATGTCGGTGACTTTGGTTCTCTGCCGGATCACCTTATTTAAAAAGCTATATAATATTGCTTACCTCACGAAGTGTAAATGGTCTCTTCGCCGGCCGGCAACGAACTGATTTCCACTGAATGCATTGCTTAATATTATATCAATGGCTGAATTAATAAACATAAGACTTATCGGGACCCGGCAAACTATACAAAAGTTATGTGTGTGTGAATCTCCAAATAGAAGTTAAAGCTATTAAATCTGACACATATTACATCAAGATATTTTGTTGGTATTTCAAAGCATAGGGGAACTTCGGGAAACTTGAATAGGCACTAGGACAAGGACGGTTAAAGCATCATTTAAAAATTGTTTTTCAAGATAAATTAAATGACCAGTTCGTTCTATGGTCTTCAATCCAATGCGACTCACAAGTAGGTAATTTTTTTTTTTTTTTTTTTTTTGTGGTTGGATGGCAATGCACGGCTTGTGCTTATGCCAGTTGCGATAAAAGTTTGGGAAAACTGTTGCAAGGAGAAAAAATTGGAAATGACGGAACGGAATTTTGATAGGATCAAAGGAGTTTGGAAATATGGAATCGTGAGGAGTTTTATGAAATTGGGTGAGGATGTAATATGACGATATGGTGATAATACAATACATAAATTACAATTTAATATCATTTTTTAGAATGAATGCAGATATGGCATTATAAATATCATAATTTTTTAATAATAATATGGAAATAATCGATGTAGGGAAAGGAACACGTAAAGTTATTAAACTCACTATAAATGAAGATCGATCATATTTAGAACAACTAAAAAATATATGGTTCAGATCTCCAATCCCCGCGCCACACTCGCACATAGGGTTATCAATTATGTGAAATCTAGCTAGATTTGCAGGGGAACAAACATGACCCAATCGCATTCTTATGATACTGGTAGTGGCAATTTTTCCAAGTCTTATTTTAGAGAACCACGGCTTTAATGCAATTTCATTTTGAATCAATTTATAGTGTTTTGCTTTGAATTGAGTGGTATGATCCCAATTTACTTCCCAAGTCCTATGAAGATAGACTTTGGCCAAATGGACTAAGTCCTCACAAAAGTTTTTATATGGGGTTAAATCTCCACAAAGAACAGCTTCGTTTGCCAACTTGTCAGCTCTAACATTACCATAGATGTTTTTATGGCCAGGAACCCACATAAAACATATTTCATACCCCCTATTTACGCATTGATATAGTAGCTTTTTGCAATCAAAGATAACTGTATTAATAGTATTACATTTAAATGGAAATTTTTCTAGGGCTTGAAGAGCGCTTTTCGAATCTGAGATAATTAGAGCTTTCGAAAGTTTAAACAATAATACATATTCAAGAGCCTTGAAGATGCCAAAACATTCACCAGTGAAAACAGAAGTTTCAGGAGGAAGTTTAATCTTTTCTACGATTCCATACTCATGATGATACACGCCCACACCTACAGGGCTTATACCATTATGTTTAGATGCATCGGTATATATACAATGGTAGTTTTCAAAATCCCTGGCTAAAATAAGATTAAAATGAATATCAGCTTTGTTATCATTTGGAATATTGAGATCTAAATTAACATTAGGTTTGTGGATCAATGAATTAAAATCTGTGGCAAAAATGGGCAGATATGATGATTTATGGGTAGGTGCTTCTAAAGAAATAAACTTACGGTAACTTATTACAAGGCATGGCATATCTTTGCGAGACCAATAAGAAGAATTTTCTATATAATCTGAAAGAATTCGTAACTTTAAGTGTAATAAATGATTAGAATGCTGTAACACACGGAAAAGAAAACGGTCGCATAAATATTGTCGCCGGAATTTTAAGGGTGGATCACATAACTCTACTTGTAAAGCATTGATAGGGCTAGTTTTCATAGCTCCAGCTACAATTCTTAAGGCTTTGGATTGTACTTTATCTAATTTGGCCATAGCAAGTACACTGCAAGGCTCCAAGAGATAGGTTCCATAGTCTAGAACACTCCTTATCAATGCGTTGTAGAGTAATTTTAAAGAAAAAGGGTGTGATCCCCACCATACGCCTGTGAGGCATCTAAGAATGTTAATAGAACGTTCACATTTAGCAGCAATATAATAACAGTGGGGAATACCAGTAAGTTTACTATCTAATAATACTCCTAGGAACTTAGCTTCGTTTTGTTGAGGAATAATAGAATTATCATAACATATAGAAATAGAAGGTGGAGTGCGCATTCTTGTGAATAAGACAACAGAACTCTTAGAAACTGACAAAGCTAAACCATTGTTCTCTAACCATTGTTTGAGTAATTTTAAGGATGAATCAAGGGAAGAAGTTAGATTTTCTAATGATCGGCCAGAACTATATAAAAGTAAATCGTCTGCGTATTGAAGTATTCTAACAGTACCATTCAGGCTTGCTTCCAAATCGAAAGTATATATGTTGTAAAGGATAGGGCTCAAAACGGAACCTTGAGGAAGACCTCGCCATAATACTCTAGATTTAGTAGTCGAGTCTTCAAGGTTGACACTGATATACCTTTCTGCTAATAAATTGACTATAAAATTTGAGAGCATTAAAGGAACATTTAATTTTTCGAGTTTATCTTTAAGAATAGATACCTCGACATTATCGTAAGCGGCAGTAATATCCAAAAAAGCAGCGAGGAGACTTTCATTTTTTGAAAAAGCAATACGAATATCTGTGGTAAATATAGCAATACTATCCATTGTACTTTTACCCTTTCTGAAACCGAATTGACTAGGGGCTAATAATCCGTTACTTTCAATAAACCATTCTAGCCTGTTTTTAACAAGGTGCTCGGCTATCTTTATAAGGACTGATGATAAGGCTATAGGGCGATAAGACGAAGCTTCAAAAGGTTGCTTACCTGGTTTCAATATGGGTATTACCTCTTGAGATTTCCAAGAAAGCGGTATTACACCAGATAACATTACAGAATTAATTAAAGTAAGAAAATAGGTCAAACTAGAATCATTTAAGTGGGATAGAAAAGAATATGGGATCCCATCCAACCCTGGAGCTGAATCGGTCACATAAGATAAAATGCCTTTAAGCTCATTAAGATTAAAAGGTGCATTCAAGCCTACTCGTTCTTCAGAATTTAAACATAAAATAGATGGCTTAATAATATCTAATGGAACAAAAGATGGCGCTAACTTATCAAGAAACTTTTCGGCTATCGAGCTATGTAGGAAGGGAGGCTTTGATTCTTTATAAATAGACCTATATCTCCTTATGTTATTCCAAACAATAGAAGCAGGGATATCTGGTGATATAGAAGCGCAGAATTTTTTCCAACCTTCCCATTTTTTATTTTTGAATAATTTTCTAGTGCTTGTTATCAACTCGGCCAATACGTTATAATTTTCCTCTGTAGAAATATCTTTGTACTTTTTTTCCGCAGCTTTTCTCGCCTTGATTGCAGACGAGCAATCACTATCCCACCAAGGAGGGAGAGGAATTTTTCTGGGGCCGCATTTTTTTAATGGGAAAGTTTTATTTGCGGTTTCAATTAACAGTGTAGCTAATGCGTGGGCACATTCAGATTGGTTAGACTGAGAAATTGTAGGCAAAGATGTCAGTTCCTGTTCAATTTGTTCTTTGAACGAGGTCCATCTGTCTTTTTTAAGTGTATATTAAATTTTAATCGTGGGGAATAACTAGGTGATGATGAATTGATTACCATGTTAGGAAAACGGATTATTATGGGAAAATGGTCACTGCCTAGTGTTGAAGTATGCACATGCCAGGTTAAAGAAGTTGCTAAACTAGGAGAGCATATAGACAAGTCAGGAGCACTTATTGCTTCATGAGGCTGAGTACGCCTAGTTGGGTCACCAGTATTTAATATACATAAATTATTTACATCTAACATATCTAAAATTCTAGATCCATAATAATTGCTATTTGAGCTACCCCATGAGTAATGTTGGGCATTAAAATCACCCAAGATCAGTAGAGGAGTAGGGAGAGAAGAAATGATATTTTCAACTTCATCATAAATATCTGAAGAAGGGTGGGGTATATAAACGGAAACAAAACATATATTATTAATACTAGCGGCAATAATTGAAAAGTCAGGACTATGCACAGGAATGGGAATATGATAAAATGGAACATTATGTTTGATAAGTAAGGCAACACCAGCATAGCTGTCAGATCTATCTTCTCTGACGCATGAATAACTATTTATTTTAAAAATACTATCATGTTTTAACCATGTTTCTTGTAGTGCAACTACAAACGGATTATAATTATTAATAAAATAAATTAAGTCGCATTTCTTATTAGAAATGCTACGGCAATTCCACTGCATTATTAGTGGGACGTGGGCCATATTGGATGTTTAAAATATCTAACAAATCGGAGGAATTGATGGCGGCGTTGGTCGGTGAAACGGAAGAAGATTGAGTTAACTTGTTAATAAGGTGTATCAGTAATTCTTTAACAGACATATCAGTTAGGGGCAAATCAGTACTATAGCCACATCCATTGGATGGAGAAGGCATGTTATAGTCGTGTGTTAGATTTTCATGGGCTGCTCGATCATATCCTTTACTTAGGGGTTTAGGAGGGCTTTTTTTCAAAATTACTTGTTTTTTATAATTGGTCCTGATGGGATGATTTTTAGACGGAGAATGAATGAAATGGTGAACTGGAGATTGAGGTGCTATGGAAGTTAAGACATCAGCATAAGATTTGGTGATTGGTGGATGAAGCTTAATAGCTTCAGAGTAAGATACACAATTCTTTGCCATGGATTCCTTAATTGCCTTTTGCCTCGAGAATTCAGGGCACTTACGGCTGGTTGCAAAATGATTGCCCGAACACATACAACATGTAACAAACTCCTCATCTACTGAACAATTTTCTCCTGAGTGCCCTTGTCCGCATTTATAACATTTAGGAGTCGACCTGCATTGGCTTTTTATGTGCCCATACCTACAACATTGGAAACATTGGATAGTAGGAAAGATATATAGGTCAACTGGCAAAGCATTGTAGCATAGAAATACTCTCTTAGGTAAGATTTGCCCGTCAAAAGTCAACACTACAGTTTCTATCGGAACAAATTCACTCTTTCCATTCACTACATTCTTCCGTTTCAATCGTCTCACTTTTAATACATTCCCTGTTCCTACTGGCACTGTGATATTTTCAATGAGTTCTTCATCAGACCAACTGTTAGGTACACCTCGTATCACACCCATACGAGTTGTGTTAAATGTAGGAATAAATGCTTTGTAGCTGTTCTTCTTCAAAGCACCATTGACAATAAATGAATTTGCATCTTCAAAGTTTGTAAATGACAGAGTTGCCCTGTTTCTACCAATTCGCTTGACACTTCCATTTACTATATTTCTAATGTTGTTTTTTTTTAGAAAATGTCCAAAAGAAATGGGATGAATATATGTATTGTCATTGGGAGATGTTTGCTCCCTCTGCACATGTACCACATATGGAGATACATCAGTAGCACTATAGTATGCTCGTCCTACAGGAGTGCGCTGAGTATTCGATTCCAAAGTGTTCGGGGCCAAAGGATCTTGAATAGGTGTCTGAGAAGCAGACACCGGAGCGGGAGGTGGACAATCTGAATTATTAACTTCAATTTTCTTGGAAATGGGTTGAGAAGAATCGGAAAAACATTCGCAATTACAATCAATCTCATTTAAAGGAGCTATTAAAGTGGATTTATGATGCCTTCGTTTCTTTTTATTACAATGCTTACATATTTTTTTACCAGAACAACGCTTTCTTTTTGTAGTATTTCTGGCATTTTCAGACCCATCGGTGTCAACTATTGAACCTTCCGTGTACATTTCAGACCCATTATGGGTAACAGTTACAGTGTGGAAGACCTGGGGGACTGTCCCCCCAGGATCTTCAGGGTCGTTCATGAAGAACGAAAAATGAATGAAAAAACTTACCAGATGATGATGATAAGTACTACCACTACTAAAAATAAATAAATGAACTTAAATATGTACACTATGCAACAAATTTGATCCTATATATCAAATTAATTATTTAAAATATCAAAGCCGAAAATAGGACGCCCGCTCAAGTTGAGGTTTCCCGCGCTTTTTCAAGTAGGTAATTAAATACAGCCTATACAATCTTAGTACAAATTGTATGGCAATCACATAAATACAGCTGACCAAATTTAATTGTACACAAATATTTAGATGCACACATTAGAGCTTATATCTTTTCAATTTACCTGGGTTATACTATGTTAGTTCCATATTTGAATTCTAGGTGGAGTTTATATTCCTTGATTAAAGTTGGTATCTATTTTCTATACAATTGTAAGGATTAAATTGCCTTTCAAATTCGGTAGCATATTTTAGTTGCGACGTTTCGACAATATTGTACAATTTGTGAAGTTTTTTTTTATTACGGTCCTTTTATTTAAATTTAGAAACCAGATGAACGCTAGTTATATTTCACTTTAATTTCATTTATTCCTTATATAATATATTACTACACTTAATTTATTGAATATTGCGTTAAATAACGTATTATTCTCCATGTTCAGTATTTAGTGATTTTAAACTGTAAACTATAGATTCAAATTTCTGGCAACACAGAATAAAATGGCGTGTTTTGAAATATTCCTTTCAGTCAATATTAATTTATCAAGTTTTCAAAAGTTTGTGCTTTTATTAGAACTTGAAACTCCTAGCATTTTTTAAAACGGTCGTACAAGAACCAGGCTATAATGTGATTGCTAAAGTTTGTGCCCAAGGGACTAAAATCCGCAAGAAAATTGTAATTGCAAGAAACCCGCGGAAAGTTTATTCTACATTCGATAGAAAATGTGATTTTAATAACTTAAATGATAATGAAACCAAGATTATAATTTTATAGTGGTGTGTGGTGTGTAAAAATGTGAAAGATAATAAAAGTTTCTATGATTTTACACTTATCTTTTATTTTTCAAATGTTGAATGATTTGCCAACCTCATTGTTAGTTTGTGTTTCTATGCTTAAGTTAATAAATAATTAAGAAAAATGTGCTTGCGGTTGGCAATTCATAGCAAAAATTCATCATTCCTTAATGAAATAACTGTACATAGGTACTTATAATTAATTACAAGACCAGAGTATGCTGTAGTTTTATCGCTCTAGTTATGTATATTGACGAAAAGTTGCCGTAAACTACCGTCGTGTGGCGCTGTATTTATGTTGCCTCTTTTGACAGCCAAGATTGGTCTCTATTTCAGTCTAATACAAAGTACTCTGTGATTAAATAGCTTTTGAAATTAAACTAGTGTGACAGACTTACCACTGACTGTAACGGAAAAGACACCACTATTATACTACCACTGCAATATAACCGTATTCTTAGTCGACCAATCAGCGTGGCGCTAACAATTTGGCGGCAAGTGTCTTTACAAGCTCATTGGCTAAAGACGTATGACGTTTAAAATCAAAAACATGTTGTCATACAAAAATAAAATATAATGCTCGGAAATTCAAAACTGTCACTTTTGACGTAACTCTTTTACTAAGTATTTTGTTTACATTTTTTTTCTCAGTAACATCCTCATGTCAATGTCATCCACGTACCAAAACATTTGTAGGAACAGACTTGTCCATACGAA
The DNA here is from genome assembly GCA_031163375.1 of Conogethes punctiferalis. NCBI lineage: Eukaryota > Metazoa > Arthropoda > Insecta > Lepidoptera > Crambidae > Conogethes > Conogethes punctiferalis. The sequence continues at coordinate 3,592,208 of CM062096.1, read as the reverse complement.
AAGTGGAAGTACTTCCGCCGAGCTAGGTGATCGTGCTCGGGGACCGCGGTCCGATGGACCATCTTGGTTTTTCGTATATATAGCGAGTCGTGATGAAAACTCCGTATGTGAGTTGTACGTCTTCCATACAATTTGTATGGAGCGATTTATTTCTCCATAGACCAGGATTTCACATCGCCATCTGTTGTTAGCTGGCGGAAATTGTATTGCATATTGTAGCGACGTGGAGGTTGTTGTAGCGGTGTGGAGATAGGTGTCGCTACACATTCATACGTATAAGCAAAAGAGATCTATTTGTATAAGCATAAGTCGTACGACCACTAGTACTTCGTTGTATAATAATAATTTGTAATAGTAAGAAGGCGTGATGACTTAGACAACCACAACTGGCAAAATGTGGCTGGCAATCAGGAGCTACCTATGGAGTGATTTACCTTCCTCAGCAGTGGAACAACAAAGGCTAACTAAAAAAAATAAGTAAAATGAGTTATAGGTATTAGCAATAATTTATTAAACATCTTAACTACAGCGCTTCAATTCTCCCCAATTCCCCCACATATTATCGCGTGTATGAAGCCTGAGAGTACGATAACATGACACATAACACATACATACACACATCCCATAAATAAATACACACACAAACCCTTAGTAAGTAAAATATAAGTAAGTTACATAACAGAGCAATCTTATCAACTATGTTATAAAATTGTACGTATTTTTTATATTATAGATAGATACGTACAAATTTTGATTACGTCTGTATAACTAAGTAGTGTTTTATCTATATCTATCTATCTGTCTCTATCTGTAATTGTTGTATGTAAATAATGAGACAATATTTTAATGTACCTATTTAGAACATCATCTGTACTTGTGAATTTTGAGCAACTAATTTAAGATTTATCAATTGTTCTAGAAATTTTTATTTTAAAAGGTACTTGAAACTGTTATCGCACTGAATGTAATTTGAGCTATCATGCGCCGACGCAGCGCCGGTATCGTGCTCAATATCGAGAATGCTCTTTACCTCGTCAGCATTTTTACGCTTGTCGCCAGCTGTTTATAGTGTAGTGAATTAACAAAGCAATGTAACTCTGAACTAATTATATTTTTTACAACTTTTTTTGTGTAATTTTGTGTCCAACGTTTTTTTCAAAGGGGAGGAATGATGTAGCGGCCTACAGTAGCAGTTTTGCAGCGCACGCAGTTTTGTATTGTGCGCTGCTTAACAGGCAGTCGTTCCCCGCCGCGCATTCCGACCACTCGCTAGCAACATGTAATTCATTGTATTCTACGGTGCACCAAATATATATTTCTACTGGACTTCAGACATCTATCATTTACCACACCGCACAGAGGAACCTCTCCACATCTTCGTACCCCATAGCTGTTACCTAAACAGTACCTATATATCTGTGTGGGTTCCGGACTTAGAATAGGACAACTTATTCTATCCCCGGACCAGGAGTGCCGGCCGCATGTCATCTGCGGCTGGCCAGGGCTTGCAGGGATGCGGCCGTATGCTTCGGCGTTACCCGTGTCCCTGCAACTTGCTGCCCTCTGGCGACATAGGGGGGCTTAGTGGGAATACCCTTCCATTTCGGGAAAACTATGTCTGCTGGCTCATGACGATGAATCTACTACATATTATGAAGATGAATCTACTGAAAAAAAAAACAAAAAGAAAGAAGAAACAACCTATCTAAACAAGTCTAAGTTCTCCTATAAAATAAATAACAGGTTGAAAAAAAATCTACTACCTACATATTATGTTCTGTAATAGTAGCACAGAAATGGGGCATATATAAAATGGAAATAATAAAACTGGTCTCAGATATAAATAACGCATTTAATCTTATAAAAGTACATTAACACTAGATACATAATTATATTATTTATTATAACATATTTACAGACAACAGTCAAAACAAATGTAAGCGGCTAAACAAGTAGATTTTCCGCTTAATAAAAATGTTCACAAGTGCGTTGTAGGATTTGCAGAGCCGTTAAGAAACTCCAACGCCATCTGTTGTTAGACGGCAGAACTTGTGATTATGTTGTAGCAATGAAGAGATAGATGTCGCTACTATATTTACACCAGATGCTTTTGAGACTTTATTGGAATCTTCGAGACAGATTCATAATAATAAAAAAAGATATCTTCGGCACTTCAACTTTCAATTAAAATCATTAAACATTCACTCCCCAATTTTAAGCCTTTTTCTCAGCCCCGAACTTATAGACAACAGTATGCTTGTACACTTCTCCCGGACTCAAGAAAGCGCTTGGGAAGTTCTCATGATGTACAGCGTCTGGGTACTTCTGCGTTTCCAGACAGAAGGCACCGTGGCGCCTGTAGCCGATCTTGCTCTTGCCTTCAAGAGCTGGTTCTTGGGGGGAGGGAAGGAAGTTGGAGGTGTACAGCTGGACGCCAGGCTGGTCGCTGAAGACTTCCAGGAAGCGCGAGGATGGGTGGACTACTCGGGCGACGAAGTTCAGCTCCTGGGGAATGAAAAATTTCGGTATATATCCTGGCCGAATTTGGGTCACAGTCAATCTCCAAGAAAACAAGTACGCAGGAGATATTATAGGGAACATGTGTTTTTTTTTATAGTAGCTCGACATAATGGCTTCCCTACGCCTGATGGAAAGCGAAATAGAACCCCAAGTCGCTGTGACAATGGGCAAGTACCTAACTGGTCAGTTACCTGTCAGTTGCTACTGCCATGCCGGCCTAACCCTGACCCACCACGAGTTCTAGAAACCCTACTCACCGGCAGAAACACGACCTGGAAGTCATTTGGCTGCGGTATTCTATGATCGATAAATAATGTTTGAATAGTGTCAGTAGTAGTTGACCTATTTTGTACTCACATTATCACCATAAGTGGAGACGCAGAAGTTATCATCAAAGAGGTTGTCTTGTTTGTCGATGACATCACCGATGCGCGTGGGCGCCCTCAAGTCGAAGGGAGTACCCCCCACATCGACGAACTTGCCTGTGGGGATCGAGTTTGCGTCCGTCTCAGTGATTCTGTAAAAGAAGTTAAGTCAGCATTAGCTATGTTCTCTTGAGTTGATATTTAGAATTGTTACGCAAGTATCCGTAAGTAGGATGTAAGGGAGCGGCCTATCATCTTTTTGCTCCAAGCCAACCTCACCTGCCCGTGGTGCATAATGCTGAATAACGGGCGAGGCTCTGGCGACTGGTCCTATAACCATCACGGTTGAAATGCGTAGCTAAATGCCACAGGCCGATGTTAGGCAGCAGCGGAGCGAGAAGCTACGCACTGCGATCGCCAACCCGCCTGACCAGCGTGGCAATAGGGATGTTTCCAGGGTCTAAATAATTACATTATATTTAGTCCGTATTTTAGATTATAAAAATATATTGGACACGTATTTTTCCTTTTTTCATTTAAACAAAAAATAACAAAGATAGAAGACAAAGAAGATAACAAGACAAAGAAGAAAACCTACAAGGCATCGAAATGTAGGATTGGGGGTCTTTGACGTCACTCCGACGGAATAAGCTCCCACTCTTTGACGTCACGCGTAATTTTAACGGTAGCCCGTATCTTTGTCATTTTTGGTCTAATTTACAAATGAAAAAATACGTGTCTTTTATTTTGAACAATCTAAAAGACGGACTGATTACATTTTTTACGGCAACAGGCCTATTTTGAGTAAAGCCTCCAGATGCTTGACCAAAGTGGCGAACAACTGGAGAGGCCTGTGTCCAGCAGTGGACTGCGATAAGCTGATGTTGATGAGGTATGTAATTGACTCACTTGTTCGCGTTCATGGTAATAACATGGTTGTACAACTCCTCGGCGCCAGTCTCGTGACCAGCCAAGTTGAAGTACGCGTGGTTGGTCAGATTCACCACGGTCTTCTTCGTGGTGGTGGCCTGGAAGACCACGCGGATGCTGTCGTCTGCCCCGACCTCGAAGGAGACTGTGGTCAGGAGGTCTCCTGGGTACCCCTCCTCGCCGTCTTTCGATAGGTAGCTGAAGGTCACCTTGTTCCCGTCCACGCGACTCTCCCAGTTGACCTGGAAATATCATGATCTTGTAGCGACACCTATCTCCACATCGCTACAACTATCTACACGTCGCTACAATATGCAATCACAAGTTCCGCCAGCTAACAACAGATGGCGATGTAAAATCCGCGGCTATAGAAAATGAAATCGCTCCATACAATTTGTATGGAGAACCTACAACGCGCATACGAAGTTTCATCACGACTCGCTATAAGTTAATACGAAAAACCAAGATGGTACATCGGATCGCGGTCCCGGAGCACGATCACCTAGCTCGGCGGAGGTACTTCCAGTTTTCGTAGGGATAAGTCTACAATCTCAAATTTAAAATATAATTATGAGTAACCACGCACACAAAACAGTGATGTTACTCTTTACTCGTCCGGAAAAACCAATCTCGACGAGGACAGATCAGTTACCTAAACCTAACGTTCACAGTACTCACATTTATGAAATTTTACTATACAGTAGCAAAAGCAAAACTACATATAACTGTCCCCTTTACACTCATAATTTACGACTGTTTACGACGTTACACCGCGCTTATTCACTGACACTAGTGTGAATATGTTGAACGTGTCAGCTTTGGTTAACTCTTAACTGGCCTGTAACAGTCGGAGCCGAAGCGAATCATCAAGTAAGACTGGAGCTCTACTCCTATAAAAATTATTGAAAACGATCATTAGAAGGACGTATCGCGGCGTCTTTTTGCCCCATAAATCCCTCCCATTTATCCCTCCCGTGTTCGTATATTAGGCCCTTCCAATTTTTCGCCACTTGGGGCAAACATTTGGAGGATATACCCATAATCAATCTCCGGTAACGCTGCTGTCCGTCATCAGCCTGTGGTATTTAGCTACGCATTCAATTGTAATGATTATACCGCCACCAGTCGGTTCCCAGCGCCTTGTTTTTTAAACGGCAGGATGCACCACGGGCAGGTGAGGTTGGCTTCGAGCGAAAGGATGATAGGCCGCCTTACATCCCAGATGATAGACCGCTCCCTTACCAAATCCCTTATTATAATTACCTTATCAAACCCAATTAGGCCTCCGTGTAGATGGTCCTTCCCGACATTGGTGGCGAGGTGGTACTTGACCCCGTCGATGCCGAAGGAGGCGCCTCCAATGCGGTTGGCGCACCTACCGATGGTCGCGCCCAGGTACGGAGTGTTCCTCTTCACGTAGCCCTCCAGATCGTCAAAACCAAGCACCACGTCTGCTAACACACCGTTCTTGTCTGGAACCTAATATTGAAGAAACAAATTAATAGGCTATTATGGCTAAAAATTGTAATTATCCCGTCTTTTAGCTTATTCAAAAATAAAAGACACATATTTTTTTATTTGTAAATTGGACTAAAAATTACAAAGTTATAGCTCGTTGAAATCACGCGTGACGTCACTCGGTGAGGGATTTTTACGGGAGCGAGTGACGTCAAAGACTCCTCACTTTTGATCCCTTGTATGTTTGCTATTGTTTATTTCAATTAAAAAAGGAAAAATACGTGTCTTTTATTTTTGAATAAGCGAAAAGACGGACTAATTACCTACAATTTTTTTGCCATAATAGCCGATTCGCTGTTAAACTATGGAACTCTTTGGGCTGGGGCATTGTTGTGGCTCCTTGTTCCCCGAGACCAATCTAATACAATATTGGGGGACAACGGAACTTATTTGGTTTCAATTTCGCCCACTAGGGCCCAACGGGAAGATTTCAGTAGCGTTGTCCCCCACTGGGGGTTACTGCAACTTCTTTTCCCGATGTCCCCCACTGGTGGACAATAAACGCACACATCACCATCTAGCCCCAAACTAAGATGAAGCTTGTACTATGGGTACCTACTGGACAACTGATAAACTTACTTATACTTTTTTAAAGTGACCTCTACTAGTCCCATAACTATCTACTGACCTTGACTGATTGTATAGTGACTCCATAAGATAAGACGGACACTGAGAAGCCACTGGATGTTTTCCATGTGAATTTCTTGACCGTCTCATTGTGGGAGTTCCCGAAGTCTTCAATGTCCAGAGCCACCATATTAGAAGATACTGAAAAAAAATATATAGCCAGGTATAAATCATCATCGACTGGCTCGGTGGCTCAATTGGTAGTGACCCCTGCCTTCTGAACCAAGAGTCGTGGGTTCGATTCCCACCCGGGACAAACATTAGGTGTGCTTCAAGCTGGAATCCTCATCTCTGAAACCTGCATGAAAACGAATTTTGACTATGCCAAAAAATAGTCATGAAATAGTCATAAATAATGGCACAAGTAAAAAAATAGTCGCATTATAGTTTCGGAGTTATAGCTATAGGTTGGTGAATATTCTGGCTTGACGTTCAAGCTGTAATCCTCACCTCTGATGCAAGCAAAGGCAAAGTCTATGGAATTGGTTTATGTTTCAAAAAATAGTCATGAAATAGTCGCAACGACATACCAAATTTCAGAATTAGTCGTTAAGAGATTCCAGAGATATAAGGGTACCCTGGTGAGGATTCTAGCTTGAACATTTGAAAACTTCAAATATCTCCGAAACGGCTACGATTTTCGATTTGAGTTTTTGCCAAAAAATAGTCATTAAATAGTCTTCTCCAACGAAAATAAATTTGAGTTGATTTAATTTGTAAATAAAAAGTTAAAAGTGTTTGTTCCGCGTCTGGGTGTTTATATTTGTATTTAAGTATATATTTGTAATACCTTCGTTGTTCTGATACCCATTACACAAGTGCTTAAGATACTTACTTTGGGATCGGCGCAATGTACATATGTGATGTTGTCTGATATTTATTTATTATTTATTTTATTTATTTATCATCATTAACATAGGCCTTTTCAAAGTTCGCCACTTTGATCTATCTTGGGCCTCTCGCATCCAGAACAGTACATGATGATCATCATCATCATCATCAGTCTATTGCAGTCCACTGCTGGACATAGGCCTCTCCAGTTGTTCGCCACTTAGAGCAAATATCTGGAGGATATACCCATAATCGCCACGCTGGGCAGGCGGGTTGGCGATCGCAGCGCGTAGCTTCTTGCTCAGGTGACGCTGCTGCCCGTCATCGGTCTATGATAATTAGCTACGCCTTCTATCGTAATGGTTATACCGCCACCAGTCGGTTTGCCAGAGCCTCGTTCGTTGTTCGGCGATCATCATACCAAAAATTAACTGAATCCTATCATCCTATACCAGGTATTGAGGTATCCCTGCCTGTCGTAAGGCGAACTAAAAGAGCCTTTGAGGTCTTTGCGGGCTTAGAGGGTGCCTTGGGCTAGCGCGCTCTAGAGCGCAACTAGAGTTAGCGGCCCCGAAGAAGACGGAAGACACGTTTAATTTATGGAATCGAGGGGCACGGCAGTGCCCCCGCCAAGTCGGGCGCGAAGCAAACACTGCCGTGCCATTCTTTACTGGAATCGTTACGAGCATTTGTGTGTGTGTGCTTGCGTGTATTTCTTGGAATATTTAGGTATTTACCCATGGTTATGAGTGTGTGTAAGCCAAAACCTAAATCTTAAATTGCATTAGGTGGGTAATACTTTAAGTAACATTAGGTATCTACGTATCGAAGTACATTCTCACATGTTAGTATAAATAACAAACAATATGTTGAAAAGATAATGATAACGCAGTTATCAGTAAAAAGTTTTACAATATTTACGACAGTGAGATGATAATATCTGCGGATCGATCCCCGACCTGCAGTGAGTAGTGAGTTTTTTTGAACTTTTTACTTTTACTTTCTGTTATTATCATTTTGTATATTCTTTGTGAAGAATCAGAACGGCGACGTATGAAAACCTATTACATAGTTCTGAATTCATATTTTCAAAAACATACCGCAAATCAGTGGTTTGTATTCTTCAAAAAACTAAGTTAGGTCTACCTACATTAGTTACTGTGTCTAAACACTGACTTGACGCAGACTGTATACCTACCTAGTTCCTTCTTTTAAGAATTATTATCAAACAGACAAATTATCATAAACTCACAAAAATGAAAAACCTATTGTCTTCACTAAACAAAACATCAAACTACTTACTACTTCTGCTAACAACTGAAATGTTTTACTTTTAACACAATCTTTATTGGGTAGATTATTAAGCATCTACCTACCTATTTATTCGCTAAATTAAAGTGTTTTACTTTTAACACAATCTATAATGGGTAGATTATTTAAGTACCTACCTACTTATTCAGTAATAGATTACGCAGGTTTCCTTACCTTAGACTAAAAATACACGGGAAGTATAATATTGAAATCAGTAGGACATAAGTTCCAACGAAGTTAAAAACTTATTAACAACTAAATTATTAGTAATACTCTTACCTCACAAAATAAAAATTCACTCACTTCGCCGGCCGGCAACGAACTACTTAGGTACCTACTTAATCGCTGAATGCATTCATTTAGGTCTATTTCGATGGCTGAATGAATGAACGTGGAGTGTTATCGCGACACGATAGCCGTACTGAAGTTAGTTACAGTTGAATAGACCTATGTCAACAGCAACACATATGTCAATTAATATGTGAGCATTACGACTACAAAGCATCTGTCATTGAGTTTACGAAGACTATAGACGTATTATAATACCTACGTCCATGACGAAGACCGTTCGTATATCTTGTGTTTCAAGACATGAAACTTTCATGAACATCAATAGATTACAACAGACTCTTCCTATTCATTTGTCTATCTTGTGTACCTATTGCAATATTAGCGCCTTGACAAGTTTACAAGCAATGTAGCATCTACATTAATAGGGAATATGCATGAAAAATAGTTTCAGGTATTTACTAATTTATCGTAAAATAGATCAAAATCTACTACGAACAGTGAAAACAAAATCAAAATTGGTTGAAAAATGGGCGAGATACAGTCATTGAAAGTGAATATATCCGTCTCTCTCTCGCGAAACAGATTTTTCTATGGAGTTAGTACGGCGCTTACGGTACGTGACGTCAACTACCGCATCGGATCTCTCTGTCTAATCAATAACTTTAACGCTTTATAACTCGCTTAATAGAAAAGATAGTTTAAAAATTCTTCGATATTTATGTATCTGGAAGACAAAAGATCTCAATAAATCCATAAAAAAAAGTCATGCATATTCCCTATTCACATAGATACCAAATGAATGCTTTTGTACTCATAAATAAATAAACTTGTTATTATGGAGACTCGTATAAAATAAACATAGAATCAGGAAACACCAAATTAGCCCCTCGGAAGTAGGTAGGTACCTGCTGAGTCGGAAAGACACGACACGGACAGACAGAAACAATAAAACAATGATAATTAAGTACCTACCTACCTAGTGTACTGGCCTTGCGGTTAGTTTGTAAAACAGATACAAATCACAGTCGGACGAAACAATTCCATATACCTACTTAGGCAGGTAATTAAGTATCCTGTGTATTTTTGGGTAACCTAATAAATAAAAAAAAATTATTTCTTTTAAATATAATTTTTCTTTCACGCCAGCTTATACAAAAAGGCAAAAATAAAATTTTATAATTTTTTTCATGACAGTTTAGGGACATCCTTTTTAATAGGGAGACGCAATATTATTATTTCTTTTTTAAAAAAGCTAACTGATGAGTTTCTTGTAGCACTTCTCCTCATCAAGACTTAGGTATGTCGAAATTTATATGTTTTTATTGCAAAAACGTAAGGAAAATGAGGATCATAACTTAATAAATAAGAATAATACCTACCTAACCTGAAATTTTACCTACGTTCTACAAAGATAAGTCTAACAGAGATGGGCACGAGATATTATCAATATTATTATCGTGACTTGTTTCAGTAATCAACTTTATCTGAGTAGGTATGTGGTCACATCAAGGCCATACACAAACCCTAATTTACCTACAAAAGGTAACTAGGTAGGTAACTAAATTGAATAAGTATCTAGTAAATTGTTGCCAAAGTCAATTGACCAAGTCAATCAGTTGGAAATGCCCAAGTCGCTGAGGCAATTACCAAATCAATCATTAACAGTTGCCACCGACATGCTGGGCTGTAATATTCTGGCCTTACTTTCTGGACTTATCCCAAAACGTGTCCGAAGTCATTTCCCTGGTGTTTAGCAGAGTTTACGAAGGTCGCCAGTCAGGCGGGTAAACGCTACGATCAGCTAAGAAGCTGAAATCTCATGAAGTCCTTTAGTCGACACTTATGACAGCCACGGTATGAAATGGGGCGGTTTTTTTTTAAATTGCCTCTGGCATGAGTGGCTTCCCCTCGCCTGATGGAAAGATGAAAAGGAAGCCCAAGTCGCTCTGACCACGGGCGGGATACCTCAGTTTTCAGTCAGTCACCACAGCCATACCGGCCCACAAGATGCTTCTTCCCACTTCGTTTAAAGGACCCCATACTATAAGAGGGCGGAAACACATGAGCTGGCAGAGAATTCCATTTTTTGATAGTTCGGCACAAAAAGACATACGTCTTAATACACAGATTTATATTCTTTTACCGTCAGACGCACGGCTACCTATACCTACCGAGACCTGGTGCACACCACTGTAGATCCCTTTCACCTGTTGGTTAAGAGAAAGGAGGCCCTAAGATTTATCAACAGACAAATCTTAACAGTACCTTCTAAACATGCACATAATAGGTATGGTTTTTATTACCGACTTCACTTGTCAAAGTCAAAATCTTTAATTATAATTATTTGTAGGTAAGATCGGTTTATAACCGACTTTAAAAATAGAGGAGGTTCTCTATTCGACTGATTTTTTTTTGTTGTTGTATGTTTGTTATACTTACCACATAAGTATCTCCGAAAAATAAAAAAAATATGATTTGGAATTTTGTTTTTTAAAAGGTGTAAGTCCTTTTTCGTCCCACTGTCACCAAAACGCATGGAAGTATCAAGTACTCCAAAACGAAGTCGGTTTTTTTTTTGCAAAAAAAAAAGTATGCTGTTATAAAAAAAACACTTACAAACCGTCTACCATCTGGTTGGAAAGCAGCATTCTACCGAGAAGAATCCGGCAAGAAACTCTTGTCGTAGCTCTTTTATTGAAACCATATTGATGGTGTTTATTCTTTACATTTTTTAAAACTTTGTATACTTAAATTCCCACTAACCACTTGGTCTGAGTTTTTCAAAACACCCCGACCTCAGACAATTTTCCAGTTCATTTCATAAGTTGATCCGATCGGGAGTTGAACCCTGAGACTCTTTGATTGTCCGCGCTTAGGAGGGAAAACTTATATTACACTATTGAAAAGTAATATCAAACGAAATTCACTTACCGATTGGTACTAGAAGCAATAGCAAAAATCTTGATGCCATTTTGATCTGATAAATCACAATCGTTTTAATAATCAGCAATCATAAATTTAAAAAATACACTTGGATCTGGGACCTACGAAAACTTTCTAAGTACAAAAGTGAGACGTAACATTTATTATTTTTTATTGTCACTTAAAAAATTGCATAAAATTAAATATCCACAATGAAAATAGGCTTTTTGATCGTAAAACATACCTAAGTTGTTAATAATAAACAGAAAACTTATCAACTCAATATCTTAAAATTAAAACTATCCTGAACGTTATTACCTAAGTAAAAATATGCTATTCTAAGCCCTAAGTTAAGTAGGTACGCGTGTTAAAAGCCTAAACTTCAAGTTGCAACTGAACAGAGACAGGAAAGGTAGATACTTATGGACAGAAGGCCGAGGTTCGGCATGCTGGCAGAAAATATAAAACACTTGAACAGGTTTAGATAAACAACTTAAAGTACACGGAGGAAAGTATGCCACCTTCGCAAGTCACTTACTTTTATCACTAGTACTTTTGTGATCAATCGTATTACCCTCATTACAATTGGCAAAATTCACTCAGTTTTTCTTTTCAGTTTTTAGTTGTAAACAAACATGGTAAACAAATTTTTATTTACATCTATTTGATGAACTGTGTGCACAGAGTTTTGTCGCGAAAATAATATGCTACATAATGCATCCATCCATCTTCATGCGCACAAGCTCCACATAGATAAAAGTTAAATATTACAACAAACTGTCTTACTTTCCTTCATACACTATGTATGTTCAGGTATAATGTGACATTACAAATTCTTATATAACAACCGCGAGAGCAATGACCTGGCATATTTTATTGGTTTTTAGTATGAAGGCCCCGTAGTGGCAATAAAAGAGTATCGGAAAACATCCAAACGTTGCCAAGTTCATTGCCCGGTTTGACATCAGCACACAAAATAATACCCAGTTTGTAGATCCTTTAAAATATGAAGATTGGGTTCTGCATTCCCGCCTGCCCAAAACGTAGTGATTATGGGTGAAACCTCCAGATGTTTGCTAACTAAAGTGCCGAACAACCGGAACAACCTATGTCCAGCAGTGGGGTGTGGAGAGCCACACCCCACTCTATACACTCTATAGGCCTCTGCCTATGTCCAGCGGTGGACTGCGATAGGCTGATGATGATGACTGCGTTCATATCGACTTAGAAAATTAAACGAACTTCCCAATGTAAAAAAGTTTTTGAAAGGTAAACATAAATAATATTTGTCAGGCCCGGTAGCTCGTTTGGTAGTGATACCTGCCTTCCGAATCAAAGGTCGTGGGTTCTATTTCCAAACGGGAGAAAAATTTGTGTGAAGAACTTCAATGTTAGTTTTGCTTTTGGGTCACAATTGAAATCTTTTGTTTGATACTACATTAGACAGACTTTTATACGGAGAGCATTTGATAAGAAATGACTTTATGAAGTCGTGATGGCGCTGGATAACCTAAATGATTTATTAATTGATTTGTTGATTTGTGTAACGACTCGTTTGAAAAATCATTGGTTCTTATATAAATAATGCACAGTAAAATCTAAAGGATTTTTATATACCTAGGTATAAGCGAAATCAGAATACGTAGGTATTTTGTTTAAATAAGGAAATTATAGGATCACTACGCTTAATCGATGCTGCAGGACAAAAATGAAACAAAAAGTAGGTTCTTACTCTAACATAAAGTTGATTATTATCTTATCAGCCATAAAATTAACAAATGCAATATCTAACTCGTTAAAGTAACTAACTGTGTAGCTAAATTATGTTTTATCTAGAGAAATAGGTATACAATATACGAGTAAAACCTATACTCGTACTAGAAACCCTATAAAAATCACACCTTTAAAGTCTTTCAGAATAAAAAAAATCACAACATTTACAACAACTAATAGTTTATGTATGTTGAACACACCTTATTTGGCGTTTTGTTCAAATAACAATTACAAACTCAAAACACAAAATTCCATTCACTTTACTCACTACTGAGTCTTGATAATTCTAATAATTTCCTTCATCGCCATCTTCAACATCTAGTACTTTTCATACTCCAAAATCTCAATCCCTTTCCCAAGAACCTCATTATCAATCCAATTCCGAAGCACTGATACGTCCACGAACACCGAAGGGTTATCATCCTGACCGCACCCGATACCCCAAGCCATCATCCCGTTTTGCACATAGCGATTTTTCTGGAGCTCCATCGGGCATACCAGGGGCGAGCCCCCATCGCCCTCGCATCTACCTTCCTTATCAAAAGCACACATGAAGGTATGATGCAACTCGAACTGACTACCAAGCCTCGTCTGACGTAGGCGGTCACGGCAATCCTTATGCGGCATTACCGTGAACTCAGTCTTCCTAAGAATCGTCTGGTAGTTTTTATGCCCAAACCGATCTTTCCCCCAACCTGTAGTAAAGCATTTAGTGTCTGCTTCAGCTTTCAGCTTCGGTTGAGGAAGACAAGCAACGCCGATATTAGCAGCAGCGTCAAACGGTTTGGTCAAGAACAGCAGAGCGATATCGTAAAACAGTGCTTTATTGAAGTCTTTATGTACAACGGTGCTCTCTACATCCCGCTCCTGGTGAGGGTATAACTCCTTGTCTGTTTGCGCGTCCCATTCTCCAGCCCGGACGCGCAACTTCTTAGCTTTGACCACATGATGTGCCGTTGTGAGGACCACCCTACGATCGATGAGGGAACCGCTCCCAATGTACTGGCCGTTTGGGTCGTCGTCCGTTTTCAGAATGGCGACCACCCACGGAAACTCCGCGAACTCCGCGTATTTCCCAGCGTCGGATCCTTGTAGCTGGTGACCGACACCGTTCGGGTTCCTCCATCCGCAACCCTTCGCTGGTTGTGGAAGCTTTTCGGCCAACACACGTTCTTTGCAGCAGATGTCCATGTAATCCTCGCATGGGCTTTCGAAACTAACGTGAAGATCGATAATTCCTTCACCAGATGGGTCTATGGTGTCGTTGCATAGATAGTAGTGTACGCACTGCCCCACTTGATTGTCTTCTGTTACACAGCTGGCATTTTTGACGTTTGTGCTCTCTTGCGTGACAGGTTCGACGGTTGCATCTTGCGCCAAAGTTGACCCCAGAAGCAACAGAAACGGCAAGTAGGCGTACATTGCGTCTTTTGGTCGATTCAACACTGGTAGCACAAGTGATCTACAGTGTATAATATACCGGTATTAGCAAGCAGGTTTGTAATTAATTTTTCGTTTTTCCTCATTTGCACGAGCGCTTCGTAAGTGCGTAAGGCCGAGAGCGAACGAACGAGTGTTATTTTTTCGACACCAAAAAGCTGGCCTTCCCAATAAGATATATTTACGTCAATAAAGAATGCTTACCTACTAAGAATAATAAAAAGTCTTGTCAGTTTGTTGCGTTCCAATTTTAGCTCAAATCACACATATGATATTATAAATATTCCTCTACCCAAATGTTGTCTGGAAGAGAATTCAAGCGATAAGACCGCTTAATTGTACAAAAATAGTAGTCCTACTCCAAACCCAGAAACCACACGGACACAGTGAAACAATATCATTGGTAAATAAGTATTTGTCGATTTGTTTTATTAGGAATCACCTCATCACAGTTTGTGCGAAGCCTTAATCCACACTACTACCCACTCTCTCAACGTAAACATTTTAAACTCCATACACATAAACAAAAATTACACTGTCTGTCTATTGGAAATAACATTTTCCCTCTGCCCTACGTAAAAATATGTTAATCCGTCGAATGGCATACATATTGCACATACATCAAGTTATTTAAATCTATCAAATCATATATCCATTGAGGGGGCTCAAGAGAGAGAGAGGACAATAGTCATTTGGGAGGATTTGACGAACAGCCGCTTGTCACCACGTTTGGCAAGCAGGTTGGTGACCGCATTATGTTTTATTGTTACCCAGGTAAACGCTGCTACCCGTTTTCTGACCATCCTTTAGTCGTTTTCTACAACACCTACAGGATGAGATGGGGTGGTCTTAATCTAAATCCGGAAACCAAATGGACTATACCAACCATAGCAATAAAAAAAACATTAGGTAAACAAACACGAGCAAAGCCGCATGATCAAACGTAAGCATCGCATCGCCGTTTTCCTTACGGTTTTCCCAGCAAATAATGGCGTGTTATGTTACCCACCACCATGATGTTATGGTAATAGAATTTCTAAATTTATTTGTGTGTGTGTACCACAATATTGTAAGCAAAAAGCAAAAACATGTACAGGTACTAAAGAGGCAGAAACGTAACGTGCCTTGGCTGGGCTCCGTGTAAAAAATTGCTTGGAGGCCCATAAAAGGAAAAAAATGCATAAAATTAAATAAATAATAAAAAATAAATTCCTTTTCATGTTCAAATTTTAAGTTGCAAACAAAAGTAATTTTTATTAGGGTGGGCGATGAAAAAGAGTAACTATTGAGTTTCTTGCCGGTTCTTCTCGGTAGAAACGACCTTCCGAATCCGGTAGTTAATTCATTGTTTGTACTTGCATTATTTGACGATTCATAAGTGCTTGTCATAAGCCTACTTGAATAAAGATATTTTTCATCATTCATTTCATTCATATCTCTTTTGGTAATTATCGCTGCCTTCTGAACGAAGGGTTCGGTCCTCTTTTTTTCTTTCACGCCGCCTCCACGGGGAGACGATAAGGTGTGTGGGACTCCCACCTCCCAGACTGGGAGGGTATGCCCACGAAGCCTCCCTGGGTCGTCAGTGGGCAGCAGCTTCTAGGAACTCGAGTAGCGCCGAAGCCTACCGCCGCATCCCTGCCTGCCCTGGCGAGCCGCAGATGATAAGCGGCCGGCACTCCTGGTCCGTGGAGGGCAAATACCCCTACCCCGGCTCTAGCAATAGACTGCTCCCCAGGCGGACCTCGTGCAACGGTGGAGCTGCTGCCCCACCACCCCGTTACGCCCCAGTGAGTAGATCACGCCCCCGCGCCATCCACCCGGTCGTAGGGCGCCCGGGGGCGCCCGGCAGGCGCCCCTGGGCTCCCTGCGACCGGGTGCACTGCACCCCTTGCACCCCCTGGTAGAGACGGCCCTGGGACTTCCATGGCCTATGATGATGATGATTTTTTCTATATTTTTTATTCATCATGAATCAATACCTTAATTAATGAATATATCGATGTATTGAAGGTGTTGAATCTATAAATAAATTTTTAATTGATTTGTGCAACGACACATTTAAAAATCATGGGTTCTCATAGAAATACGCATGGACTTCTTAATGATGTAGGTATAAGAAATAGAATAAAATGAATTTATTTTGGTATACACAAATCTCAGAAAACGTATTTTATTTAAATCTTAACTAATATTATAAAGCTGAAGAGTTTGTTTGTTTGTTTGTTTGTTTGTTTGTTTGTTTGTTTGTTTGTTTGAACGCGCTAATCTCAGGAACTACTGGTCCGAATTGAAAAATTCTTTTTGTGTTGAATAGACCATTTATCGAGGAAGGCTTTAGGCTATATAACATCACGCTGCAACTATTAGGAGCGAAGAAATAATGGAAAATGTAAAAAAAAAACGGGGAAAAAATAAATATTCCACGCGGACGAAGTCGCGAGCACAGCTAGTAAAGAATATACATAGAACCACTCTGGAGTTGTTCATTTTATTATCTATAGCTTTTGCCCGCGACTTCGTCCGCGTGTTTAAATTTATACATACAAAAGTTTTTTCCCGCTAACTCCCGTTCCCGTGGGAATTTCTCAAAATACAGCCATAACTAAACTTTATATTTACTAAGGTACCTGCATGCCAAATTTCAAGCGTCTAACTTAAGCGGTTTAGATTTTTCATACAAAAGGATTTTCCCGCTAATTCCCGTTCCCGTGGGAATTTCGGGAATTCCTTTCTTAGTGCACCCCTACGGTATCTAAGCTACGTCCCTTCCAAATTTCAAGTGCCTACGTTTAGCCGTTTGGGCTGTGCGTTGATATGTCAGTCAGTCAGTTTCTCCTTTTATATATATATACTAGCTTTTGCCCGCGACTTCGTCCGCGTGTTTAAATTTATACATACAAAAGTTTTTTCCCGCTAACTCCCGTTCCCGTGGGAATTTCTCAAAATACAGCCATAACTAAACTTTATATTTACTAAGGTACCTGCATGCCAAATTTCAAGCGTCTAACTTAAGCGGTTTAGATTTTTCATACAAAAGGATTTTCCCGCTAATTCCCGTTCCCGTGGGAATTTCGGGAATTCCTTTCTTAGTGCACCCCTACGGTACCTAAGCTACGTCCCTTCCAAATTTCAAGTGCCTACGTTTAGCCGTTTGGGCTGTGCGTTGATATGTCAGTCAGTCAGTCAGTCAGTCAGTTTCTCCTTTTATATATATAGATATAAGATTTGTTTTTGACAGCTACGCTTATTCGATACCTACAGCAAAACAAGAACGAAATAAAAAGTAGATTCTTACTCTTAACAAAATGTTGAATATCTTCTTAACCATATAAGAAACAATTGCAAATATCTATAGCTGTGTAGCTAAATTAGTTTTTATCTAGATAAATAGGTATACCTTAAAAAACGTACACACATTTATTATGCGTTTTGTTCAAACAGCAGTTACAACTCACAACACAACACTAATTCAATTCACTTCACTCAGTGCTGAGTCTTGACTATTCCAACAATTTCATCGATATCTTCAACATCTAGTACTTTTCATACTCCAAAATCTCAATCCCTTTCCCAAGAACCTCATTATCAATCCAATTCCGAAGCACTGATACGTCCACGAACACCGAAGGGTTATCATCCTGACCGCACCCGATACCCCAAGCCATCATCCCGTTTTGCACGTAGCGATCTTTCTGGAGCTCCATCGGGCATACCAGAGGCGAGCCCCCATCGCCCTCGCATCTACCTTCCTTATCAAAAGCACACATGAAGGTATGATGCAACTCGAACTGACTGCCAAGCCTCGTCTGACGTAGGCGGTCACGGCAATCCTTATGCGGCATTACCGTGAACTCAGCCTTCCTAAGAATCGTCTGGTAGTTTTTATGCCCAAACCGATCTTTCCCCCATCCTGTAGTAAAGCATTTAGTGTCTGCTTCAGCTTTCAGCTTCGGTTGAGGAAGACAAGCAATGCCGATGTTAGCAGCAGCGTCAAACGGTTTGGCCAAGAACAGCAGAGCGACATCGTAAAACAGTGCTTTATTGAAGTCTTTATGTACAACGGTGCTCTCTACATCCCGCTCCTGGTGAGGGTATAACTCTTTGTCTGTTTGCGCGTCCCATTCTCCAGCACGGACGCGCAACTTCTTAGCTTTGACCACATGATGTGCCGTTGTGAGGACCACCCTACGATCGATGAGGGAACCGCTCCCAATGTACTGACCGTTTGGGTCGTCGTCCGTTTTCATAATGGCGACCACCCACGGAAACTCCGCGAACTCCGCGTATTTCCCAGCGTCGGATCCTTGTAGCTGGTGACCGACACCGTTCGGGTTCCTCCATCCGCAACCCTTCGCTGGTTGTGGAAGCTTTTCGGCCAACACAGGTTCTTTGCAGCAGATGTCCAAGTAATCCTCGCATGGGCTTTCGAAACTAACGTGAAGATCGATTATTCCTTCACCAGCTGGTTCTATGGTGTCGTTGCATAGATAGTAGTGTACGCACTGCCCCACTTGATTGTCTTCTGTTACACAGCTGGCATTTTTGACAGTTGTGCTCTCTTGCGTGACAGCACCCGTGACAGGTTCGACGGTTGCATCTTGCGCCAAAGTTGACCCCAGAAGCAACAGAAACGGCAAGTAGGCGTACATTGCGTCTTTTGGTCGATTCAACACTGGTAGCGCAAGTGATCTACAGTGTATAATATACCGGTATTAGCAAGCAGGTTTGTAATTAATTTTTCGTTTTTCCTCATTTGCACGAGCGCTTCGTAAGTGCGTAAGGCCGAGGGCGAACGAACAAGTGTTATTTTTTTGACACCAAAAAGCTGGCCTTCCCAATAAGATATTTACGTCAATAAAGAATGCTTACCTACCTACTAAGAATAATAAAACGTCTTGTCAATTTGTTGCGTTGCAATTTTAGCTCAAATCACACATATGATATTATAAATATTCCTCTACCCAAATGTTGTCTGGAAGAGATTTCAAGCGATAAGACCGCCTAAATTGTACAAAAATAGTAGTCCTACTCCAAACCCAGAAACCACACGGATACAGTGAAACAATATCATTGGTAAATATTTGTGGATTTGTTTTATTAGGAATCACCTCATCACAGTTTGTGCGAAGCTTTAATCCACACTACTACCCACTCTCTCAACGTAAACATTTTAAACTCCATACACATAAACAAAATTACACTGTCTGTCTATTGGAAATAACATTTTCCCTCTGCCCTAGGTGTTTACGTAAAAATATGTTATGTTAATCCGTCGAATGGCATACATATTGCACACACATCAAGTTATTTAAATCTATCAAATCATATAACCATTGAGGGAGCTCAAGAGGGAGAGAGGACAATAGTCATTTGGGAGGATTAGACGAACAGCCGCTTGTCACCACGTTTGGCCAGCAGGTTGGTGAGCGCAGTATGTTTTATTTATACCCAGGTAAACGCTGCTACCCGTTTTCTGACCTTCCTTTAGTCGTTTTCTACGACACCTACGGGATGATATGGGGTGGTCTTAAACTGAATCCGGAAACCAAATGGACTATACCAACCATTGCAATAAAAAATACATTAGGTAAACAAACACGAGTATAGCCGCATGATCAAACCTAAGCATCGCACCATTTTCCTTACGGTTTTCCCAGCACATAATGGCGTGTTATGTTACCCACCACCATGTTGTTATGGAAATAGAATTTCTAAATTTATTTATGCGTGCCAATATTGTGAACAAAAGCAGTGTTGGTACTATTTTTTTTTATAATAGCTCGACATAATGGCTTCCCTACGCCTGATGGAAAGCAAAAGAGAAGCCCAAATGACTACTGACTATGTTACTAGTAGGTAAAAATTGGGGCTTCTGGATCAAAAGAATTCATCACACGAGTTTTCATCACTCATCTATTCATTCAATTATTCACTTTTCATCACTCAGCAGGACTGAGTGATGAAAAGTGAATAGTTGAATGAATAGATGAGTGATGAAAAAATAATGTGATGAATCCTTTTAATCCAGAAGCCCCAATTTTACCATGAGGACATTTATAGACAACGTTGTATGCATTTAAATGAACTTACTTACTAATTCATGGATATATGGTTAAATAAAACCAAGTTTTTATATATAGGTATTCATATCTTTAATATAATAAACTACAATATTTTTTTATGAATTTTACTCAATAAATCTTTTGTACATCTATATATTTCATCACACAGCATATTCTCAACCACATGTTGTGCACAGACACTAGCTTTACAATTACAAACAGTATTCTTCAATTCTTCTATTTCAAATATTTGCAATCTTATTACTTTACATTGTGGATTAGCCTTTCGCGGTTTTTTTACATATGAACATAATATTCCTTCTGATCGCCTCTTAACTGCAACCGCGCCGCCACCGCTGTTGCTGGCCCTGCTGTTCACCCGTTCATCTATTTCGAAAGGCGGTTCACGCTCGAAGTAATTGATTACATTTTGACGGAGCAGTTGGTCGGCCGGTATCGGTGAGTAGCTACCGTACATTATATCGCTGGATCCCTGAAACGTGAACATAAAAACTTATTATATACCAGTATTATAGTATATTATGAATAGTATCTACTGCTAAAAATGTGGAATACATTGACTTACCTCCATATTTCATGAAATGCCAATTTAAGTTTACCTGCTTGCAAGACGGATGCTTTTTAAAGTGTATTTGATTTTAATAATACCCCTTTATATATAAAAGAAATGTATTGGCTCATTGTCTTTAAGGTTCTAAATAGCACATATTTTAATGTTGACTAAAACTTACATACCTAAATAACGTAGACAGTAAAGGTACAGTTAACAACAAAAGCTGTTAACTGTACCAAAGGCTGATAGTATTTAAAATAGACCTTAGTATTAAATACTTAAGAATGAAATGTATCATCTACTTTGCTGGCATATGATACATTACTTCGGCTACCCGTACTTCCTAAAAACAGTAATGAAAACATCCAATCAAGTGCTAACTAATATAACATCGAATATGAACCTTACTAAAAAGAAATTTAAGTATACAGTAGAACCTCGATAACTCAAACCTCGGTAACTTAAAAACCTCTATAACTTCATAAAATAACATGTTCCCTTCCCATCAGAGCCCAAAACCTCTATAACTTAAAATACACAACCTCTATAACTTAAAGAAATAATCTCTGTTTTGGCCTCAGTAACTTAAAGAAATGTTTCTACAACCTCTATAACATAAAATTGTTTGTCAATGAGTCATTTTGAAAGAAGGTGCAAACAAATGATTTCGGAATTTATAGCTTGCATGTGTTAAACTGTTAACGTAAACAATACATATGTCACCTATTGTTTGTTTTAAGACAACTAGGCCTACTTGGGTCATAAGTTTTTGAGACTATCCTGGAAACATCTCTTAACCTACTGTGTGATAAAACTGATTTAAAATGAGTTCAAAAAGAAAACAAACAACACTTTTATACACTGATAAATTACGTATGAGATAAAGCTATAGAAGCAGTGAAGGAAAGAAGTTGCAGTTCAGTTTGGGTTATATGAGAGTACATTGTCAATCATCATTAAAAAAAGAAGCTAAAATCTTAAAGAAACTAGAATCAGGACAAAATGTTCAATGTAAAAGACGAAAAATTGCCGAATTCCCTAATTTTGCATACCTAACTCTACATTAACCTATCCATATCATAGACCCTTGATAACTTAAAACCTCGATAACTTAAAAAAAAATGTGTTTCCCTTGGACTTTAACTTATCGAGGTTCTACTGTATATTGTTATATACTTTAATACTATGTAATTAGGACTTTATGCTTATTTACACTTTCTTACACTCATTCATCCTAACCATATAGGCTGGATGGACTTTGACCGTAGTGAGAGCATACATTGCATTTGAGCCATATTCTGATTTTCCCTAAATGGAAAATGTACCACGTGGATATAGTATATTTAAACCGGGGATGAGCCCTGAAAGTGCACAGTCTGATCCAGACCCGACCTGAACTCTCAAATAATACACCTCTAAGTTGTTCCTGAAGCAGAAAAACATGTAAGTACCTATTACAAATCTTAATTATTTTACAGATTTATCGTTCATCTATTCATTTATTAAAGTTTAAAAGCTAACTTGAAGAAATGAATAGATGAAAGATTAAGTAACTTCATCGATTCACTGAACCTTCTATTCACTTTATTGAGAATACATACATTTTCTAAGTTTTAATTTATATTAATACATTTCCAGGTCGAAAACTTCAACTCGTCACGCTTCGGACTGCTCTGATGAGGAAGTGAACGTCGTGGAGGCATCCTCGAAGAAACACTCCCTAACTTCAAGAAAACGCAAGCATGAAAAGATTACACCCGCCCAGCCACCGAAGAAGTACTCAAGCTACGAGCTATTTGGCACCGACAGCGAAGACGAAGACGTCGAGGCTAAATCAACCGCTCCTGGTAATAATTATTCAACACATATGCATTCATACTTTACAGTAAAACCAATTGTAATTCAGAAGCATGGTATCACCTTAAGAAGTTTATAGAAGTAGGTCGAAGACAGACTAAGCAATGCACATTGTTTTCTATGTTCAATGAGGATCGTCCACTTATATAAATGTTTTATTTCAAAGATCGGGAGTTGAAACGCAGCAAGAAGATTAAGAAGCCGTCAATATCACCCTGTAGCAGTACTGCTCAAGCCTCTGAGGTGCACCGCGACGCAACTCCCGAGCCTCGCAAGAAGTCATCAGCCAGAGATATATTCGGCAGTGACAGCGACGATGAGCAGTGCTTGCCGAAACCTGGTAAAAAGCCTACTACAGCGATTTGTTCCTACTTTACTAAACGTGTACCTCACGGTGTAGTACGACAAACTAATTTAGAAAAGGTGGGCTCGCACTATATCGAGCTGAAAGTTTACAAATGTGAGGAGATACAGCATATTCAACCAATGAATAGATGGCGTCATGCTATCATTGCAATTAAGAATAAATCGGATGTAAATAGTGACGCGTGGGAACATTTAACCCGATTCATAAAGGCGACTCGTCAAGAATTTAAAGGCTGTCGGCCTGATATCATTAGCGGATATTCATAATTTAATTACTTTTAACTATTCTATTCATATTTACAGTTTTCCTTATTTTACTTGTATTACTCTACTATATACCTACATAATACTATTGGTATATTATTTGTAATCATTGGTATATTTAAGATAGCTATATTATTATATCTAATAAATAATGTAAACAATTCTATTATAAATAATGTGTTTTTATTTTCCTACAGTTTTCACACACCCAGCTTCGCTTGTACAGTCAGCTACTCAAGAGAATACAATTATTGATAATACAATTGAATGCGAAAAATGCCAAATTAAAATGAATCGAAATGAATACAGATATCATAAGAGAACTAATTTACATAAATCGAATTGCTTATTAAAGACAACTTTTAATAATATTTATGTGATTAGTACTGCATTTAAGAAGCGAATAGTCACTTATCGTTTAAGCCCTGATCAGAATACTAAGTACATTACACCAGAAGAGTTTATAAGCCATAATAATAAAGATATCATACAATTAATTGACTTGTCATTAAAAAAGCATAACTGTATAAAACTAAGCTTTGAACTATTTGCATATTTTACATTACCAAAGACTGATAAGCAGGATCTTAAGTCTTTTAACACAAGATATGAAAGTGTTTATAAATCCACTGATTTGAATAATATTTTATCAAACTTAACAGAACACTTAAAAATGAAATTAGACGATTTTCAGCATTGTGAATCTGGGTGGACGATTTTGAATATAAGTCATTTAGAAATTAATATTAATAAATATTGTCCTTTGAGAGGTGGGACATATATTGATCTACCTCTTTCTATTAAACGATCGAAAAGTTGTATAAACATCAAAAATACAGATAATCATTGCTTTTTATGGAGTATAATTGCTGGCCTGTATCCTTCTAAATTTAATGTATGTCGAGTAAAATCATACCCACACTATAGTACTGTTCTAAATATAAAAGGTATGTCATTCCCGCCTACATTCAATGATATAAGATTATTCGAAAACAATAATCCTGATATAAGTGTTAACATATACGGACTAGACAACAAATGCTGTGTAACAGGGCCATTATATTTAACCAAGAATCGAAAAATTGATCACATTAACTTACTGTATATTGAAAGTAATAATAAAGGTCATTACTGCTTAATAAAAGATCTCACTCGATTAGTGCAACGACAAATAACTCATCATAAAGGAAAAATATACTTATGTGAATCGTGTCTACAATATTTTACAGATAACGATAAGTTTAAGTCACATAAATGTAATGGTTTACAATACAGGTTTTACCAGAAAAGCATACTATATTAAAGTTTAAACACTATGAAAGACAGCAAAAAATTAATTTTGTGATTTATGCCGATTTTGAATGCATTTTATTGAATTACGAAGATCGCAATTCAGCAAATACTGAAACGTTGAAGAAGCATCAAGCTTCATGTTTCGGATATTATATTTGCTGCTCGCACAATCCGAATCTAAATAAATATGTTTCATATAGAGGTATTGATTGCGTCCAAGTGTTTATCAAATCATTAATGAAAGATTGTAAACTCATTCATGAAACGTTATCGAATAATAAACGTATGTCCCCTTTAACACCTGAACAAGAAATTGAATATCGAAAAGCCACTGTATGTCACATATGTCATGAACTATTATTCGATGATAAAGTGCGAGATCATGATCATGTTACATCTAAATTTAGAGGAGCTTCACATTCTCATTGTAATTTGATGTATAGAGTGTGTTCATTCATACCAGTAGTATTTCATAATCTATCTGGTTATGACGCACATTTATTTATTGAAGAATTAATGAAATATGAAGGTCATGTTAAAATTATTCCACAATCACAAGAAAAGTATCTATCTATTACAAAAGTTATCAACTGTGCTAAAAGCAATCGCTCTTTTGAAATCAAATTCATTGATTCTTTCCAATTTTTAAGTTCAAGCCTCGACATGTTAAGTAAAAGTTTATCTGATAACGACTTTGTTCATTTATCAAATTATTTTATGGATGATAAACAATTTAAATTAATTAGAAAAAAAGGTATATACCCATATGATTACATTGATGATTGGTCGAAATTTGATGAAATGCAACTGCCACCCAAACCTTGTTTTATGAATTCTTTAAGCGGTGTGAATATTTCTGATGATGATTATGCACACGCATTAACTGTTTGGCAATGTTTTAAAATATCAAACCTTGGAGAATATACAGATTTATATTTGAAAACTGATGTGCTACTTTTGAGTGACATATTCGAAAAGTTTAGAACTACAAGTCTCTTATATTATAAATTAGACCCTGCTTATTATATAACATCACCAGGTTTAAGTTGGGATGCAATGCTTTTTTATACAAATGTTAAATTGGAACTGATTAGTGATATCGAAATGTATGAAATGCTAGAAAAAGGTATTCGTGGTGGACTTGCACAGTGTTCGTTACGCCATGCTACAGCTTCTAATAAATACTTGCCAGACAATGATCACACAAAACCGTCATCATATCTGATATATCTAGACTGTAATAATTTGTATGGTCATGTTATGACAAAAAAATTTCCTATTGCTGAATTCCAGTTTTTATCCTTAGATGAGATAGATAAATTTAATGTAATGGATATACCTGATGATAATGACTATGGTTATATTCTAGAAGTTGATTTACTGTACCCTGATCACTTACATACTTTACACCAAGATTTACCTTTTGCTGTGGAAAAAATTACACCTCCTGGAGGTAAAACTAAGAAGCTAATCGCAAATATGTACGACAAATTTAATTATGTTATTCACTTCATAACTTTAAAACAGTGTCTCAGACATGGTTTAATATTGACAAAAGTACATCGCATTCTAAGCTTTAGACAGGAAAGTTATTTGAAACCGTATATCGATCTTAATACTTCTCTAAGACAGTCATCGAAAACAACATTTGAGAAAGATTTTTTTAAGTTACTAAATAATTCAATTTTCGGCAAAACTATAGAAAACAAAAGGAAACAAGTGGATGTCAAACTTATTAGTAGATGGAGTGATGATACTAACGTTACAAATAAACATCTAACTGCTCAAAAAATAATTGCAAAGCCTAACCTAAAACGTGTTAATATTTTTTCAGATAACTTTGTTGCTATTCAATTAAATCGAGAAAAAGTTATATTAGACAGACCTATCTATATTGGTTTCTCAGTTTTGGAATACGCTAAACATCATATGTATCAATTTCATTACGAATTTATAAAAGAAAAATATAAAAATCGAGCTCAGTTATGTTACACAGATACTGACAGCTTACTGTACTTGATATTTACTAAAGATTTCTATAAAGATATGAAAGAAAATATTTCTCAGTTTGATACAAGTAACTTCCTATCAAATAATGAGTATAATATTCCAAGAATAAATGAAAAAGTACCGGGATTATTCAAGGACGAAATGGGTGGCGACATTATAACTGAATTTGTTGGTCTACGAGCTAAATTATACTGTATAAATAGCATCAATTCCAGTATAAAAAAGGCAAAAGGCATAACCAAAGTTGAAACTCAGAAATTGAAAATGTTTGATTTTAGAAATACTCTTTATAATAGAACAAGTACAAGATGTAACATGAAGTTAATAAGATCTATAAAGCATATTTTGTATACACAACAAGTAAATAAACAACTTCTTAATGGAAATGATGATAAAAGACAAGTGCAAAAAGATAACATTCACACCCTTCCATGGGGTCATTGCGACACCATTTTTTGATATCTGTATTCATTCTTTATTATATAATTTTTTTTAACATTGTGTTTCTCTATTATTAAAAGATGAGGCAAGTTATGGTTGTTAAGTTATTAAAGCACTGTGTACTGAATGGAATAGAATTTGTTATTGTGATAAACTATACATATTCAAAGTGTTATTAATATAATAATAAAGTATTGAAATGATGTTGATTTAAGTTCAAAATGTATGATTAAATTATTTTTATTTCGTTGTATCATTATTAACTGCTAACTGTTACGAATGCTATGCAAAAAATGTTATTAATAAACGTTCGATAAACCAATATGAGGTGTTTTCTTCAACCTATATAAAGACGAGTGCTATATTTTTTATTTCATAGTTACAATGAAGTTCATTAGACAAGTAGAGTCTTTAGAAGTCAATAATATAAAAACAGAGCATAATTCACACATAGCTAAACATAGTACCTTATTACCGAATACAATACGCTGTATAATATGTGGGCCTTCTAATTGTGGGAAAACAAATGTTATGTTAAATTTATTATTACATAAAAATGGTCTTAAGTTCGAAAACATCTACTTATACTCAAAAACGGCTTATCAACCAAAATATTGTTTTCTAAGACAAGTTATGACACAAGTTCCTGATGCAAGATTATTTATTTTCAATAATAATAAAGATGTGATTTCACCTAGTAAAGCTGTGAAAAATTCTATTATAATATTTGATGATGTTGCATGTGAAAATCAAAAAAGTATTCGTGATTATTTTAGTATGGGAAGGCATCGACAAATAGACTGCTTTTACTTATCACAAACATATTCTAAAATACCTAAGCAATTAATACGTGACAATGTAAATCTTCTCATACTTTTTAAACAAGACGATATTAATTTAAAACACATATATAACGAGCATGTGAATACTGATATGAGCTGGTTGGAATTTAGAAAGCTTTGCTCCACTATTTGGTTAGATCGATTTAGCTTTTTAACAATACACAAAGATTGTGATCTAAATAATGGAAGATATAGACAAGGCTTTGATGTCTACATACACTTTTAATACGAGTATTATATAAACAGTAAATAAGTTCTTATACAGTTTATTTGAAATAAGTTGCTTGGAAGGAATGGTTGATTTTAATATTCAACCAATGGATACAGAAATTAAAAATCAGCTGATTAAATCAGTAGATAATATAAAAAATAAGATAAAACTAATTCAAAATGAAGAACATGATACAAATATAAAGTTTAAAAAGATATTTAAGCCCATAACTGATAATTTAGAAACAATAATCAATGCAAACGAACATGGTAAGCCCATGCTAAATCTCTCCATTGATATGAGTAAGAATAATACAATTGATGATCAAAACTGTTCCCTAGACTTCGAAAATTTTAGTAAAAACGTACAAGCAGATTCAAATGAAAGTTTAGATTATTACGGTTATAGTGATGAAGATAACAGTATTTGCAATAAAATCGATGATACTCTAAAGTCACTTGATAATGAAAAAAATGAAGATAAAAGCGTGTGTAACAATATGAATGATACTTTAAGGTCACTTAAGAAAGAAGAAGCGATAGAAATTTATGGAAATAATATAAATGTTCCCTTTGGAATACGTAGTGAAAACAAAAACTTGATGATGGGAAACTCTAAAGTTTCATTTTCTTCAACGAATGATTCCACAAAAATGAAAAGAATACATATAGTGAATATAGGTAACATACGCTATGAATTGACGCCAGGTTTGAAGGAACTTCTATTGCGTAGTAAGCCTGACTTAAATATAATAAGTGAAGGAGATAAAACTACGTATAAAGATATACTTCATGCTACAAATGCTCATAAACGAAACTTTAAACCTGATGGTCAAATAAAAGGTGATAAGGGATTTAAATACATTAAAATCATCAAGCCACTATTTTCTCGAAAATCCAACACAATATCAAAAAGTTTAGATACAAATTTAAAAAGTGGTGGATACATACCGACTTGTAAAAAATATAAAAGTAATACAGATTACGTGTTTTGGGATGATCCTAATGAATTAATAGATAGATTGAAGTTATTGTTAGCATCAAAAAGCGCTGGTAATACTAATCATGACAATGAAATGTTGTCTATAATTGAAGAACTGAAGGAAGCTGGAATTATTAAAGAATAAAAGACTTGGTTAGACACATTTATAATTAGTAGCAAGAGAAACATTGATCATGAATGTAGATAAAGTTGATGATCAAATTACCGATAGACAAATTAAATATACTCACATACAAATTGAAGATATACCATCAACAAGTACCGTTAAATATTCCGTAAACTTTGATAATGTTAGCAATGACAAATTAAAAGCTGAAGTTTTAGAAAAAATTGTGGAGATAAACAAATTGATTGATAATTTAACGCAGAGATTAAAAAAACTTGAAAAGAGTATAGAATTAAAAGATCTGGCAAGTAAATTAAATAAACATTATGAGCAAAGCAGACGTAGTTAATGAAATCTGTAGAAATGCAAGAGTCAATTACCCTAGAAGAACTGTAATCCTTAAAGACATAGATGATCTTTGGCAAGCTGATTTAATAGATATGCAAGCTATGTCCAAAGTGAATGGTGGCAACAAATACATACTAACAGTTATTGATTGTTTTTCGAAATTTGCATGGGCTGTTGGATTGAAACAAAAGAATAAACTACAAGTATGCAAAGGATTTGAAACGATTTTACAATATGGGCGAACCCCGAAAAACCTTCAAACTGACTTTGGTAAAGAATTTTATAATGAACAATTTAGAAAAATTATGCAAAAGTTCAATATTAATCATTATTCTACTTATTCTTCCAAAAAAGCCTCCATAGTTGAAAGATTTATTAGGACATTAAAGAGTAAATTGTATAAAGAGTTTAACTTGAGTGGTAACTATAAATGGCATAATGAAGTTCTTCGTAAAAAGCTGTATGAATACAATCATACAATACATAAAACTATCGGTCAACCTCCAGCATCAATTTCCGAGGACAATAAAACGAAAATTTTTCAAAGATATAGGGACTTGGCTCGCTCCAGAAAAGTTCCTGCATGTAATAAATTTAAAGTTGATGACTATGTGAGAATTAGTAAATACAAAGCCTGTTTTGACAAGAGTTACACACCGAATTGGTCGACAGAAATATTCAGAATTATTAAGGTACAGAATACTCATCCTACGACTTATTTAATAGAAGATTCTAATAAACGTCCAATATTAGGAGCTTTTTATTCACAGGAACTTCAAAAAACAAAACATCCTGATGTATATTTAGTTGAAAAAATATTAAAAAGAAAAGGAAACTATGTCTTTGTGAAATGGTTAGGCCTTTCACCGAGTGAGAATTGTTGGATAAATAAAGCGAATGTATTGTAAATTACTTATTTTTCAATTCATAATGTAATGAAGAATGTAAAGTCTAAGGAAAATGTAATTTAAGGAATTGTTCTTGGTTTTATATCCATTCGTTCTCCGACATTGAAACAGCAAAGACTGTTACAAGTTAAAATTATTTTTTGTAATCAACTTATTTGATAATAATGAAAAAGCCACAGGTCTCATTTAATTCTAAAATAAAATCAGCAGCGAGTAATAAAAATGATAATAATTTTGGTGTACCATCTTCGGGTGCAGGATTAAAGAAAACATTTAGAAACATTGTATCACATACTAAAAAACAAATTAAAAAATTGAAACCAAAATCTAAGAAGATTCTATTGAAATTAGCATATGCAACAGCACAAGAATTAGCATCAGAGCTACCTATAAATATACCGAGAGTTATACCTGTGCCGAAAACTGGTGGCTTTTTACCCTTAATACCAATATTTGCCGGCTTATCTGCTGCTGGTAGTTTAGTTGGAGGTGCTGCTGGAATAGCTAAAACCATAAATGAATACAAAGCTGCTAAAAAGCATTTGTTAGAAATGGAAAGACATAATAAGCGAGTAGAAGCTGTTTGTATTGGTAAAGGATTACAACTCAAACCATATAAAGATGGATTAGGGATTTATGTAACCAAGAAAAAAAACTAAGTTACAGGCTACCCAAAAGAGCATTAACTAATGTTGATATTATTAAGTACTCAAATAATATCCCATTTTTTCGTGGTGTATTTATGAGAGATGAATTACCAGATAAACCTTTTCCTATAGAATGTGGTGTTATAAATCTAGATGATTCGAAGAACTCTGGTACTCACTGGGTAGCCTATGGAAAATTTTATGACTACATCGAATATTTTGATAGTTATGGTAACTTAAGACCACCAAACGAATTTATACAGTATGTAGGCTCGAACGTGCAATATAATTATGACAATTTGCAAAAAAATAATTTATATAACTGTGGTCATTTATGTTTACAATTCTTGAAGACATTTTGGATTAAACATAAAATAAATTACAATGCTTGAGGTACTGAATACTATATATAATGGATAATACAGTAATATTATGAACATTCTAAATCTGTCTGTTAGAACTAGAAGATATTTACTTTGGTGCGATACATATACGCGAATGTGACTAATTTCAATTATTTTTAAATCAATAAAGTACAATATTAAGATGCTAGTGTTTCATAAATATCCAATGGTAAAAGAAAAATGTAATATTTCACGTTCTATCATTAAAGACAGCAGACGTGTCAGCACTGTTAAGAAAAAAACTATTTCAAAACAAAATAAAAAGTTTTTACAAAGTCTTGGATTCAAATTGTAACATGTTGCAAATAACTGATCTACCATACCATGACAACTCCATAGAGAGCTATGAAATACATAGTTATAATCCCTACAGCAGCAATTTCAAAGACAATGATGAAATAAGAATACCTATTCATCAGCAAGATTTATATGTACTACCATCGCGCAGTTCTCTTTATATTGAGGGGTATGCTACTATCACTAATAAGGATTCTGCAGGAAAATTAGTAAAAAAGGATATAAGTTTTATCAACAATCCCATGTCATATTTATTTCAAGATATTCGATATGAATTAAATGGTGTAGAAATCGATCGCATTAAGAATGCTGGAATTACCACTACAATGAAATCTTATATCTCAATGAATGAAGGTGAAAGTAAAGCAGCAGCAGTTTGGGGCTGGAATACAAATGGTACAATACTAAAAAATGGTCATTTTAATGCTATTTTTCCATTAAACAAAATACTAGGCTTTGCTGAAGATTATAATAAAATTATTATTAATTGTAGACATGAGCTTATACTACAGAGAAGCAGCTCTATCATAAACTGTGTAACAATGGATACACATGATAATTTAGTAATAGATATTCATAAAGTTCAGTGGCGTGTTCCGCATATTAAAGTTTCTGATCGTAATAAGTTATTATTACTCAAACATTTAGAAAAAGATCGACCTGTTCAACTGGCGTTTAGAAATTGGGATCTTTATGAATACCCATTATTACCGAAAACTACTAAACATTCATGGTCAGTCAAAACTGCATCTCAACTAGAAAAACCAAGATTTGTAATTGTTGGCTTGCAAACTAATAGAAAATGTAATGTAACTAAAAGCTCTTCCATATTTGACCATTGTAATGTAACTAATCTCAAGTTATTTTTAAATTCACAATACTTTCCATACGATTCATTGAACCTGAAATTTGATAACGGGAAATACAATATATTATATGAAATGTATGCAAACTTTCGTCAGTTGTATTACAATGCTAGCGCCGAGCCGTTGTTAGATTTGGTTCAATTTAAAGAAAAAGCACCAATGTTTGTAATTGACTGCTCAAGACAAAACGACTCTCTTAAAACCGGCCCAGTCGATGTTCGGATAGAAATTGAATGTTCAGAAGTAATACCAGATAATACAACTGCGTATTGCCTCATTATAAACGATCGTCTTTTTGAATATAAACCTCTCAGCAACATTGTAAGGAAAATATCATGAATGTGATTGTAGATGTTCAAGGATTTAAAAACAATCGGAATGAGTTCATTCCTAAAGAAATAGCAATTCTATGGAATAGACGCATGTTCGTATTGTTAATAAAACCACCATACCCATTTTATGATTTAACGAAAGAAGAACGTTTACAAGTAAATTGGATTGAAAAAAATAGAGGAATTTATTGGAATGAAGGATGGATACCTTACTGGAATTATAAAAATATAGTAAAAGATTTTTTAAAAAATAAAAACATATATACTAAAGGTCAGGAGAAAGTATTATGGATAAAAGAAATTAATAACAACAAATATGTGTATAATTTAGAAGATATTAATTGCCCTAGTTTAGTAAAATTGTATGATGAATACTCAACTTCACCTGATGTATTAAGCTGTATACATCATGAGAATATTTGTGCATTAAAAAATGTATTTTGCCTGTATAAGTGGTGTCGAGATAATAATGTATTATTATAATAGTATGTAATAAGTAAAAGGTTGAAATAAACATTGTGATTTACTAAATACCTATTTTATTTAACCCTTTTTGTTTTTATGAGTTTATCTTCAAAAATCGAGAACTAATGTTTAGTAACTTAAATAACAATTGCAACCTTATCAAGCGCATGGACTATTCACCTTGTTGTGTATCACATTACAAAATGCGCTCGATGCGATCCGCTAGCGCTCGGTCATGAGCGGTAGTCTGCCACCTAACCCGACGGCGAATGCATGCTCCATCTTATAACATTCCTACCTATGTTCAGACGTAAAGAGTATTTATACATAATATCTATTTATCGCAGTAACATAATATTATATGAATATGACTTATGAATGTTAGCACATATGATAAACTCTACCTTAAAGGAATTAGACACTAAAGTGAGGGAGAGTTTTTATAGACATGGATTAATTCAAATAATCATAAAAAAGTTCTCGCGGTAAAATTGGGGCTTCTGGATCAAAAGAATTCATCACGTATTTTTTTCATTGCTCATCTATTCATTCAACTATTCACTTTTCATCACTCAGTCCTGCTGAGTGATGAAAAGTGAATAGTTGAATGAATAGATGAGTGATGAAAACTCGTGTGATGAATTCTTTTGATCCAGAAGCCCCAATTTTTACCTACTGTTACTTTGTAGATTTAGTACACCCTTGTATTTTTTAATGTGCGCTGAATAAACTATTTTCTATTCTATTCTATTCAAATCGCTGTGACAACGGGCAAGTAACTGGTCAGTTACCTGTCAGTTACCGCCAAGCCGGCCCAACCCCAACCCCCCACGAGCTCCGTAAACCCTACTCACCGGCAGAAACACGACACGGAGGTCATTTGGCTGGTGTTCTATAGGGCGGAGGCCCTTCCCCGGACGGGCGGCTCAATTCCTCAATACCTCTCTTAAATAAATTACTATGTCTTGTTGATGTGATGCATTTTTACTTCATATCATTATCATTTGCCTATTGCAATTGGTCAACTACTGGAGAGGCTTGGTTTGGTATGCGATAATCGCCACGCTGGGCAAGCGGGTTGGCGGTCGCAGGGTGTAGCTTCTCGCTCTGGCGACTCTGCTGCCGGTCCTCGGCCTGTGGTATTTCGCTACGAATAAAAAAAAATCTCATATTTTTTTTTATTATTTCAATTATCTTCTTGACACGTTTACTTAACAGTGAAATAGGCAACATTGCTGCGAATCCCGCAGGTGTTCCGGTACACCGCCAGTCGGACGTAGCCGTTTTCGCCGAAGTCCACTCCCCACGAGTTACGCACAATGTAGTACGGAACCTCCGCAGTCAAGTCGTACCCCACTATCTGGATCGCGTGGGTCACATTCTCCCAGTACTGGCCGCTGAAAGGGTTAAATAAATAAATATAAATAACCCAAGACATGCCACGCTGGGCCACACCGCGCCACCTAACCCCAAACTAAGCCGAAGCTTGTACTATGGGTACTAGACAACTGATAAACATACTTAGATACATTTTTTTTGTAAATAAATACATATTATACATAGAAAACACCCAGACCAATACAAACAGACATTTTCATGAACACAAATGTTTGTACTGTGCGGGAATCGAACCCACGACCCCTGGCTCAGAGGGCAGAGGTCACTACCAAATGAGCCACCGAGCCTGTCAAGTTCGAAGGTTTACGAATTGCTTACTCTTGTATTCACAAACAATACTTATCTATGAAAACTAACAACATTATGCGATGTAAGGCATTGAAAATAGCGACCAGCACTCAAGTGTTGCCTACGAGTAGGTCGCTGCCCCTGACACAGGAATCACGGGTACAATCCCTGAACAGTACAAACGGGGATGTAAGGGAGCGGCCTATCATCTTTTCGCTCCAAGCCAACCTCACCTGCCCGTGGTGCATCCTGGCGAATAACAAACGAGTTGGTGGCGGTATAACCATCACAATTGAAGGCGTAGCCAAATACCATAGACCGATGATGGGCAGCAGCGTCACCGGATCGGGAAGCTATGCCCTGCGATCGCCAACCCGCCTGCCCGTAGTAATTAAGTAGGACTTTTTTTAGCCAAACTAGCCTATAGCAGTCAAGCGCAAACCTATATTGCATGAGCAGGGGAGAAGCTGAAAACCAGCGCTGCCCAAGTAATTCCCTGTGGCAGCATCAGCTGAGCTAATTCCCATTGTCTTTTTTGTATTTCAGTTATTTTGATGTTTTTTTCTGTATGTTATCTTGTAAGAAGACATTAAATTTTTTTTATTCTTATTCTTATCTATACTTATAATAAGTCTGTAGAGAGGTCAATTCTGTACATGAAATATATTTTCAAAATAACTATCAGGGGGTGATTAGTGATCGATACTGATGCCAAAAATGCAATCAGTAAAATTTTTGTCTGTCTGTCTGTCTGTCTGTCTGTATGTTCCTTATAGAAACAAAAACTACTCGACGGATTTTAACGAAACTTGGTACAATTATTCTTCATACTTCTGGGCAGGTTATAGTATACTTTTCATTACGCTACGATCAATAGGAGCAGAGTAGTGAAGGGAAATGTTGGGAAAACGGGAGAAGTTACTCCATTTTTTAAGCTTCCGTCGCGTGTGCAGCCTTAATGGTTAAAGTTACATAGAAATTATGTATGACAGAAATATTTTACATAAAATTGACTAAAAAATATCCCGCAACAGCATATGTCTATCTTTTACGGTTGACTCACAATAACACGTGTAACTCCTGATAGCTTAGCAGTTCGGAGCATTCTGATTATATTTGTTTACTCTTACGTTTATAATACTCTCATTCATCCCTAATTTAAAAAAGTTATCATTATTACCTATTCAATAAAAAAAGAATCATAGAAATCGGTATAGAAACACCAAACTTATACATGAAATAAGCCATCGCGCCGTCGCACGTGAATACTGAATCATGCTATAAGGATTATTTTTGTGTAACGGTTGCCGCGCTCGACACGGGTCGCGGCGGCGGTAGGGTATAAAAAGGCGGGAGGTCCGAGAGCTAGCTTCATTCAATATTTGGCTGTTGATGCGTTCAGAGCGATCGACCTTATTGACAGACAATAATTGATATTGAGAAACCGTGCTTATCAGCGCGACTTTTAGTGTTTAAATAGTTTATTTGAATTTCTTTTGTTGTTATATTGTAAAATATTCGTTCAAATTAAAAATTATTAAGCGTAGGTACTTTTCTACACTAATATTATAAAGAGGAAAACTTTGTTTGTTTGGTTGTAATGAATAGGCTCAAAAACTACTGGACCGTTTTTAAAAATTCTTTCACCATTCGAAAGCTACATTATCCACGAGTAACATAGGCACAATTTTATTTTGGAAAAAAAAACTTTACGCGGACGAAGTCGCGGGCGGAAAGCTAGTCTTAACTAATATTATAAAGCTGAAGAGTTTGTTTGTTTGTTTGTTTGTTTGAACGCGCTAATCTCAGGAACTACTGTTCCGAATTGAAAAATTATTTTTGTGTTGAATAGACCATTTATCGAGGAAGGCTTTAGGCTATATAACATCACGTTGCAACTATTAGGAGCGAAGAAATAATGGAAAATGTAAAAAAAAACGGGGAAAAAATAACTATTCCACGCGGACGAAGTCGCGAGCACAGTTAGTCTTAACTAATATTATAAAGCTGAAGAGTTTGTTTGTTTGTTTGAACGCGCTAATCTCAGGAACTACTGACCCGAATTGAAAATATCTTTTTGTGTTGAATAGACCATTTAGCGAGGAAGGCTTTAGGCTATATATAACATAACGCTGCAACTTTTAGGAGCGAAGAAATAATGGAAAATGTAAAAAAAACGGGGGAAAAATAACTATTCCACGCGGACGAAGTCGCGAGCACAGCTAGTTCATGATAAAAAACATCTCATTTCTACAGAAGTATGAAAGCCGTACTTGCAAGCTCTCTGTATGACCCCAGAGGTGTAGTAGAACCACGGGATCGCGTTCACCGCAGCTACCACTGGCCCGTGGTAGGCTATCTGACGCAGTATCGAGTCTTCGTCCACGTTGCTGAAACAATTAAACATTATTTTTATCAGTGTTTTAGGTCCGGATCTAAGTAGGAATCTATTTCGTCTCGACCTCCCAGTCCAAGGCCCGAGAACACGCGGCAGACCCAAGAAGCGCTGGCTGGATGTCGTTAGAGTGGACATGGAGAGAGGTAGGGCATAGCGAATCTTCGCTCGAATTGAGCCGCCCGTCCGGGGAAGGACCTCCACCCTATAGAATACCGCAGCCAAATGACCTCCGGGTCGTGTTTCTGCTGGTGAGTAGGGTTTCCGGAGCTGGGGGGTTAGGGTTGGGCCGGCATGGCAGTGGCAACTGACAGGTAACGGACCAGTTACTTGCCCGTTGTCACAGCGACTTGGGCTTCTCTTTCGCTTTCCATCGAGCTACTATAAAAAAAAGAACAGTCTCAAACCTGAGGATGCCGAAGATCGGGCAAAGTGGCGAAGATTGTGTCGGAAAGCGGAGCTTGGCACAAGGCCGGGAAAACGCTAGGGCGAAGAAATTTCAGGTCCGGATCTACGATGTTTTCGAACCGGGGCAAGAACTTGATACCTATATAGCGCGCCGAGGGGATTTTGGAAATTAAATAAATAAATAACCCAAGACATGCCACGCTGGGCCACACATCGCCATCATTCCCCAAACTAAGCCGAAGCTTGTACTATGGGTACTAGACAACTAATAAACTTACTTAGATACTTTTTTTGTAAATAAATACATCTTGAACACCCAGACCAATACAAACAGACTTGTTCATCATGTACACAAATGTTTGTCCTGTGCGGGAATCGAACCCACGACTCTGCTCAGAAGGCAGAGGTCGCTACCGAATGAGCCATCGAGCCAGTGATTAGCTCGTACAAACCAACAGACTTTGGTATTTTCCCTCCCCTCCTTTTACACTGTCGCCCGGGGCGAGTACCCCGGTTTGCCTCCCCCCCCCCCCTCTTTTTTTCTTGTTTGTTTGTTACCACATTTTACTTAGAGAATTGTGAAACAATTTGGAAAATTCTTTTTTTGTTTGAAAGGGCGTACTTCCTAGTTGGTTCCCTCTCTCACTATATCAAAGTCGGGTTTTTTTTTTTGCTAAAAATTGTTATACCGGTTGGATACGGAAAGCTAAGAAAGAAATAGACTAACCAATCACTGGTGAACTCCGCTATTTTCCTGCCATACGGCCTGCCCTGCTCTGCCAACCTGCAAGGCTCGTTGACCAGCTTCAGGGGGTAATCGCCCTCCTTAACGATGGGGTACTCCGACATACAAAGGAAGTCCAGGGCGCCACTGATATCTCCTCCATCACAACGTTTGTTTTGAGTGGAACAGTCTATTAACTCCTGAAAAAGATTTGAACTGAAATTGCCTTTACCAAATTAGATAACTACTTGACAAGTATCAAGTTTTCATTTATCATCATCATCAGCCTATTGCAGTCCACTGCTGGACATAGAACTCTCCAGTAGTTTACCACCTTATCCAAACACCTGGAGGACATACCCATAATCGCCGCGCTGGACAGGCTAGGCGGGTTGGCGATCGCAGGGCGTAGCTTCTCGCTCCGGTGACGCTGCTGCACGTCATCGGTCTGTGGTATTTAGCTATGCCTTCAATCTTGATGGATGCACCACGGACAGGTGATGGTACAAAATTGACCCATTTTCCACGGATTTTCCTTGAACGTTTGTCAAGGAGTACAAATATTTATAGTACCGACAGTGTCTCCGTTAAAAATGTTTTCTATTAATCAAGGTTAAAAAAAACACATTACTGACAATTTGACAGCTGTCATTTTAATCATGTTATGTTCTAAGGATTAGACAAAATCAGAGATAGTCAAATAGCTTTATCTATTTTCAAGCGATTTTTGTAGCTTTTTTTAAGTAGGACGACATAATGGCTTCCCTACGCCCGATGGAAAGCGAAAGAGGAGCCCAACTCGGATCGACAACGGGCAAGTAACCGGTCAGTCACCAGTTGCCACAGTCATGGCGACCTAACCCTCACCCCGGCTGCCGTTGCAGCGCTCAGCCCACGAGCTCCGGAATCCCTACTCACCGGCAGAAACACGACCCGGAGGTCATTTAGCTGCGGCATTCTATGTATAAAGTGGAGGTTCTTCCCCGGGCGGGCGGCTCAATTCTATAGGTCGCTATGCCCTACTCTCTTGTGCAATAAAGAGGCCTACCTGAATACTGAGGCTGTAGAACTGGTGTCCACTAATAGCCCACATGGACTCCATGACCCCGACGATGCTGAACGCCCAGCAACCGTTACATAGTTTCTGGTCGAGCACATTTCCAATCACCCCCCTTTCGCGCCTACAATCAAAAAAAATATATAGGTATGGAAATGTAAAAAAAATAATAAAGGAGCAAGATTCCAAAAATAAATCTTTCTATATGTCTGTTTGTCAATGCTAATAAATAAATATCAGACAACATCACATACATTGCTCTGATCCCAAAGTAAGTAGCTTATGCACTTGTGTTATGGGTATCAGAACAACGAAGGTACCACAAATAAATACTTAAATACAAATATAAACACCCAGACACGGAACAAACACAAGTGTTCATCACACGAATGTTTGTTCCGGGTGGGAATCGTACCCACGACCCTTGGTTCAACCTAATCTTCAAAACTATTGATTAGCAATATACATATATAATAAATAAATTCGCAACCGCAACTCGATTTGAGTTGCGGGTGTCCATGGGCGGTGTCGACTGCTTACCATCAGGCATCACATTTGCTCGTCTGCCGCCTCTTGCATAAAAAAAAAAATTATAGCACAATTATTATCCCTTTACAAAATTTCATCGAAGTGGGTTCAGCTGTTCAGGAGCCATCCGCAAATGATAT
Source organism: Conogethes punctiferalis (assembly GCA_031163375.1). Taxonomy (NCBI): domain Eukaryota; kingdom Metazoa; phylum Arthropoda; class Insecta; order Lepidoptera; family Crambidae; genus Conogethes; species Conogethes punctiferalis. Next base: position 3,551,444 of record CM062096.1, on the reverse strand, counting down.
CACATCACATTTACAAAATCTCTATGTTTTTCAAAGCCCTCGAAACAAGTTTTGTTGAACTCCTTTCTTCCTACCGTTTCACGCAAGGAGAGTACCTCCCTTCCCCTTACTTAAGTATAACGTAGTTTATGCATAACCCCAGTCAATAAAAAAAAGTAACTTATAGGTGCAGCGCAGACGGAAAACTTTTTGTGCGATAGAGTCTGCGTCTGAGACATTTAAAAAGAACGTCTAGGTCTGCCGACAGAATGATCGAAGATGTGCGTTGAGTCTGTGAAATATCCGCGACAGATTTTTGCGCGTCGTGTGCGTTACTGCGTATGAATGCAAAAAAGTGCGTCACGGATAGTCTGTCGTCTGTGCTGCCCCTTATATATGCATTTTTTGATACTCACCAATCAAACTTTAGAGGTATACCATCATAACGATACTCAGCAGTCACATTCCTTCCCGTATCCCGATCTAGGGGACAACTAGGGCGCCTCAGTTGGCGGCAACCCCCTACCTTCTTGTTGGGAGAGACAAGACTATTCTTCTCTTCTGGAGACCAGTCGGAGAATACGTTCACTCCGAAGACATGCGTACCGTGAAGAGAATTCAGTCTGGACACTTCTTTCAGAGATTCCTGTATCGGTGTAAAATAAAGGGTACCCCAAAATTAACGTATTAACGAAATACAACCACATTTATGCAGAATATAAGGATGTATAGAGGAATGTAAGGGAGCGACCCATCATCTTTTCGCTCCAAGCCACCCTCACCTGCCCGTGGTGCATCCTGCTGAATAACAAACGAGGCGCTGGCAACCGACTGGTGGCGGTATAACCATCACGATTGAAGGCTTAGCTAAATACCACAGACCGATGACGGGCAGCAGCGTCACCGGAGCGAGGAGCTACGCCTTGCGATCGCCAACCCGCCTGCCCAGCGTGGCGATTATGGGTAAATCCTCCAGATGTTCGCCCAAAGTGGGGAACTACTGGAGAGGCCTATGTGCTGGACATAGGCCTACGTCCAGCTGTGGACATTCGCAGGCTGATCATATTGCGTATGTTGTAGTAAAAAAAGTCCCTTACCCCAAAATACTTCATTCTCCTCAAGTACTCGGCATTGTCATAACTTTTATTATACGTTCTCACATAATTACCATACTCGCGAACTAACCTTAATTCCAGAATATCTATATCATCTTCAGGCATAAGTCTAATCTTTGTCACATTTATAAACGTAATAAAAAGAGAGGTGGATATAAACAAAAGAAATATTATAAAGGGTATGTCTGTCGCCATTTTACGAATGAATTTAAAACATTTATGCTATAGTTTTGAAATGTAAGGATAAGTTTATATAACTAAACAAACAAGTTAGGTTTTCCTTCTAGATACCAATGCTCTCATTATGACTAGAACAATTATCGATAAATTGACTGCCTCGATTGGCTCATTTGGTAGTGACCTCTGCCTTCTGAGCCAAGGGTCGTGGGTTCGATTCCTCACAGTACAAACATTTGTTTTCATGAACATGTCTGTTTGTATTGGTCTGTATGTTTACTATGTATAATTATGTAAGTATTTATTTACAATTTTTTTTTATCAAAGTAAGTAGCTGGGCCATACAGCGCCATCTAGTCCCAAACTAAGCCGAAGCTTGTGCTATGGGTACTAGACAATTGAAAAACACATTTTATGAAAATAAATACATTTATACACAGCAATTACCCAGCCTAATACAAACAGGTATGTTCATGCGCACAAAATGTTTGTACTGTGTGGGGATCGAACCACAACCAGCTGTGTAGTTTATTTAATACATATTTTATTGATAACTGAGAAGTGTAAATACTATCTCCATATACTACAACAAAAGAGTCATAAATGAAAGACAAAGCATAAAAAAACGAATAAACATCGTATTTATTACGAAAATAAAAAAAAAAATACAACTTAACAAACTTACTTTACTAAAATATTATGCTAGGTACGACAAATTGACTTTTTTTGTTGACACAAAGCAATTTATGGCACATTTTTTCTATGTTAAATGTCTAGTATTTGAGACTATTTACTAATTTTTTACCATTTATCAATATACACAACAGTGACTGGTAAGTCGAGGAAATCTTTATAAAGGGAAACAAAGTAGAAATTTCCATAAAAAAATTGCAATGGAGACTCTTAAATTTTATCTTTTACTACGCGCGCAATATCAGCAGCCGAAGTCAAAGGTCGTCGACCTCGCATCCCATACCCCTTTATATCTTAGGTGCAGCGCCAGAGTGCCTAGATGCGCTGTTGTTTAATCACCTTGGCAGCAGGTATATGGAAAATTTTAAATAAATCATGTCACGAAAATTGCAAGAAAAATGCATTTCCCTTTGATTTTTGTAAACTATTACTCAAATTGGCTTTTAAAATGACTTCTTCGATTTACCGATACAGAACTTATATAATGGAGAAGACACAGTTTCAAATTAAATTCGTATCACTTTGTGTTTGTGTTCGATTCGACATCCGGTCATGTCAATTTAGGAAGTTAATTGTTCTATTTCCCTCGGTTCTGGGTGCTCTGAGAGACGCTTCCAATCACCTGGTATTTATGGTACAAGGGGAAAACCTCAGTTTAAAACTAGGTGGTTGGTTTGATTTTTCTGGCTCATATACTTCTTTATCAAAGTTTAACCACTACATAACGCGCCTAATAGTATACCTAAATAGAAAATTGAGTGGAGTATATATTTCAATGTTTCTAACATTAAAAGACTGCCATATCAGCCTTATGAATTGAATGAGTATTCTTATTTATAGGTAAGGTTATAAATTGTATAAATATGACTATAAAAAGATATACACTATTGTAACAAAATGTGGGAACATTTAATGGCAAGGCAATAAAACATTTTTTTATTCAGTCTCAGTATCAGAATTATTGTCGCCTAGAATAACGAGGCTTATGCCGCGGCCACACATTGGATTCAACTTTGCGTCCATTCACAGTCCAATGCCCAATACTAAGGCGCTCAATGTCTTCATTGTGTCAAAGTGCCGATACACACATTGGTGCATTGGGCGCAAAACGTTACGTTCGCGTTGGTGCAAATACCTACCTCCAATGTGTGGCCGCGGCTTCAAAGCCGATGTGTGTATCGGTACTTTGACACAATGAAGACATTGAGCGCGTTAGTATTGGGCATTGGACAGTGATTGGACGCAAAGTTGAATCCAATGTGTGGTCGCGGCATTAGAATATACCTATTAATATTACCCTGTTTATATTGCTAGGAATTTACTTATAAAATATATAAGAGATTACTTAAACTAGTTTGTTCATACAATCTAACTTAATAGGAGCTTTGTAACAAATGAGCTAAATTTTGAATTCAATTATTCTTAATTTAGATTTTACACAAATGGACGGACAAATTCACTTTTGATAGTTGTAACAATGATTATAAAGAACACCTTCCATTGTATACTAGGTATATCATGTAAAATAAAATAGTAACAAATGTTTCAGTTTCACACAGTAAAAACACAGTTTACTATGAATGAGGGTATACTGAATAAAGAAATCCGCCAGATGTCACCACATAGGCAGCAGTTCCAACTGTAACGTAATTGGTTCATTTTGATAGCTGGACCGCAGTGCTACATGGCGCCATCTATCGGATATGTCATTTTGAAACACCCTCATTCACAAAACATCTAAAGTGGATTGGCATTCGGAACTTTGTTTTTTCATAAATTTTTTTTTATTTATCATTATGGATTTGCGCTTTGGTCACAATAGGGATGTTTCCAGGGTCAAAATAATTACATATTTAGTCTAGCTAGATTATAAAAATATGTTGGACACGTATATTTCTTTTTTTAATTTAAACAAAAAAATAACAAAGATACAAGGCATTAAAATTTAGGAGAAACGCCACACGGTGTGACGTATTTACAAACTAGCTGTGCTCGCGACTTCGTCCGTGTGGAATAGTTATTTTTTCCCCGTTTTTTTTTTACATTTTCCATTATTTCTTCGTTCCTAATAGGTGCAGCGTGATGTTATATAGCATAAAGCCTTCCTCGATAAATGATCTATTCAACACAAAAATAATTTTTCAATTCGGACTAGTAGTTCCTGAGATTAGCGCATTCAAACAAACAAACAAACTCTTCAGCTTTATAATATTAGTTAAGATTAAAAAGTACGTGTCTTTTATTTTTGAATAAGCCAAGACTGACTAACTCCCGATATCTGTACCACACTTATGGCAACCCTAAGTTAAACCCAACGCCTACCTTTCAGACCACCTCCACAGACGCCACCTCATTGGCCAGGCCGCATATGTTGCTGCCGACGGCGAGGCGCAGGTACCCGTCGAGACCGAAGTCCGGACCCCACGAGTTCTTAGCGATGTAGTAAGGCACGTCGGCCGTCAAATCGTAGCCGACTAGCTGCACGGCGTGGTTGAGTTCAGAAGGGGAGCCGCTAGAATAACAAGAACAATTTATTTCTGACTGGCTCGGTGGCTCAATTGGTAGTGACCTCTGCCTTCTGAGCCAAGCTTCGTGGGTTCGATCCCCACACATTACAAACATTTGTGTGCATGAACATGTCTGTTTGTATTGTACATATTATACATAGAAAACACCCATGTTTTCTATGTATAATATGTACATATTTATTTACAAAAAAAATGTATCTATGTAAGTTTATCAGTTGTCTAGTACCCATAGTACAAGCTTCGGCTTAGTTTGGGGCTAGATGGCGCTGTGTGGCTCAGCGTGGCATGTCTTGGGTTATTTATTATTATTTATTTCATCATCATCATCATCACCAGCCTATCGCAATCCACAGCTGGACAAAGGCCTCTCAGTTCAAATAGCCCAAGACATGCCACGCTGGGTCACACATCGCCACCTAAGCCCAGACTAATCCGAAGCTTGTACTATGGGTGCTAGACAACTGATAAACTTACTTAGATACTTTTTTTGTAAATTGCTAAATACATATTATACATAGTAAACACACAGACCAATACAGAGATATTCATGAACAGAAATGTTTGTACTGTGCGGGAATCGAATCCACGACCCTTGGCTCAGAAGGCAGAGGTTATTACCAAATGAGATATCGAGTCAGTCAGTTATTCGCCACTTTTGGAAAAAATCTGGAGGCTTTACACATAATCGCCACGCTGGGCAGGCGGGTTATCGATTGCCAGGTATAGCTTCTCGCTCAGGTGACGTTGCTGCCCGTCATCGGCCAGTGGTATTTAGATAGGTCTTACATCGTGATGGCTATACCGGTCCGGTCAGTCACCAGATCCTCGTTTGTTATTCTGCAGGATGCACCACGGGCAGGTGAGGATGGCTTGGAGCGAAAAGATGATACAATACAGGCAACATACAGGGTGTAAAATATAATATACTTGTTTTTACACCCTGTATAATGACCAACAATAATGTCTCGATCGACAACCAGTTTAGTTTAAAATGCACATCCTCAGTGCAAAGCCATAAAAACAAAAAAAAATCAGTTTAGTTCAGTGGCCGTGAACACTGCCCCTGCTGTTGGACCGCAGGGCTACATAACGCCATCTATCGGACATTTTATTTTGAAACGCCCTCATTGTCTCTGAAATCATACGTCCTTAGTCCTAGTAAGGATGCTCACCTGCAATGGTACTGTATGACGCCGTCCAGGTAGTTTTGCCACGAGAGGGCGTTCACAGCGACCGCCACCGGCCCGTGCGTCGCTATAGTCTCTATGATCTTCTGCTCGGAGCCGATGAAGCTGAAACCATTGCCATCAACATTACAACAATTCGTATATGCGAGGGGCTCGAGCTTATCCCCGATAAAGTGAAGAGAGGTAGGGCATAGCGAATCTTCGCTCGAATTGGGATGATGACTAAAAAATAATTTAATGTCCATCAGATAGATTAATGAAAAATATTCGATACGTATTTTTTATTTTGCCTCTTGTTCAAAAACTTACGAAGATACATTGATTTTAAATGTCACATGACGTCACGTTAGAGTACAAAATATACTCTAACGTGACGTAGTTAGCCCCCACTCCGTAACTTTAATGCGCTATATCTAAGTATTTTCTTGTTATTTCGACAAAACAAAAAATACGGGTCTTATATTTTTTTATTATCTAAGAGACGGACTAATTATTTTCTTCATTTTCATACCTTGTCATCATCCGTATTGAGCTGCTCGTCCGGGGAAGGTCAGTTGCCATCGCCATGCCGGCCCGACCCTATCCCCTACGAGCTCCGGAAACCCTACTCACCGGCAGAAACACGACCCGGAGGTCTTTTGGCTGCGGTATTCTATAGGAGGTCCTTCCCCGGACGGGCGGCTCAATTCGAGCGAAAATTCGCTATGCCCAACCTCTCTTAAATTTCCGTACTATTGTAGTATTAACTTCCTTACTCACTCGTCACAAGTAAACGAAGACAGTCTAACACCGGTGGCATTCTTCTTGGCCTTGCAAGCTCCGTTGGTCAGCTTGAGGGGGTACTCCTGGGCATGCTCCACTGGTGTTTTAGTGATCGTGAGCCAGTCCAGGAGCAGGCAGATGTCGCCGCCGGCACAGCCCTGGTTGCCGAGGGTGGCGCAGTCTATCACCTCCTGGAAACGCAGGGGTATTTTAAGAACGGGATGTAGGGGAGCGACCTATCAGGCTATCATCCTTTCGCTCCAAGCCACCGCTCACTTGACCGTGGTGCATCCTGCCGAATAACAAACGAGGCTCTGGCAACCGACTGGTGGCATTATAACCATCACTATAAAAGGCGTAGCATCATAGGCCGATGACGGGCAGCAGCGTCAACCCGCCTGCCCAGCGTGACGATTATGGATATATCCTCCAGATGTTTACCCATTGTGGCGAACAGCGGAAGACGCCTATGTCCAGCAGTGGACTGCAATGGGCTGATGATGATGATGTTATGGGTATCAGAACAACGACGGTACCACAAATATATACTTAAATACAGATATTAACACCCAGACACGGAACAAATACAAATGTTCATCACATGAATGTTTGTCCCGGGTGGGAATCGAACCTTGGTTCAGAAGGCGGAGTCACTACAAATTGAGCCACCGAGCCCGTCAACGGTGCGACCTATCCTTTCGCTCCATGCCACCCCTCACTGGACCGTGGTGTATCCTGCCGAATAACAAACGAGGCGCTGGCAACCGACTGGTGGCGGTATAACCATCACGATAAAAGGCGTAGCTAAGCATCATAGGCTGATGACGGGCAGCAGCGTCAGCAGAGGAGCTTCGCCCTGCGATCGCCAACCCGCCTGCCCAGTGGAGATTATGGACAAAGCTTCCGGATGTTTGACCAAAATGGTGAACAATTGGAGAGGCCTATGTCCAGCAGTGGACTGTAATAGGATGATGATGATGAGCTTTTAAATGAAATGGAACAAATAAATAACCCCAAGACACGCCGGGGCAAACATCGCTATCTAGTCTCAAACTAAGCCGAAGCTTGTACTATGGTTACTAGACAACTGATAAACATACTTAAAACAAATTATTTTGTAAATAAACACATATTATACAATCATAGATAACCCAGACCAATACAAACAGACATATTCATGAACACAAATGCTTGCACTGTGCGGGAATCGAATCGTTTCTGCCGGTGAGTAGGGTTTCCGGAGCTCGTGGGGGGTTAGGGTTGGGCCGGCCGTGGCGGTGGCAACTGACAGGTAACTGTCCAGTTACTTGCCCGTTGTCACAGCGACTGGGGCTTCTCTTTCGCTTTCCATCAGGCGTAGGGAAGCCATTATGTCGAGCCACTATAAAAAAGGCAGAGGTCACCAACGGACCAGTACGGTCCAGACCAGACCATAAAGAACCTATGAACCTATGTTTGACAGGCTCGGTGGCTCAATTGGTAGTGACCTCTGCCCTCTGAGCCAAGGATCGTGGGTTCGATTCCCGCACGGTACAAACATTTGTGTTCATGAACATGTCTGTTTGTATTGGTCTGGGTCTTTTCTATGTATAATATGTATTTATTTACAAAAAAAAAATATCTAAGTAAGTTTATCAGTTGTCTAGTACCCATAGTACAAGCTTCGGCTTAGTTTGGGGCTAAGTGGCGCTGTGTGGCCCAGCGTGGCATGTCTTGGGTTATTTATTTTCCAATTGTATAAATCTTGGTGTACCTGAACACTGAGCGGCTGGAACTTCCCCGAGCTGATGGCGGCCATGCTCTCCATGACGCCCACGGTGCTGAACGCCCAGCACGCCCCGCAGACTCCCTGGTTCAGCACCGGCCCCACCACTCCTTTGGTGCGCCTGAAATGTTGGATAGAACAAACCACCTTTTTAGAATGAATAAATCTACACTTCTAAAAGCCGTGTAGCCTAGTGGTAAGATCGTCGCTTCACACACGTGAGGTCGTCGGTTCGAATCCGCGCGGGGCACACACCTCTGGATTTGCAAAAATCTATGTGCGGAATTATACCACTAGCTTAGCGGTGAAGGAAAACATCGTGAGGAAACCTGCACATCCAGTTTATTTCTGAATTTGTCTGGTTCCCCTTTCTGAGGGTTACGAAGGTCAGATGGCAGTCGCTTCAATGTAATAACCAGACTCGCTAAATCTAGATTTATGATCCTAGGATCATGGTCAAAGCGGACCCTGGGCCTAGAGGCACAAACCGGGACAACGCTAAGAGGATGATGAAATCTACACTTCTACACTAATATTATAAAGAGGAAAGATTTGTATTTTTGTATGTAACGATATATGTAACTCAAAAAGTACTGGACCGATTTTAATAAATAACCCAAGAAATGCCACGCTGGGCCACACATCGCCTTCTAGCCCCAAACTAAGCCGAAGCTTGTACTATGGGTACTAGACAACTGATAAACTTACTTAGATACTTTTTTTTGTAAATAAATACATAATACATAGAAAACACCCAGACCAATATAAACAGACATATTCATGAACACAAATGTTTGTAGTTTGCGGGAATCGAACCCACGACCTAAGGGTCGCCTCTCTGCCTTCTGAGCCAAGGCTCAGAAGGCAGAGTTCACTACCAAATGAGCCATCGAGCCAGTCAAATAATAATTCTTTTTTTATTAGAAAGCTACATTATCACTGAGTAACATAGGCTATAATTATTTAGTTTAGAAATATTTATCTGAAACACCCGAAGCGAAGCGAGGAGGGCGGGACGCTAGTAAATTTAATTTAACTGGGGGCACTTGCCCCGGGGCGACAGTTTCAGGGAGCGCCAAAATCATAATTATAATAATAGGAAGGATCCCTCTGATCTGCGAAAAGGGCAGGACCGATGTAGGGTAAACGCCCAGTCATTGGATACTACTAGTCATTGGACAGAACACAATTAAACTTTTTAAATCTAAAGTTTCTCTAAAAACTAGAACATTGGGTTGGGACTGATCTCTTTCTTAACTCTGATTTTCTACAATACTGGTTCTTAGCTGTCCAAAGTGTCCAATGACTGTACTTTACCCTATATTAAACTTGTCTAGTTTCTTTGGAGATTGCCAGCTGTGATCAAAATACAATCGAGTCAAAACAAAATACGAGGAGAGTTTTTAATAAAGATGTCGATCAAGTTACATTTATTTTCCACAGTTCTTTGTTATCAGCAAAATGTACGTGACATTTCACTTGCATCGTAAGTATAAGATATACTTCGGATTCTATTAAATAGTTGTTATTAACTCGAAGACGTGTGACGTAATAGGGTCATTCTCCTCAGATTTGTAATAACGACAAATCGGATGAAATATCAAGGCAGGTATAAATCTGATTCGACTACTGTACTCGTGTAGGTACTGTACCTATTTAAATATAATTGTATTATAAAATTTGATACAAGTACGAATGTACGAAAATATTTTCGCGTGTTTACCGAAAATAGACCAAAATATAGGTAGGTACTATGAACAGTGAAAACAAAATCAAAATTGGCTGAGAAACGAGATAGGTACCTACAGACTTTTAAAGCAAAAATATCCGTCCCAAATTTTTCTATAGAGTTGTATGGCGCGAATGTAAAATCAATAACTTTTAAAGCTCTCGTAATAATAGAAAAGAAGTTTTAAAAATCTTCGATAGTTATGTATCTGGACTATAAAAGAACTAAATAAATCCACAAATAAAAATATAAAAAAAAAGATAAACCATATTCCCTATTCGATCATAGCGGCTAATTTCTAGTTATAACACTTATTTTGAGATCATTTCTAAAAGTTATAGGTGGATCTAGTCATATGAGTCCCCAATTCCTGTTATTTTCTAAACAAGTTCAAAACTAGTTCTTGGATTTTAACCTTCATTTGGTAGGAATAAGTATGCATAATTAATTGTTGTGAAAACATCTTAAAGTTGATTCACTTTAAAACTTGTTATAGATAGAGATAATCTCGTCTCTGCGTTGTCTCGTTAATAAACCTGGGATGCAAATCCACTAAAGTTTGAAATTACATTTTATTTATACATAGTAGCAAATCATCATCATTATCAGCCTATCGCAGTCCACTGCTGGCCATAGGCCTCTCCAGTCCTTCAGCACTTTGGGCAAACATCTGGAGGCTGGCAGGCGGGTTGGTGATCGCAGAACCTACAGCAGCGTCACCGGAGCAAGAATCTACCTCTACGGTGACGCTGCTGCCCGTCATCGACCTGTGCTATTTAGCTACGCCTTCAATCGTGATGGTTATACCGGCACCAGTCGATTGCCAGAGCCTCATTTTTTGTTCGGCAGGATGCACCAAGGGCAGGTGAGGATGACATAGAACGAAATGATGATAGGTCGCTCCCCTACATCCCAAGCAAGCAATAGTAGCTTAGCATAGTGGCTTCTCACGTCTATTCAGGCAATCCTGTCAGGTACAGCCTTGCGTGTAAGGCCAGCTTTACTATGCAACGCGCGGACGCACAGGCACCGAAAAACCTATTCATAGACAACACTTGCGTGCCGGTTGCCATTGTATATCGCATAGTGTTGTTAGTTTTCATAGATAAGTATTGTTTATGAATACAGGTGATAGAATAGTTACGTAAATTGACCAAACCAAGAATCGAATTAGGAATCATCGAAACCTGTACAATGTTTTATGTTTCTTACGCGAATATCAACGAATTTGAGAACAAACTTGAAAATCAGGTCTACCGTTTAGAATTTAGACCGTATTTTTTTGTTCAACTGACTTGCTAGAGCTAGTAATAATAGCAACTCTATAATCTATAATTCTTTAGGCCTTCATTTGAATATATATTTAATTTATTGCCTCATTTGTCCAGTGGTTGCGAAAGGCAGTTGAGAAGCAAAAATTTCGAATGGAGGATCGGGTTAAAAACTTGCTGGTAGGTTTTTCTATTAAGAAAAAACTCAGTTTCATATTGAAACCCGGAAGAATGCAGCGGCCGGCATAGTAATCACGTTTCACGGGCCGCGCCGAAATGCATTTCTTTTTTTTAAATCTAAACCATGGACGATCTAAACTAGCGCGATAGCGACCTGCCTTCGCTATGCTCCGGATATTTCATTATAGGTACATAAACCTTCTTCTTGAATCACTCTATCTATTTAAAAAAACGCATCAAAATACATTGCGTAGTTTTAAAGATTTAGGGGCCGTGCAGACGACAGACTTTTTGTGCGATAGAGTCTGCGTCTGAGATATTTAAAAAGAGCGTCTAGGTCTGCCGACAGAATGATCGAAGATGAGCGTCGTGTGCATTAAGTCTGTGAAATATCCGCGACATATTTTTGCGCATCGTGTGCGTATAATTGCAAAAAAGTGTGTCACGGATAGTCTGTCATCTGCGCTGCCCCTTAAGCGCACATAGGGATGCAACTAAACAAGAGTTTCTAGCCGGTTTCTTCTCGGAATGCTTTCCGAACCGGTGGTAGTAGGTAGGTGTATAGTTTTGACAATTAGTAAGTGTTTTTTAAAAAAACCTATACAAATAGGTAATGATTATTTTGACTGACTCCAGAATGTATTTTACAGACTGTGTCCTAGCACATTAAATAAATAAATAAATAACCAAGACATGCCACGCTGGGCCACACAGCGCCACCTAGCCCCAAACTAAGCCGAAGCTTGTACTATGGGTACTAGACAACTGATAAACTTACTTAGATACATTTTTTTTGTAAATAAATACATATTATACATAGAAAACACCCAGACCAATACAAAAAGACATGTTCATGAACACAAATATTTGTACTGTGCGGGAATCGAACCCACGACCCTTGGCTCTGAGGGCAGAGGTCACTACCAAATGAGCCACCGAGCCTGTCAGTTTCACAGGCAGTTTGGGCCATACTTCTCACACTTTACATATACGAGTAAGTCTTACAAAAAATTACACCACACATAGCAATACCACACAACTATCCTACAATGATAATTTAAAACTAAACATACAGTTAATGTCAAAATCCATTAAATGTTTCATAGTTTAGATAACAACAAAAAATACATCTATTTGACTATAATGAGAAAATAAATTGATACTGTGTACATTAGTAGGGCCTGACAATAGGAGTACTAGCTTTTTTTATTCTACACATCACCCAAACTAAGCCAAAGCTTGTACTATGGGTACTATAGTTCATTCGCGTTAAGAAAATAGTGACTCATCACCGACTGCCGGCCAAGCCACACCCCCTAGCCAATTAAAACGCTAGAAATTATAATTTCTAGAGGCAATAAACACAACTGATAAACTTACTAATATACTTTTTTTTGTAAATAAATACATATTATACATAGTAAACATGTTCATGCACATGCACACCAACATGTACTGTGTGGCAATCGAACCTACAACCCCAGAATACTTGTAAAATGTGATTCTTACAGACACAGGGGTTTTAAAGTGAAAATCAGATAACATATCCAAAACATTGTTCCTCAGAGCAGCTCGCTTAGCCATCCTAAGTACACAAGCAGCAATACCCAATTCAATTTATCTCTAGGGATGCCTGGGTTACAGAAATATGGTGTGGAGTAAAGGAGGCCTACACTCAGCAGAGGACAGACTAGGGTTGATTAAATAAATAATAATAAATAACCCAAGACATGCCACGCTGGGCCACACAGCGCCATCTAGTCCCAAACTAAGCCGAAGTTTGTACTATGGGTACTAGACAACTGATGAACATACTTAGATACATTTTTTTTGTAAATAAATACATATTATACATAGAAAACACCCAGACCAATATAAACAGACATGTTCATGCACACAAATGTTTGTGATGTGTGGGGATCGAACCCACAACCCTTGGCTCAGAAGGCAGAGGACTACCAATTGAGCCACCAAGCCAGTCAATTGATTGATTATCTCTTTATCTCTGGAGTATTGTCTATCATATTGTTGAAAGGCCTTTGGAATGAGCTCCCCGCCAAGTCTCTCCCCCGAAACTACAGTAAAAGTCCTTCAAAAGGTTGTGAAGAGGTTTCTAAAGGGTACTCAATGCGCATGATAACCCTGGTGTCCATAGGCTGCAGCAACCGCTTAACATCAGACAGGGCCATAGGGTTGTTTGCCACACTAGTGGTATAAAAAAAAGCTTCATTTGGGTGCATTTTTTTAGTTACTTTTATTATCTCTGATACCAAACAGTATTTGCCACAAACATACCACTAATAAATCATCATCATCATCATCAGCCTATTGCAGTCCACTGCTGGACATAGGCCTCTTCAGTTGTTTGCCACCTAAAGCAAACTTCTGAAGGACATACCCATAATCGCCACGCTGGGCAGGCGGGTTGGCGATCGCAGGGCGTAGCTTCTTGCTCCGGTGACGCTGCTGTCTCCGTCCGTCATCAGCCTGTGGTTTTTAGCTACGCCTTCCATCGTGATGGTTTAACCGCCACCAGTCGGTTTGCCAGAGCCTCATTTGTTGTTCGGCAGGATGCACCACGGGCAGGTGAGGATGGCTTGGAACGACAAGGTGATAGGTGTGTATGTACAGGGATGTAAATCCCTGTACATACATTACAAAAACTTACTCACCAATCAACCTTCATAGGCAGAAGAGCTCTCTTCTTCCTGATTATAATGTAGATGTTATTATGTGGCTCACTACCAGACGACACATTCCATAAGCGCTCCCCATTCGAGTCAAAGACATCATAACTCTGCTTATCCTTCTTATTGCTCCAACTCTTCCCATAAATGGTATGAGTCCTGGGAACTTTCTCGTCGGATAAGTGTATATCCTTAAATTCCTCTGCAGACATGTCTGACAACGCAGTGGGACCATAACGGGCTCTGTACCCTTCAGGGCCTCGGGATTCTGCATTCAGCTTCTCAATTTGTTCCATAGACACCTGAAATACTGGTTAATTGTAGTGATTTATTAAAACCTTTTTTGATGGGTAATCTAAAATTTGGTACCTGCTATGGTTTGGAAATTGGTTTAATTTGAATATGTACCATTTATGTTGTAAGTATGTAGATTAAGCACTTGACTCCTGACTGGCTTGATGGTTCATTTGGTAGTGACCTCTGCCTTCTGAACCAAGGCATGTGGGTTTGATCCCCGCACAGTACAAACATTTGTGTGCATGAACATGTGTTTTTGAGATCTAGATTAAAAATATGAAGGAACTACAACAGAAGTTTATTGTTTCTTTTTATGCATAGAGTCTTCTTATGCATAGGCACTTCTTATGCATTCTTTTTTATGGATAGGCACACTTTTTGCTCTTGTGATTGTTTCTTAGATACCTACCTACTTATAGAACACGTAAAATGTCAATAAACTAAAAAACCAATATCAACTCTATTCCGAAGTACCAAAACAAAACCTCGAATTGTTTCTCATTAATTTGAACTCAAATGTTTTCAAGTATCCGTACCGATTCAATCGCTACAAACACACTACACTTTTATCAATAAAATAATTAATACGTACCATAAAGTGTCCAAGCCTCAATTCATATTCGTCCGGATTGTTTTTATAACTTTTATTGAACTTTTCAATGTACTCGTCGAACATCGGTTTGTATTGTTGCTTCGTACGTTTGCCGGAGTAACTTAGCGGTATCGCAAGGAACAATAAACAGAATAGTGCGATACCTAGCACCCAATTCCACCATTTAGACATTTTCACTAATTTGAACTTAAAATAATTAAATTAAATTAGAAACACGTCCACCTGCCGCGACTATTCGAAAATAAACTGATGGAATGAGATTATGAGATGAGAGTGAATGACGGAATGAACGAGTCTTTTGACTGATAACATTTTGACAATGACATTGACAGTTTGGAAAGATGACAGCTACATTTTTTTTAATTCTTGTCTCCAACTAGGAACAATGACTATCCTTGTTCCTAGGTCTCAAAGATCTCTTTATACTTAAACATCCTTGCTTCATACAGCCAAAACAAAAACATGATTTTTTATTTTTCTGTACAGTACAGCAATATTTAAAGTGATCTCAATGACAGTTTCGTTAGAGGTGTTTGCGAATAAGCACTGAGGAGTACGGACTCGTCAAAGAAGTAAGATATGGAAAAAATAAGCGACAAAGTGTGGAGGCGTTTTGAGTATCGTTTTTGCCGACGAACCGCGACGCGGAACACTCTGCTTTCCCCGTTATCAGTTGGAGCATCTGCTCAGCTGCCGGATGTGCCCTACCACGTGCACAATTAGGGACCTACATGAGGCGACCGATAGCGGTGTCCAGGTCGCTAAGTTTTGGACGGGTTCTATTTAGTATGGATTACTGTTGACACGAGAAGAAGAAGAAGTTGGATCATTTATTCTTTTATCCTGTAAGACAAACTTTGTGCAATAGCACAGTATCTACTCAAGTTTCTGCCTATTCCAATAATGGTGGGACTGATGGGAATGATACTGGGCTTATGCTGCATTGGTGCATTAAATGTGCAGTGCAGTAAAGAAGATTATAAATCTCTCCAAGGTATAATGTATTATGTAACAAGGACAAACAAAAAGAAAACAAACAATAACACAGTCATCAGCTTAATTTATTAATCCTTAACATAATTTTCATACATCTTACTTAGGTCTAATTTTTATATCCAAAAAGTCACTATCATAGTGTTTTTGTATCCCTTTGAACGCCAATGACGCCTATAAGCGTAATAACAATAGATTTTCTATCGGGTCTCATTTCTCAGCGGTCAAAGGATTAAAAAGGTCCCAATCAAAGTTAGTACTCTTGCTTGATCGTCTGGAAGAGGGCGTACTCCCACCGGTGTTCGATGGAGGGGCCGACTCCCTTCGTCTTGCGGCGGAAGACGTCCCCGTGCTTTTGGAGGACCTGGTGGACGGCCGACTGGGTCACGTTGGGGAGCATGGAGCGAACGTAGGAAACGAGGTAGTCTTGAGTTGCACCTGGTAACGAATAATAAATATCAGACATCATTTAGGTATTGCTTCAATCCCTAAATAGATTGAGCACTTGTCGGTTGCCAGCGCCTCTTTTTTTTTCGGCAGGATGCACCACGGGCAGGTGAGGTTGGCTTGTAGCGAAAAGATGGTAGGCCGCTGTCTTAAATCCCCTCTATGTATGGTGAGGCTCTATGATGTAGATATTTACCCAAAGGATGCACCAACAGGAACGCAGTTAGCACGCTGATGAGCTTCGCGTCGGAGGACGCGACGGATGCCCCGCCGCGCATCATCTTGAGGTCGTCTGGCGTAGGCGGCGGAGGCTCGGGCTTCGCCATGCCCATGGGGGGCTCCGGCATGTTGGACATGGGCGGCAGGGGCGGGTACACCTGGTGAAAAACAATTTATCAGATTTTCTTATGACAGAGGGGGCTAACGGGCCTTAAGGTCACCTAATGTAAATGTCATAAATGGCCTAAAAGTCACAGGTGCGTTACCGGCCCTTAGGCTCGCGAAAAATTGATCTGTATAACGGAGCGGCACACTAGCGGTGAACGTTTTTGATTTGAGAAAATCCTAATGGCGTCCCTTCGACATGTACATTAATGTACAATCATTCCTACTTAGGAATGTCTCACAGGATCATACAAGCACTTAATCTATTAGTAGTAGCAGTACTGCCAAATGTCTACTCGCATTTTAATGAATGAAGTCTTGTGAACGAGGCTGTCACAGTCAGTCAGTGTCAAAAGAATGAATGAATGAATGACGCATACACTACAGTACCCATTCAAATGACGGTACTTACATGCTTGCCGGGGTTCTGCAGCGCCTGCTGGGCTATGAATTGCGCCTTGAACTTCTCAAACTTCCTCTCGGCCTCGTCTTTGGCGAGATGCGCTTCGTTGCGATAGCCCTCCAGTTCGAACATAAGATTCTCGTTCTCTTTCTGTAAAAATACGAAGAAAAATTGAACAAATATTATCTACATTTTTCTATCACAGTCCACTGCTGGACAAAAACCACTCCAGTTGTGCGCCACTTTGGTCAAAGATCTTGAGGCTTTACCCATAATCGCCAAACTGGGCAGGCGGATTGACGATCAAAGGGCGTAGCTTCTCGCTTCGGTGTCGCTGCTGCCCGTCATCGGCCCGTGGTATTTAGCTACGCCTTTCATCATGATGGTTATACCGCCACCAATCTGTTGCCAGAGCCTAGTCTGTTATTCAGCAGTATCACAGCGACCATCCCCAAGAAGACTAGCCAAGTAATGACCCCTGTCGTCTGAACCAAAGGTCATGAGGTTGATTGCCACCGGAGACAAACATTCGCGTGATAAACAGTTGTGTTTGTTCAGTGTCTGGGAGTGTGTTGCACAAGACATATTTGCACAGAGGTAAGTGCGCAAATACAGGTGCATTTTCTGTTTCTATACGACCGGAAAGAGATGAGGCAAGATTACTGACATAAAAAGTTATCCAAAGCATGGGGGTGTATTCCGGCAGTTTCAAGTTCAACTGACAAGTTCCTATCATCATCATCATCATCAGCCCTTTCAGTCCACTGCTGGACATAGGCCTCTCCCAATTCTCTGGGTTGGGTTCATTCACTCATTCTTTCTGACACGACCAGTATTACATAAAATATAAAGTATTATTGGCATACCTTCAGTTCTTCAAATTTCTCCTGTATAGCGTTCCCTTTGTTCGGCTTATCGTAATCCTCTTCGTCAAAATAAATATTGAACTCCTCCTTTATGTTTTCCACCTCCTGAAATAAACGTTAACAATATAATCAAATCTATCAACAATTAAGAAGCGAAAAGAAATTGGTCACAAGCGGTCAGATTCCAAAAGGATAACATTGTTTCACTAAAAATTGTTGGGCTTAAAAAAATGTTTACGCCACCAGCAGAATCGCAGACATGTTGAAGATTAGGCCTCGATCAAGGAGAACACACGCATTTGTTTAAATTATAACTTCGCATGGTACTTGGTACTAAGTTTGATAACTCCTACTTGTGCCGTAACTACCATTAAAATGTGTCCATCCTTCTGTAATCTGGGATCCTTTAAACGAAGCGTGAAGAAGCATTTTGCGAGACATCATGGCTGTGGTGCAGTCATCTAGTCGGTACTGGAAACCGAGGATCCTCGACCGTTGTCAGAGCGACTTGGGCTTTATTTCCAACTTTCCATCAGGCGATAAGAAACCACCAAGCTGAGCCAATTTAAAAAAGGATGGTGAAGTGGGGAGAAACTATAGACAAGGAAGTACCTATGTGTCGCCATGAGCGATGCGCAGGGCTGGGAACAGCTATATCCACCATATGCTCTGCTTCTTTAAAAGCGAAACATATACCATCATCGATGTTTTTGCGCGTGAAATGCGACAGATAATGATGCGTTACCTCTCCAGAGCATTGGCCCATTAGCGCATTACGTTACGTCGACAAAACGGCTGAACCCATTGTATATCGCGGCACACGACGCCGCAAACGTAGAGACGACCTACATATCTCTAGTCTTCTTCTTCCTTCAACAGTTACTCTCTGGTCCGTCGATCCGTGGAAACGTGGCTTGCGACGACACAAAACTTGGTGACATGCCATTTAAACATGCAGCAATGACGCAGCAACGACGCAACGCAACACACTAATAGGCCCTCTGATCCGATAAAATGGGTCACCTGACCCCCTGCATCTCCGTGAACGAGGCCTAACACCTAACGTTACCACGATACAGTGAAATGCGCAGGAGTCGTGAACCGTTGAAGTCTGCATGCACCCGCGCTTGAAGACTTACCAGCCTCGAACCTAGTTAAATCCACACAGATTCCTCTTAAAGCTGACTAAAACTAGATGGAGAGCTTGACTAGACATATAAATAACCAGCTTTCGCACAGCCAGCGACAAAATCAACCACATTCATTGTCGATATGTAGTCAGCAGCCGAGTCCACCTGATGTTTTCGATGCTCCTCTGTTAACCACCACCTTGACAATTTTTTCTGCTTCCTCGTTTCCGATAGCCACGACGACAAGCCGTATTGCTGCGATTCCCAGGGTCCTGATGTTGTATGTATCAATTCTTACTTTGACATTGATTGCTTTGTCGCTTGCGTTGAGCGTGAAATAGCGGAATCACCGACATAATGACTTTCCTACGCCTGATGGAAAGCGAAAGAGAAGCCCAAGTCGCTGTGACAACTGGCAAGTAACTGGTCAGTTACCTGTCAGTTGCCACTGCCATGCCAACCCAACCCTAACCCCCCACGAGCTCCGGAAACCCTACTCACCGGCAGAAACACGACCCGGAGGTCATTTGACTGCGGTATTCTATAGGGTGGAGGTCCTTCCCCGGACGGGCAGCTCAATTCGAGCGAAGATTCGCTATGCCCTACCTCTCTTAAAACTCACTTTTTGTTTACTTATTACCAACTTACTTTTAGCGTCGGCAATCTCCAAATTTGCGCCTGTATCTGACTCAAATCACGCGTGGAATGAAAAAGAACCTCGTTTAAGGAGTCGCGTCAGACGGAACACTGGCCTTTGTAAGAAAATACAATGGCGTATGGAAGCGTTTAGGGAGAAACGTTTGTATCGCATGCGGCGGCCGACGTACCCTTGAAGCCACGCCGACTACGATGGCTTTTCCACTCTGTTACAAGACCCTTCATGCGGTACTCGATGCGGTGCCCGACGCGCGTCGAAGTATAAGCGGTAACGCTTGACGCGTCGCCGTAAACGAGGTTAAGGAATTGTTCCGAAGACTATATTGAAATCGCGCACGGATATAACAGCGATGCCAAAAGTAACATGTGTGCTGAAGCTTTTAAAGCGTGCACGTATCCCTGATGATTTCCGGATGCTTTCTGTTGTAAACGAGGAGTTGATTCGTCCGTTGCTGACGACTCTGCTGTACACTGAGTCTGCCTGTCTAGTGTTGGGACTTAAGCATGCAGGGAAGCAGCGGATAGGACCGCTGGCCAACCCTCTCACCACAATGATAAATCCAAGTGTCACGGTCTTCTGCTCAACTATGACTAAAAGTGAACTATATTATTGCGTCACAAGACTATTGCTCCCGTGTAAATTTTTATTTCGGGATAAATCGTGATTCCGCCATGGTATCTATTGAAGCTCTCCATCAGTTAGCAAACCACAATCTGTCAATTTTGTCACACTGAATATAAACTGGGGATACTAAGAAGATAAAGTATAAAAAAAAACTTCCATGTCTTGACATAGTTGATTGCTTTTCGGAGACACGTAGCCGTAGTTGTCACAGACGAGGTTTCTGAAGCTTGAAGCAAAACAACAGCTATTTCTTTGCAGTGATGACCAGTCTCCATGTTCATTCACCACGAAGACACCAGGATATGAAAAGCAGCAACAATTATGTCGAGACATGGAATTCAAAGACAGGAAACTTGACAGATTGCTTTTCAAGTACAGTTTCAGACGTCTGTGTAGATTTCAAAGGTCGATCACGTTCCACAAACCTTACCTCTTGTCTCTCGTATTATATGACACGGTTCGGATGAGGTCATTTCTTCGTACTATGCTGGTGGTATAACCCAAAGTCATAGTAAAAGTTGACCTACACAACTCTCGCCTTATTCTGTTGAATATCAGCCAAGAATCGAACAGCAAATCCAACTTCTTATCGTGTTTAGAAGATTCTAGAAGCTTGACTAGCTTCGGTCGGCTATGTACAATACCTTGGCGATTGTTAACTTGCTAAGTGAAAAAGTTTAAAAAGTTTAGCAGTTGCAGTTCTTATCGCCAAAGCATATACATAGCCAAGACAATTCTGCCACACAACGATCGAGCATTTCAGGGTACACGCGGTGACCAAGACCGAACACGTTCGTGCATTTTCATATGCACGATTCGTGCGTGTTTGTATGCGGAGTTCGTGCGTGTACCCTGCCAAGCGCCACGCGGCAGCGGCCTATACGCACCTCGGTCATCTTGAGCCACATCTCGATGTTCCTGCGCTGCTGCTTCGTGAAATGGTCGGAGACACGCTGGTGCTTCGCCACTGTCAGAATCTTCGCTACCTGCTCGACTGTCGTTCACAAAACTCATTTATATACACATGGACACTTTATATTCTACTATACTTGTTGGACATGGTGGAAGAATTTCTTATTATCAACATGAAAAGTACTTATGTGAATTTTGTTACTTTGAAATACAAGAGCGTGCATTTTTTCAGTCTTAAGTGGATTATAAGATCATTTAGTTTGACAAATAGATCTAGGTCTTCCACATTATGATAGCAATGGTTGTTTCATATCATAATGCTAGATTGAACTTTTTGCAAAAGCAAAAAAGGTCCCATTAGACTTTTGATGAGCGGTCTTTACAAGCGATCTCTTACTGACAAGAGTCTCTTTTGGGTAAAAAATAGCAAGATAGAAATCGCCTACATTAATAGACGAGAAGAGATTTGACTAATACCATCTAAATAGAAAATCTGTGGTAATCAACTATGGTTCCAATATAACTTTTTAATTGAGAGAATATAAAGCACCATGACAAAATACGTTAGTAAAATGAGAACCCCAAAAATCTTCAGCAAACCCACGGCTCCCAAGCCCGCTAAGTATAGACCTGTCTTGTTGAATAAACAATAAGGTAGATACCATTATCATCACCATGGAATATCTATAGTTTCCAAATTCTCTGGTAAAACCAGAATTTCTTTGTTGCGCTTGGCACACCTGCGCTTGGGTTATCTCTTTGGAGATTAGCCACTGTGGTCGAAATTTAGTGCGGAGAGTAACACTATTATTAATGGACTGACTTAACAGACTTTCAAGAATTAACCTACAGTATTATACTATACGGGGGACCGAGCTTTTAACCGCTCGATACAACTTGTGGCTGAAACAACTTGCCCCTCCGGTTCCGTTTGTGCCATGCCTGGAGAAACTTCCACCTGGACATGATTTGCCATGGTCGACCTGGAAGTCTTTAAACAGACTTCGTACCCAGGTTTGCCGCAGCTAGAAGAATATGTTCAGGTGGAGGTACACTGATGGGTCGGACCTCGCCTGCGATTATGGTGCTCCTCTCCAGAGTATGTCTCACCTGGTCTGCCGTCTCACGTGTGGAGAGACCTGCTCACTGGCTGAGCTTATGTCCGTGATCAGGGGTGCGGTTGGCGTGGCGGAGCACTGGGCACACCTGGTTAGATTTCGGTTTGCCATCGAAACGTTAAGAAAGAACGTACAGTGTACACGAATAGGTATCGCTGGGCGGATGAAGTCCAAAAGGACTGGCGTGAGCTCCGTGCGGACAGCTGGCAGGAGGTTGCGCAAGACAGACCTAGATGAAGGCTCTTATTGTTGAAGGCCAAGACTCGGCTTGGGTCACTGCGCCGATCTAGTTAGTTAGTTTTTTTTTATACTAAATTATAGTTAAAATGTTGGTAGTTTTCACAGCGGCAATATGTAGAGTCCTTTGGAGATGGCATGGATTTTCATGGCATCGTGGTTATTAAACCACAGATAACTTACCATAACGTGTCAACCTGAGAAAAAAAGCTTTGATAAAGTATACTCTAAGAGTGATGCGATCAAGGCTGTCCTGCAGTTACAATGGATGATAGCTGCTTCAGGCCAGGGTTCTCCAAAATCTTTGAAGACGCTACAAGTATCTATATTGTAAAAAAATCTGCTCGATCTGCTGATGCATACAAAATGTGTTTGTTGGTGGAAGACTTGATTCTGGACAGTACTTCCTATAAGACATATTGCTTAAGAGCCTGCAAAGCTAAGGTTTTTGAGCTATATCGATGCATGCGGGATCTGTCTTCCTGCTCCTTAAGCAAGTTACCTCTTTCTGCTTCTACTCCGTTGCGACCACTAGGGGTCCACGAGTTTGTGGTCTTCACTATTTCTATGCTGTATCCTGTAAAGCTACTTAAATCTTCAATGCCCTACGCTATTAGTCTCTAAGCGAATACCTCAATACAAATCACAGAGGTTCGTACACAGGCACAAGTCGCGGACTTTTAATTTTGTATGGAGTCGCTTAGAGACCAAAATTGTGTACGAAGGGACTTATGTAAGCCAGGGATCTTCTTTGCAGTGAAGCCGTGTATTAAACTCCGCTAAAGAGACAGTTCTCTTCAGCCAGTTCTTGGGAATTTGCATGCTGGATGCGACTGTGGTGCACCACTGCAGACCATGGCACATTTGCGCACCTGCCAGCTGTGTCCCACTACGTGCACAATGGTCGACCTTTGTAAGGCGACCAATAACGGCCTCCAAGTCGCCAGGTTTTGGGCGGGTTCCGTTTGAGGTGAAGTACCATTGACTCGAGAAGAAAAAGAAGAAGCCAGTTCTGTTTACTCAGAGGTAAGCAATTGGGCAAACACCTGGAGGTTATACCCATAATCGCCACGTTGGGCAGGCGGGTCGTCGATCGCAGGGTGCTTCTCGTTCCGGTGACGCTTCTGCCCTTCATCGGCCTGTGGTACTTAGCTACGCCTTCAATTGTGATGGTTATAACGCCACCAGTCGGTTGCCAGCGCCTCGTTCGTTATACAGCAGGATGCACCACGGGCAGGTGAGGGTTTCTTGCAGCGAAATGATGATAGGTCGCTCCTTTTCCTTTCTTACATCCAAACTATGTTGGGAATATCTATATATAATACCTAGCCATGCTGCCTTCGCGTTTTCTTGGCAGAATATATGTACAAGCGAGTGGAGGGCGAGGAGGCGGAGCGGTCGTGTGCATCCACACGTACTGGCGAGGGCTCTGCCGCAACCAGCTCAACTGCGAGGTACGAGAGACTGGTAGCGAGGAGGTGTAGCGGTCACTCCGACCCCGTACCATCAGCGTTTACCATTCCTCGTCGGAGGGAGCTGAACCTTGTAGACTAAAGAAGCGCCGGCTTGAGATCAGCACCGATGATATGCGCGCCAATGGACTCACCACCAGGAATGCAGAGGACCGTCCAAAGTGGAGTCTGAGTAGGAAAGCAGATCCCAAGCTCTGAGGCACCTTCGGATGCAACCACGATGAAACGATGATGATGAGTCAGAGAACAGTACTTCTCGTCTGGCCTCACGGTATCCAGCCTAAACAGCTACCTCAAAGCTAAACCAATAGTGTACTTGGATACATCGCAAGCCTAGAAGATGGGAGGATGGCCTTC
Organism: Conogethes punctiferalis; assembly: GCA_031163375.1. Classification (NCBI taxonomy): domain Eukaryota; kingdom Metazoa; phylum Arthropoda; class Insecta; order Lepidoptera; family Crambidae; genus Conogethes; species Conogethes punctiferalis. The sequence continues at coordinate 3,526,860 of CM062096.1, read as the reverse complement.
TACTGACCTTGGGGCCCCTCTGGACCAGAGTGGCGGCAGACCGAGAGCAGTGGGAGGAGTTGGAGCAGGCCTTTGCCATAAGGCATACCAAAGTTAGAGATATTTTAATGTGTAGTGAAGTGCAGTGGAAGTATCAAAATTGTAAAGAATTTTTTTTTTATAGTAGCTGACATAATGGCTTCCCTACGCCTGATGGAAAGCGAAAGAGAAGCCAAAGTCGCTGTGACAACTGGCCAGTAACTTACCTGTCAGTTGCCACTGACATGCCGGCCCAACTCTAACCACACACAAGCTCCGGAAACCCTACTCACCAGCAGAAACACACGACCCGGAGGTCATTTGGCTGCGGTCATAGGGTGGAGGTCTTTCTCGGACGGGCAGCTCAATTCGAGCAAAGGTTCGCCATGCCCTACTTGTCTTCAAAATTTCGGAAATAAAAGGCTATATTATTATTACTTACATTGCAGGATCACTTTCATGAACTTGTCCTTCAAGGAGTTCTTCATCGTTTGGAACTCGTCGTCTAGTTGCATCTTCTCGTTGAACAGCCTCCGGACTTGGTTGTTGGCTGCTTGGATCAGCGAGTAGAAGGTGTTGGCGTTGCGTTTGTTGCACTCTCCACGCTCCAACCAGCCTAGTAAGGTCTGCGGGAGAAGAGGAGCATTGTAATTTATTGTTGTATATCCCACCGTAAAATTGTAAATACCGTTAGATTTTTTTTTAATAGTGGCTCGACATAATGGCTTCCCTACGCCTGATTGAAAGCGAAAGAGAAGCCCAAGTCCTGTGACAACGGGCAAGTAACTGGTCAGTTACTTGTCAGTTGCCACCGCCATGCCGGCCCAACCCTAACCCCCACGAGCTCCGGAAACCCTACTCACCGGCAGAAACACGACCCAAAGGTCATTTGACTGCAGTATTCTATAGGGTGGAGGTCCTTCCCCGGACGGGCGGCTCAATTCAATTAGATTCTAATCTATCTCGCGATATTGTAAACTGTCTACAGATTGTGAACTGTAAAGGCTTTGTTTGGTGTAGATAATTTAGTGTTAAATAAATACCAAAAGCCTGATGAACTTAAAACATTAGCACTAAGTCAAAACCATCATGCATTAATAATATTCTTTCTCCTATTTTTGATGTTAGAAAGATTATTCTAAGCCTAGAGATTCGTTTTTAAATAAGCTTATTTAAAAATAAAAGACACGTATTTTTTTATTTGTAAATGAGACTAAAAATTACGAAGTTATAGCCCGTTAAAATTACGCGTGACGTCACTCGGTGAGGCATTTTAACGAGAGCGATTGACGTCAAAGACTCCCACTCTTAACTTTTGATGCCTTGTATCTTTGCTATTGTTTATTTGCACGAAAAAAGGAAAAATACGTGTCTTTTATTTTTGAATAAGCTAAAAGACGGACTATAGTTCATTCGCGTTAAGAAAATAGTGACTCATCACCGACTGCCGGCCAAGCCACACCCCCTAGCCAGGGGGTTAGGGGAAATTATAATTTCTAGCGTTTTAATTGGCTAGGGGGTGTGGCTTGGCCGGCAGTCGGTGATGAGTCACTATTTTCTTAACGCGAATGAACTATAATTACAATTTTTAAGCCATAATATCTCGAATCGAAGCGAATCTTTGCTTGATTCGCTATGCCCTGCCTCTCTCGTAAGGATTGCTAAGATGTACTCACAGGCGCGACTTCGACAAACTCGTCGTCGTTCTTGATCTTGTCCGTGACGGAGGTGAGGTTGGCGGGCGTGAACGGTTCGATGCGCGGCGGCGTCGGCTCCCGGTTGCGCTTCTGTCGCTCGAACTCCGTCTGATCGTCGCGGTTCTGTACACAAAGATTAAAATGCTTTGAGATAAAAATGCCAGACGACAAATATTAACTTAAGTTTATATAGAATTTTAATTTTTTCTTTTGTTACTATGTAATAGTTTTTTAAATTTTTGATGTGTTTCACAATGCCTTGAAAAGGTTAATTTGTAGCACAGACTACCACCTGTAAAACTACACAATTTATTGTTGTACCTATTTTTGTTGCAAATTAAGGTGAATAAATGAATATGAATTTCAATTTCTTTATTTGCTCACTAAGTGTACAGTGTGGGTGTTATACAATATAGGAACTTATGACTTAGTCACCTTTTGGGTATTGCAAATAGGTGCGAGGACAGCAATTCTTATACTAATTATACTTATTAAATAATATAATTCTTTACATAACATATGAATACAAATTTAATAATATACATCATGTAAGGTTCGAGAGGTCAAATGCATATCGGCGCCACGGCAGTACCATCCTTTACTGGAACCATTTCACCGCATTTTCAGTACCCTCATCAATCATCATCATCATCACCAGCCTATCACAGTCCACTGCTGGACATAGACCTCTCCAGTTGTTCGCCACAGGACAAACAGGGTTGGCGATCGCAGGGCGTAGCTTCTCGCTCCGGTGACGCTGCTGCCCGTCATTGGTCTGTGGTATTTAGCTACGCCGTCAATTGTGATGGTTATACCGCCACCAGTCGGTTGCCAGCGCCTCGTTTGTTATTCGGCAGGATGCACCACGGGCAGGTGAGGTTGGCTTGGAGCGAAATGATGATAGGCCGCTCCCTTACATCCCCATTTCAGTCCCCTATTCATCTCAAATTTATATATAGACACAATAAAATGGATCATCAACAGCCTATAGCAGTCCACTGCTGGACATAGACCTCTCCACTTGTTCGCTACTTTCGTCAAACACTTTGAGGCTATACCCATAATCGCGGTTATGGATCTCTGTCAGTTGGGGGAGATGAAGGGTTTGTTAGACTCGCCTGCCTGAAGATGGTGGTGGGGCAGGGAATACCAACTAAACACCGGCCTTCAGTCAAGCGCCTTATGGGGTGATGCCAATGAGACCTTAAGAACTAGGGCTGCCATTATACCACAAGCACACCCGGCCTTAGCAGGCCCAACAGTTCCTTAAAACGAAACAAACATATAACAAAAACACTTACCAAAGCATAATCAATGAACATAGTAGTCGCCTCGTTATCAGACTGGTCGTGAAGCTTGAACCGGTATCCGGACAGGAAGAACGACTGCTCCACACTGGGGTGATTCTCGAACCGGACGTGGCAAACCCCCTGCCTGTGCAGCTTGATATCGTCAACCCCCCCAAATCTTTGGAATATCTCATGCACGACATCCTCTGAAGTGCCATTAGGCAACCCTCCAACGAATATCGTCCTACAGCCCGGAGGTTTCTCCCTCCTCTTGGGTAATGATGTCCCAGGGTTGGGAGGTAAGAGGACGCAGTTAGTCAAATACATCGGCTGGTTTGGCATCGGCAGTTGCTGGTTCATCATCATCATCGGATCCATCATGTTGGGCATCATGCCCATCCCCATCATGTTGGGCATGTTGCCCATCTGCCCCATGTTGCCCAATTGCCCCATGTTGCCCATCTGCCCCATATTGCCCATCTGCCCCATACTGCCCATGTCCATTGGCTGCTGCCCCATCATATTGTTGTTCACCATGTTGAACGGCATCATTCCTAGAAAGAGACATTATCATCAGCCTATTGCAGTCCACAGCTGGACAAACGCTGTGTTGGCGACAGCAGGGCGTAGCTTCCTGCTCTGATGACGCTGCTGCCCGTCATTGGTCTATGGTATTTAGCAACGCCTTCAATTGTGATGGTTATACTGTCATTCCTGGGCAGGTTATAGTATACTTTTATCATGCTACAATCAATAGAAGCAAAGCAGTGTTAGGAAAACGAGAGAAATTTTATCTGTATGTTTGATCGTGCATCACGCTAAAACTACTGTATGGAATTGAATGCGGTTTTCACCAAAGTATTTCGCTAGAGAACGTAAAATTTAGGCACCATTTTATGAAACCCGATATCCACGCGTGCGACGCCGCTGGCAAAGCTAGTTTATAATAAGTACATATAATTCAATACTGTAAGATTTATGAAATTAGTGCACTCACACAGAGCAACAATAAATATATTGTTATAGACAAACCTGGCATCATGACGTTATTACCCCCCATCACCATTCCTCCCTGCCGACCGTTATCCTGGTTATCTTGCACCTTGCCCCATTTTGAAGGGCGGTCGCGACGGTTCCTGTCGTTCCTGTCATTCCGTCCGCTCCTAGAGTCGCGATCATTCCTGTTACGATCTCTGTCGAAACGGTTGGGAGATCTCGAACGACGTCTGGAATTATCTGTTGACGAAAATTAACGTATATGTATGCTGTTATATAAAATGTATAAAAAAGGAAACATTTTATTTTTAAAGCTATGTTTAGTTATGACAATTTTAAGGTGCAAATTCATCATCATCATCAGCCCGTACAGTCCACTGCTGGACATAGGTTTCTCCCAATGATCACCACTTTGATTGATCATCAATCTTGCCAGCAGGTGCAAATTATTTGTTCAAAATTCGATCTCATGATCTTTCAGGAAGTTATGCTCTGAGGTAAGTCTATGAGCTATGTCTGGTTCTTTGAGGTAAGGTGTTTATAATATTGCATCAATGGGCATACAATTTCGAGTAGGAGCCGGAGAATAACACATGTGTTATCACTTCATATATCACAGAGATTCATGTGATCAAAATATACTATTTCTAAAATGTTATTACAAACATAATTGAATACTTTAAGTAACAAATAATAATATTCCTTATCTGTCACACTCTCATTGCTGCCGATTTAATAAACTAAATAACTATAATAAAATTATATGATTGAATGTACCTAATGTTTTTGCCATACCCTAACAGGGTTCTATGTTCTATGCTAGTTATAATATTAAGTTGTTTAATTATGTATGAATATGGTCTCATCATGCACGGACCGGAGCGAGAAGCTATGCCCTGCGATTGCCAACCCGTCTGCCCAGCGTGGCGATTATGGGTATATCCTCCAGATGTTTGCCCTAAATGGCGAACAACTGGAGAGGCCTATGTCCTGCGAGGACTGCAATAAGCTGATTATGATGACGATGGGCTCATAATTATAAATGAATATGAAAATATGATCAAAGTTGCAGGCTGCAGCTATGGTTATTACTTGGTCTTCAACATACCTCTTCCGTGATCCTGGTCCCTCCTGTTCCTCCTATCTCGGGATCCGCTGTGGCTACCTGATTTATTTTGTGTATTCTGCTCATTATTTGGATTCTGAACCTCTTCATTGTTTATGATTTGTACATCATCATTTTTGGAGTCATTGTGATCATCTGGCATTATTGGTCCAATCAATGGTTGAGGTGGAGCTGCAAATACATAAAAATTATCTATAAAATAAAAATGAATCACAAAATGTGTTGGTAAGCGAACAACTCAATAACGCCTGGACCAATTTGGCCAATTTTTTTTTTTAATGTTCGTTGAAGTTCAAGCATGGTTCTTACGGTAAGAAAATATCGAAAAATTGTAACAAGAAACTGCGGGTAATACCGCGAGGCGCAGCTAGTTAAAGATAAATACAACAGTTTCCAATTCAAATACTTTTCAATGAGTTGTTATAAGGCAGCCATTAAAATAACCATTGTACATTCTGCTGGTTTGTCCTGTACCTAATGGCTGTTGTTAACTTGCAATATTTACAAACTAGTCCTATGAATTGTCTAAGCTGTCCCATATACCTCGCTTTCCTCCTTGAAGCCTCAATGTCTTCATATGATCCGAATCTCATCCTTCTTTTTATATTGTCTGGAAATTTGGGCCTTATTTATTTATTTTTTATTTATTTAATCTTTATTGCACAACACAGATATCTCCAATAGATACCGCACTTAAGATATCGCGCGAGAGGTAATACATCAGTGCAATGCAGGCGCGAAATACGCATGCGCTTAAAGTGCGTCAGTACCACGGTCAGTACTGACCAGAAGTCAGACCCGTGTGTATCGGAGACACTTTTAATAGTTTGTAGAACATAAACGTATGAATCTTAGTATTGAACTCCTTGGCGCCGGAGCTCAAGTTACGATGGAAAATATTTGACAGATGTTAGCTCGCGTTGATGTCTTTTTTCATGATCCCTTTCTTTCATTACCAATTTCACTATTTTTATCCCTTTCTAGCATAGACACGTTTGACAATAGTGTTACAATGTATTACTTTCAAGTATATCGATAATGCAAAATGAGAAAAATTTTAGTGTTTCTACTTTAGATTTCCAAAGTGTCCTGAGAGAACATTAAAATGGACAAATGCCGCACCCTGCTGTTAGAGACATTTACATAGGATAGTTTTCAATGTATGAAGGATAGAAGACGAGTAAATGAAAACTGCTGTGATTACTTCACCTAACCATTTTTATAACTATACTCATTTGATTTTTTTTTTCCCAAGACATGCCACGCTGAGCCACACAGCGCCACCTAGCCCCAAACTAAGCTGAAGCTTGTACTATGGGTACTAGACAACTGATAAACTTACTTAGATACATTTAAATATACTTATAATGTCAAAACGGCAGTTGAAATGTATTATTTAACGTATGTATTTTAGTAAATTGATCATTTTACGGGATCTTGCCGTAAAATCATCCGACGAAGGTGAGGTGAACGTTGATTGGTTCAATGGCTCACGTGGCGTTATCCCGGCAACCAATCAGGGAACAGTGTATTAAGTTACGGGTAATAGTGCACCGTTAAATAGTACATTGAGCAACGATTGGCCCATTTGAGGACGATTTTACTTGTGTCAAAATCGTAAATTATTAAATGACTGTCAGGCTACCGTAAGTTGATTAACTAACTGAAATCCATTGCGTTAAATAATACATTTCCACTACCGTTTGTTATATTCCGAAAGATAATCAACTACCTAGGAAATTGATCAACTTACGATTCTTGCTATTTTCCGGTGACATATATAAACATATATTTATATACATACATAGATAAATATCCAGTATTGCACAAAATACTGAAAAGGTGATACAGACATAATCTAGTCTAATATACCTGATTGGTAATTTTTCGATAAAATTATCGACATTGCACAATACAAATGTACATCACTTGAGAAATGAGTTACGTCCCCCGCACACCCTTCCATACCACCTGAAATTGATTCGCGAAACTCAAAGCAAAATACCGAACATGCGGTATCTATTGGGGGTAATCTGTGTTGCACAATTAAACTGTGTACAAAATTCGGACTTAATGCCACATAGGCATTTTCTACCAGTCAACCATTGGGTTAAGCAGAAACTAATTTTAAGGTATTGTGCCACAAAGTTAATTAGAAAACAATAATTCTAAATATATAATAATAATAAATATCAAAATAATATATGAAAAAAAGAAATAATAAATACACATATAAAAATCAGAAGGAACAAAACATAATTTACGTATAATATTTACGTACATATACTTAGCTAATATATACTCACAAAATATTATAAACAACCTTACAACTTTAAAATATGGTAGTAGTGTTTTGTTTGGTTTTAAACTAAGAAGGTGAGGAAGAGATACCTTAGTCTTGTTGTGGAGTACCTGGGAGCCCCGTTTTGAGTAATAAAGTTGGCTGCCTTAGTTAACAAAGAGAATAAGTGTAAAACTAAAATTTTACAAGGGATGTTTTACCAGGTAAGGGTGGCGCGGGATTCACAGGCACCATCTCCGACATCATGCACATCGGAGGCATGAGCGGCTGGATCATATTCGACGGCATCATCGCTGGCATGCCGTATTGGTTCGACGACGGCATCGCGAAATCATTGCCCCAGTTGTTCATGGTAACAATGTGATTTTTACACACACAGTGTACGTAACACTACAAATCACACGCTATTATTTTAATAATTCACGAAAACAGAATCACAAACCGCAAAAATACGTAAATGTGTCTGACAGTTACGCGACGTGTATTTTTTTTGTCTGACATTAACCTTTTTTTTTATGTAGGTATTAACTTTTTAATGGCCGGCTTTCGGCTTCGGCAACCTGTCGGAATTTGGTTTGGCTTGGCTTGTGAACTGAACGTCGTTACTCTATGGTGCGTGGGCCATGGCCACACATCGCACTTGTTTTGAAAAATAAATTCATAACAAATTTTTGTTTTTGGTATTTGTTTGACAATTTGTTGTTGGGCGGCGATGGCTGTGTGGTATTTTTTGTGAATTTTGATAAATTATCTTCAAGATGTGGTTAGTGATTCATTTAAAATAGTTTATTGACGACTCTAATATGTAATAGGAATTGGTATAGGATTTCAAATTATGGCAGAGGGATGATGTGAAGTTCTATTTGTGACGCTCTGTTCGTCTTTCCAGCTCAGAGTTACCCAAGGAGTTTGAGAAGACCTCCGAAGTATTACCTCTGACTGCGTATGGGCTAGCGACGGTAGACAACTTCCGCAGGGCGGAGGAAACGCTGCAGCGTCTAGAGTGGTTGAAGAAGGCAGGGCTCTCCAATGATGAGGTGAAGCTGTACCAGGACAACGAAGATGGTCACCTAGACAATCGCACAATGATCGAATCCAGCGTACTCAAGGCTAAATTGGATGTTATTTACAATAAAATTAATACATTTAAGAAGGAGCCTGGCTGGTGAGTTTTAATTTTAGATGCATTAAAATTCTTATTAAATTTTCCAACTTCTTCTGCTATTTCCTATAAGAATACACAAGGAAAATTCCACATGTTATTGTTTATGTAGTATTTTCTGCATACAGAAATTAAATACCATAGGATATTCGGACTTAGTCTTGTTTGTTTGTAAAATGTGTTTATTCTTTACTTTAAATTATTAAAATCTTTAATATTTTCAAACTGTCTGTGTTACAATTGTCGGAAATAACTGTTTACAATGAGATTGTAGAGCTTCCTAGTAAATATTTGATATTTGCTAACACAAACATTATTATTGTTAAAGTTCAAAACCATGGAAGGATATCAAAGAGGACAAACAAGAAAAGATTATTGATAAAATACAAAACAAACCCCTGGCCTTTTACCCTGAAGGTCACCCCATGAATGAGCTTAGAGAGTTGGAAGAAAGTTTATTTGGGCATTTGCGAGATGACAGTCTACCTTTAACAAAACGGAGAAAAATAATGAGGCGACTTGAGAGGAAACGAGAACGAATATTGGCCCAAGAGAATCAGGTCTCTTTTGAAGATAATGCAGTTCTAGCCGCTCAAAATAGACCGGGAAGTTTATGGGACGTTAAGGAAGTTGTGGGCAGGCCAAGTCCAGAGCTACCAGTAACAGAAAGGGGTAATAGTCAAAATAGTTGCATGATCGGACCAAGAAATCCAACTATGTATACAATTAGGGACAACAGGATTGTGCGGCTAGAGCCTGTGGATCGGGAACGGGAAGAGTACAGGGCTGTGGATATTGTGATGCCGGTGAACCAGGCGGAGGAAGAGCTTTTGGAGGGAACCAAGATGCCCCTTGAGGATATAATGAAAATTGACAGATTCAAAGATTATGAGCCAGGGATACCATCAAAAGTTAGTATTCTAAACCAGTCAGTTTACCTAATTTGTAGGGATAAGGGCTGATGTATATGGTCACATGATTATCATTACAATCCAAAGGCAACCACAGCAATAGATTGCTTTAAATTTTGATCTGATCATCTTACATCAACCAAAAATAGCTAACTTGTTAAGCCAAGCTTTCATCATCATCATCAGTCATCACATATGTTATTTTAGTATTGTTAAAATATAGGTAATTCATCAGCAGCCTATTGCAGTCCACTGCTGGACATAGGCCTCTCCAGTTGTTCGCCACCTAGGGCAAACATCTGGATGATATACCCATAATCGCCACACTGGGCAAGCGGGTTGGCGATCGCAGGGCGCTTCTTGTTCCGGTGACGCGGCTGCCCGTCATCGGACTGTGATATTTACTACGCCTTCTATCATGATGGTTTTGCCGCCGGCAGGTGAGGATGGCTTGGAGCGAAAAGGTGATAGGTCGCTCCCTTACATCCCCACATACAGGTACTTACATATTTTTGTTTCTTTGCAGGTCCTTTATTTGAAGAATATATCACCATCGGTATCCCAAGAGCAGCTATCGTTGCTCTTCAACCAATTTGTGCTGGAGAATGGAGGCCCTATCGATGTTAGGCTCATGTCAGGGCGTATGCGTGGACAGGCTTTCGTTTCTTTTCAAAGTAAGTTTCTTATTGTGTACAATCTACAAGCTAAGCACCAACTGACAAAGCCTGCGCGGGTTTTGCCACTGCAGACAAATGGGAATAAAAATAGATGTCTTCAAGTTCGAATGGACCTAGAACCCCTGCTAAGTGGGTCGTTTATGGCGTAAACTTATGTGCATAAAAGTATGTGTAGAAAATAATCTAGCTGGCTCAGTATTATTACCTTGACTGAAATGTGTGATGCATGAATTAAAGGAGGCCTACATTCAGCAGTGGACCGACCAGGGCTGTTGATGGACAACTAAATAAAAACCATATTTTTATAAGAATCCTGTTTATTCCTTGTTCCAGATGAAAATCTAGCCATACAAGCATTGGATGAGGTCAATGGAACCATCCTGAGTGGCCAGCCCATCATCGCACAATTCGGCAGAAACAGCAACCGCATACAGATCGACGAAAACAGATAAACTAACTGATACAATTGGTACAAAATATTTTAACTTTATCTATAAAATAAATGTGTTAGGTTATTTATCGAATATCATGTAATCTTAGTCCTTAAAATTGTAAATAACATTAATGTTATACCTTATTGAATAATATATTCCATTCTACAACCTCTACTTAGTTCTATTTTATTACCTTTTAGTCGAGCGCATGTAAAATTGCCAATTATTTACATACACCAAGCAGAGCCAAGTATAAAGTACATAATTCAATTTACATAAATTGGACTCTGCATTACAGTTAGGTACGTTTACGATTAAAATCGAACAAAACATGGGCCAATAAATGAAAGTTATAATAAGTAGGTATCGGTGTCGGTATCTTTCACACCACACCGCCTTCATACAAAAGTTACTTCTATGTTGACTTTTACATTTTTGTAGTTTTACATTCATGACAGTAACACCGCCATCAATATTTCTTTCTTATTACCTTACTTTCAATACATCCTTGTCGAACTGTACTTATTTCTTATTTGATTGGAATTTCTCGAACAAAACCTTTACAAAAAAGTCGCAAACTGAATAGGGAATATGCATGACTTTTTTTTATGGATTTATTGAGATCTTTTGTCTTCCAGATACATAAATATCGAAGAATTTTTAAACTTTCTTTTCTATTAAGCGAGTTATAAAGCGTTAAAGTTATTGATTAGACAGAGAGATCCGATGCGGTAGTTGACGTCACGTACCGTGAGCGCCGTACTAACTCCATAGAAAAATCTGTTTCGCGAGAGAGAGACGGATATATTCACTTTCAATGACTGTATCTCGCCCATTTTTCAACCAATTTTGATTTTGTTTTCACTGTTCGTAGTAGATTTTGATCTATTTTACGATAAATTAGTAAATACCTGAAACTATTTTTCATGCATATTCCCTATTATCTTCACTCCTACTACTGTTCAACTATACACTATACCTATTCACAAATCCCTTCTGACACAGTAAGTATTGTGATTGTGGACTATATCAATTGGTTTTTGTTGACCAGTTGAGAATTTAACAAGTTATACCTAAGTCTAATTTAGACCTCTTCCTTAATCTGTTTTTAGGTTCATAAGGAGCAACAAGTGCAGATTTAGGAACTAATCTAAGTTAAACCTACCATTACTTCATGATGGCAATCCGGAAAATTAAGTTTCTTTCGCTTTGCATCAGGTGACAGGAGGCTATTATTTCGATAAACAAGTTTGACCCTAAGAATCTTTCAAAGTTTTGAATTTTCTGTAGGTGCAGAATATAAGAAATCTGTGACGTAATCAAATTAATCAATAAACTATGTAGTTAAATAAAAGATTCAACCAAAATCGCAATTCGACAGTCGAGCAGACGACTATCGTTTTCATATTGATTTTCAATCGCATTCACATCGTCATTTTGTCGCACAACACACACGCTTTAGAGTCTGTAGAGCCACCGCACAGTGTCCTCATTGGGCGTCCTTCGAGGAGGACTTGCGCCGTCTCTTGACGACGCGTTTGGGCGACAATCATTCGGACTCCTTCTTGGCCGGCGGTTCGTCTTCTGCAACAACAATTACATTGTTATAGTTATATTGCTTTAAGCTTTTACGGTAATTATCACGAGTATTAAACGTGTTTTACCGTGTAAGGGACAATTTATACGAGCGCATCGAAGCGTCTAACAAAAAATGAATGAACATAACAAATTCAACCTTAACTCAATAGCGTAACGCACACCAATCCAAAAGGACCAATCAACGTTGGTCGCACAAATTCCAAAGAATGCGCGGGTCTTTTTACAAATCTCCGGTGTGATGATCTAATGTGTGCGTTACGCTGTGGAGTTACAGTTCATTTTTGGATAGACGTTTTGACTCTACACTAGTGTAAATTGGCCCTTACAGTTAATAATCACGGAAACTATTGATGCCGAAATATCCGGGACGGTAAAAACTCCGTTAATAAATTATTATGTTTACTAAATATTGTGTGGAAATAAAATATTAAAGGTCATAATTAATTATATACACTTATATCTGTTATTGATTATGTTAATTATATTAGGCATGGATCACACAGTTCAGTGTGTTAATTTTAAATAAATTAAATGTCATTGAAAGCAATGATAGAAGCTGTGATGTTAGTGATTTTTGAAAATGGGAGGTGAAAAATGAGTTAGTAACATTATATGTTAAGAGGTCCACAATCTTAGCCACTGTACCAAATTCATGCGTAAATAATAAATAAGAATATTTGACACTAACTGTCACGATTGTTTGTAGCGTTTATACAGGGTTATTTGAAAAACACAACATCCTAGATACTAGTTGTAGGGCTCAAAGGTAACATTTTTTTGTATGAGACAATCACAAAAAAAAAATGTTTTTCTCAAATATTTTTTTTGAGATTTCAATATTGCGCCATTACAAAACGTTGTTATATTTAAGCACTCCAATTCGTTGCTAGGAGGTTGTAGATATTTTCCAATTAACCCTGTATATCAGTTCTATTGCAAGCAGACTCAAACCGACAAGGATGTTTTGCCACGTGACCAAAATCGGAACCAACCTTTCCCGCCTTTCTACAAAACGTCATTTTTGACATGTTTGTTTTATAACAACGCCCTTGTGTCAGTGTCAATGTCACCGACGTGTCATCCTTCAACCAACATGCTTGTCGGTCCACACTTGCGCGTGATTCTGATTGAAAAAAAATTTTACCTGGGCGTATAGTATAATAGACTCCAAAAATTTTAAAAAGGTAATTTTATATTAATTTATAATGTTCGTTATTTCTTGCCAAAGGGGTATTAGAAACTATTTTTTAGCAACATGATTATAGCTATTCTTTTAGGGTAGACTCATCATAACAAACTTTTATTGCTCGAAAGTGTAGACATGTTGCAACTCACTATTCTAATATATAGTGTATATGCATATACACTATATATTAGAATAGTATATAGTGCATACTACACACTACAATATCCACTAATCTAGTATATAAGTGTATAATGTCGCTACACGCTACAATATGCTCACGTTTGACGTCATGGTGCGGCGGGTGCGCGTGCGGCGGGTGCGCGAGCGGCGGGTGCGCGAGCGGCGGGTGCGCGTGCGGCGGGTGCGTCGCGTGCGGCGGCTGCGCGGGCAGGTGCGGGTGCGGGAGCGGGTGCGGGTGGTAGTGGTCGGAGTGCGGCGCGTGCGGCCCGTAGTAGCCGTGCGGCGCGCCGTAGCCGCCCGGGAAGGCGCCGTAGCCGCCGTAGTAGCGGCCGCCGTACGCCGCGCCGTACCCGCCCGCGCCTGCACACGGCACAACGGCCCGCGTCACATACGCCCACAGACCCGGTACCACACGGACCGCTTAGGGCCCTCACACCGAAATACAAGATACTCTCATGGCATTCAGCTGGGTCATATTATATGTAGCCAGCTCATGTTATATTGCAAGCTACTTTAGATACATTTAGCTAGCTCATGTTATATGCAGCCAGCTCATGTTACATTACAAGGTGCTTTAATTTATATTTAGCTGGCTCATTTTATATGCAGCCAAGTCATGTTATATGCAGCCAACTCATGTTATATTACAAGCTGCTTTAATTACTTTTAGCTAGCTCATGTTATATGCAGCCAGCTCATGTTATATTACAAGCCACTTTAATTACATTTAGCTAGTTATATGTAGCCAAGTCAATGCTCATGTTATATGAAGCTAGCTCATATTGTAAATGTAGCTCACTCAAGTTAAATAGCTCGCGTTATATGTAGCTGGCTCATATTATATATCGCCAGCTCATGTTATATGTAGCCAGCGCATGTTATATATAGCCAACAGGTGTTATAATTATGTAGCTTGCTCATTCTATTATGTCCCCAACAAGGAGCTAAACTAGGACGATGATACCCTAAAATTATAGGGCGTTAAATTATTAGCGTTTTGATATACAGATTGTACCGTAAATCGATGTCCCATCGGAACCAGAGGACCGGCTAACTCGTATTAAAATACTAACTTAGAGACATTAAAAAAAACGAGAATAATCAACATCTTTGCGTCCTATTACTCTTGTTCGATTCAAGGAAAAAATACTTTGAAAATCCTTTACACAATTGATACCATTGTAACGCCCTGCTATAACCAAATTCTCAATAAGTCTTGTATGTGAAACATTAAACGGCAAGTGTTATAAAATTACAAATATGTAGGTACAGACGGCCACATATTACCTTTACCGATACTGAAAAATTGTATTCGAACAAAATCACAAACTATAATATGGAGTCCATTATTATTTGGGGGAAATTGACAAATAAGGGTAGGTGATATGTGGGCACCTGTACTCATAATTGAACATAAAATTAACGTGACCCTATTCCATGAAAGTTTTGATCAATTAGTCGATGGTTACCATGAACAGATACCCTCTTATGGTGTTAGTTACATGATAAGCGCTTTATGAACATGAAACATAATAAATAATGTAATTTGATATTTACCGGGTGGGGGCGGAGGCCCGCCGGCGTGGGGCGGTCCAGGGTGGGCGGGGGCGTTAGGGTTTGGTGGCATCATCATTGCTGAAAAGAAAAATCTGTTAAGCTAAAGGACAGAAGTTTGTTTTAGTTGCTGAGGCGGTCCCTAGACGATCAATTATATTGCACAATATTGCGAATTGTTCAATGTGGGTATTAACCATTATTAGGAGTCGAGTCTCAAATAACTAAGGTGTCCCGTATCCCAGCGAGACGGCAGATAGCCGTCGTAGACCTCGTTGGCTTCGGAAACGGGGTTGTTCAAAGCCATGCTAAGGTCCGCTGAAGTAGGGATATGGCCAGTGTTCTCGGTACATCCCTAAACCGCGTTCGCGCTCGGAATAGCAAGCTGCTGGGCAGAAAATCGCACTACTGGAGGAGCCGTGTAGAATCGCGCTGCGTATCCCGACTCCTCCAGAAAGAAGAGAGGTAGGGCATAGCGAGTCTTCGCTCGAATTGAGCCATCCGTCGGAGGAAGACCTCCACCATATGGAATACCGCAGCCAAATGACCTCCGGGTCGTGTTTCTGCCGGTGAGTAGGGTTTCCGGCGCTCGTGGGGGTTAAGGGATGGGCCGGCATGGCGGTGGTAACTGACCAGTTACTTGCCCGTTGTCACAGCGACTTGGGCTTCTCTTTCGCTTTCCATCAGGCGTAGGGAAGCCATTATGTCGAGCTACTTTAAAAAAAAGAACTATGACGCTAGCGCGAGCGCGAACACCGGGTTACCCACCGGAGTTTAGTTGATAACATGCACAGCACACCATCGACTGCCTCCCCGTGGCAGACCGTAAGGGTCCGAAGGGATTCTCCACGAAAAAAAATAAAAGGTGTCCCATACCCTGGTGTAAGCGTCAAGGCATAAGCGTTTTCCTGACGTAAAAAAGAACAAACTTACGGTGATGTGAGGGCGAGGTGACTTGCGGCGGCTGCGCGGGCGCAGGCGGCGCGTCCTTGCCGTCCGTCTTCTCTGTCTTCGCCTCCTCTTTGCGCTCGCCTGCTAACAATAATACAGAGATAAGACCTGGTTCAAAGAGACAAGAAGACGCGTCGCGGTAAGGATTCTCCGCTAGATAGGGGTCATCATCATCAGCTTTTTGCAGTCCACCGCTGGACATTGGTCTCTCCAGTTGTTCCTATATACCCATAATCGCCACGCTGGGAGACGGTTCGGTGATCGAAGGGCGTAGCTCCTCGCTTCGGTGACGCTGCTGCAAGTCATCGGCCTGTGGTATTTAGCTACGCCTTCAAAAGTTCTAGTTATACCGCCACCAGTCGGTAGCCAGAGCTTCGTTTGTTATCCTGCAGGATGTGCCACGGCCAGGTGAAGGTGGCTTGGAGCGAAAAGATGATAGGTCCACCAGGGCAGTTTCCTAGTCCCGTTAAAGCTAGGGCGATCTCCAGTCAAACTACAGTACCTTCACTCTCCGGTGCCGGTTCAGACTCCTTCTTGATCTCAGCTTCTGGCTTGTTCAGCTCGGTGGTCACGTGGTCATCAGGTGTCCCCCAAGGGAGTTTCCTAGTCCCATAGTTAAAGCTAGTCAAACAACAGTACCTTCACTTTCCGGCGCCGGATTAGGCTCCTTCTTGGCCTCGGCTTCTGGCTTGTTCAGCTCGGTGGTCACGTAGCCATCTGGTGTCCCCCAGGGGAGTTTCCTAGTCCCATAGTTAAAGCTAGTTAAACTACAGTATCTTCACTCTCCGGCGCCGGTTCAGGCTCCTTCTAGCTTCGGCTTCCAGCTTGTTCAGCTCAGTGGTCACGTAGCCACCAGGTGTCCTCCAGGGGAGTTTCCCAGTCCCATAGCTAGTCAAACTACAGTACCTTCACTCTCCGGCGCCGGTTCAGGCTCCTTCTTGGCTTCGGCTTCTGGCTTGTTCAGCTCGGTGGTCACGTTGCCATCAGGTGTCTCCCAGGGGAGTTTCCTAGTCCCATAGCTAGTCAAACTAATAGTACCTTCACTCTCCGGCGCCGGTTCAGGCTCCTTCTTGGCTTCGGCTTCTGGCTTGTTCAGCGCGGTGGTCACGTTGCCGTCCGGCTTCACCTCTGTGGTGGACTCTTTGTCCCCCAGGGGAGTTTCCTAGTCCCATAGGTGAAGCTAGGACGATCGCCAATCAAACAGTAAAATCGGACAGTACCTTCACTCTCTGGCGCCGGTTCAGGCTCCTTCTTGGCCTCGGCTTCCGGCTTGTTCAGTTTGGTGGTCACGTTGCTATCAGGTGTCCCCCAGGGGAGTTTCCTAGTCCCATAGTTAAAGCTAGGACGATCGCTAGTCAAACTACAGTACCTTCACTCTCCGGCGCCGGTTCAGGCTCCTTTTTGGCCTCGGCTTCCGGCTTGTTCAGCTCGGTGGTCACGTAGCCATCAGGTGTCCCCCAGGGGAGTTTCCTAGTCCCATAGCTAAAGCTAGGACGATCGCTAGTCAAACTATAGTACCTTCACTTTCCGGCGCCGGTTCAGGCTCCTTCTTAGCTTCGGCTTCCGGCTTGTTCAGTTCGGTGGTCACGTTGCCGTCCGGCTTCACCTCAGTGGTGGACACTTTGTCGACCTGCGTGGGCGGATTGGGACCGTTCGTCTCGCTCTTGATGGGGTTCTGGTCTTGTTCCATCGGCTGAGGAACAAAAGTTAAGTAGGTACATATACATTGGTTTCGTAACAAAATAGGTTACAGATCATGCCACTTAAAACATGAATGGGAAAATTGCGGCATCCCCAGATAATTGGAGCAAGGCAGGCGAAAGATAGATGCCACTTAAAGGATAATATTTTTATTTATTTTTTAAGTTGCTCGACATAATGGCTCCCTTACGCTGATGGAAAGCGAAAGAGGAGCCCAAGTCGCTGTGACAACTGGTCAGTTATCTGTTAGGTGCCACTGCCATGCCGGCCCAACCCTAACCCCCCACGAGCTCCGGAGGCCCTACTCACCGGCAGAAACACGACCCGGAGGTCATTTGCCTGCGGTATTCTATAGGGTGGAGGTTCTTCCCCGGACGAGCAGCTCAATTCGAGCGAAGATTCGCTACGCCCTGCCTCTCTTAAGATGTATTGTGTTGTAAGATGTTTTGACTGGCTCGGTAGCTCAATTGGTAGTGACCGCTGCCTTCTGAACCAAGGGTCGTGGGTTCGATTCCCACCCGGGACAATCATTCGTGTGATGAACAATTGTGTTTGTTTTGTGTCTGGGTGTTTATAATTTGCATTTAAGTATTTATTTGTGGTACCTTCGTTGTTCTGATACCCATAACACAAGTGCTTAAGCTACTCACTTTGGGATTAGAGTAATGTATGTGATGTTGTCTATAATATTATTCTAGTTGCAGCGTGCGTGGGCGTGTTACCTCGTCCTTGCGGTCGCTGCGGCTGAGCGCGAGCGGCTGCGGCGCGCCGCCGCGGCGCATCTGCTCCAGCGCGCGCTCCACCATGCGCTGGAACGTCTCCTCGTCCACCGCCGGCTTGCAGTGCTGCAACGACAACAATAAATAACCTCGGCCACTCAACCCTATGGTAGACCTTCTTAACTATTTTTCATAACCAGCTACAAAAAAAAATAATAGCTTTATCACTCATAATTGTGACTAAAGAAGAATATGTTGTCCATTCACTTCGATCGATTGCAGTCTGCCGAAAAATAATAGTTAAACTGTTAAGCATTAAATAAAATAAAATAATTTATTTCTGCAAATAGATTCACGAGTTATACTTATAAGTTACAACTAGCTGTGCTCGCGACTTCGTCCGCGTGGAATAGTTATTTTTTTCCCCGTTTTTTTTTTACATTTCCCATTATTTCTTCGCTCCTAATAGTTGCAGCGTGATGTTATACAGCCTAAAGCCTTCCTCGATAAATGGTCTATTCAACACAAAAAGAATTTTTCAAGTCGGACCAGTAGTTCCTGAGATTAGCGCGTTCAAAACAAACAAACTCTTCAGCTTTATAATATTAGTTTAGATTCACAATCTTTCGACAGTTTACAATCTCGCGAGATAGATTATGATTTAACGGTATTTAGAATTTCACCGTGACATATCGATTCGGAAATGCTTAATTAACAGCGTTATCCACAGCTTAACTATAAAAATAATAGTGAGTATAAAAATAATAATAGTAAAATAAGAGTTTGAGAATGTACCATACTCTTTAATTAATAAATTTATAAATTCTTTATTATCGAAAGTCGAATAAAAAGCAGACAGTCAACGGGCGATCCAAAGTAAACTGGTTATAATTATTCAAAACTAAACTTTCTGGTTACCTTCTTAAGCTCCTCCTGGAATGCGTCGCTGCTCTCGATAAACTTGCGCTTCTTGGCCTCAAACTTCTCCTCAATCTGCTGCAACTCTTCTTCCAGCTTCTTCTGGTGCATCGTCAGTGAATGCACTTGCTTTTTTAGGATCTACAGAAGAAGAGAGAAGATACATGAATGGTATGTAGAAGAGGGTTCTATAATTTCTTTTTTAAACGCTATAACATTTTGACAATCAGTCTGGGTTAATGGTAGTGAAGGCAGTCTCAGTCACGGTGGTCGCAGGTTCAATCACCACGCATTTCAAACATTAAATTTTTTGAACCAAGGGTCGTGGCTTCGATCCCCACCCGGGACAAACATTCGTGTAATGAACATTTGTGTTTGTTCCATAACACAAGTGCTTAAGCTACTTACTTTGGGATCGGAGCAATGTATGTGATGTTGTCTGATATGTCACAAGTTCCCAAGCTACTTACTTTGGGATCGGAGCAATGCATTTGATGTTGTCTGATATCTGGTATTTAATATCCTTGACCATGATTATCAGCCTTAAGATAAAAGAGATCAGTAACTCACCTGCATCCTAGCAGTAGTGACGACAGAGCGCACATCCGGGACCACCGTGTCCGAGAATATCTCGTTGATAAGGCGATGGTTGCGTAGATAACGAGCGTAGGACACGTGCTTTACTGACAGGCCCTCGTCTTGGTCTGAGAACAAGAGAGTAAGAAAGTCAGCATTTTCCATTGAACTACTTGAATAGGGAATATGCATGATTTTTTTTTTATGGATTTATTGAGATCTTTTATATACATAAATATCGAAGAATTTTTAAAGTGTCTTTTCTATTGAGCGAGTTATAAAGCGTTAAAGTTATTGCTTAGACAGAGAGGTCCGACGTGGCGGATGACGTCACGTACCGTGCCCGCCATACAAACTCCATAGAAAAATCTGTTTCGCGTGAGAGATACGGATATATTAACTTTCAACGACTGTATCTCGCCCAATTTTTAGCCAATTTTGATTTTGTTTTCACTGTTCGTAGTATATTTTTATGTATTTTACGATAAATTATTAAATGAAATTATTTTTCATGTATATTCCCTATTGTCAGAATGAAAGAAAATAGATGGACCAGAATCGTCACCCAATGCAGAATGAAAGAAAATAGATGGACCAGAATCGTCACCCAATATCGGCCTTCAGATGGCCACCGCCGCAGAGGGAGGCCAAAGAAAAGGTGGCGTGATGACCTGGATCACTATTTGCCTGACTGGCAGGATCATGCTGCAGGTAGGGATGACTGGAGAGAATTGGGGGAGGCCTTTGCCCAGCAGTGGGACAATAACGGCTAAATAAAAAAAAAAAAAAATCCCTATTGTCATTTGGGGGAGCATTAGTCACCACCCACCACGTTGGGTGACCGCAGGCGTTATTGTACCCATGTAAACGCGGCTGCCTGTTTCCTGACATTCCCTTGGTTGTATTCTATGACACCCATGGGATGACATGGGGTAGTCAGTCCTACTAAAATAAAATACGCTGGAATGTCGAATAAATTGAAGGGTGTAACTGGTTCTTAGTTCTAGAGCGAATGGACTAGTCTTTCTAGAAATTAATTGGCAGTAGTTCCAAGCATAGTTAGAGGCAGGACGGCGGTGATATACCTCTGTAGATTGGATACCAATGGCCGTCGTGACCGAAACACATCATCATCAGCCTATTGCAGTCCACTGCTGGACATAGGCCTCTCCAGTTGTTTGCCACTTAGGGCAAATTCCTTAATCGCCACGCTGGGCAGGCGGGTTGGCGATCGCAGGGCGTAGCTTCTCGCTCCGGTGACGCTGCTGCCCGTCATCGGTCTGTGCTATTTAGCTACGCCTTCAATTGTGATGGTTATACCGCCATCACCGCCTCGTTTGTTATTCGGCAAGATGCACCTCGGGCAGGTGAGGTTGGCTAGGAGCGAAAAGATTCCATACATCCCGAACACAGCCAGGAAATAATCTATAGTTCATTCGCGTTAAGAAAATAGTGACTCATCACCGACTGCCGGCCAAGCCACACCCCCTAGCCAATTAATTAAATTTCTAGCGTTTTAATTGGCTAGGGGGTGTGGCTTGGCCGGCAGTCGGTGATGAGTCACTATTTTCTTAACGCGAATGAACTATAGGTACAACTAGGTACCTATTGTGTTCATACCTTCTTCATCTTCAGCAGGCTGTATATCAATCCTTCTGTCTTGCTGCTGTTGCTCCTTCTGAGAACTGCCTTTCTTGCTCGAGCTCTCTTCCTCCAAATTGCCTACTGCTCAAACCGAATGAATATTAGTATTGTGACTTCAGTTTTATATGCAGAAGTTTTGAACAAGATGAGAAAGGAATATTACTTGATTAGGAGGAGAAAAAAGTATCGATAAAGCTTAGAAATTTAGAAAATATTAGATCAGATGAATTCGTTGACGAAACTGTCAAGATCATTTTATCGCTTTTTATTTGAATGTATTTGGGACCAAAACAATATGTGT
Organism: Conogethes punctiferalis; assembly: GCA_031163375.1. Taxonomy (NCBI): domain Eukaryota; kingdom Metazoa; phylum Arthropoda; class Insecta; order Lepidoptera; family Crambidae; genus Conogethes; species Conogethes punctiferalis. The sequence goes on along the minus strand of CM062096.1, from coordinate 3,504,919 downwards.
ATCGTAAAAACCCATTTTTAGTATGGAGTGACCTCAGGGTTTGCCCGTAAACATGCATCAATAATTCTCAAGGATAGTTTTCTCATGCAACACATAGGAAGCTTAGATTTTGGTGTGTGTAAGGAACTTATGTCCAGCGAGTACAGAGTGAAATGTGCACATTTTGTTTATGGTTTTGTACGGCGCACTTTCGTGGTTTGTCTTTGATTAATTCACTAATGTTTCTTTGACAGTAGTAGTAACAGTTTTCCTCGCCGTAATAGGCCAGGTGATCCATGCTAGATTGGCGAATATGACCACATGAATAGCAAAAGAGCTGACCGTCTTTACACAGAGGAGACTTTAGTCAAAAAGACTACTCTAAAATGCGCCGTACAAACGAAAAGAGAACATAAAAAGCGTATGGGCCTTATCGCGCTGAGGAATTGAAATATTCAAAACAATAAGACGCAGCATTAATTAAAAGCGCTAGTTAATTTTCATTAACCCCTGAACTTCCAAAATTTTAGACACAAAAGAATACTAATATTTTCCTTGTGAAAAAAAGGATAATACACGTTACACTAGAAAGGCTATTGTTTAACGGTCACCCACATAATGGTCCCACAAAAGGGACCAGCTACGACAAGGATTTCCTGTGACGTAATTTGTGGGCGGCCCCCAAGTGCAAATCCATTTATAGAATATTATAGAATCCATTTATAGAATGTATAATAAATCTTTATTTATGGATTTTTTTTTAAATTCTGTGACCTGGTGATCTGTGCGGACACAATGAGCCATTCTTATACATGATTTTTGATTTTTTATGGAATGAAAAAAAAAACTTGGCTACCAATCCCCCATCGCGATAAGGCCGTATAACCACATCGACCCTTACCTACTGCCTTGTTTTTCGCCGCGATATACGCGAGGTAGGCCGGCGAATTGTGGTACGTCTTCAAGCTCTTTTCGTACTCCGACTAACGTGGCCCCAACGTGCATAAATACATGAAGTGAGGTGCATGTGGACGACAAAATTAGCATTACTCCGGTGGGTTAGTCACAACTGTACATGATATGGGGGGCTGGACGGTGGGGATCATGATGTAGCATGGATTCGGATCAGATATTCATACTCCAAGTCCTTTTTTAGGGTTCCGTAGCCAAAATGGCAAAAACGGGACCTTTATAGATTCGTCATGTCTGTCTGTCCGTATGTCACAGCCAGTTTATTCCGAAACTATAAGAGCTACATTATTGAAATTTGGTACGTAGATATATTTTGTAAACCGCATTAAGATTGTAATGGAAAATCAGAAAAAAATACAAGATTTTCCCTCCCATACATAGAACTGAAACTCAAAAATTTTTTTTTCATCAAACCTATACGTGTGGGGTATCTATGGATAGGTCTTGTAAAATGATGGTTAGGTTTTCTAACATCATTTTTTTCTAAACTGAATAGTTTGCGCGAGGGACTCTTCCAAAGTGGTAAAATGAGTGTTTTCGCGTGACCTACGAATCCATACTACATTATCACCATCAGGTAAAACACAGTGTAAAAAAGTGTATATTCAATGGTACCTATCCATATTGAAACTTTTTTTTCCATTATATTACCTGATTATGCAAATCTGAACCATATACTATTTCAAGTAACCTATAACATTCTTCTAGTTCAAAATAGAGTGTAATGAAATCAGTTTTGCTAATCAGATAATACAGTAATTAAAAAAATTGTACCTAATGAGAGTGCTTGTATACAGTGACCTAGCCATAGGGTCAAATCTCATGGAGTAAGAGAGCTTTTTATTTTCCTAAATAACTAGGGTGATAGCCAAGGTGGCTTCATCATCACCAGACTGTGGGGAAGCGAAAGGCCTAAAAGTTAGAGAGAGATTGACTATTGAAAGTAATGATGATCTAATTGTTTTAGAGAAGGGAAAAAACGCGATTCAGAGCCGTTGCATTTCTCCAACCAACTTTGTACATTACCATTATAGAAATAAAGACCAATTTGGTGTATTTTTACTTTTACCCAAATGAGATTCAACCCTTATACTGTTACTATCATAGCACTCTCTGTGACGACATATTCGTGTGATGTATGGGTACCGACATTGCTCGTTACATTAGCACCCCAAGCGACATGAGTGATAAATCTATACGGAGTATAGTTTTAGGATGTTTCAAATGACGGTAAGAAAATACTACATAGTCTATAAAAAATAACATATTCTTCACAAGTAGAAATCTTGGAAATAAGCTGTTGCTGTTACATATTGGTGCATCTTTTTAAAAGAAAAGGCACACCAAAATGTACCAAACAAGACTGTGGGTGCTTTTTCACAGAAGCGAGCGAAAAAATGATGATGAACAAAAACTTCATCACCGTTAAAACGTACTTATAGAATTGTGAAGTATGTAAAGGATCTATATAGAACTGCATATAAATATAGTATATGCAATTCTATGTAGATTTACCTTGCTTCGCCCTATGGACACGCATCCTTATACCAATCTGAAACATCCTCTTACAAACTTTACCCTAATATGGATATAACACTCATGTGCCAACCCTGTGTTAAGTGAAGCTGTGACAATAGGCGTGGTTATACACAAATCTGTCCCCTGTGACGTGGGTATAGGGTCCAAAACGCAGTACCTCTGGTCTTGTGCGCCAGCCACTGAATGTACGCGGGCGACGATTGGTAAGCTTTCAACATTTCTGTGTACTGCGCCTGAGTTCAAAACATTATTATGTTTCATAATTAGATACATTCTTGATAAGTTACCCATAAAGTAATTTGTTGTTGCGGACGTGTAAGTCTACAAATATCTTTGTTTACCAATTTTTCTCTTGTCATTTAAGGCTTGAAACTGTGTTAAGCGGGCGCCTGCGCGGTTTCATACAAAAATACCCTTTACCCCTTTCGTATTATAAAATACCGGACTTCCTAGACGATAATATCACATGGACATAGAGAGTTGCTCGCCTGCACGTGACAAATATTGTATTTATATAAGACATCAAAAGCATGATATATTTTTGAAAAAAGGCAAACTGATGAGTTTTTTGCGCCACTTCTTCTCATCAGATCTCATATACGTTAAAGTGTTAGAAGGAAAAAATGTTTGACGTGCCCAAGTATTACTCTTGAATCTATTTGCAGAAAGACAACATTTTACTTCATGAAACCGCACGGTCGACCGCGTTACATAGTCTTGGCCCGTAGAATCCCTTATCTTAATTAAGTTATTAAGAATGAGTAGAGTCCATTTCAATGCTTGTTTGTGTATCACAGCCAATTACATTTTATATTCTATTGAATTTCATGTTCACCCCATTTTTTGCCTGTAAACTTATGAATTTATCATGTTATTTTTAAAACTAAGTAAACTATCTAACTGCAGGTGAAGTAAACAACGTGTGAGTAGAGGGGGTACTGTATAAAGTAGTCCATAAACGTAATTTTACATATGCAACGATTGTAGCGAGGTTGAGAGGTACAAAAAGTCAATTGACTAAAAAAGAAATGACACGACACTGATTTGTGGCGTCCTATTTGTGACTTATACTAGTGTTGTCAATTGATAGTCGACTATCGATAGTATCGATAACTAGAGCCAAGCAATGATATCGATATAAAAAAGTATCGACAGTCTAAAACAATCGATACTATTACGATAGTTTAAACAATCGTCTATTCCCGATGTACCCCACTGGTGGACATCGGGAAAAATAGTTGCTATATCCCCCAGTGGGGGACAACGCTACTGAAATCTTCCCATTGAGCCCTAAGTGGTGGACATCGAAACCAAAAAAGTTTCATTGGCCCCCACTATTACATTTGCGTTCATAAATACACACAAACATTTTAATAAATCTTGCACTAATAATTATGATAAATAAATGATTAAAGTGGTTTTAATTTTTAAAATACAATAGTGGGCAACAACGGAACTTTTGGTTTCGATGTCTATCACTAGGGCCCAACAGGAAGATTTCAGTAGCGTTTTCCCCATTGGGGGATAAAGCAACTTTTTTTCCCGATGTCCACCAGTGGTGGACAAATAGTGGGGGAGATCGGGAATAAACGTATTTGTGCCGTGCGGGGGCGGCACTAAAGAATACTAACCCCTGCCCCATCTCTTACCCGTGGGTGTCGTAAGAGGCGACTAAGGGATATTCCGGCAGATCATCTGCTCTTCAGGTGGTAGACATTCTGTCGACCGGTTGCTGTTACCACCATACAGCTGCGAAAAACCCGCCAAGTGACTCCGGCCTATCTCGGTCGGGTCGCGTTCCGGGATCAGCACTGTACTAACCGGAGCCAGGAGGACTGTTGTCGCGGCAGGGGCTGGACCAGTGAAATCCTAGCGGCGGTATTGTGTGGACGGAGTGGGTCAGCCCGCCGGCCAGGGAGACCCGTAGAAACGGTGGTGCCGCTGGCCGCCCGCGGCATAGTACAGGGGCCCGACGGTGGCTAACCACCTCCGAAGGCTGCCCCACCAGGCCGCGCATAATCCCGGGATGGCTCGTCGTGCCGGGTGGTGCCCGGGTTGAGTGGGGCCCGGCGACCAACCCCGGGGGGGTACGGGGGCCCTTCCGTCCGGCGGACTGGCTTCCTCCGTACCGCACTGTCCAATACCAATGCGGGACTCCGCGCTTTATCTAGTTCTTGCCGCGACAACGGTCTCTCCTTTCACGCCCTCCCTCCCTTATCCACTTCATGGCACGACGACGACATCGCACACGTCCTACAGCGGCATCCCAATCCTTCCCCACCAACTCGCTGTTTGAGGTGGAGTTCACCAACATCCGTGGACTCCATGCAAACCTCAACGCCGTCCACCAACACCTCGAGACGGCGAGGCCTGCGATGCTGTTTCTGACGGAAACTCAGATTGGCTGCCCTGCCGATTCGGCATACCTGCACTACCCCGGCTATGTGCTGGAAGAGTCCTTTCACGCCAAGGCCGGTGTATGCCTTTTTGTCAGGGCGGACATCTGTTGTGACCGTCTTCGCTGCCTTGAAGACCCTTCCTTCTCCATCCTTTGTGTGCGCGTTGATCTTGGCTCTACGAGCAGAATCTACGTGTGCATATACCGATCCCACAAAGGTGACACTGAGACAACTCGACTCTTCGACCACCTGAGTCAGGCGGCAGACAGCGCTCAGGCGCGGTTCCCGAATAGCGAATTGGTGTTTTTAGGGGACTTCAATGCCCACCACGACTCCTGGTTGGGTTCCCCTAAAACAGACCATGCTGGCCGGACCGCCCACGCATTTGCTCTAACACACGACTTGACGCAACTGGTTCTCCAGCCCACCCGGATTCCAGATATTGCAGGTCAAGCGCCCTCTTTGCTGGACCTTCTGCTGACGAGTCACCCAGCCGGGTATCAAGTGTCGGTCTGCGCCCCACTTGGGTCCTCCGACCATTGCCTGGTTGGCGCAACAGTGCCATGCACCGCTCCCCCGCAACCTGTGGAGGTGACGCGGAGACTATGGCGCTACTCGTCGGCAGATTGGGATGGTTTGCGGGAATACCTCGCTTCCGTCCCTTGGGGGCAGAGCTGCTTTGGAGGAAAGGATGCTTCGGAGTGTGCAGCGGCCATTGCTGATGAGATCAGTATTGGAATGGAATACTACATTCCATTTACTGATGTTATCAGCGGCCGCAAAGATGATCTCTGGTTCAATCGTGAGTGTGCTGCAGCCGTTGATCACAAACGGGCGGCGTATCGCGCTTGGGCCAGAGCTCATGCCCTCCAGGATCCCAACATAGCCTCCCTTAAAGCAGCCTATAACAAAGCCACCAAGACCACCAAGAGGGCCTACATTAGAGCAGATGCCCAGCGCGTTGCACGTGTTGGACAAGAACTCATCACGCACCCTACGGGTAGCCGTTCTTTCTGGCGACTGGCCAAACACGTGCAATCCAACTTCTGCCTGCCTTCGCTGCCCCCGCTGAAATATCCGGATGGTTCGCTGGCTCATCAGCCGCAAGAGAAGGCGGATATGCTAGCCAACCTCTTTGCCGGCAATTCTTGCATCGACGATCGTGGAGCACAGCCGCCTAAAATCCCAGATTGCGGTACCACAATGCCTGATATACGTATCAGGCAATGTGACGTCCGTGCTGAGTTGCAGTCGCTCGATGTGAGAAAAGCCAGTGGTCCTGACGGTATTCCAGCGCTTGTACTTAAAGTATGCGCAGCGGAGTTGTCTCCAATACTTACACGCCTGTACCGCCTCTCATATACATCCGGCATTGTGCCCCAAGCTTGGAAAGAAGCGAATGTTCAACCTGTTCCCAAGAAAGGGGACAGGTCCGACCCTGCCAACTACCGGCCCATAGCCATAACCTCAGTACTGGGAAAGGTGTTTGAGCGGATTATTAACGCACAACTCATCCGCTACCTAGAGGATCACTCGCTGCTTCATGACCGTCAATATGGTTTTAGACCGAAACGGTCAACGGGTGATCTTCTAGCGTACGTATCGCACCTCTGGGGGGAGGCTATGGAAAAGCATGGTGAATCTATGGCAGTTAGCCTGGATATTGCCAAGGCTTTTGACCGTGTTTGGCACCGTTCGCTTCTCTCTAAGCTTCCGGCATACGGTCTGCCACCTCGCCTATGCGATTGGGTAGCCGGTTTTTTGGAGGGTCGTAGGATTCGTGTCCTTTGTGATGGATGCGCTTCCTGCTTCCTCCCAATAAATTCCGGAGTGCCGCAAGGTTCCGTACTGTCGCCGACTTTGTTTCTGCTGCATATCAATGACATGCTATCATTGGGTAGCATTCATTGCTATGCAGACGACAGCACTGTCCACGCACGTTATTTCGGAAGACCTGCGGCAAAGCAGACCGAAACCGAGATGAAGAGGAATCTTCTTGTCGCTGAGCTCGACGGGGCTCTGGACCGCATTTCCGAATGGGGTGCCAGCAATCTCGTCGAGTTCAATGCCAAGAAAACACAGGTGTGCGTATTTTCTGCCAAGGTGTCTCCTTTCCAATCCTATCCCACTCTCCGGAGCACCTCCTTACCAATACAGGATAGTCTTAGCATCCTTGGCATCGATGTTCGTAGCAACCTAAATCAGCGGGACTATATCGAGAGCGTCATCAAAACAGCTTCCCGTAAACTCGGAATCCTGAACAGAGTGAGACGGTTCTTCACTCCGGCGCAGCTCTGTGTCTTATATAAGACGCAGGTTCGTCCGTGTGTGGAGTACTGCTCTCATCTCTGGGACGGTTCCGCTAAGTACTTGTTGGAGGCTCTTGATAGGTTGCAGCGGCGTGCTATCCGTATTGTTGGAGATCAAGAGGTGACCAAAAACCTGGAACCTCTTCAGCTACGTAGAGACATAGCCAGTCTTAGTGTTCTCTATCGTCTTTACAATGGGGAATGCTCCGAAGAGTTATTCCAACTCGTTCCATCCTCTCCTTTCCACTCCCGAACAACACGTGCTGGACAGCGTTGTCATCCGCATACCATCCAGACGATGGTGGCGCGCACCAAGAGGTTTAGTTCCTCGTTCTTGCCCCGTGCCATTAAATCATGGAATGCCCTTCCAGCTCATGTGTTTCCTTCCTCTTACAATCCTGGGTTCTTTAGGCGGGGCGTGAAACGGCATCTCAGTGGGCCTTCAGGGTGAGGGCGACAAGCGCAATGGGTTTGCTCTATTGTGCCTGTCGACCTAACTTTTGGACCTCACGACCGCTTACCATCAGGTGGAGTGAGGTCATCCTGTAAGCTCTCCTTATAAAAAAAAAAAAAAAATAAACGGTCTTATTCAGATGAAAACTATCGAAAGTTAGTCTATACTGCAACCAATCTGCTCACAGTCGATAAGACTAAATAAACGACTTCACCTTCAGCTAGACATCGCATAATATCAAAGTAAATTCGCTCATACCTTCTCAGCTTCATATTCATCGACGAAGCCAGCCTTCTCGGTCTCTGGCAGGTCCCTCCACATGCCGCCGATGATGCGACCGATCTCCCACAGCTTGAGGTCTGGGTGGGCCGCCTTTACGCTGTCCCATACTCGTCTGGAGTACCTCATGTAAGGCATTAAGGGCTTCTCCGGAGCTTTTGGCGGTTTTGGCAGGCCAGCGCCCTGGAATATCGGATTTAAGTTGTTATTTTTTGGCAGAGGAGCAGATGGCTCGTCTGATCTTAAATGGAAACAGTCACTCATATTTTCAGCAATGACAATTTTATGTTTTTGTTGTAGAGTTTATGTAATACTTAGTTGTTACATAGTAAATGATATGAGTAACTGTCAAACAACCCATTTCTTCTCCTCATCATCATCCTAGCCTTTTTCCCGATTGTCTCAGGGTCGGCTTCCTAAACTGAGAGATTTGGCGAGGGCTAAGCTTTTACACAGAGCGACTGCCATCAGACCTCCGCAACACTTAGGGTAAGCTATACCCATTCCCAGTTTAGGCGTCAGAGTTATCATCATCTCTGATATGATGTAACGACTGCTATCTGAGTTGGTAAAGATAGCACCAACCAACAGCTTAACATGCCTTCCGAAGCACGGAGGAAATCGAAAACCCATTTCTTCTATTGCATTTATTATATATTTAAGTAAATTTGTTATTAACTGTCCTCATCCAAGAAGACGGCATTCACATCATGATTATAATTAGTCGTTAAACGTCCGCTCCATAGGCTTTCCCCCAAAGAGGTCAATACTGATCTAAGCGGTGTGAATCCAAAATAATTAGGTTGCCTCCACCTCAAAGGTATATTTTGCTATGCTTTCCACTCAACAATGCTAATGATTAATCACATATTCAGAATTACACTAGCCACATGGTTCCCGGATTTAGAATAGGACTGGCTCGGTGGCTCAATTGGTAGTGACCCCTGCCTTCTGAACCAAGGGTCGTGGGTTCGATTCCCACCCGGGACAAACATTCGTGTGATGAACACTTGTGTTTGTTCCGTGCCTGGGTGTTTATATTTGTATTTAAGTATTTATTTGTGGTACCTTCGTTGTTCTGTTACCCATATCACAAGTGCTTAAGCTACTTACTTTGGGATCAGTGCAATGTATGTGATGTTGTCTGATATTTATATTTATTCCATATCATCCCATAGGTGTCATAGAAGGAAAGCAAAAGAGAATATCAACAAACGGGCAACAGCATTTACCTGGGTACAATTAAAACCTACTGCGGTCCCTAACACAAGTGTGGTGAATCCTTCCATAGAGCCTTTGGAGTAGGTCTACGTCCAATAGTGGATAAAGACAACCTCACTCCACCGAATGGTAAGTGGGCAAGAGATCCAAATGTCCAAAAATGTCGTCAACATCATTATCTTATTGTAGTCCACTGCTGAACATAGGCCTCTCCAGTTGTTCGCCACTTATGGCAAACATCTGGAGGATACTAGTATACCCATAATCGCCACGCTGGGCAGGCGGGTTGTCGACCTACGACATGCATAATAGGGACCGTGCACAAACTATAGGTGGCACCACTACATAGTGTAAACTATAGTTCATTCGCGTTAAGAAAATAGTGACCTCATCACTGACTGCCGGCCACTAGCCAACGCTAGAAATTATAATTTCTAGCGTTTTAATTGGTGATGAGGTCACTATTTTCTTAACGCGAATGAACTATAGGGTAAAACATTCAAATTTATGACACCAGTTGGCAGCACCATCGATGTGCACGTTCCCTTCCTTCTATAGGCAACCGTGATGATAAACAAATGAAACTCACCGCACCAGCGCCCTTCCCAATCTTCTGCGGCTGAAAACCGGGATGCGAATGCAACGTCGATACGAACGGGCTCGTCTTATCGTCCTTGGCCGCCGCCGCCGGGCCGCCCGCGCCGCCGGCCGCGCGCCGCGCGCTCTCTGCACCGAAACGCTGCTGTTGTGCGCCCCAGCCGTACCCGCCCTGCGCCGGGTGCCCCATCGGCGCACCCTGGTACGCCGGGTGGTACTGGTATTGGTTATGGTGCGGCGGCGGTGCATTCAACCCGCCTTGAAGCCAAGCAGCGGGGCGGCAATACAATGAAAGAAAAAAAAAACAAAAAGCATAAGGGGATAGGACAGGAGGGGCGAGGCGAACGAAAGATAAAAATCGTATATGCACTAGTCTAGACGTTGGGTTAATCGTGAGGTTTAGTAGCGAGCGGTCAGTACTGGCGTAGTTGTTTAGTAGGCTTCGTTTAGCGGACGTATACGGCAGCGTTGCCAGATTGTTTTCGGAGTTTTAGATAGATAGTTACTCTTTGTTGTAGGGAGAGTCCGGGAGACTTTACAGGTAGGAGAGATGAACCACCTTTCAAAAATAAACTTAAATTTTGCTCTAACTATATGTGAAAACGGTAATATGTATCATCGGTCTATAACCGCTGTCTACCAATGACCGTCTTGACTAATGCTTAGAGCAAAATTTAAGTTGATAGTTGAATGGTGGTTCATCTCTGAATCTCTCTCATCTCAAAAATGATTTAGAACTTGGCAAAGTATAAAATTGTTGTACAATTTATGAGCGATCCCTTCCAGACAACCTTTGGGGAGGGAATAGCAAGATAGAAAGAGTGAGGTGGCGATTTTGAATAATTTTAGTGCAAACGCAATATAGCGGGAATAACATGTGCTGGGCTATAGAAGAAGTCAGGGGTCTGCAATAACAGGGAGTGAACAGAAATAGGGAATGTATATTAAAAATTATTTGGTGTAAAATAGAACAAAATTTAGTATGAGAATCAAAATTAAACCAAAATTGGTTGAAAAATTAATAAGATACAGTTTTTTAACGCCAATAAATCTGTCCCTCTTTCAAAGACAGATTTTTCTATTTGAATGGCGCGAATGTTACATGACGTCATCAATGGCATCGGATCTTTCTGTCTAATAAATAATTTTAAAGATGTATAACTTGTATATTAGGCATGACACATTTATCTTGTGAAAGTGGACAGAGCTTGTCCCACATTAGAACATTTAGATTTAAAAATTCGAGACGTCTGGCAAAGCTGATATACGACAGATAAAATATAAATTAAAAAGATTAAAAACAAAAGGTAAAGTTGCAAAATAAATAAGTTGATGGCTTGTGATGTGGAAACGAGAAAATCTTGTGCGATTACAAAAATTATTTAACCCCATAGAGTACCTAGATCCACAGATGAGCGGGTGAGAAAAATTTTGAAAAAAAAAACATAGTAAATTATAAAAAAATCAGACAGTAGTATTACCTTTCATCATACCGAAACTCATTGGGGGCCCCGCAATCATGTAGTCTGTTTCAACATAACAAAACATGAAACAAAACCAACATAAGAGAATGTAAGTCTAAAATGCAGGGAAATTCAAAAATTAACAGAAACAAAAGACTATCAAGTACAGTATGTGCCAATCTTTCATGGGTCTCTGATGGTTTTGTTTTATATACAATATTTTGTAAATCCTCATAAGTTCAATGAATAGGATTAGGAGTATTGACTTCCTTAACTTCTTTTGAAATTACATTATGTATGATGTGGAGAAACAATATCATATTTGCTATAAGAGGTCTCGCAAATATCATACACTTAGTGGCAGTTGACTTTAGCATAATAATTAATCACAAATTCTGTATCCAAGAATTTAATATGATTATATTGTAATAAAAGAATGGCTAAAACATTACAACATCAAAAATCTGTGAACCCTTCAAGATCCTAGTCCTACAACCAATGTCACAACATTGTAATATAAAACAAATTTTATTTACTTTAGATGATAGTGTGATATTCAGAATAGTTAACAAGATAGGTATATCAAAAATGCAAATGAGATAACATAATATTAAAGAATAGAAGTTAAATTATTTCGTACATCTGTGTGCACAAATCCAGGAGGCGCATACAAGTTTCGCACATACAATTTTGTTACTAATAATGCAAAAACTTTTGAAAAAGCATAGAGTTGGAGTCATGCTAAGGATAAACGCGGTTAGATACCGGCAAGACCAAGAAAACAGCCCTGCTAAGCTTGCAACGGCGTATACTTGGCACTATCGCATGTTAAATCAGTTAGTATCTAACATAAACAACAATCACAGCACTATTCGATGCATTAAAACTTTTTAGATAAAAAACATAAATGTCAGAAAAAAATTATATAGAGTAATCAACCTCTATACTTAATCTATAACTTTACAAATGTTCTAAATGAACTACTCATTATCTTCATCTCTAATCTAATGTCTATCTATGTAACACTGAGTATAAAAAATATACAAACGCGGATTGCTTTGGGGACTTGGCATCGACATTGATGCGTTTTGTTTGTAGCTGTTTGGTGTTGCCATAACAAGTCCAACCTGAAACAGTAATAGGTCAGAGTGTAGGATAAGCAAAGCTGAATTTCCTGGCTGGTAATAACTGGTAAAATATATGGAAAGGGGTACAGATATTTGTTTCACAATAATGACCAAACTGGTTAAATAAATGTGACCTGATAAATGGATTAAATTGCATTATGTTAAGTGCAATTTAATCAATTTTTAACAGCTGTAGTGTAGGAAATATTGATGACTAGAGAAACTTTTATAAATATTTTAAAAAAAGGTGGATGTTGTTTGACAACGAAGCGAGAATAGTTTCAACGTCACCTTCTGGCATGTACCCATTATTACAGGGCGTAACTGGGCCAACAAATAAATTGAAGTATGTACAGAATAATCAGTTAATATTTAAGTCCGAATATAAATACATTTTACAAAATTAGTACAAAATTGTACAGAGTAGCTATGAACACGAACAAAACCCGGCTATGGGTTTGAGAGTATTTCGGTGTAAAATGATGGGAGATTGACTTAAAGAATAAAATTTTAATTCCTTACCCGGACCACGTTCTTGGTGTTAGGTCACTAATAAAGTATTATTCCAATTTCACTGAAAAAAAGGCTAATTTCATTTCAGAAGCGTCACATACAAAGGGACGCCATATTTTCTGCCATTTTGAAATGTCTCAATTTGACATTGTAACTTTTGCACCATTAAAAACGAGCAACGACAGGCAATGATATACAGCCTTTTAATAATTATTGCAAAGATAGCAAAATAGAAAGCGTAGGAAGTTTGTATTATATAGGGTACTTGCAATACAGACAAAGTTTATGCAACAAAGAATTTAAATAAATGTGATAAAAATACATTAAGTAATTTGTTTCTGTTAATAAAGTCTAAACTGGGCTAGGAATGCATATTATGTAATTTTCTAATAGGATAGGTATAAGTATCTATTGTTACATTGTCTGTTTATAAATTTCATGTAATATAATAAATAAATCTAGAACATTGTAGTGAAGTCCACTCCATTTACTGACCCAATGACCTTTAAAATGTTGTCGATGCGAATAGTACGGAAGTTGGCAGAGGGCGCGCGCATCGCGCAGCCAAATTGGCTGCCCGGTCGCCCACGCGGTTCTCATCGAATAATGTCGCTACATTTGTTCTACTGATGACTGACCGATTAACATTTTCATGTGACCAATTACGTATCAATGTGTTTGATTATGCAACTGATGAATGCTTCAAATAATTAACGTCGCGCAGGATTTTTAAATAAGAACACGGTAGGATGCCATAGGTACCAATACCTTTGGTAAAACCGGCAAACTATGTTCATGCCTGACTTCATATATAAAGCAATATATTAGTTCTACTATACCTAAATAGGTAATATTTTAATTAACCAACATTTTTTTATGTTACTATTTTATTATCGTGATATTACACGTTTTCTTTCTAATTCCATGGGCCCCTGGCGTCTTTTCGCTGTCGAAGATAAAAAACCTGTCACATTGCCTTAAAATTTTGAGTAGGAACCAGAACACCGTCAAAATATCTACTTACCTAGGATTTATAAAATTACATTGTAAAAAGAACTCTTTGTCCTACTATACTAATACCTTTCTGAGCCTTGAGAGTTCTACCCACTTTCCTATATATTTTTTATTTCAACAGACATAAATGTGAATACGGTCACAGAGAAACGGTTTGAAGGCCAAACATATTTTCCTTCGTAATGAGTTTATATATCCATCCAGTATTAGAATTCAATATAGCTAAATGCGGTCAAGGATATAATGTTTATGGGTTTTCCAATAAACGCTATCTTTAGGTACCTACTTATAATTTCAGGTAATATAGTTTGTAGTAGTACTTCCGGCCTTTTTAATCGTTAGCCTGCAAACAGGCCGTAGCTGCAAAGTTATTATAATCTTATTTAATGAGGATACTTTAAATTGTCTGTCAACGCGCCGCGACCGTCTATGAAATAATAAAATGATATCATACCTAATGACTTAAGAGAGGTAGGGCATAGCGAATCTTCGCACGAATTGAGCCTTCCGTCCGGGGAAGCTCCTCCACCCTATAAAATACCGCAGCCAAAATGACCTCCGGGTCGTGTTACTGCCGGTGAGTAGGGTTTCCGGAGCTCGTCGGGGTTGGGGATCATCCGGCATGGCGGTGGCAACTGACAGGTAACTGACCAGTTACTTGCCCGTTGTCACAGTGACTTGGGTTTCTCTTTCGCTTTCCATCAGACGTAGGGAAGCCATTATGTCGAGCTACTATAAAAAAAAACTTGCTCGTAATGAATCACGGAGATTTCATTTGTTTCATGCATTTCAAAATTTTTAAACTTAAACATTTTTGAACATTTCGCATCGCTAAATTTATACACGGTAGGTAGGTACATTAGAAGAAGGTTGATTAAATCCATAGATTCGGTCACCAAACTGAACTAACAAACTGCCAGTTAGGCAGTTACAATAGTTGGTGCGAGTGATTTGTACGTCAACAGAATTTAAATTGAACAATACCTATCCACGTGACGGGTGCGTGAATAGAGAGTGTCCACATTTCGTCTGTGAATCACGCGGTGACTAACGATTTTCTCACAATAATATGGTCACGTTGTTTCATTCTACGGCGGCACCTGCGCCTGTTGAATTTTTTTTGGCTCCGTTTTTCCATTCCGCGCGCGATTTTCATTATCAAGATGTCACAGATGATAATGATAGGTTATTTTTAGCGTCAAATAGGGCGCAAAGAGTAGGTAATTAATTGTACCTACGTAAGTACCTAGTACCTAAATAATATATTCTACTTAGGTGAAAATAATGAGATCTAAAAGATCAAATGACTTTAGATTTTACTTACCTATCTACTTTTTTAGGTATTCGACGCAGTATTTTAAGGTGAAAATAATGAGATCTAAAAGATCAAATGACTTTAGATTTTACTTACCTATCTACTTTTTTAGGTAGGGGAAAGTGGTCACCATTCGTACGTGGGGCACATTCGTGCAGTGAGTATAGCAGAAAAACTAAACGGCACACAAACACGCCTTTGCTTGTGTGCATAGACATACCGACCACCATATTGTTAGCGGAGTGGCGTGGCAGTCGCACCACGGTGTATCGGCTGACAAGACATAACGTGTTTTCGCGCGCGGTGAGTAAATTTTTTCCTTAGGTGTAATTCGCAATTGTAAGTAGAATTGTTATGTTTTTGACAATATGGTGATGATTAATTAATGTTAATATTGTTTATTTTGAGCTTTAATTGTTATATTTCTCTTTACTAAATTAGAATTTGTATAAAGTTGTACTTTAATTTTGTGCAAGGTATGGGGTGCTTTCGTACAGCCAAACAGGGGGCACATTCGTACGCGTGCGTTTAGATTTTATTAACCACCACAATATCATAATTAGATTTTTATGAAATAAAATATAGTAAACTTTTAAAATACCAGGCAAAAAGCACAATAACTTTCCTTTTATAAAGTATTTTATTGCAGAATCATGGTGCGAAAATATAAAAAAGGGCACGCGTACTCAAGACGTGGATGAGGAGTCCATAAAATTAGCAGTTGACGACGTAATTCACGGACGCTTGTCGTATAGGAAAGCCGCGTTGAAATATAACATCAAGACCTCGACGTTGGAAAGCAGAGTCAAGAAATTCAAAGACTATGAGCCAATTCAAATATTATTAAGTTAGTTCTTTGAGAAATACATATTTTTATAATAATTAATAAAAAATAAACGACTTTAACGATTTTTAATTACCCTATATGAATTTTTCCCCATGCGTACGAACGTACCCCATACGTGGGGCAAGTTCGTACAAATATCTTATCGTAGAAAAATGACTATAACTCTATAACCTTTTGACATAATAGTGTCGGACTTTTTGGTAACAAACTACAATATATTTGTTATACTTAGGTCTATAAACTAGATAAATTCGATTATTAATCATAAATTAAAAAAATAAAATCTAAAAAGCGTACGAAGGGTAACCACTTTCCCCTATTCGACGCAGTATTTTAAGGTGAAAATAATGAGATCTAAAAGATCAAATGACTTTAGATTTTACTTACCTATCTACTTTTTTAGGTATTCGACGCAGTATTTTAGGAGATAATATTAATTAATTAATTAGCTTTAGGTTTGTAGTGCCCAGAAAAGTGGAAGTTATTTCATAGAGCTAACTCGGTTCCGTTAGATTAGGTAGGGGAAGATATTTTTGGTATAAAAGTCCTTACTTACTTTGGTTTCCTAATTTAGAATTATTGAACGTATATTTATTTGATAAATGACGCATTGTTTATGTTATGAATTCCAGCGATCTCTTTCAGGCAACTTTTGGCTAGATCTAACTTTTGGCCATCTAACTTATTCAGAATAATACTTAACATTTCAAATCATGATTAAATGCATGGGATGTAAGGGAGCGACCTATCACCTTTTGCTCCAAGCCATCCTCACCTGCCCGTGGTGCATCCTGCCGAACAACAAACGAGGCTCTGGCAAACCGACTGGTGGCGGTAAAACCATCACGACAGAAGGCGTAGCTAAATACCACAGGCCGTTGATGGGCAGTAGCGTCACCGGAGCAAGAAGCTACGCCCTGCGATCGCCACAACCCGCCTGCCCAGCGTGGCGATTATGGGTATGTCCTGCAGAAGTTTGCTTTAGGTGGCGAACAACTGGAGAGGCCTATGTCCAGCAGTGGACTACAATAAGGCTGATGATAATGATTAAATGCATGTTTTATGAAATGGGATTCGAACCCAGAATTACTTAGGGAGGAATCACTACTGTATTTAGCCAATGGCACCTTCAAAATACTCGGAACAGATCTCCTACTCGTATTCGTAATGTACGTTGATTCACCGAATACAGTATTATGTCACTATTACCTACTGAAACAATGTTTCAGCGAGACTCATCCTTCATCATAAAAATAATGCAGGTTTACAGCTTGCATGAGATCAGCATAGATATTTGAGTACATCAGTCAGTCATCGCGGAAAATGTATTCATAGACAAGAAAACATGAAGATAAACAGATCTCTTTATGCACACTATAACAATTTACTTAGAATTATGTAGGTTAGGCCCAATGGTTGACTGGTAGAGAATGCCACAGGGCATTAAGTCCGCCATTTGTACCTTCTACGTGCAATAAAGATTAAAATAATAAATAAAATAGGCATAGTGTCTACCTATACGTTTGTTGTACAATTTAGGCAGTATTATCGCTATAAGCGATCTCTTTCTGGCTGTGTAATGCATTTGCTGATTGGAGATACATACCTAGTTTTAGTGCTTTGTTGATTACATTCACAAAGAGTTCTAAGGTTATATAGGTTTACTAGCTTTTGCCCGCGACTTCGTCCGCGTGTTTAGATTTTTACATACAAAAGTTTTTTCCCAATAACTCCCGTTCCCGTGGGAATTTTGCAATATCGCGTTGCAGTAAGTTTTACGTTCATTAGGGTACCTGTATGCCAAATTTCAATCATCTATCTTACGCGATTTAGATTTTTTCATACAAAAGTTCCTTCTCGCTAACTCCCGTTCCCGTGGGAATTTTGCAATATCCTGTTGCAACTAAGCTTTAAGTTTTCTAAAGGATTTTTCATACAAAAGGATTTTATAGAAATAGAAAAACGTTTATTATTATTGGACATCACAACGTACACAGTAGACAGATTATACTAAAACATAAACAAAGATAAACACATAATAGGCACATGATAATTAGACCGGACAAGACCGTTGCGACGTCCAAAACAAAAGGGCCTCACTCAACATTAGGCCGTGGCTCCCGTAGAAGCCACGGCGCTGGTTTTCAGTGAGTCCTGCTGAGTGAAGCCCACGAACGATTGTCTCTGCTTTTTTTTCCCGCTAATAGGGAATATGCATGGCTTTTTTTTATGGATTTATTGAGATCTTTTATCTTCCAGATACATAAATATCGAAGAATTTTTAAACTATCCTTTCTATTTAGCGCGTTATAAAGCGTTAAAAATATTGCTTAGACAAAGAGATCCGACGTGGCGGATGACGTCACGTACCGTGCGCGCCATACCTACAAACTCCATAGAAAAATAAAAAACTGTTTTCGTGAGAGAGACGGATATATTAACTTTCAACAACTGTTCACCCATTCTGTTCGCCCATTTTTCAGCCAATTTTGATTTTGTTTTCACTGTTTGTCGTAAAATCGTCGAAAAATAGTTTCATGTATGTAAATACATATTATCGTAACTAAACTATTTTTCATGCATATTCCCTTTTCTCTTTCCCGTGGTAATTTCGGGAATTCCTTTCTTAGTGCACCTCTACGGTACCTAAGCTACGTCCCTTCTAATCCTTAAAATTGACAAAGTTTTATACAAACTTTCATCCCCTATTTTATCCCCTTGGGGGTAGAAATGATCGAAATCCTTTTTTATCAGATGCCTACGTCATAGTAGCTTTATACATGCAAAGTCTCAGCCCAATCGGCTTAAAATTGACAAAGTGTTATACAAACTTTCATCCCCTATTTTATCCCCTTGGGGGTGGAAATGATCAAAATCCTTTTTTATTAGATGCCTACGTTATAGTTGCTTCATACATGCAAAGTCTTAGCCCAATATGCTTAAAATTGACAAATTTTTATACAAACTTTCATCCCCTTTTTTATCCCTTTGGGGGTAGAATTGATCAAAATCCTTTCTTAGCGGATGCCTACGTCATAACATCTACCTGTATGCTAAATTTCAGCCCGATCGGTCCAGTAGTTTGGGCTGTGCGTTGATAGATCACTATGTCAGTCAGTCAGTCAGTCAGTCAGTCAGTCACCTTTGAGTTTTATATATTTAGATTGTTATTATTACAATTAACTACCTAGTTCTTAAAAGTTTTCTGAGAAAGAATAATTAAGAAGAGTTCCTTAACCTAAACTATTCTTATTCTTACCTATTCTATTCTTTCTTCTTAGGATTTTCTAAGTAAGTCTTCTAAGGAGGTCCTCTTGCTTACGATCTTCTAAGCAAGTCTTTCGGATGCTTTTCAGCAAGTTGGTACCCACTAACATCAGGCTACCTAGGTAGGTTTACAAACTTAAACTGGTCAACTGCAATTTAGCATATCTCGAATTTCTGCATCGTCTCTACAAGATAGAGATCGCATTCGAAAAACTATGACTCGTCAAGAAATATTCAATGAAACATTGAGTCACATGCTTGAACTGATAATGTAAATCAGTTATCTAATTTTATTCAATTTGTTAGATAAAAAATATGGCGCCAATTGAGTAAGTATGCATTGCTGATAAAAATAGAAATTGCGTCTACCATTAAAGGCAATAAAAGTCAGACAGTTACGCTTAAAAATATCATGAATTATGTACGTGTACAATGATTAAGCAACTGTTTCAAATTTCCCTACATCTCAAATGATCAGATTACGACGAATCTACTTATTCCATATTTCCGCGCACAAGCGAACAGTTTATTAATTACCATCAATGCATGCTAATTTTAATCCTTCACACATGATTACTACATTTACGTATCGCAATAAACGTTTTAATGTATTTTGGCATCGTTACTGTTTACTACACTATCGACATGCTATTAGCTCGCTTTGTTTTGTATGCAGCCAGACCCGTCTAAAAATATTTATCATTTCACAGTCCAGTGTCGGACGGCGCGTCGAACGTTTGTGTCGCGTGATGGTGAAAATGGCTTTCCAGGCACTCGCCTACCCCGACGTAGACATGTTAAGGTGCAAAGAACTCAACAGCTTTGCGACAGAGTGCATTATCCCTCGTCGCCCGAAGAGATGCCTGCCGCCTTTACCGGAGGACAAGGAGTGCAGTAATATAGAACTGAAAAAGTGCATCAAGTTGTCGAATAAGAAACGCAAGCACAGAGGGCAGTGTCTTGTATTGCCAGCGTTACCGGAATACGATGAATGTTGACTTTACAGTGTGCTAATTTGTTATGTGAATATTTGTGGTGTCGAAATGCGGTGTACATACGTACTGCGAAGGTCTGAATGCTTTGGGAGATGTTGGTTGGGCCGAAAAGTCAAGTTAGCAAGTAAAAGTCAAGCGCAGTAGTGTTTTAAGAAGAAAATCAGGGTTAATGAACTGTACAGTAGGAAATGAAGTGGTTTTGGTGTCAGATTTTCAAGTGAGTACATGTGGCAAGCAATTGGCTCGGTAGCCAAGTAGGTACGTAACAAGTAGGACAAGACGTATGTGATTGCACCGTTTGTGCATTGACCTCGGCGCGAAAGGTCTCACAAACAGGCCGAGATAAACAAAAGTGCACAAATACTGTAGTTAAACGTCTCCAATTGTGTTGACATCTTTTTGTACGCTATTATTGTAAGATCTGTGCCTTGTATTACAAGTAGCCAGTTGGGTACACGTAGTAACCTAATTTTGTAACCCTGAATTTTGTATGTGTATTACGACGTAAGTTATCAACCTTGGCGAATGAAGCGTATCAGTTTGTATGAAACGTCTTTGCTTATTTTGAAATAACCAATTGTCTTGATTATGTTTAATCTAATGTCCCTCTATCACTGAGCGATGTAGAGCTTAATTTTATTATTGTGGCTTAGAGAAATGATCAACTTGGTACTTACGATAGGTAAAATATGTTGCGTAGTTTATGAAACTTTATTATTCATTACATAAAAAATCATTTCCTACACCTATACATTTTTCTAAAAGATAACTATGTGTGCCATTAGACGAACAGATATATTAAATAAACTTACATATGATAAAATTACATCTTTAAGTGTAATAATACTTACATTATATATCATGATTTTAAAATGAATTTATATTAGCTCCCGTAGTGTATAAAATATTATTGTATCTCTAATTGAGTATATCATTGTAATCATACCTTAATATCATCACTAACGATTTACGTATTTTATCAGGTAAGCACATCATATTTTGACCTATCTTTATATTTTATATTATTGTGATTGATACTAGTCAATTCACATAATGTTTAATGTTTGATTATGTACTTTAGTTTCAATTGAAATTTATAAGGATAGGTACCAATTACCGTGGCTAAATACTATTTTATTATGAGTAGATCAGACAAACCATATCAGCTGGCATATTCAGAAACCGTTGCTTAAATAAATCGTTAATATTTTTCTTCTAAATATTAATAACACATTAGCAAAACAGATGATAGGTAATAAGTGGTTAACGTGCATAGTAATTATATTATTATTATTATGTACATAATATGTAAATTTGTAGATATCTACTTAATAATGAATCATATTGGAATCTTACGACCTTTTACACAATTAGATAAAGATAATTATGTTAGTCATATTATATGACAGAATTTTGGGTTTTCATTTTATTATTCAGATGATGTCAATGATTTTTATTTAAGTAGGTAGTCTGCCCGGTTCGGTGTTATAAAATCATACGATGACATTATAAAATCCATTAATATCCAGATGTTATCTACGAGATATGTTTATCATAAAAGTTATCATTTATTGAGCGATTAACTTAATACAGTGACTCAATATGAGCTTTCTTTGGTATTATATGTATCTACATTACATACATACCTATAGCAATATTATGTTTGCGTTCTTATCATATACGGTATTTAATGCTCCGTTATAAAAATTTCCATGTATATTTCCAATTATACGTAGCAGTTGATAACATTTATCAATTCTGAGGAAGTCACGGTACCTAAATATGGCATTGGAAAGATACTTTATTATTGTGGTTTAGGTCATTCTAAGTATTGATATTTCATATGTAGAAATATAAGTAAGTATATTTTCCTCGTTTTGGTGTATGCTTTCAAAGTGTGTACAATGTGTATACGTACTGTTTTTTACAAACGTAGAATTAATATTTACCTATCATTGAAAAGCTTTAGAAAATATTTTAGATACCTCTATGCCTAATAGGCAAAAGTTTTAACTTTACAAGTTGTATATCAAAATGGTGGTTTAAATTAGATAACAAATGTATTCATGCAAAATTTAACCGATTGTAAAACTACCATTAATGTTCGTAATAATTTATCGTAAATGAGTATTTTATACCAATTCTCATTCGAGCGTCGAATTAATTTATGCATTCAGGTAACATTTTCCAGAGAAAGTTGTTTAGTATCGACAGAGGAAGTATTAATTTAAGTTGAAAAGCGTTTAGGTTTTCCCCTATAAGTACATTCATTGAATTTAAATTTGATCGATTTATGGAGCGATCGCACCTAATACGGATGATGACAAGGTATGAAAATGAAGAAAATAATTAGTCCGTCTCTTAGATAATAAAAAATATAAGACCCGTATTTTTTGTTTTGTCGAAATAACAAGAAAATACTTAGATATAGCGCATTAAAGTTACGGAGTGGGGGCTAACTACGTCACGTTAGAGTATATTTTGTACTCTAACGTGACGTCATGTGACATTTAAAATCAATGTATCTTCGTAAGTTTTTGAACAAGAGGCAAAATAAAAAATACGTATCCAATATTTTTCATTAATCTATCTGATGGACATTATATTATTTTTTAGTCATCATCCCAATTATAGTTTTATGTTTATAATTAAACAAATTATTCTCTTATATTTGACTGCCAACGGATATTGCAAACAATGTTGATTTAAATGTTTTATTATGTAATTCTTATATCAATGTATTTATTTTGTTTAGTAGTTATCGATCTGTGATATAATTTGTAGTAATAGATGTTTATATTTAAGATGTTTTAATAATAAACAGTGTTTTTAATAGTTTGTTGTTTGAATTGTGGCCATTCTTTCCAAATGAATTTCAAAAGGGACAGATGTTTTGAAAATTAAATATATAGATTATGTATTTTTTTTTGTCAAGAATGTAGTATTTCATTTGTTGTACCGTCTACTGAACTACTCAGTTGGTAGAGTCAATGCCTTCCTTTAAATATACCTCTAAATTAGAACATCAAAGGCGTTCCTGTAGGCTTACCACAAATTTAGGGTTCCGTAACTCAACTCCACACTCTCTTTTTCACAAATGTTAGTCTTTAAACCTTCGGCCATTCATCATCAGCCTATTACAGTTGACTGCTGGACATAGGCCTCTCCAGGAGGATATACCCATATTCACCACGCTGGGCTGGTGGGTTGGCGATCGCAGGGCGTAGCTTCTCGCTCCGGTGACGCTGCTGCCCGTCATCGGTGTGGTATTTAGCTACGCCTTCAATTGTGATGGTTATATACTAGCACCAGTCGATTGCCAGAGCCTCGTTTGCTATTCGGCAGGATGCACCACGGGCAGGTGAAGTTGGCTTGGAGCGAAAAGATGATAGGTCGCTCCCTTACATCCCTTTGACCATTAACTTTTCACAATTATTTCCTAAAACACACTGAATGACATAACGTTTGGATGAAATTTTAAAAATGAACACTCACACCACGCGCACCTTTTATTGAATGGCAAAATGGTCCTCATAGGGCCACTATGTTATCTGTCTGTGTAGGCGAGTGCTGCATCAGCCGGAGAAACTCGCCGTTCGTTCCCTTTGGCTACGGATGTTGCATTACATACACCCTAATAAAGGGCCGGCAACGCGCCGGGCCACACAGCGCCATCTAGCCCCAAACTAAGCCGAAGCTTGTACTATGGGTACTAGACAACTGATAAACTTATTTAGATATCTACTTTTTGGGTAGGTACTAGACAACTGACAAACTTATTTAGATATCTACTTTTTTTGTAAATAAATACTTATTATAGTAAACACCCATACCAATAGAAACAGACAATAAAATTATGACCTGTAGAACCCTCGGATGCGAGTTCGACTCACACTTGACCGTTTTTTTTGGCACGACTTCATCCACATTTGAATTTTGGCAGCTGTTATTAGTAGGTATATGACAACAGGTCACGGTCCGGCAAAGGAATTAATTTTGCAATGCTTAGATGAAAAAGGTTTTATATTAATTGTCAGTTCATCCTTGTTATGTTTGCAAATCAACATTCGCCTGCCATGCTCCCAGAAGCGTAAGTAGCGTGGCTTGGCGGGGCCCCATATTAAAAAAAAATCAGGGGCTTTAGGAAAGGTAAAGATTTGTCACAAAATTTAGAAAGTTCTTATAAGTAACCGACCAGTTACTTGTCCATTGTCACTGCGACTTGGGCTTCTCTTTCGCTTTCCATCAGGCGTAGGAAGTTTCATAGCATTATCGAGCTACTTTAAGAATGATTTATCTTAACTAATATTATAAAGCTGAAGAGTTTGATTGTTTGAACGCGCTAATCTCAGGAACTACTGGTCCGAATTGAAAAATTATTTTTGTGTTGAATAGACCATTTATCGAGGAAGGCTTTAGGCTATATAACATCACGCTGCAACTATTAGGAGCGAAGAAATAAAGGAAAATGTAAAGAAAACGGGGATAAAATAACTATTCCACGCGGACGAAGTCGCGAGCACAGCTAGTAACCTATATTTGTGTCAGTCTGGTGTATGAGTTATGATAATTGTTAAGTTTCACTGATATCTGTTCAGTAGTATTCGCGTGAAAGAGTAACAAACAACCATCCATTCATTCATGGCTCTTACAATGCCCATGCGAAGATACAGCGTGGTGATTTGTATCTTTTTCGCCCGCACGGAATACCTCAATAATACAGTTATAAACAAGTATACTGAGGTATTCCTTAGGGATGTAAGGGAGGGACCTATCACCTTATCGCTCCAAGCCATCCTCACCTGCCCGTGGTGCATCCTGCCGAACAACAAACGAGGCGCTGGCAAACCGACTGGTGGCGGTAAATCCATCACGATAGAAGGCGTAGCTAAATACCACAGGCCGATGACGGGCAGCAGCGTCACCGGAGCAAGAAGCTACGTCCTGCGATCGCCAACCCGCCTGCCCAGTGTGGCGATTATGGGTATATCCTCCAGAAGTTTGCCCTAGGTGACGAATAACTGGAGAGGCCTATGTCCAGCAGTGGACTGCAATAGGCTGATGATGATGAAACAAGTATAATTTAGGTCTTTTTATAAGTATAGAAGATATAGAAAAGTAACAGAACAAAATTAAAAAGGTAAGTATAAGTTAACAGCTAATTTTCAGCCATGAGTCACCACTTACAGCAAGGCAAATGAACCAAGGATATTAGTCGAAGCGGTAACGGAACCGCCCGTAATTAGGCCAGGGGCGTAACACCATCGGAACAGAATAGTTAAGTATCTTTACTTTGCTATCGCGGTCGTTTACGAACTTCTAACGATACCGTGAAACGCTAGGACAGAATTTACACGAACGTACTCTGTGGGAACGATTCTGGACTTAATGTGGCATGATGTTGCTTTTTTATGTTTTATTGGCTTTGTAAGTACCGTTTGTGCTTTAGATATGCCATAGACGATGGAGAAAATGTTGGGAAACGTATTTAATAGAATAATTACAAGGGATCAGGTACCTAATGAAAAATGGATCATGAAAGATGTTATAGAAAGTCTATTCACTCGTTCATTTTCTTTTTAGAAGTTCAAAATTAGAGACGCAAACACAGTTACACTCTCTGTTCCACCATGGAAGTAATAAGTACATACTACGTGCAACGTTGTACGTGGTAAGTAGATAATACTTCCATGGTTCACACTCTATCCGAGGGGACCATAAATTCGATACGGCTAGAGAAAGATCAGGCCTTTTTTACATCTTTAATATTATTTAGGAGCTTAGATCTAACAATTTGTCAGCTCCATTATACCCTAAACTTACTGAACCACTCAATTCACAAAACTAGATACGAGAACGAAAAGTATTACAAGTTTCGCCGATTTACTGTTCGGGTTCGGGTCTGCCAGAAAGGGCAGACTCTTATACCCTCAATTTACTGAACAACTCAATTCAAAACTAGATACGAGTGTAACGAAAAGTATTACAAGTTTCGCCGATTTACTGTTCGGGTCTGCCAGAAGGGGCAGACTCTACCTTGATTCGTGTGGGAAACTTTCTTCCTCCTACTAAGGGTATACTTTTAATCTCCGACAGTACAATCGGACGTGGCGTGATTCCGAAACTTTGGAAGACGTGTACCAACGTATCAATACCACTAACGGTGTTAGATATAAATAAATTCTACACACGCAACACCACACACGTACCCACAAAGCTAACAGTTGCGTCATACATATTCCTCGTATTCTAACTACTGGCTATTAAACACATAATACTAATATTGTTTGATCTGTACCGAGTTAATTGACCGTTAAGCTATAGGTAGGTGTACGGAAATCTATCAAAGATAGAGCAGCCACGTTTGCTCTTTGATGCCTGATTGTAAAACAGTTTGAACGCGCACGTCAGTATTATTATCATCATTATCTTGCAGACGTCCGTTGCTGGATATAGGCCCTTTTTAAAGGGAATAACCACTAACCGGGGGGTTACAGGGCGACACAGGGGTGTGTCGCCAGTGGACCAGCTGCGACAAGGAGGGGGGAGGGGTAAAATTCGAAGAAATTCGTGCGACGTTTTTTTTATAGTAGCTCGACATAATGGCTTCCCTACGCCTGATGGAAAGCGAAAGAGAAGCCCAAGTCGCTGTGACAACGGGCAAGTAACTGGTCAGTTGCCACCGCCATGCCGGCCCAACCCCAACCCCCCACGAGCTCCGGAAACCCTACTCACCGGCAGGAACATGCCCCGGAGTTCATTTGGCTGGGGTATTCTATAGGATTCTCGGGGAGGTCCTTCCCCGGACGGGCAGCTCAATTCGAACGAAGATTCGCTATGCCCTACCTCTCTTATGTATGTACGTTTACGTAATTTGTGAATAGCCCTTCGCTGGTATTATTTGAAAATATCACGTGATCCGTTCTATCTTGATATTTCTGTGCTGTCTGTGTGTATGTATTTAGGTGCTATTGCGGGTTCGGGTTTGCGTCTTGCATACAAATTGTTGCAGCGATTTGCATACATACATCCAATATTGTAATTAATTTGCAATTTAATAACCGTAATCAGGTTTTAACTTTCCTTTCTTAGTAAGTGTAGGTATATGTGTACCATTAATTATAGTAGGGTAATGAGAATTTAAGAGGGATGTAAGGGAGCGGCCTATCATCATTTCGCTCCAAGCCAACCTCACCTGCCCGTGGTGCATCCTGCCGAATAACAAACGAGGCGCTGGCAACCGACTGGTGGCGGTATAACCATCACAAATTGACTACGTAGCTAAATACCACAGGCCGATGACGGGCAGCAGCTTCACCGGAGCGAGAAGCTACGCCCTGCGATCGCCAACCCGCCTGCCCAGGGTGGCGATTATGGGTATGTCCTCCAGATGTTTGCCCTGTGGCGAACAACTGGAGAGGCCTATGTTCAGCAGTGGACTGTGATAGGCTGATGATGATGATGAATGAGAATTTGTATTTGTTCCGTGTCTCATCATCAGCAGTCTGGCAAGAAGGGCTATTTCATGAAAAAACAAATGACGTCACACATATTTCCAAATATGCATTTATTATAATAAGAACTTTGTGTTACTTATCTGACTGTTATCTTCCGATAGCTTATCATTGCACTTTGTCAAAGAATCGGACAAGAACGAGTTGGTATCGCGCACGCGTTTCTGAAGGGTTCACTAATGAGAAAACATACCTTTTTAACCTGACGTATCACCGACGGCCGTGCTCCGTGGTCACAGAGAGTCATAATCGACACGCTGGGCAGCCGGGTTGGCGATCGCAGGGCGTAGCTCCTCGCTCCGGTGACGCTGCTGCACGTCATCGGCCTGTGGTATTTAGCTACGCCTGCAATCGCGATGGTTATACCACCACCAGTCGGTTGCCAGGATTAGTTAGTTAGTCGGCAGGATGCACCACCCTTGGTTGCGGAACCCTAAAAAGTAAAACAATGTGTTATTGCGAAAAGGTTGTCAAGCAAACTAGATTTATTTAAATCTAGCTCTTATCGAATGACTCGTAAATATTGGTGCAAAACAACCGTGTTTTTTCTTCAATACTATTTTTCAACCGAATGAGATATGTCGTATCGAATAATATCGTGTACGACTGCCACAAAAGGGCAACTTTTTTAAGTAAGTACCAGATGATGACAAGAGGCGACAGAACACCCAGACTCAAGACTATTAAAAGAAGTTAATTTTCTAAATTGAGCTGACCTGGAATCAAACAGCGAACGTTGGATCTTCTAACCATTAATCAGGCCCGCCGCTAGCGGTTTGAACGCCGGTGTGCAATTCCTATCGTGCCGCCCCTATCTAACTACAAAATCTAGGTGTTTATAAAAATGTGATTTTTTTTATGACATAGGGGGCAAACGGGCCTGAAGGTCACCTGATGGTAAGTGATCACTTTAGCCCATAGACACCGCAACACCAGGGGAGTCACAGGTGCGTTGCCGGCCCTTGAGAAATCTGTAGGCACGCTTCTTGAAGGTCCCTAGGTCGTATCCATTCGGGAAAATTGCAGCCGGAAGCTGATTCCAAAAAGCAGCTGTACGAGGCAGAAAATTGCGCGCAAAATGCACTGTAGAAGACTTCCATCTGTCAAGATGATAAGGATAAAATCTTGAATTGGTGCGAGATGTACGATGATGAAAAATGGCAGCTGGTACCAGGTCAAACAATTCCTCCGAACAGTCGCCGTGATAAATTCGGTAAAAAACGCACAAAGACGCAACATCCCTGCGTAGAGATAGAGGGTCTAGCTTGTCTATAAGTTCTCGGTCGTCAACGATTCGAGCCGCTCTTCGCTGGATACGGTCAAAAGGAAGGAGTTGGTACTGAGGTGCCCCGGCCCACAGATGAGAACCATATTCCATGTGAGGTCGCACCTGTGCCTTGTACAGTTGAAGACGGTGGGCTGGTGTGAAATATTGTCTCGCTCTGCCAAGAACACCCAGTTTCTTGGAGGCCAGCTTAGCCTTTCCCTCCAGATGACCCCCAAACTGAACGTTGCTCGAAATATCAACGCCGAAAATATTCAGCGAAGATGCCGCGTCCAAGAGACCACTGCAGAAACGAGGGGACACGACAAAGGGCGTTCGTTTACCGGTAAATGCGCAAACCTGAGTCTTCTTCTGCTGTACAGTGAAAAACTACATAAATATACAGAATATTATTAATTTTAAGTAACCTGGACCGTTTCCGGATCTCACATTAGGGCTATAACAAAATAATTGAAGTTTGTTGTTCACTCACATCACTTTCGCATTTGTGTTAAATAAATAAAAACAAAGAAATGAGAATATAGTTCTAAGGGTATTTCCCCTGATATCTGTGGGATTTCCCTATTTCGCGTAGAGCACGATACGGATTAACTTTGTTCTCATGAATTTCAATAGATGGCGCTATGTAATGCTACGATATAAAAGAAATATTTGGGCGCCGTTCATCATATTATTTTTATAAGGATAATCTTTTTAGTATTGTGAGGTGACAATGTCTGAATTTTAGTCGATGATTGTCTGATTTGCCGCCCCCCTGAATGCGCCGCCCGCGTGCATTGCACGCCTTGCACGCCCGCTTACGGCGGGCCTGCCATTAATCGAGGCTGTTAAAGAGATTGGTGTACTATATACGTTAAGCGTCACAATTAATAATTGGGTTTTACCGGAAGTTAGAAGCGAATCGAATGATTGAAATGGAATGAAGAAGAAGATGTTCCTTCTTGGTTTCTGTTTCCAAAGCGCTCGAATTACATCCATTAAAATCAAACCAAAGTCTTGTAATCTCTATTGTTTGTCATGCGATTTGATCCGCGTATGTACAGATGGTTTAAAACTTGAAATCACATGTCATGACGTCACAAAGATGAGTGACCGTTGCAGATAAGATGTCTGGCGACGTGATATCGTGCCGTACATCTTAAATGGCAACATCTGATAAATAACATTCATATGCCTATGCAATATTATCGAAAAGTGGTACTTTTTATATCACTAAAGTGGTAAAAAAGCCTGACCAGTCTGATGTAGAGCGCTTTCCGCAGCCTATGAACGCCTGCAACACCAAACCATTTACCCCGTTGGTCGCTCGCGTTGTAGACCTATTAAAAACCTCAGTTTGGCAATAATAAACTCTGTAGTCTCCATAAAGTACAATTTAGGCGGTCTTATCGCTATAAGCGATATCTTTCAGACAACTTTGGGTGAGGAATAGCCAGATAGAAAGGGTAGTTTGGATATACTAATACAAGTATATATGATAAAAATAAAAAAATGAAAAGGAGTACATAAAAATACGAGCAAGCGCCCTGTCGGATTTCAAACAGTAACCGCCGCCTATGAACATCAGTAATGCTTGGGCCATGAGCAGTCTACCGTGAGGAAAAATCTCTCCTTAAAATGGTTTAACGATAAGGAGGATAAGGATAAGTATGGACTTAAAGAAGGACTTGTCGTAGCGGTTAGGACACACTCAGGGCAGTCGTTCCAGAATTTGCAAGTCCGTAGAAGAAATTAACGCTTAACGCTAAAGCTAACAGTTTTAGGCGAAATCATTTCCAAGCAGGTTACAGGTAATTTTATGAAAGTTGTATGATGCAAAATTCGACTTATTGAATAGAAGATAGAACCAAAATCTCCAAAAATAGCCTGCAGAATAAAAGGCAGCCCGCCTAACTATATGTTAAACTAAAAGTTCAAACTACTTACTCCATAATCGACTCTTAATATAATACGACACCCACGGCAACATACGGTGATTCAATAAATTCACAAATCGAAGTAAATTCTACACGAACCACAAACGCAATTAACATTATCAGTTAATTTATTTTTATTGATCATAAAGGAAACATCATAAAAATTATGATGGCCGTTATCACGAAGATACTGTGCCACGTGTAATCCTAGAAATAAATAAATAATAATAAATAAATAACCCAAGACATGCCACGCTGGGCCACACAGCGCCATCTAGCCCCAAACTAAGCCGAAGCTTGTACTATGGGTACTAGACAACTGATAAACTTACTTAGATACATTTTTTTTGTAAATAAATACATATTATACATAGAAAACACCCAGACCAATACAAACAGACATGTTCATGCACACAAATGTTTGTTGGGATCGAACCCACGACCCTTGGCTCAGAAGGCAGAGGTCATTAGGTACCAATTGAGCCACCGAGTCAGTCCTCCCAGTCCATAAATAACCTCAGTCGTGCCACGCTGGGCCACACACAGCGCCATCTAGACCTAAACTAAACCGAAGCTTGTACTATGGGCACTAGATAACCGATAAACTTACTGAGATACTTTTTTTGGTAACACATCTTGGGATGTAAGGGAGCGACCTAGTATCATCTTTTCGCTACAAGCCAACCTCACCGATTATGAGTATAGGTATCCTCCAGACATTTGCTCCATCCAAGTAGCGGCCAACTGGAGAGGCCTATGTCCAGCAGTGGACTGTAATGGGCTAATGTTGATAGTAACTGCAATGATCAGACGTTTAAACTCATCGAAAATGCTGACGTCAATCAGAATATTCTCACAGATTAAGATTGATTTATTCATCGAATTATAGCTGTGAAAATAAAAAATACGTGAACGCTCACTTAGCAATTTTAAAATCTGATAAATACTAGATACATTTAGTTATTATATATTTACCGTTTAGATAACGCGTTTGTTGAGAATACATTACCTACATAAACATTCTACATTCACAGTGTGAATGGTTAAACTTTGGAACTCTTTCGTCTGTTCCGCGATAGATATAGTCTTCAGATTTTCATAGCGAGGGTTTTTGTTGGGTGAGCGTGCTCCATAGTAGGTTCTAAATAAGTTGGCGTCACCCATTTTGTTATTAAGCAAATAGGCTACAATCATTACTTAGGTGTTCAAGGCGAGAGTGAATCGGTATGTTCTGGGTAAGCGTGCATCGTAGGCTTCAATACCACTTAACAACAGGTGAATTCACCATTTTAATAATTCTTCTTTTAATAGAAAACTACATTATCACTGAGTAACATAATGCTATTATTGCATTATCACTGAGTAACATATTTAGTTTAAAAATATTTATCTGAAACACCCGAAGCGAATCGAGAGGGCGGGGCGCTAGGAATAAAAAAAACCGGCCAAGTGCGAGTCGGACTCGCGCACGTAGGGTTCCGTACCACTGATTGAATAAAAAAATTAGGTAATTTGATTTATGACGTTTAAAAAAAAACTACTGTCTAGATTTCATTCAAACCAAATTTCGTTAGTAGTTTTTATAGTAATACACATCATATATTTTTTTCAGTTTTATCATGCCCATATTTTAGAAGTTACGGGGGGGGGGGGGGACACACATTTTACCACTTTGGAAGAGTCTCTCGCATAAACTATTCAGTTTAGAAAAAAATGATGTTAGAAACCTCAACATCATTTTCAAATACCTATCCATAGATACCCCACACGGACAGGTTTGATGAAAAAAAAATCTTTGAGTTTCAGTTCTATGTATGGGGAACCCTAAAAATTTTGGATTTTTTTCTGATTTTATTTTCACATCTTAATGCGGTTTACAGAATACATCTACGTACCAAATTTCAATACTGTAGCTCTTATAGTTTCGGAATAAACTGGCTGTGACATACGGACGGACAGACAGACAGACAGACAGACAGACAGACAGACATGACGAATCTATAAGGGTCCCGTTTTTGCCATTTTGGCTACGGAACCCTAAAAAGGTAAGTAGCAATTATTAATTTACGCAATTTCATCTCCAACGTCACGTGTTTGTAAACTCTTTACTGTTATTAAATACAAATTAACAAAAGCCAGTCTGAAGTTAGTCAACCCAAATGTTTACACAACTGAAAAGAAAACACTCTTACAATTTGCGACATGAAACCCAAAAAATTGTTTACCAAACTTGTGAAAAATAATGTGAAAAGTAACGGGCGTGATTCTATGCTTAATGACGTCATCAATTTGCTTAGCACCTTTCTGTCTACATTTGCATATTACGTCACAGACCTAACTGTGGGTGTAAACAAAATGCACGCGGTAGGTGAATGAAAGATATCACGCCATTTGCTACATTGCTTATTGTTAAAACTAATGAAAGTAAAGTCGAAAATATAATTGTCTATCCTTCTGTTATGTATTTTTTTATGAAATAGGTAGGTAAGTGATGGTAGGTGAGTAATAACCGCCGCCCATGTACATCTGCAACATCAGGAGTTACAGCTGCGCTGCCGACCTTTAAGAAAGAGGTACGCCCTTATTTCGAAGATTAGAAGGAACGTGTGACGACATCGACATAAGTACAGTTCCTTCCTCACGGTAGGCGGCGGCTTGGATGTGCCCCTGGCATTGCAGAGTCTGTGGGCCGCGGTAGCCGTTTTGACATCGGATGGGCCACTTGGCTCGTCTGCTAACCACAGTAATACAAAAGAAAGTTATAAATTTTACACATAGCAGCACATTGTATCATAAACAACGCTTTTCGAATTATTCCAATGAAACACTTTAATTTGCTGTCTCCAAACCCTTCTATTCCTTTTTAGTATTTAACACTTTTTAAAAACTACTTACTTACTTAGATTTTTGCTGTTATCCGTTTTCTAACTTTTTCAACATAACATCCTCAATCCGATTCAAATTTCAAAGCCAGTCTCTTTTTTTTTAAAGAACGCGTAAGTTGCCAGCATCATTAACATTCCATATTTATAAAAATAGTTTTTAACTGACAAGTAAAATCATAAAATAATTTTTGAATAACAAGATAAACAAAACCTTACAGCTTAAAGCTATGATTTTTGGTCGATACTTTTACAAGTTATACTCATTTACTGTGTAATAATTTACATGAGACAGATGATGATATACCTACACAAGAAATCCTTCTATCCTTCTTCAGGAAAACCCGCAGTATGCGGCAAACACATTTTGACACATCAAAACAAACAGTGACGAGGATACGTTATTTTAAACCTTGAACAAACACGACGGATAAGCTGATTTGCAAACAAACATACCTGCAACACTTATTTGTACAACAAGATCTTGAATAACAGGTATTAGTACAATGAAATCGTGAAACAAAGCAAACAATGTGTTAGTAAAATGTCAGTTTAGTATATGGAGAGTACAGGTTTTACTACGGATTTTGTTTCCTGTTTTGTTTATTTTAAGGAGGTTTTTTTCCTAAATTACTACAGTATAGCCGATATGGCCTTTGTCATCATCACCAAAAAAAGGGGGCAAGAGCCTTCCCTTACCCCTTTTTTTAACTGAAGAAATGCGTTTATGCATCCCCGTCACCCGGGGGAGTGACGTATCTGGGACTCATCTTGCCAAAGTGGCAGGGTATACCCACTAAAACTCCGGCCCCTCCGTCATGCGCATGTGGGGGCGGCGTCAAGGGGCCAAGGCATACTTATACGACCTTCGCACCGCCAGCGCTATCTGCTCTTAAGGCGGACCCAACAAGCTCACCCCTTAGGGGGGAGCGACTGGAGAGGCCCAGTGGGCCAGCCTACTCCCATCCGACAAAGACGAGGACCCGTGCAATGCAGGTGGAGTTAACCTAAAATATATTCGTGTACAAGACAGATATGCTCACCTGCTTTTTGTTACCGTGTTTTCCGTTTATTTCGGGGTAATTGATGTTGCGAATTACGATGTGTTACGACGGCAAATGATCGGTGTTACAGAGATTGGGTCAAGGCACCTGTAACGCAAAGAAAAATAACAATGAGGCAATTCCGTTCAAGCTCTGAAATTTTTCATACTAAAGTTAAGTTGGGCCCGGGACCGATCGAAGTGGCGAGCATTACAAAATACAAAATATAAAAATATTTATTTCATAACAAGTCGGTGTTACAGAGTAGGTATGGATCCCATCCTTTTAAGTTAAAAACCTGTATTAGGATGAGATCGCTCTTCCTACTTACAATAATATGTCATCAGCATTGGGAGAGCGGACGGATGTGGGTTGATGCTGATGATGATGATAAAAGTTAAGTTGACATTATTACACACAAATATTTGCACGCTCGGAAGAGTGAATGGGTTTAGTTCTTTATTATACATTTCACCTGTAATATTATGTACCGCATTTTAGCAAATAAATAAATTATTATTCTTAAACATGTGGCTGTTTCTGTAGGAGTATCCACCTCCTTACTCATGCTTATTGTATGGTTCAACCTTCACGATCTCGGTGGTGCAATTGCAAATGGCATTTTACGGGTCTTCATGGCGGTGGCATCTGACAGGTGACCGGCCTCTTACTTCCCTTGTCGCAGCTTCTAAGGCCTTTCTTTCGCTATCCATCAAGCGTATAAAAAAAGAGTTGTTTCGTTATTATGACGTACTTAGTATATATTTGAATCAAATCCCAACTTTTGAAAATATAATTCTACCGCTGTAAGTGTTCTCGCTAATAGCACAGCAATCCCATTCCGTTCTATTCGCGGTGGGATAAGTAGAGTAGACTTTTCTTAGGGGCTCTAAGGCTGCTAATGGGCATAAGTAAGAATACTTACCTAAGAAATGTACCTCATCATTTTACTTTACTGTGTGTATTTCTCATCGCTTCACTGCTATCCACATACACTGTGCCACAGCCATAACTCCAGTGATCCTGTTATTTCTGCCCGTGGGCGATTTGTTTTCGCCTCATTTCAATTGATGTACAATACGTAATGTTTGGGCAATCTAGATTACGTTGTTATTATTATACGAATCAAATCAAATATTAATAGAGTTTTTTTGTGGATTGACATGAATCGTAAATAATAAGTTAAAATAACATAACTAGGTATTTTTATTTTATTTTGGCACGGTAACAAAATACAAATCAAAACACTCCTTAAATTACATTACAGAGGACTAAATTTGCATTTCAATAACAACCAACAATTTTACTATAGTGTTACCTACCTACTTAGTGGAAAGAAGCAAATTAAAATCCTGCGAACATTTTACATTATTTAAAAAAGATCTGTGGCTTTGGTGAAACATATCAAGGTCCTTGCACAAAATGTTAAATGTCCTACAAAATCTAATCAATGGACTATTGTGGGATACATTATTTCTAGTTAAGGGGACATGAAAGAGATGCTGGCTGTCTTCGGTCAGATTTAGACGAGAATCTCAGTGAAACATGGGATAAGGTATCAGAATCAAGGGTAGCATTCATGATTTTGTATAGATATATTTTGGACGGAATGCTGGATGCGAGAAGCTGGATTTAGGTAGCGAACTATTGAATGCCTACGTTCAGCAGTGGACTGCGAAGGGCCGATGATGATGATATTTTGGATTGGCTAGGTGGCTCAATTGGTAACCCCTGCCTTCTGAACGAAGAGTTCAATGTCCACCCGGGATAAACATTCGTGTGATGAACACAATGATGTTTGTTCCCTGTCTGGGTGTTTATATTTAAATACACATTCTAGAGAAGTAGGGCATCGCGAATCTTCGCTCGAATTGAGCTGCCCGTCCGGGGAAGGACCTCCACCATATAGAATACCGCAGTCAAATGACCTCTGGGTCGTGTTTCTGCCGGTGATTAGGGTTTCCGGAGCTCGTGGGGGGTTAGGGTTGGGCCGGCATGGCGGTGGCAACTGACAGGTAACTGACCAGTTACTTGCCCGTTGTCACAGCGACTTGGGCTTCTCTTTCGCTTTCCATCAGGTGTAGGGAAGCCATTATGTCGAGCCACTATAAAAAAAAAATACATATTCGTATTTAAGAAGGTATATATATTTGTAGTACCTTCGTTGTTCTGATACCTATTTTTTGTCTAGAGGAGAATACATTAGGCACCGTCATGCCACCTCCGGGAACGGGAGGTCATACCCACTAAACCCCCCTGTGTCACCAGTGGGCAGCAAGTTACGCGGATAACATACGGCCGCATCCCTGCTGTTCTGATACCCTTAGCACAAGTGATAAAGCTAATTTAGGATTGGAGCAATGTATGTGATATTGGGATGTAAGGGAGCGACCCACCATCTTTTCGCTCCAAGCCAACCTCACCTGCCCGTGGTGCATCCTGCCGAATAACAAACGAGGCGCTGGCAACCGACTGGTGGCGGTATAACCATCACAATTGAAGGCGTAGCTAAATACCACAGACCGATGACGGGCAGCAGCGTCACCGGAGCGAGGAGCGCCCTGCGATCGCCAACCCGCCTGCTCAGCGTGGCGATTATGGGTATATCCTCCAGATGTTTGCTCTAAGTGGCGAACAACTGGAGAGGCCTATGTCCAGCAGTGGACTGTAATAGGCTGATGATGATGTGAAATTTATTTATTTAATCTTTATTGCACGTAGGCATTCTCTACCAGTCAACCATTGACACTTGCGACCACTAGAGCAACAGGGCAGTCAATTACAACAATTAAAACATAATTGCGATCTCGCATCATGTTCTACAATTTCGTCGAAACATGACGTCTTTTATTCCAGTACAATCAACTGCAATCCGCTTGGTTCCATGTAATGCCAGGGTGATTCGAGTGGATCCAGTACGCTCTGGATAGTGTGTAATGGATCCATGTTACCAATTAGCGTGGTTAATTTGCCATGTCCGAAGTGACCGTGACGCCGTGTTGTTACCATAGACATATTGGTATAACTTATACTATATGTACGGTAGAATGAGGGTTTTCTGAAAAAAGAAATCCACCAGATGCTACCATATAGGCAGCAGGTCCAATTTTAACGTAGGTAATTAGTTAATTTTAACATGGAACTGACATTTACATAAATAAATATAAATATCAGACAACATCACATACATTGCTATGTATTTATTATACATTCATAATATTATTATTTATATTTTGACTATAATCTGTTTCATCAGTCGATAGCTCATCTCACCCCTTCTGTTTAATCTATCCTCTACCTGAAGGTTGTCTGGAAGAGATCGCTTACTAGCGATAAGACCGCCTAAATTGTACCACAGTTGTCTGTAATACCTTGTATAAAGTTGTATATAAATGTGTGTATTTGGTGCAATAAAGAATATCTATCTATTGGTCTAATCCCAAAGTAAGTAGCTTAAGCACTTGTGTGTGGGTATCAGAACAATGAAGGTACCACAAATAAATACAAATTATAAACACCCAGACACGGAACAAACACAAGTATTCATCACACGAATGTTTGTCCCAGGTGGGAATCGAACCCACGACCCTTGGCTCAGAAGGCAGGGGTCACTACCAATAGTACCAATTGAGCTACCGAGCCAGTCGAAAATTTTATTTTCAGCCAAACAACATTAAATGCTCATTACCGATAATTCAATCAAAATGTTTGTTTCCATCATTTAAGGATACAATTTAACGTTAAATATGCAAGTATGCGTCCCACCGGACGTCGTTTAGGGCATTTCAAAGGCGCGCATAACATTTGGGAGTGCGTTTTGCGCAGTTGGGTCAGTAACCTTGCAAAACAGAAAGTCACGATCACGACGGACCTGCAATCAAGAGCACTTTATTTAGAAAACAAACAAAAGACTGAGACAAAGTACTTACTATGTAAGCTATAGCAGGTAGGTATATTTTGCGACAGGTAGGTAGTATTGTAATAATGTGGTATCATACATGCTCAGATTGCTCAGTAATTCATTGAGCCTATTTATTATAGCTTCCCTACGCCTGATGGAAAGCGGAAGAGAAGCCCAAGTCGCTGTGACAACGGGCAAGTAACTGGTCAGTTACCTGTCAGTTGCCACCGCCATGCCGGCCTAAGTTAACCCCCTACGAGCTCCAGAAACTCTACTCATCCGCAGAAACACGACCCGGAGGGCATCTGGCTGCGGTATTCTTTAGGGTGGAGGCCTTCCCCGTACGGGCAGCTCAATTCGAGCTAAGATTCTTTATGCTCTACCTCTTTTAATGTGTATAAACCAGACAGGTAAACCCTACCACCGGCAACCAGTGTCTAGGTAGATGATGTTCAATAAGATGTTCCAGATAGAACCAAGAAGAAATCAAGGTGTTTCGGGATTGGTTGTCTGGTGTCTCTGCCGGTGAGTAGGGTTTCCGGAGCTCGTGGGGGTTAGGGTTGGGCTGACATGGCAGTGGCAACTGACAGGCTAACCAGTCACTTGCCAGTTGTCACAACGACTAGGGCTTCTCTTTCGCTTTCCATCAGGCGAAGGGAAGCCATTATGTCGAGGCACTATAAAAAAAGAAGTTGGTGTAAGTATAGCAGTTGGTGTATGTACAGAGTAATCCAACATGGCGGATGCAACTGACATGTGATTGATTTGGTCTTGTCTTGTCCATTACCGCAGCGACTTCGACAGAACAGTGACGGGAGATCACTATGCTCATCGTCATTCTCCTATTCTTATCCTTCTTCCACTCTCATCCAGCTTCATTCCAGCCGTCATCTCCACACTCATAACTTTGACATCATCCATTCCTTTTTCGAACTTCCTGTTCCTCTTTATCCTTCCAAATTCATACTCAATACTCGTCTCATTACATGCCTTTCATCTCTCCTCATAAGGCCAGTATGCTGCACTACTAAAAAAACCGGCCAAGTGCGAGTCGGACTCTCGCACGTAGGGTTCCGTACAGTTCCTACAGCTAAATAAATGTTTTTCTTTACGTTTTATTATATTGGAGTTAATAATTAAATGAAAAAATTAGGTAATTTGATTTATGACGTTTAAAAAAAAAACTACTGGGTAGATTTGATTCAAATCAAATTTCGTTAGTAGTTTGCATAGAGATACACATTATATATTTTTTTCAGTTTTATCATGCCCATATTTTAGAAGTTACGGGGGGGGGGGGGGGGGACACTCATTTTACCACTTTGGAAGAGTCTCTCGCGCAAACTATTCAGTTAAGAAAAAAATGATGTTAGTAACCTCAACATCATTTTCAAATACCTATCGCTAGATACCCCACACGTATAGGATCGATGAAAAAAAATTTTTCAGTTTCAGTTCTATGTATGGGGAACCCCAAAAATTTTGGATTTTTTTCTGATTTTATTTTAAAATCTTAATGCGGTTCACATAATACATCTACGTACCAAATTTCAATAATGTAACTCTTATAGTTTCGGAATAAACTGGCTGTGACATACGGACGGACAGACAGACAGACAGACAGACAGACAGACAGACAGACATGACGAATCTATAAGGGTCCCGTTTTTTGCCATTTTGGCTACGGAACCCTAAAAAAGAATGGACTGGAAGTGAATGAATAACCTGCAGCTATGGTTTTGACTTTTCAAACGTCCCAATTACACGTTATTTCCGTTATGTGGGACAATGATCGATATCTGTCAAGGATGCGTCGATTATAACGACTCGACCGATTTATTATTTATCGATAGCACAGCTCGGTAACAGTTTCAGTAGCCTTCATATCTGTAATGAGCGTGGAAAACTGGGTCATACTGTCGGTAACCAGCCGGTCTATAATGAATGAGCGGGAAAATAACGTTTGATTAACGGAAAAATAACAAGCCCTTTCTATACTATGAAATTGGTGCCCCAAGGTTTGAAAGAAGACTTGTACACCATCCCCAGGCTTGATTTTTTGATTACAGACCAGTAATCATCATCATCAGTATATTGCGGTCTACTGCTGGACATAGGCCTCCTCAGTTGTCCAATTTTGGCAAACATCTGGAGGCTTTAGTCGCCACGCTGGGCAGGCGGATTGGCGATCGATCGCTGGGCGTAGCTATTCGCCCCGGTGACGGTTATCGGGCTGAGGTATTTAGCTACGCCGTCAATTGTGATGGTTATACTGCCAGTCGGCTGCCAGAGCCTTGTCTAAACTCGGCGGGATGCACCACGGGCTGAGGGTGGCTTGGAGCGAAAAAATGATGGGTCGCTCCCTTACATCTTAGAATACAGACCAGTTGGCCTGGGCAACTACTAAATACTATCTTTGACATCTTGGTGTAAGAAGAGAGGGCATAGCGAATCTTCGCTCGAATTGAGCTGCTCGCCCGGGGGAGGACCTCCACCGTAGAGAATACCGCCGCCAAATGGCTTCCAGGTGATGTTTCTGCCGGTGAGTAGGGTCTCCGGTGCTCGTGGGGTGAATGCTGTATCGGCAGCCGGGGGATAGGATGGGCGACGCGCGTGTAATGCCTCTGGTGTTGCAGGCGTAAAGGCTGCAGTAACCGCTTAACATCAGGCGGGCCGTAGGCTTGTTTGCCCGCCTAAGTAAGTAGTATAAAAAAAGTGAATCTACTTTACCCACTGCTTAGACATTCCACATAGATTGTTGTCCGGGGTACGCCATACGTGGCCCAAAAAAAGAAAAGAAAGTGTTCCGATATAATACGATGTCCTCTTTGACTAGAATGCTATCTATTGTTGAATTTAATGTGACCGGTGTCCACATTCCTTCAACACCAGGTGACACATAAGTTACTCGTACCTACACATTTTTCGGTGTGTTTTTTTATCCAAACACATTCCACCGACCGTATGACTCACTCTGCCCGTATTTGGCAGATATTCGGCACCCATTCACTGCGACTTCCCCCCGTTCATTGACACTTCCTCCGGTGCGTACGCGCAGGTCTCATTAGCGGGGTTCACACCGAACGATGCAAAATGGATAGATGTACCGTTGCAGGATCGATCTAGTGCCGTAACTAGCTTTCAAAACTACGCCCCTGAAAAATGTGGTCCCAATCAATCGTCACAAAACGTAGGTCATGGATCGTGCTAGGCGTCGGCCAAAAAAAAGGGCCCTCTGGATCTCCAGTGGGCCCTATTTTACGTCAGGAATGACCCAAGGTGGTAGCCACCTGGGTTATGTGGGACTCACTCCTAAAAACGAAGTATACCCGCTTAACCAGATTGATTGTGGTCCGCTACAAGCAATCATCTGAGGAGGGTCGGGATTTCCTTCAGGACTCGACTTAACCCCTCCTCAGCTCAGTAGTGGTAGCATACCTCAGAAGGAAATAGTGGTGCCCTGATTCGGCCGAGCGCGATCGTCCTGTGTGAACCCGGTAATTGCGCAGTAGGTACCTAATATACGGACGAGTAATCGACCTGTTCGAGATCAGCTAGACTTCCGCGGAAAACTTCTGGATTTTTGTTGTTTGTCTCTGGTGCCTATATAAATGTGTAGAACCTCAGTGCAAATACTTAAAATAATGAAGATTGATCTTATAGGTTGACGGAACAAAACCAAATGACTAGTAGGGACGTTTAAGCGCTTTGTTATTCGAACCATAGTTTCTAATGTACCCACTATAGTTACATGGATGTAAGGGAGTAGCCTATCATCTTTTTGCTCCAAGCCAACCTCACCTGCCCGTGGTGCATCCTGCCGAATAACAAACGAGGCGCTGGCAACCGACTGATGGCGGTATAACCATCAAAATAGAAGGCGTAGCTAAATCCTACTGACCGATGACGGGCAGCAGCGTCACCGAAGCGAGAAGCTACGCCCTGCGATCGCCAACCCGCCTGCCCAGCGTGGCGATTATGGGTATATTCTCCAGGTGTTTGCCCTAAGTGACGAACAACTGAAGAGGCCTATGTCCAGCAGTGGACTGCGATAGGCTGATGATGATGATGATAGTTAAATGCTTTGTTCACCTGTATCCTTATGTATCATCATCAGCCTATTGCAGTCCACTGCTGGACACAGGCCTCCTTATGTATAAGCTAGGTATATTACCTTCGGATGTAAGGGAGCGACCTATCATCTTTTCGGGGCAAGCCACCCTCACGTGCCCTTGGTGCATCCTTCCGAATAACAAACGAGGCTCTGGCAACCGACTGTTAGCAGTATAACCATCACGATTGAAGGCGTAGCTAAATACCACAGGCCGATGATGGACAACAGCGTCACCGTAGCGAGGAGCTACGCCCTGCGATCGCCAACTCGGCTACCCAGTGTGGCGATTATGGGCAAAGCCTCCAGATGTTTGACCAAAGTGTCAAACAACTAGAGGCCTATATCCAGCAGTGGACTGCAATAGACTGATGATGATGATGATACCGTGCAGGGCCACAGCGCCATTTAGTTCCAAATTAAGCCGAAGCTTGTACTAAGTGTTTAGCCCCCCTAAAACTCGGGTTTTGCGACTGATAAGGCCAGCCCACTGCCACTTAAGCTTTGGTTCTCTGTCGAATAGATCAGACTCAAATCTCAGATCTTCGTTCAAATTTAGCCTGTCCGGGGGGCCTCCACCCTATAGAATACCGGAGCCAAATGACCTCCGTGTCGTGTTTCTGCGGTCCGGAGCTTGTCGGGGTTAGGTTTGATTGGGCTGGTGGTAACTGACCGGTACTTGACCAGTTAAAAAATTAACGTAGGTATATGACTTATGAACGTACATGCACCCTCGAAGATCGTATTAAGATGTTTACCCTCAATTAGCCTCGCAAAACAATCCAAAAGGCGTATTACCTAGAATTCTAGTACACTGTCCCCGCATAACAAGTTTACGATCGCCCGACGTTTGCCCGACCCAAATGAGTTTGTCGAACCTACGACCCTACGCCGCGACCGCACCCTCGCACGCGTTACTACGGTGCCTCTATTTCCCGAGGGATGCTGGGATAAGGGGAATTGGGAGTTATGAGACGGGTGATCGGGGTTGGATCTGTTTGTTGCGAGGCGAAGTTATGTTCGGATAAGAGTAAGTGAAGCTGACATTCTTGAAGAAGATTGCATTTTTAGATTTAATTCTAAGAAAGCATATGACCATAGTCACATCTGATATTAAGTCATGATGTGGCCTAGGGTAGAGCTTGTTTACTTAGATAATAGTATTATTCAATAAAGCTTTGATATTTCTAAGATTACTAACTTAGCTTTGATTATTAGCTTTGATATAACGGTCAAGAAAGACAATTCCAAATTTTTCCTGTTCTTGCCAGAAGAAATTCGCAAATCTTTTTGTACGGATAGATGGTAAATACTACGTAAGGTTGATAAGCTAAACTTTTATGTATACTCATTACCAGATACGACACGTAAGCGTAAATATCATAATGACAAATGTGTGTACATATAAAATAGGTACCTGGAAAAACAGTACTTTACAAAAATCGAAAGTTTGTTAGTTTCTTTTGTTAACAATCGTTGTATTTGGAATTTAATCACTATTTTATTGTAATTTGTTGTGTTTGTGTAAGAAAAGGTACGAGGATAATGTAGTTATTATGTGTATAAGTTTTAAGTGTAAAAAACTACTATAGATAGACTAGTTTATAATTTCTTTACTTTTTGCGAAAGGCGGCAGACGAGCAAGTGTGATGCCTGATTGTAAGCAGTCGACATCGATTTAATTTCGACACAGTGAGCAAAGACCTTTAGAAAATGTAATAGATTTACGAGTATATTGAGTACTGAGTAGTCTATCTAAGCATAAAATATATCCGAAATGCGGAGTTATTTATCTAAAAATAAAACGTGAATACAGTGCTCATAAAATCAGTTTATTACGGGACATTTATCAGATTTCCCCAGAGTATTACTACTCGCACGAATATACGACAGGCTTTTGGGGAATTTGAGATAATAAGACTTTATTTCGACATGCGAAGAGACTTGGAAAATTCATAAC
The DNA here is from genome assembly GCA_031163375.1 of Conogethes punctiferalis. NCBI lineage: Eukaryota > Metazoa > Arthropoda > Insecta > Lepidoptera > Crambidae > Conogethes > Conogethes punctiferalis. The sequence continues at coordinate 3,460,017 of CM062096.1, read as the reverse complement.
GTCCTGAGAGGGTAAGAAAATGTGACGTCTAAAAGATACCTGAAATTCAGGTACAAAGAATGTCAGATAAATTTGGCTTTTTATATGGGAGGCGGGGGTAGGACTGTTTTTGTTACCTTGGAATGGCACTGGAGGGGTGTTAAAATGTGTATTTATGTTTTTTTTTACATTGGGTTGAACCTTAGAAGTAATTAATATATTGTAAGGCGTGGCAACTTGAGTTTATAAATTTCTTGTCAACTAAAAATTCTTCTTGCAGAGTGTACGTTTGCTGGACATAGATCTCCTCAAACGTCAAAGTGATTAGTCACCACGCTTGGTAGGCAGGTTGGTGACAGTAGGTTTTATTTGTACACCCAGGTAAGCGTTGCAAGCACGCCAGGGGTAGTGAAATGGAGCGCGAATTAAAGGAAGCTTACGTTCTGTAGTGGATGGACAAGGGCCGTTGATTGCCTCTCCTTCGTGCCCCGAGTGCGGGGGCGCGATCCACTCAGAGGGGCGTAACGATATGGTGGATGCAGCCACACCGTTACAAGAGGTCCGCCCGGGGAGCACCTTATTGCTCCCCGAAAGCCGGGGGAAGGGGTATTTGCCCTCCCCGGCAGGAGTGCCGGCCGCTTGTCATCTGCGGCTGGCCAGGGCATGCAGGGATGCGGCCGTATGCTTCGGCGCTACCTGTGTCCCTGCAGCTTGCTGCCCACTGGCGACACAGGGGGATTTAGTGGGTATACCCTCCCATTAGACACTTTCATGCGGCCTCTGGGGGGAGGCGACATGGTGTGTGGGACTCCCATCACCCAAAATGGGAGGGAATACCCACTAAACCCCCCTGTGTCGCCAGTGGGCAGCAAGTTGTCTGCTGCCTGCCCTGGCCGGCCGCAGATGACAATCGGCCGGCACCCCAGGTCCGGGCTGGGCAAGGGCAAATACCCCTACTCCCGGCTCCGGGGTTAACTAAAGACACTAACTCGAGTCGTAAACACAGCACACGTTCATCTAACTAAACCAACAGCGCTATTGTCAGTGGTGCCTAGCATATCTCTCTCTGTTTAGGGCGCACGTCACCTCGTGTAATGCGTTTTGCGTCAGTGAACCATTCAGATATTTCAGCAGGCTGGAACGGGGGGAATGAACCGACTGTTGTCCAAGGATGAAGGAGATACTACTACGAGTCCGAAACTGAAAAAAAGTATTTAAATACATGAAATAGGGTGGAAATGATGAGGGATTTATTCAGTCAAAATTTATAGGTGCACTGTAAGTATGAGTACACGAAATAACTTGTATGTACATCATCATCATACATAGACATAGGCCTCTCCAGTTGTTCGCCACTTAGGGCAAACATCTGGAAGCTCTGCCCCTAATTGCAACGCTGGGCAGGCGGGTTGGCTATCGCAGGGCGCGGTAGCTTATCGCTCCGGTGACGCTGTGTCATCCGCCTGTGCTCTTTAGCTACGCCTTTAATCGTGATGGTTATATCGCCTCCAGCCGGTTGCCAGAACCTCGTCCGTTTCAGCAGGATGCATCCAGGGCCGGTGAGAGTAGCTTGGAGCGAGAATATGATAGGTGTAGCTAAATACTGCAAGCTGATGACGGGCAGCAGCTTCACCGGAGCGAAGAGCTACACCCTGCGATCTCCATTCCGCCTGCCCGGTGTGGCGATTATGGGCAAAGCTTCCAGATAGGCTGATGATGACGATGTAATCGATTACATATCGCCAGTGAGTTCGTTTCGTAACTCAAAATCGTTAACCGATCGTATCGGTCTCATCCACAGCAAGCTTCAAGCTCCAGCATCTGCTTTCTTACGTCAATCCCTTTATTTTCGTTCGTAATGTGTTCAACCTAGTTGTGTTACCCACATAGAGGTTATGGCTAAGATCTGTCCTATTTCCCGAACAGTTTCTAATGAGATTCAAAATAAACTTTACTAGGAATAAGCATTCGGGACGAGTGTTACGTAAGTTTACAGGCTGTAAAGTTCGGAATGGATTTAAATATGGATGCGTGATAAATTGTTTGTTTTGTGTTTGTACCTACAGTAAAATAGATGAGGTAATTCTTTTAATAGTAATATTATGCTTTATTATAAAATGCGAATAGTTTTACACCCGTATTCATAAACATTAGATAATATAAGGTCTCACAGTAGGTACCTACCCATTGTAAATGCCATACTTCGCATAGTATTGTTAGGTTTCATAGACAAGTACCCTTTGTGAATACGGGTGAAACCAATTATCTGAATAGCTAATTCAGATAATTCGTTTATAAATCTTCATCATTATCAGTCTCTGGAGAGACATACTCCAATTTTTCGCCATTTTGTTCAAACCTGGGCTTCTCGCATCTAGCAATTGCCAGCTGCATATTACGCATCTAGGTAATTCATTAGTACGTTTTTAATTATTACTAGACCTTTGTAAAAATATCATCCGAAACTCTAGCCCACTTATAGCAACTCGATATCTAAGTGTGGCGTATTGTTTACTTTCACATACGTCAAAATATTTCATGAACTGTTTCCGAAATACGAGTATTAATGGACTTGCCTCTAAGAATAAGAATTTATTTATTTGCTAGAATGCGATACATATTATTACAGATGATATGTATAATGGAGAACTAAACACATTCACTCTTCAGAGTTGTCAAATTAAATAAATTGAGATCTTTATAAATAGGTATTGCATGAAAATAAAATATTTTAGCAAACATAAATATTCCATTCAGCTTTTATCTTGACAGGAAAAGCTTTATCATGGTTGGTTACAATGGTTTATTGTGGAGGACACCGCAAAATGGCTTTAATTTCCGTGTTGTATAAAACTGGACCACAATAATGCAGGGTGGTATTCTATCTCCTGTTCTTTTCTCTCTTTTCATAAATCTTATTACGCCTCAGCTGGACAACTCCTATCACTTATATGCGGACGACTTACAACTTTACACTTCGGCGCGCGTAGAGGAGTTACCTAACGCTGTAATGAAACTGAACTCCGACCTGGACCGTATTAGAGACTGGTCTAACAATTTTGGTGTCTCGGTTAATCCCACTAAATGCCAGGCTATTATAGTCGGCAGTTCCAGACTACTCTCTAAGCTTAGTAGCCATGATTTTACACCGGTCCGGTATGACGGTACTGATATTCCGTACTGCGAGTCAGTGCGGAATTTAGGATTATACATGGACTCGGCTCTTACCTGGACTGCCCAGGTGACGGAGGTCAGCCGTAGAGTAGTGGCATGTTTGAGGAGCCTTTATCGTTTTAAATTTTTTCTACCTTTCTGCACGAAACTCATGTTAGTTCACTCTCTTATTCTTCCTATCATCGATTACGCTGATGTTTGTTACCCCGACCTTTCTGTTGCCTTCTTAAACAAGCTTGATCGTCTCCTGAACAACTGCATCAGATTCGTCTTTGGACTACGTAAATACGATCATGTTTCCAGTTATCGCGCCCAACTTAAATGGCTTCCCATACGTCAGCGTAGAAATTCTCGTATTCTCTGTCTTCTCTTTAATATATTATTTAATCCTTTGGCCCCCTCTTACCTCAAAAATCATTTTCAGCTTTTATGCCAATCTCATGACCTATCTCTCCGTTCTTCTAACAACCTTCAACTCTCTGTCCCTCTTCACCACTCCAATTTCTTTTCTCAGTCCTTCACTGTGCAAGCCATCCGGCTGTGGAACGCTCTGCCCAGTAAGATTAAATCGTCGCAGACTAAGGAACTGTTCAAGAGGAGAGTACGTGAACACCTTTTGAATCATTCCGCTTAGCTTGTATAATTGATACTTAATTGCCTGACTAGTTTATTTATTTATTGTTTATGATTTGTATGTATATTATCTATATGTATATATATGTCTATATATGTATGTATATGTCTATGTAATGTTTATAATTTAAGTAATATTTTAAGTACATGGTATATATTTGTCTATTTATGTACGATATGTATATGTCTCTTATATGTTTAAGTATATTATACTTACTTTATTTAGCATATTTCCATATATTAGTTTTTTATATAAATAATGTATTTTCTTTTATTGTGTTTCCATTTGTACACTCACCGCACAACAAATCTGCTCTCTGCATGACCCAAGGGTTGACTGGTAGAGAATGCTCCTAGCATTAAGTTCGCCTTTTGTACCATTTTGTGCAATAAAGTTTAAATAAATAAATAAATAAATAATACCTATCAACAAACTCTCCTGTCAGGTGCTTCAGTGAAGAGTTTAGGATGATGATTAATAACAAAACAACTTAAAAATCGCGGCAGTGGTGGTTTATAAAGTAATTTATTGTAAGACATGACAGTTTTGGAAGACATAAAATGTTACTAAACTTAACTAAAATTATAAAAACATGTAAGGAGTTCGGTTGGTCACATTTGCTTTGATAGAATAATTTAAAAATATATGACCTACACCCACTATAGAATTATTTTCAGGTACTTACAAATTTATTTTTATTTTATTTTATTTATTAGGAACAACAAACAGTTATACATTGTGTGTATACAGGAAAAGGATATACTAGGTATAGAATTAGGTAAATGTACAACCAACACCGTTATCCACATACATTCGGAAAAAGAATTAGGCTGCTACGAATAAATCTAATTAGATGATAGTGGGATGTAAGGGAGCGGCCTATCATCTTTTCGCTCCAAGCCAACCTCACCTGCCCGTGGTGCACCCTGCCGAATAACAAACGAGGCGCTGGCAACCGACTGGTGGCGGTATAACCATTACAACTGAAGGCGTAGCTAAATACTACAGACCGGTGACGGGCAGCAGCGTTACCGGAGCGAGAAGCTACGCCCTGCGATCGCCAACCCGCCTGCCCAGCGTGGCGATTATGGGTATATCCTCCAGATGTTTGCTCGAAGTGGCGAACAACTGGAGAGGCCTATGTCCAGCAGTGGACTGTAATAGGCTGATGATGATGATGATGATGAGATGATAGTGGTCTTGAAAACAATAAACAAATAATCAAGAAAATTAAATTGAAGTTGAATTTAGGGCTGGAGGGCAAGTTTTTTAAATTTAATAAAACTGAGACAAAATATATCAAGATGGATTTATAGAAGCAAATATGACTTTTGTGGGTTGCCCAAATCTAAACTTAATATTATAAAGCTGAAGAGTTTGTTTCTTTGTTTGAACGCGTTAATCTCAGGAACTACTGGTCCGAATTGAAAAAACCTTTTTGTGTTGAATAGACCATTTATCGAGGAAGGCTATAGGCTATATAACATCACGCGCTGCAACTATTAGAACCGAAAAATAATGGAAAATGTAAAAAAAAAACGGGGAAAAAATAACTATTCCACGCGGACGAAGTCGCGAGCACAGCTAGTCTCTCATAAATGTATTTGGAAACTGGACTCTATGTCTTGTACACTTGGCTGTAACTTGTTTCAATTTGCATTGATAGGAGTCCCTGTACCTACATAAATAAGGGTTTGCTTGTCGGGGGAGGAGCGTAGCGGGCACTTTATGGGGTGTATGTACGCTTTACGAGACCCTAGACGGGACTGTTGAACATGTATAACAATGTAGTTAATGGGAGTTTCCTAGGTTTTGTTAGATAGAGTTTAGGTACTATGAATGATAATGTAACTGGATATGTAAATGTGATGGGATGAGATTAAAGATTTCGAGACCTCTGTGTGATCTCGAAATTTATGATTTGTTGAATAGCTATTGGCAATAGAACATAATTGAGGCTATGAAGACATTCTCAACTTAATGGACAAAAAAACTTTTAGGCGGTGACTGATCGTTTAGCAAAATTAAATGCATTATCATAAAGTAGCGAAAAGTTACCCAAAATACGTATAACTAAGATATATCTACCCATGTGAATGTCATTACTAATTTGTTTCTGAAATTCAAGAACAGTAGATAATATACCCATCTACATTATCTTTTTCGGTCAAGGACAGATTTTAATTTGTTCGTAAAACTTGTGACGCCATCAAATTATGGCGTAGTCCCCAGCTGGGCACATTTTTCCAGTAACAACTAGAAGACTAATGAATGAAGCAGCCATGTTTAATTAATGTGGCCGCCATGACATGTTGTGTATTTTTAGGGATACCCAATGGTGAAATTTTGATAATAAACCCGAAAATCGATCTTAATATCAGTCAATGCTTTGTTAGGAATTTCCCTAATAAAGGCAGAAGGTAAAGTTTTCTACGTAAACAAATATTCGACGCAAAGGCAACTTATAATTTAATTAAGTAATACTTATACTTCTTTCTTATATAAGACACAGGTTCGTCCGTGTGTGGAGTACTGCTCTCATCTCTGGGACGGTTCTGCTAAGTACCTGTTGGATTGGAGGCTCTCGATAGGTTGCAGCGACGTGCTATCCGTATATTCCGTCCGTATCCGTATATTGTTGGGGATCAAGAGGTGACCTAGAACCTCTTCAGCTACGTAGAGACATTGCCAGTCTTAGTATTCTCTTAGTCTTGTTTTTTGAGTTGTTAGAGTTGTTCCAACTCGTTCCATCCTCTCCTTTCCACTCCCGAACAACACGTGCTGGATAGCATTGTCATCCAGACGATGGTGGCGCGCACCAAAAGGTTTAGTTCCTCGTTCTTGCCCCGTGCCATTAAGTCATGGAATGCCCTTCCAGCTTATGTGTTTCCTTCCTCTTACAATCGCCGAAGATCGGATAAAGAGGTGACAGGTTGGAAAGGCTTACGCTTATTCATTGATTTGTGCCATCACATTTATTGATTTACTAGCTGTGCCCGCAGCTTCGCCCGCGTTCATGTAGATGTGTCATAGAAGTGTTTCTTCATCCCTTTTTTCTTAATAAAAGGTAGCCTATGTTCTTTCTCAAGGTCTAAAGATTGCCTGTGCCAAATTTCATCAAAATCGATTTAAGCGGGAAAGCATAACAGACAGACAGAGTTACTTTCGCATTTATAATAGTAGTAGGGATTTTTTTATGTGCATATAATATTATACCTAAAACGGAACCCTTTACAGGAATATTCACCAGGAACTTACCCACTTTTTAATTTTCAAATACCATGAATGACTGGGCGTACCTTGGCCCATTTACATGAATCGCCATGAAATTTCATGGAACTGCCCTGAATTTGCCTATGGGTTGGATAATCTATGGGAGTTGCGTCAGCGTGGGTTGAAATTATGGCGGTAGCATTAATTCTGTTTTATTGAGCGTTCGGACTACATTTAAAGCTAGCTACATCATTTTGCAAGTAGATTAATACTGTTTTCTCGTAATATTATGTAGGTGATTAGGTGAATATTATCTGGCCACGACTTCTTGGAAATTAAATAAATACTAGCGACCTGCCCTCGCCTGTTTCGGGTGTTTCAGATAAACATTTCATTGGGTTATTAATTATTATTGTTGGCGTTTTAGTAAGAATCCCTTACCTTTTCTAGCATTAAATATAACTAAATGTATGTGATGTTATATGATATTTATTTTTACCTACGTTGGACCGGCAATAAACGCGGAAGTGACGCCTGTACTGCTTATAAATCATTTATGCTATGATAATACACACTAGGATGTTGACACAGAGGCTGCCAAAAATAATCTTAGTCTAAAAATAGATGAGGAAACTGTCATGTTGAACAATGAATCGAGCCGAAATAACTTTGCAATACTGCAGGCATAGCCGCAGGTAAAGACATGTATCAAGGATAGAACTGTATTGTGCGCGCTAAAGGCATGATCAATATGGGGGTATAACTTTGTTCATGCTTGGGTTGTTCATCAAGAAAAGTAAGCAAGTTGGCCCCAGAATATGGAAGTTAGCGGTGGAACACCGCTTCGACTGGCTTTTGACTGGCTAGGTGGCTCAATTGGTAGTGACATCTGCCTTCTGAACCAAGGGTCGTGGGTTCGATTCCCGCCCGGGACAAACATTCGTGTGAAAAACACTTGGGTTTGTTCCGTGTCTGGGTGTTTATATATGTATTTAAGTATTTATTTGTGGTACCTTCGTTGTTCTGATACCTATAACACAAGTGCTTAAGCTATATACCTGCTGCTATCCCAAAGGATCGGAGCAATGTATGTGATGTTGGTCTGATATTCATTCATTTATTTATTATTAACACCGCTGAGTTTATGAAAACGAACTCTATGGCTTATGTTGTGCTGAGGCTTACAAAAGTTGATCGATAATGTTAGTTAATTTCAGTTTTAGTTGATACGAGAAGCTCACCCCACCCTATCTTTTAACTATCTTCTATCCAAAGCTTATCTGGAATAGATCACTTATTGTACAACAGCTGATGGTTATTATACTTAGCTCTTAAGTCAACTGTATGGTGTGCAAAAAAGTTTATATATCTATCTATCTTATCAAATAGCACATAACATCTTCCAACTTCAGTGAAACAATATCATTGGTAAATTTTTGTCAGCTTCACGCGGCCGCGCTTAACCTTAAGACGTGATTGTCGTTCTATCCAGATATGTTTCTGCGACCGTAGCGTAGGTACCAGACAGACGGACAATGCGAGCGCTAATATATATTACAGAGTACACACACGTATTCGACCTGAATTAAGTAGGTTCTTATTATGGAGTCGATAGGGAATTCTCTAGTGTCTTTACTGTTATTTCGCAGTTAACTTTGGATCTTTTTATTGATACAACATAGGCAGGCACTTCCTTTCGCTTGATGAAGGAAACTTTGTGCCGAAGAGTGGTTTTGATATTTTATGATAGTATGGCGATCATATTAGCAGTTTCCAAACCTACTTTAAGAACTACCGCATAAATACAACATTACCTAATATTTTAAGAATTTTGATTTATGGGGCAAAAATACGCGATCCGTTCAACGAACGATCGTTTTCGTTTTCTGTAGTAGGGCCTCAGTTCCGTACCAACTAACTAACTTATAAACTCGAGCGTTGTCCCAATACCACCCTCATTACAATAAGCAATAGAGCCGTTTTTGTGCAAGTTTGCATATCGATTAGCCTCCTAATAATGCGCACACGACGAATACTAAACAAACGATAAATATGTCCGCTGTGTTCGGTTAAGGTGCAGCGCAGACGGCACACATAGGTTTTTGTGCGATAGATTATGCGCCTGAGACATTTAAAAAGAGCGTCTAGGTCTGCCGACAGAATGATCGAAGATGTGCGTCGTGTGCGTTGAGTCTGTGAAACATCTGCGACAGATTTTTGCGCGTCGTGTCGTCGTCGTTACTGCATATAATAAAATTGCAAAAAAGTGCGTCACGGATAGTCTGTCGTCTGCGCTGCCCCTTAATAACTCTATACGCGCAGTACAACAACTTCCACTTCCGAATATCAAATGTAGCATTTGTATACAGAAACTGTGTCCTTTTGACTTAACTATAGGCGTATCATGTATTCGTTGATTGTTTTACTAAAGTTTATTCTATAAATGTGAAAGTTTTGTTTATGTATTTTGTGTAGGTATAGTGACATGACATACTGTCCATGTGGTCTCCGGATTTAGAATAGGACTACCCTATCCCTCCCCCCCCCCCACATCCCGTGGGTGTCGTAGAAGATAACCATGGGAATATCAGGAAACGGCAGCGTTTACTTTTTCGAATAAAAAAAGCCATCTGCGGTGACTAAACCGCCTGTCAAGGTACTGAAGCAAATTTCAAATAACAATAATAAAAATATCAAATAACATGGAAAATTAAACATAGTCAGTCATCTACCCTATTATCATTGGGGGAAGCCTATGTCCAGCAGTGGACAATTGCAGGCTAGTGATGATCATTTTTAGCAGTGACTAATTATATTATAACATACCTTAATGTTGAGAAAGTTTTCAAATGATTAATACCTAAAAGTTCAGCAGATTTAAACTGGCTTAGGATCATAAAAGACGGGAAGAAAAATAGGATGTTCGCTTTATAATAAATGATACTAAATGGGTCCCTACTATTAAAAGCGTGTATAAAACTATATTTAAACGGCTTACCAGTTATTATCACTTCAAAAGTGAGAGAAAAGACTGATGATATACCTGACATAGTATAAATTACCAGTTTTCAAACAATTTAGCACAGGTATAATAAATTCATAGTAGTTAAACTTATTTTCCTCAACAAAACTAGAATAATTGCATACTTTGAAACGTCTGTCGTAATTCAACGAATTTTTCCTAATTCTAAGAAAATAATATATCAAAACAATTTCAAAGGATCTAAATAGAAATTCGCGGAGAAAATAAATTTCGTAGCAAGTTGAAAATATTATAGTAGCGTGTCTCTTTTATAGGGTTGCCGACCACGCCACGGCACGCAATGACATGAAATTATTGAAACCAGACTAATCAATCAAATATTTATTGGTCTATTACAATAAAGTCTTTATATTTATTATTTATTTATGAACTAGCTGTGCCGGCGGCGTCCCACGCGTGGTTATCGGGTTTCAAAAATAACGGACTTCCATAAAATGGTGCCTAAATTTTAAGTTAGACCTCTAGCAATATATTGGTGAAAACCGCATTTTGCGTGATGCGCGTTCAAACATACAGATAAAAATTTCTCCCGTTTTCCCAACATCTCCCGTCACGCAGCGTGATGATGATATAACCTGCCCAGGAGTATGAAGAATAATTGTACTAAGTTTCGTTAAAATCCGTTCAGTAGTTTTTGTTTCTATAACGAACATACAGGCAGACAGACAGACAAATATTTTACTGATTGCATTTTTGGCATCAGTATCGATCACTAATCACCCCCTGATAGTTATTTTGAAAATATATTTTATGTACAGAATTGACTTCTCTACAGATTTATTATAAGTATAGATAGATTATGAATTTCTGACTGACAAATGCTATTATTAAGTTTCCGCTTACCACGAGGAGAAAGCAAGCCACTATATTGCCGTCTACTGCTGGACATAGGCCTGTCCAATTATCCACCACTTTGCTAGATCCTGGGCTTCACACATCCAGCTCTTTTCAGCCATCTTGCGCAATTCGTCACTCAACCTGGCTAGTATTGTATATTATTATGAAAAAACTTAAAGAACATTCTTAGTCGATTCGCACTAAATGTGAATTTTCGTCTCTATATCATTTCTATTTGTTAGACAACCCTATCCCAAAGTCGAAGATAGATGCGACTTTTTACTGTTTCTTTATTTGTTACTTGTCAGCTATTTTTAGCTTATCGTGACTGCGCATCGTGGCTCTGAATAGAAACTATTGTCGTCTCCGCAAATGTTGGGACACAAATAAACGAACGTAGAATCGTCATCGCTTCCCACTGCGCTATTACAGGCGGTGCGGACTGCATTTGAACTGCGAAAATGCAGTTTGCATGCATCTTGTAATAGCAAAATGCATTAAAACTGCAGTAATGGCGAATTGACTGCGAAGTTTTAACCCAATAAGAACGTTGTAACTTTTCAATTTTGATGCTACATAAGTATCTAAATACGAGTATTATCATCCTCCTCTTAGCGTTGTCCCGGTTTGTGCCTCTAGGCCCAGGGTCCGCTTTGACCATGATCCTAGATTTAGCGAGACTGGTTATTACATTGAAGCTCTAAAAGTAACACAATGCTTTTTCGTAATAGACTGACTTTATTTTCCATAGACACAATGACAGTACATACATATAACATCCGTAGATGGCGCCACTAACATACAATACCATAGATATTAAAAACTTATTTTGTTATCTACATTTTAACACCCCTACTTAACAAAATAAATGTAATTCTAAACAGAATATAAAGTTATTTTTATTTAGCCTTAATTCCTAACATGTGCATGAACTTATAATGTTTAGTAGACATAAGGCCTTTGGTTAACAAGTCTGCAGGCATATCTTGAGTTGAAACATATTCAATAGTAATTAATTTATTTTCAACTGCATCTCTAACATAATGAAAGCGAACATCAATATGTTTCGATCGGGTATGTGACTGATGACTTGTTGCCAATTTTAGTGCACTTTGATTATCACACTTTAATTTAATTGCACATTTTTTACCACTAAGCTCATACATTAAATTTCCTAAATAAACAGCTTCCCTGGACGCTTCTGAAAGGGCAACATATTCTGCCTCAGTGCTGGATAATGAGACAGTCTTTTGTTTTTTACTTTGCCAGGAAATTACAGATCCACTCATTATGAAACAAAAACCAGTATACGACTTACGGTCTAAACTGTCACTAGCCCAGTCAGCATCAACAAAACCAGTCAGCTCTATATTATCCTTATGATATGTTAGACAATAATGCTTTGTTTTTTGCAAATATTTCAGTATTCGTTTTGCATAATTGAAATGAGTTTCATTATAACAGTTATTGAACTGGCTGAGATAACTGAGAGAATATGACAAGTCTGGTCTAGTTAAAACTGCCAGGTACATAAGGCTTCCAATAAGCTTTTGATATGGAATGTTTGCTACACTATTTTCAGCCTTTTCTATATTTAACTTACTCTCTATCGGTGTATCTACAGTCTTACAATTTGACATATTAAACTTTGACAACAATTGCTCTATATATTCCTGTTGATCTACTGTTATGGTTTTACATTCTTTGTTTACACGAATTCTCATGCCTAAGTAACGTTTAACAGGACCTAAATCTTTCAGTTTAAATTCAGAACTTAATACATTTTTTAATTTTTCAGTTTCTGACATACTATTTGAAAATATCAAAAAATCATCAACATATATGGTCACAATAACTTTTACATTATCATTAAAAAATGTAAACAAGCAGGGTTCGAATTTACTTATTTTAAAACCAAATTTAAGCAAACAATCTTTTACCTTTTCATACCATATTAACCCTACAGCGCATGGTGTACCACATATGGCACATACCAAAAAGTTGTCCATATTTTAAAATTTGATATAAATGGCGCCATCAAATGTTGAGTAGTTGAACCATAATGCATTGGAAATTTGAATTTAGTATCGGAAATAGCGGTTAGATGTCACTGCAATTAGCTGTCACTAATTTTCAACGGATCGGAAGGTATTTTGAATTCGGTTAACGAGCGTTGTGCAAAATATTGAAAAAAGTGAATAAGATTTAATAGTTTCGTGTTGAAATAATTAACAGAGGTAAGTTAATGTTCATATTTGTTATAATAGTTGTTATAATGTAATTAAATTGATAAATGTACATAAAATCGCAACAACTCTGTATGTGCCGGATATGGCACACCGTGCAATCAGTATCCTCTAAATTCTCGTATTGTTTACAGATGAGTGGTAAGAAAAGTTTGAATACGGAAGATGATGAAAGGTGTCTGGAAATTCCATCCGATAGTGAAGATGAGCAGGAACTGTCAGGTGAAGATAGTGATGACGACTTGATCAAAATTCAGGATTTGGTGATGAACGAAGTGGAGGAGTGTCCCGAATTATTACAGGATGATTTCGTCTATGAAAACGTGAGCATACCTAGTCCACAGTCAAACAGTAGTCAGATAGTTACGTCTAATAATTCAGCCGCCGTGACACCACAGCCTATTACTTCCAGGTCTAAGTAAATCCTAGATTAAGACGAGTGATACCACGGGCTCAGTCTCCACCTACTGCCGCCTTCGTCCGACCTACCATAAAGCCTGTCAGGCCAAAGCCAAAGAAGAGAGATTATATATGGAGAAAGAAGAAAGATGAAGTTTTAGCAACCAGATACCACGTTTACAGGAGTTAACACCCTGGTACAACCTTATACTGATTTTGAAAGACCTTTGCAGTACTTTTTATATTTTGTTGACGACGATTTGCTCGATCACATTGCTGAAGAGTCAAGTAAATACAGCATTCAAAAGAATCCTTCAAAGCCAGTTTCCGTTACAAAGATACAACTCAGAAAGTAGTTAGGCATCTGTCTCTTGTTAGGCCTGGTGCCCCAACCAAACATAGGCATGTTGTGGAATTATGAATTAGGTATACCACTCATCATTGAAACTATGACACTCGCTGACTTTGGAAAACTACGAAGTGTCATACATTTCAACGACAACGTAAATTTGAAACCGAGAGAGACCCAGGACACGACAGACTTTTTCGTATCAGACCCCTATTAGAAACACTGAGAAAGAAATGCCAAGCTGTTCCGAAAAGTGAAGAGATAAGTAAAAATAACTTTTATTGTAAGGTTTCTAGGCTTAATTAAACAAAGACTTGATTAGATTTTATGAAACATGCAATTTTGATGAATAAAGTTTATTTATACTTTATATTATTTTATTTTTCCCAGTTACTCATACATAGAACAGATTTACATTTCAATGCTTTATGTGCCATATGTGGGACATACACAAAAAATACAAATAATCATGTTTGTATTGAGATGAGATTTTTTAAAATATTTTTCTGGTAAATAGTTCTATATTTGCAAGTTCATATATTTTTTTCAAACCGAAATAAAAAATCAAGCACTGTAGGGTTAAAGAGGATTGTTTCAGCCCATATATGGCTCTCTTTAATTTCAAGACCTTTCCATCCTGCTTATTTACAAAACCTTCTGGAATAGGTATGTAAATATTTTCTTTTAAATGTCCATTTAAAAAAGCTGTAGTCACATCTAGATGTGATATATCCATATCCCACTGAACACTCAAGGCAAATAGCATTCTCAGTGTAGAATGTTTTACAACAGGGGAAAAAGTATTATCATAATCGATACCTTGTCGCTGAGTGAAACCTTTAGCCACGAGTCTTGCACGATACCGCACTTTATTGTTCACATCTAGCTTTTTATTTAGCACCCACTTATTTTGCACTATTGAACCACTGCTTGGCACATCTACAATTTCCCACGCACTGTTGTCCTCGAACGACTGCAGCTTCTGCTGCATGGCCAGTCTCCACTGCTCAGCTTCTGGTCCATTCAGCGCTTCAGAGAAGTCTACTTGTTCGACATCTGGACTTGAGTTGGAAATACAGATATTACCAAATCCGTAACGGTCTGGTGGTCTTCGTGCTCTCTTTTCTTGTCCCAATTCTGGAGTGGGTTGCAACTCACTATTTGTGATATCTGTCTCCATGCTTGTGGTGGTTGTATCATCATCATTTACACTAGGTGGATCAGTGTACACGGATGTATCTAAATCTGAGTCATGGAGAGATTCATTCATTGAAGACTCCCCTACTGAATCTCTGCCATCTTCATTTGTTGTCGGAGATTCCTGCTCTTCAACCACATCCTGAATCCATTCTCCTAAGTCTTTAGAGATTTCTGATGATACCGATTTATCTTCCATCACAATTATGTCTCTCTTTATACTTAGTTACAATATTTTTCATGGGATATCCTTTTACTGTCTCTGAGAAACCTACCAAAATGTGCATGGTAGCCTTCTTATCCCATTTCAGTCTTCTTTCCTTGGGAATGTGTACCATTACAGGGCTCCCAAACAGACGTATATGACTGAGATCTGGTTTTTTATGATACCACGCTTCAAAGGGTGTTTTGTTTCCCAGTGTTGACGTCACAGATCTATTTTTCAAATATACCGCTGTATGAGCTGCTTCAGCCCAAAACTTCTTTTCTAAATTTGCGTCGAAAAGTAAACACCGAGCTTTCTCTACGATGGTTCGGTTAGCCCGTTCACAAACTCCATTTTGTTCTGGTGTGTATGCGTTTGTCTTTTGGTGGATAATGCCTTCATTCAGTAAGTAATTCTCCATCTCACCACTACAAAACTCGCCACCATTGTCTGTGCGCAATATCTTTATCTTTTTCTTCTGCTGATTTTCAACCATTGCTTTAAAATTCTTAAATATCTTGAAAACTTCATTCTTATGCTTGTGGAAATATATGAAAGTCATACGACTGCGATCGTCTATGAATAAGACAAAATACTGAGCACCGCCTATGGATTTTGTCTCCATTGGACCACATACATCTGCATGTATTATCTGTAGTGTTTCTGTACTTCTTTGTCCAACATGAGGAAATGGTAACCTTCTCTGTTTACCTTCGCAACAGGTCACACATTTAGACATTGTCACATCACTAGTATCTGGGTAAGACAATCCATCCACAATTCCATGTTTCATTTTATTTAAATCACTGCGGTTAATATGTGCTAACCGCCTGTGCCAAAGTTCTGCACTTGCTACATTAGGTACTGTTACTGCTGCCAGCATACAATCAGCTACTGTAATATCTAGCTTGTACACACCATTTGTTGACATTGCTGTAGCCACCAATGCATCTTTATTGTTGCGAATGTAGCACTTGTCTTCTTCAAAAACAACCTTATTTCCGTTTTTGATTAATTCACTCACTGATAACAGGTTTGTTGTGAGATTTGGCACGCATAGCACATCTTTAACTATGATGTCGTAATTATAATTAGTTGTTATCTGTACGTCTCCTGAACACTATACTGGCACTTTCATATTGTTCGCAACGGTTATCTCAGATAAATGCGGCGTAAAGTTCGCATTTTTTATCCACTCCTTGTTGGCCGTCATATGAGCACTAGCGCCGCTGTCCACGTACGTACCATTCATTCGAACTATATTCTCCATTCAAAAATACAACACTAAATGCATTCGATTGCTTGTGTTTTTGCAATAATGGACACTGGTTTCTGTAATGACCTGTTTGTTTACATCATAGAAGTAATATACAAGGTGAATTTTTAATCACTATCCAAATTTTTTCTGGGCATTAGGTATCGTTAATAGAGCCCATTTCTGCAATAAAAAATATAGGTCATATTTTCACAACAAATTCATTGTACCGAACCAATTATAAATATCGCATGGTTACCATTTCTAGCGTAAAAATTTACTACGCAAAGCGATAAACATCAATGAAAGATATCCCGCGCCCGCGCGGGGTAGAGATGGGGTGCGGGGCGGAGCGGCGGGAGGGTAGCGAGCGAGCGACCCAAAACAAAATGGCAAAGGTCAAGAGCAGTCGCCCGCGCATCCCCGCGCAGCGAGTGCGCGCCATTTCCGTGTTCGTTCGCACGTGTCGCAGTAGAAAGAAACCCCTCCGTCGCGATGTATTCCAAACATTTCCAATCGTGAGTTTTATGAAATGGTGCGGTGTCATTTGTTAAGTGGAGAGAGTTTGAACGGAGCTCAAAGACTGTATGAAGCGGATAGCCTTCCTCGCCTTCGCAACCAGGGTGTGTCAAGTTCCGAACCATGCAACGATTTTAGCTGCCAACCAAAAGCTGTTAGATTACGGCCAATTTACTACACCTTCACATGCAGAAGGGCCAGTGGAAATCGAAAAAGAGATCTTCGACTTTTTCCAAAGAAACCCTCGTGCAAGTACTCGAGACGCGGCGAGGCTTTTTGAGGTTAGCCAATACGCCATATGGAAACTGCTTAACACCGCTGGCTGGCACCCGTATCATTTCCAAAAGTGTGACTTTTTTGTGGGGGGAAATCAAAAGACGTGTGTATGTGGATGGGATCCAGAGCCTGGACGCCCTTAAACAACAGATTATTAGAGCATTTGATAAAGTGAAAAGTGAGACTTTAGTCCTTAACAAATTAAAAGGCAATGTGGAAAAACGTGCGAGACTGTTTGGAGAGAAATGGTATGCATTTTGAACAGTTACCTATTAAATTACCAATAATTATTGATCAGTTTTAGTGTAAGTTGATTTTAATTTTAATTAATTTGTACATAGTAGATTCAATTTTTTAAAATACGTGTTATTGCAACAATGTACTACCTACTTATTGCCGTCTTAGTTTAATTTCAAGAGCATAAAGTCAACTTTGAAAAATATTGTATTCACCTATTGGGTCACCCAATAAAATACCCATTGATAAATGCGTTTAAATTGGACAGTTTTCGCTGAGAACGTGTTCGGCGGTTCGTCAATTGTCGATAGGCGATTGCGTCAAAGTTATAAGGTGAAAATTAGGTAGGTAGGCATTTTTGAAATCTGACGGTCCTAAGCCCGTAAAAATATGAAGGGAAAATTTGCAACTTATGTAGGTACGAGTACCTATGTGTTTTGCTGTTCTGCAAATGGCGGCTTTTTATGAATGAATGAAAGGAGCGGGGACGGACGTGCCCGGCGGTGGGCGGCGCCCGCGGCGCGCGGTGTCTATTTATTTCGTCTTTTTTTAGACAACTTGGAATGCTATTTTCTCAATATTTTAGTATTGACCGGTATTAAAAGAAAAAATACGTATTTAGTGATTTTCGCCATAGATTATAATATAAAAATTTGGATAGTGATTAAAAAGTCTTCCTGTATAAGGAACAAGCTGTTTGTCGGAAAATCGAAGCCGAACGAAAGCGCAGTGCATGTCCCTTTTGTCTCTTTCTGAATAGGGTGACTATATTAAAATATGATTTAAGGGCAATGACAATACATAGGTACAAAAAAAACAGCCAACATTGAAAGCCAAAATATTTTTTATTCGTAATCGTTTTTTAAATAACACCACTTTTTTTTGCAAAGAAACCGACTTCAATATGGCGAAAATGTAAATATGAATTGGCTAATGCCTTTACCAATTGAATATCACGTGGATCTTCAAATATAGATTGAGAAGGATGTGGTGGATCTAACAATGTACCTATGTTGTTTGCTATAAAATTCTTGGACAACATACATGGTAGTTTTATTTTTGTGTACCTACGTTTTTTAATGATTGATTTGATAATGTTATAAATAGTTTTTACGTGTATTTTAGAACTTCGAAGACGAATCGGGAAACATGCTTTAGTTTTCCTATACAAAAAAACAACGGACTTTATGATTGGATAGTCATGCATGGTCACCCTAATTCTTCACTAACAAATTATGTTTAAAAGTATTACTTGTGAAAAGACAAACTACAATCCGGATAATACTCGCTTTCACAAGCCCCCCGACACAAATTCTCCCCGTTTTAATTACACATTAACCCTTTGACGCACAAAACAAGTACAATTAAGTTTTTATAATTATGACTACGTTATTTAGTGTATTATGAAGTAATTTAAACATGTATATAATAAAAAATAAAAATAGTCCAACAGATTTTAGGATATTACTTGGGACAGTTGTGTCCCAATATGCGATAAAGGGCGTTATTTATTATATTGTGAGGTATTTACTAATACAGAAAAATCTAATGTTTTTCTGATAATAAAAAACTAAATAAAGTCAAATATAATAAAATTGTTAATCGTGATAAATAAAAGTCTGCAAAACAATTTCTTGTTGTTGTGTGACATAAATTTACGTAGTATAGAAGTGGATGGCAGGGCATGTTTACATAATTATAGAAAAATTGCCAATACGATTGGCAATTTTTACTGAGTCATAACCCTAGCCACAACTTGAGGGTAATCAAGTGATGCAAACCCTTCTATATAATGTTGCGCATGCAGTTTTTCATAAACCATGTAAGAATTGTTCATAGCGATGCCCAATGTATCAAAAATTTGAATTTGAAAGTTGATTTTCTATTTCCTATCAACTTCGTATGTGACTTTTTTCTGGTCCATGAGATCTACGGCTAAATATCACAGTCCGATGACGGGCAGCAGCGTCATCGGAGCTAGGAGCTACGCCTTGCGATCGCCAACCCGCCTGCCCAGCGTGGCGATGATGGGTATATCCTCCAGATTATTGCCCTACGTGGCGAACAACTGGAGAGGACTATGTCCAGCAGTGGACTGCAATAGGCTGATGATGAGATCTACGCCACCCATATTTTTATTGTGCTTATGGACGATGACAGGACATCAGGTTCAGTGGACCAGTAGCTTCTCACTGTGGGTAATATATGGGTGCCCGTGACATAAAAGCTGTTATTTCTTGGAGAACGGTAGTGAACACTGAACCATTCGAATAATAAAAGGGGGAAGTAGGTGAAGAGTTAGGATGGGCCTGGATTTTGAGTAGACCGAGATGCAGCAGGTGACTCAATTATAGCCTCGGAAAATCCAGCTTGCATGTCCTCCAATAAGAATGACAGGTCTTCGTCATCCAAAATGAGTACATCTTCACTAGTGTCACTATTCTCAGCCATGAGATATTCCTCGACTCCGCAATCAGGCATTCTCACTCACTTTGCGCGCCCAAAACAATGAAAATAAGTGTATAATGCTATGTGTAAAATCAGAAAATATGCATAAAACATTATTGATAAAATGTAAATAAAGTCGTCCTTTTACGCATATTGGGACAACCTTGTCCCTTACTTAAAATTTCATGTTTTAGGTAATCAAATGTTACTAATAAACGACTTTTGTCCTAAAACCATAATTATTAGTTACCATTCTAATAAATTATTCACTAAACAGTCACTGAATGTAGCAAAAATTTAATATTAATCATTTATGCAAATAACCAAAGAAGCGCGGCAAATTACCCAAAATTAATATGAAGTTTATGTTTATTTTTATTAGCGCACCTATTTCCCACCCTAGGGAAAAAATCAAAATATATTCGTATACAATTGATATACGTTGAATTTAGTTTAAAATAATGCTTTGTTTAGGAATAAACACAAATTTAATTTTAGGGACACCGGTATCCCATTTACGTCAAAGGGTTAAGAAAAATATAACAAATTAAAGATCCCCGCCACCGACGTCAAAGTCGGCGATGTCATGTGTCAGGGCCCCTACCACCGGTTCGAGAGCGATCGTTCGTTGAACGGATCGTGTATTTTTGCAAAATCAATCCCTCCCATTATTCCTTTCCGTGTTTGAATATATGAATTAAATTAACGAAAATCAACTTTGACGAATTTTAGTTTGTATATTCGAACACGGGGGGGACAAATGAGTGGGATTCATGGCTCAAGGGTACGCCATCCGTTGAGCGAGCGATCGTTTTCGTTTTTGGTGGTAGGGGGCCTCTAGGTCCGGTGTTTCGTACTCTATCTAGCAATCTAGTCGCTGCTAGAAACGGACGTTTTGTTCACTATTTTCCCTCTCATTGGTTACGTTCTTATTTTGACAAGACTTATTTTGAACAAGACTCTTACGACCTTAACATAAGGTTTCATTTTCTTTATTTTAGCTTCAATATGCATAGATAGAGCGCCTTCCTGTTGTACGAAGTACTTGATACTTCCATGGTTTACATTTATAACAAGTGATGGTCTTGTCACCTGTCACTGTCATTTTAGTCGATGACGTCGCGCCATTTTTTTGTTTATGATACTTTTTGTAACTGTTTGCAGCGAATGCAGCGCCACTGATATCCACGTCATTCTTAGATACCTCCATAACAATCAATTTTGATTTTATTGCATCTGTAGTTACCTGCATTCCAGAATGCTCGATGGCCATTATCATCGGCGAAAATATTTCAGGCAAACCGGCTAGTAATAATGATCCAACCCATTCTTCGGTGATTGTAAAACCTGTGCCCTTTAATCTCTGCGCAGTTTCGACTACTTGCGTCACGTATGATGTCATGGACTCGCAATTATCTAGTCGTAACGAGATTAAATGTCTTAGCAGGGATATTTTACGGGAAAAGCCAGAGTCATCGAACATAGTCCTCAGTTTCGTCCATAGCTCCAATGATGTTCTCGTTTCCTTAATGTGCACGTACAATCCTGGGTCAATTGTTAACACTAACTTCGCCTTTGCTTTTGCGTCATCTGATGCTTTACACTCAAAACCGGCATCTGGCTTCGATTTGATGTAATTCACGAGATTGTCAAGCACCAACAGATTTTCGACGGCAAAACACCACTCGTCGTAATTTTCGCGACCTTTCAGCTTCGGAATGCTTTGAATATAGTTCACAGCCATATTTCAACGAAAAATCAACCACTTTCGTCTGTTTTATACTAAAACACAGTAAAAACCGAAAATTATGGATAAATGCCCATAACCTCTAAAAGTAACACAATGCTTTTTCGTAATAGACTGACTTTATTTTCCATAGACACAATGACAGTACATACATATAACATCCGTAGATGGCGCCACTAACATACAATACCATAGATATTAAAAACTTATTTTGTTATCTACATTTTAACAGAAGCGACTGCCATCTGACCTTTGTAACCCTCAGAAAGGGGAACCAGACAAATTTGGATCATGGTTACACATTCAGAATTAAACTGGATGTGCAGGTTTGGTTTCCTCACGATGTTTTCCTTCACCGCTGCTAAGCTAGTGGTATTAATTCCGCATATAGATTTTTGCAAATCCAGAGGTGCGTGCCCCGCGCGGATTCGAACCAGCGACCTCACGTGTGTGAAGCGACGATCTTACCACTAGGCTACCACGGCTCTTTTAACTACGAGTATGATAAGCATAATAATGTCCCAATGCAGAGTAGGTAGTACCTATTTATTTACTTACATTAAGGGAAAATCAGGACACAGGCCTATACCTGTGTACGAATAAAACCTACTGCGGTCACCAACCCTGGCGACTATATAAGGTACATCCTCCCTAAATCTCAATTGGGATGATGACTAAAAAATAATTTAATGTCCATCAGATAGATTAATAAAAAATATTGCCTCTTGTTCAAAAACTTACGAAGATACATTGATTTTAAATGTCACATGACGTCACGTTAGAGTACAAAATATACTCTAACGTGACGTAGTTAGCCCCCACTCCGTAACTTTAATGCGCTATATCTAAGTATTTTCTTGTTATTTCGACAAAACAAAAAATACGGGTCTTATATTTTTTATTATCTAAGAGACGGACTAATTATTTTCTTCATTTTCATACCTTGTCATCATCCGTATTGTCATTGGAACACCTATTTTTTTTTATAGTGGCTCAACATAATGGCTTTCCTACGCCTGATGGAAAGCGAAAGAGAAGCCCGTCGCTGTGACAACAGGCAAGTAACTGGTCAGTTAGGTGTCAGTTGCCACCACCATACCGGCCCAACCCTAACCTCCCCATGAGCTTCGGAAACCTTACTCACCGGCAGAAACACGACCCAGAGGTCATTTGACTGCGGTATTCTATATACGGTGGAGGTCCTTTCCCGGACGGGCGGCTCAATTCGAGCGAAGATTCGCTATGATCTACCTCTCTTCTTGTTCGCCTATGTACAGCAGCAGAAAACGTTTGCAGGCTGACAAATTTCTATATCATTCAAATAGGTATTCTTACGTAATCGGCTATCACCGCACGTGTTGTTCATTCAATATTTCATAGTAAACTCCTATTTCCACAGACTGAATTACCTATTCAAACATTTGACAATAACATAATTTACTTACAAGCACTAAATATAGCTGTTTTTCTCACCACTTCCTCAATTATCAGTGATGTTGCGATCAAAATTCCGTGATTGTACTAACAGTTCGGGAATATAGTTTGCTATCAAACGAACGATATCTATTTTGCTGTTCTATCAAATGTGGCTCGCAGCGTGACTAATGCGATGTTAGGCTGACTATCCACTCAGCATTCGACCAGTAAAATCTACTATATAAAAATAAGTCGGGTTTTCCTCCCTGACGCTATACTTAACTCCAGAACGCACGAAACGATTTCCACGGTTTTGCATTCGTTAGAAAGGTCTCGGGCTCCGTGAGGTTTATAGCAAAGAAAATTAAGGACAAAAAAATTTACAGCCATCTGGTGGCGAAACGGAGTTCGCCGGGTTTGCTAGTTCGTTTTAAAAACGTCATAAAGGTTATATCAGCTGGGGAATTATTATAGTAGTAGGTACAATGCTTCGATGGTTATGTAAGGGCCATCTGCTTGTGGTGCATCCTGCCGAATAATAAAAAGCGCGGTCAACCAATTGGCGGCGGTATAACCATCACGATGGAAGGCATAGCTAAATACCACAGCCGGACGACAGGCACTAGCGTCACAGGGGCGAGGAGCTACATCCTGCGATTGCCAACCCGCCTGCCCAACGTGGCGATTATGCGTAAATCTTCCAGATGTTTCCCCAAAGTGGCGTACAACTGTAGGGACCTATGTCCAACAATGGAGGTAGGCTGATGATGATGATGATGATGATGAGGTGTGATATGGTAGCTTTACCTCCCCTGGAAAGCGAACTCCTCTTAGTTAAGTCATATCAAAGCCTTAATTGGGCATTAATGTATTTATTTACTAGCTGTGCCCGCGGCTTCGCCCACGTTGCCCCCCATTAGGGAAGTGGGGTTTTAAAGGGGCAAAAGGTAGCCTATGTAACTCTCTATCCCTTCAACTATCTCCCCTTAAAAAATCACGTCAATTCGTCGCTCCGCAAAGAAAGACAAACATACAGACAGACACACTTTCCCGTTTAGAATATTAGTATGTATGCCAAGTTTTGCCTTCATATCAATTCAAACTTGCAGTCATTATCCTGAATTAAAGGCAACGGCCTTAGCCATTGATGCTTAAAGAGGGTTAGCAACCTCGAAGGAAACCAATAGACTGATCTGGGCTAACTTAAGCCCTGTCACATGGTCTTCGGCCATTAACTGCGACGAATGCACCAAACCGATAACTTTAATGGCATGGTCAGTACGTTAAAAGGCATTGTCTGTCAAAACAATACGTCACACGTCAAGCATCACTTGTCACTGTCACATTTGACGTGTCAAGCTCTCGTATCTTTCAGTGGAGCACAGTGCGCTGTCAGACCTTTTCATCGGCTCTGATTTGGCACGGGGCCAGCGACTTCTGCGAACCGAGACTAAGGGACGACGCAGCTACGTGCGGCGTGGCTAGCGTGGCCATGGTTTTCCAAGTGTCATTATCATCATCATCATCATCAGCCTATTGTAGTCCACTACTGGACAAAGGCCTCTCCAGTTGTTCGCCACTTAGGGCAAACATCTAGAGGATATATCCATAATCGCCGCGGGGCAGGCGGGTTGGCGATCGCAGGACGTAGCTTTTCGCTTCGGTGACCATGCTGCCCGTCATTGGTCTGTGGTATTTAGCTACGTCTTCAATTGTGGTATTGGGATAGTGTGGGTTATACCGCCACCAGTCGGTTGCCTGCGCCTCGTTAGTTGTTCGGCAGGATGCACTACGGGCAGGTGAGGTTGGCTTGGAGCGAAATGATGATAGGCCGCTTCCTTACATCCCCCAAAAGTGTAAAGTGATTTAAGAATAGATTCAAATTCTTTAATTTCAGACTGAGTGATACATACATTTTGGTATGTACTATTATATGGTTCTTTAAAACTTAGTTGCCCTTTTTGGGCCACTGTAATGTATTAATGATCGTCACAGCAATATCAATTATTCTTTTATGTTATTAAAATAATCGACAAATTCGTAGTAAGATGACTTATGCATTTTTTTCTGAGGGTGCGATAAATTCTCAAACGATCGCGAACCCCTAACCCCAAATCAAATAAGCTACCTGTAAAAGAAAATATGATTTTTAGGTATATGGACTAGGCCGCGTGCGCACATCCTTGACAGCCAACCAGCCACCATTACGTAAATGTTTCCGCGGAACCCCTACCGTCTAAGGGCGAACCCCTAGGGGTTCACGAACCCCACTTTGAGAAACCCCGATGTAGAGTAACAGTCTCGTTCAAAATAAACCGCATGGTAACCAATTTACGAGCAGCGTGATGCCCCAATGGCGTGATGTCGTGTACTACATCAGAGCTTTATAATGTGACTTTATACGTTTATAATAAGACGTGATACTACTGATATTGTAGGCCGATCGGCTATTTTCAGAGTTTACGTAGAATTAAAGCACTTACGTCTCGTCTCGACTGATCGTGGGCTTATAATGGTCTCGAGGAGACCTTTATTGTGGTGGACTATCTTTGTTCGGGACGTAAGTACTTCGAATTCAAATTTGGTCAAACAGCGGGCGCAGACGTCAGTTTAGAGTTTAAATAATACATTTCAACTGCCGTTTATTATTTTCCAGAAGTTAATAAACTACCTAGGAAATTGATCAACATACGATTCTTGCTATTTTCCGGTGACATATACAACACTTGAGTGCCAGTCGCTGTTTTAAATGACTTACTTCCTATAGTGTTGTTACATTTCATAGACAAGTATTGTAAGTGGATGCGGGTGTAAGACTCGTCAAACTCGAAATATTTCACACCTGTTTACTAATTAGTGGAAAACAAATTAGCCCGGACCTACCACGTTCAGCATTGTCATTCAATAGGCGTCGTCATTCATGAAGAGTAAACAGTATATTTCGAGATATTTCCCAAAACAAATTGGGTCTATTTACAGGTATTCTGGTATTTATTGCATCAACAAGACTAAAAATATGTCAAAATACTAATTTACAACAGAAACAGATGTTTTCACAGTAGTTTTCCCGTTCGTATCTACGGCTAAACTAAAGCTAACTCTTTGAAGTAAGTTTATCAGTTGTCTAGTACCCCATAGTACAAGCTTCGGCTTAGTTTGGGGCTAGATAGCGATGTGTGGCCCAGCGTGGTATGTCTTGGGATATTTATTTTTTATTTATTTATATATTGTGCAAATAACGGGTACCTAAAGTTAATAACTTCCACTACTTCTTTGTATACTTTCAGAATGATACCGAGAAGTGATTACTGTTTTAAAACGATGTGTTATATTTATTTATTCACGAATCGGAGACGTTACGAGCAAGCGAGAAATGCCGGCATTTTCCTTATTTACAAAACATACTTTACGACTTCTTATAAAAGTTCATACGGGATTAAACGCGTTAATAAAACTCATCTTCAGTAACATTTGATGGCAACCAATTTATCCCGGGTTCAATCCCTGCACTGGACAAACATTTGTACCTAAGAATACAAACTGACATGTTCAAATCAGTTTGTATTCTTCTGGGTGTTTGCGTTTGCAAAAAAAAGTATCTAAGTAAGTTCATCAGTTATCTAGTGCCCATAGTACAGGCTTCGGCTTAGTTTGGGGCTAGATGGCGCCTGTGGCTCAGCCTGGCATGTCTTGGAGTTATTTACATATACATATACCTAACGTCACGCCTTTCTCCCAGAGGGGTAAGCAGAGAGTGGATTTTTTTTCACTGCTGGGCCTTCCCTAAGTTTCTCCACAGCTCGCGATTATTCGCCACACTTTATTATTATTATTTATTAATTAATTATATCAAGATAATAAAATAAAGCTAAAGAGTTCTACGATGATTTTTCTGTGGTTGAGAACATTAAACAATAATAAAATATTCTGTAGCCACATAAGGCATTAAAAGATAATTACAATAATAAGTATGTAAGAATTATATTATTAATAGCAGCCCTATTATAACAATATTTAAATGAAGCTAATTTAATACTGAAGATGCATGCTTCGCCACGTGTGTATTACGCTTTAAACACATGTTTATACATGTGAATCACTGTCAATTTGAAACCCAGCTACCCACTAACTAACTAAAACCCTGCCTGGCAAATAATTAAATTTAATTCGACACAAAAAAACTGATGGACACGGGAGGGACAAATGGGAGAGATTTATAGTGTAAAAGTACGCGATCCGTTCAAAGCACGATCGTTTTCGATTTTGGTGGTAGGGGGGTGACCCTGATTCCAAAGAGCACGTGGACAAAAATTGTGCGCAAAACGTACCACAGATTGGTATAGGTTTCGAGAGAATAAGCGTAAAATTTATACAGAACATTTTTGTCTCTTTGAGAACAAAACCGTAAAAATACTTATTAATATTCCAAAACAAACATTAGCATAACAAAATGCGTCATTCCATTATCAATGATAATGATACATGTATCTGATATACATAAGTTAATTAATCATCCACTTGACAATGAAAAAAATATTATCTAATTAATGGATTCATGCAAACTGGAAAGGATTAATGAGTAACAATAGTAATTATCTATGCATGACTTTTATAAAAGACTTATTGAAATGTTTTATCATATACTTAGTTTCTTTTTTATAAGAAGAGCTTTCAGGATGACTTCACTCCACCTGATGGTAAGCGGTCGTGAGATCCAAGAGTTAGGTCAACAGGCACAATAACAAACCCATTGCGCCAGTCTCCCTCACCCTACTTAGATACAAAAATATCGTATAATTTTTAAAATATCCTTTGTGTTCAAAGCCAAAAACCTACATACTCGTACGCAGATAAATAGGTTATCTTTATATCACAACACATACTAAGACAAAGAATAACTGGATGACGTCTTGAAACTTGCTTACGGGAACAATAGTCTTCCAAGGAATCGGCAATAGCGATGTAGTTCTTACAAGGTACATATTGTAATTTTGTCAAATAATACTTTGTCAATATTCACTCGACATTGAAAGAAATGGACTTCGTAAAGAGGCTACCGTTATGTAGGTATTTTTCTGGGAAATTGGACAGATAAGAGTAACGGTTAATGAGTCCGTCTGTACCTACTGAATCGTAAAGTCGTTGAGTTAAGTGTGAGGGAAGGAGGGAAGGTGTCATTAACATGTCTGTGCTCCCAGCATCGGTTATCGTTTAACATCAAACGGGCCGCTTACTTGCTCATTTGCCAAACTTAAATAAAAAAGAACTTTACAATCGCCTTTTTGCATTCGCACATTCGTTCCATATCTTAATTACACCTAATATTGGCGTGTACGACACACAGTTCACTTTTAATTAAGTCACTCACAACATAACGGGTTCCCCCACTTCAAAACAAGGAATAATTGAGTGAGAAGTTAAGTGCTCAATTAAATTTTATCACACCTTTTTACTTAAAATCCGGAAATGTTCAAGGTTCAAACGTTTCTTCTGAGGTCATTCACCTTTGAAAACAAAATGTTGTCGTTCAATCATTATATTCATCGAGGAAGTAGGTATAAAGGGGAATTATGTCTAGTTTCATATACATTTATATTAATGAAAACAACGACATTTGAAGAGTTGTGTCTAAAGATAAACTTTTTTAATATGTTTAATCCAATTTAACAACTAAAACATAAGCTGAGTAGGTAGATAGGGATGCAAGGGAGCGACCTATCATCTCGCTCCAAGCCAACCTCAGATGCCCGTGGTGCATCCTGCCGAATAACAAACGAGGCGCTGGCAACCGACAGGTGGCGGTATAGCCATCACAATCGAAAGCTTAGCTAAATACCACAGACCGATGACGGGCAGCAGCGTCACCGGAGCGAGAGGCTACGCCCTGCAATCGCCAACCCGCCTGTTCAGCGTGGCGATTATGAATATTATCCTCCAGATGTTTGCCCTAAGTGGCGAACAACTGAGAGGCCTATGTCCAGCAGTGAACTGCAATGGGGTGATGATGAAGATACAAAATCTTCATACACAAACTTTACCTACCTGTTATCTCCGCTGATCTATTCCTGAAGAATAATTACCAGAGCCCATGAAAATGTATTGTAAAACAACCCAGACTGGTGGCGTCACTCGCGTTATCCATACGACCGGCGGTAAACACACATACACACCCACAATACATGTAGTACGTATGTCTACATTTCACACGAGATTTGGCACGGGAAACATCTGAGCACGGCAGTGTGATGTCCAAGTCTTGATAATAAAAATAAATACTCATCATCCTATTAACTCAATATCAAACTTTATGAGAGGCCTATGTCCAGCAGTGGACTGATATAGGCTGATGATGATGATGATCCTATCAACTCTACACTCATCCCATTACCCACTCACAATTTTTTACAGAAAGTTGTCATATTGAATACGACACGGAATATTTTAAATACAGATTAAGTAAATTACGATGCATTTGGCTACTTAGGTCCATTTTAGGCCGTGGTAACCGACAATTAATTGGTTTATTGTTCGCTTGGGGTCTCTTCAGCTGAGATGGAAGACCACTGCCTGCTATATGAAAAAATGTATATGGATAATTGAAACGAACCATTGACCAATACTCTTATTGTAATCAATACAGAGATCCTCTAATTAGTAAAATAAAAATGATTTATATTTTTTATTGAGAAAATCATTCAAATACCTATCGTATTATAGTGTTATTTATATTCTAAATTCACAGTTCTGAAACTTCGACTAATACGTACGTCGTGTAACGTACGCACTAATTATGAATAATATTGTCACTAGCTTTTTTATTGTTTAACTGTGGTCACTTAATATCTAGAACTACAGCGGTTTGCACACTGTTCGGCTCGCCTTTTATTTTCCTCCTCAACATTTTGTTATAGGATAAACATCGAGCAGTGCAAGTGACTTGGCGCCTTTTGTCCCGTCCTTTCGGTACACCGGTTCTCACACGTGACCGGTCATATGACGGAGCACCGGTCTGGTGGGCGGGGTCCAATCTGCGTCCCATCAATCGGGCTGTACTCGACAGCTGTTGTATTGACATTCAAACTATTTGTGGGACTCGGCTGGAACTTTGGGCTAGTACGAGTAGTTTGAAGCGCCCGACTTTTTTTATAGTAGCTCGACATAATGGCTTCCCTACGCCTGATGGAAAGAGAAAAAGAAGCCCAAGGCGGGCAAGTAACTGGACAGTTACCTGTCGGTTGCCACAACCATGCCGGCCCAACCCTCTCCCCGATGTCCGGAAACCCTACTAAGATTCGCTATGCCCTACCTCTCTTCGACCAGACTACAACTTAAAACTAGGAAAGTATACAATGGTTGCACAATTTAGGCGAACTTATCGCTATACGCGATCTGTTCTAGACAACTTTAGTAAAGAATAGCAAGATACAGACAGGTATAAACTTCATATTGATATCCGGTAAAGCACTCCCCCAAGGGGAGTGCGTTACCGGATTAAATAAAAAAAAATTACAGGCTGATGATAATGATGCTGATTGCTTTTGATTGTAGGTACTATTGAAAATTAGCTGCAGTATTATTTAATTAGTTAGTGTAAAAAATATTTTCATATCTAATGCGATAAAAATACCTACGTCATAGTAGGTTTTGCTTTTACTTGTTTATGACTAACTAGCATTGTAGACCGCAGACATGACCTCAGTATGTTTAGTTTCTCTATGGTTCGTAATTGTAATCAACGTTTCAACAAAACAATGTCGCGACGATCACATGATGCGATATATAGTTGTTTGGACTGTAGTTTTATAGTAGACTAGCTGCTGCTCGCGGCTCTGCCCGCGTGAATGTTCGTATAAAACATAGCCTATATGTTAATCTGATGTACAAACTATATTCCTGTAAAGTTTCATTAAAATCCGTTCAGTAGTTTTTGCGTGAAAGTGGAACAAACATCCATCCATCTATCCAAACAAACTTTCGCGTTTATAATATTAGTAGGAAAAACATAGTGGTGAGATGTATGTGCGAAAAAGTGTCTTAATAAATTAACTTCATAGAAATATTGTAAAAAGGGATGTAACGGGGGGACCTATCATCTTTTCGCTCCAAGCCAACCTCACCTGCCCGTGGTGCGTCCTGCCGAATAATAATCGTGGCTCTGGAAACCAACTGGTGGCGGTATAACCATCACGATTGAAGGCGTAGTTAAATACCACAGGCCGGTGACGGGAAGCAGCGTCACCGGAGTTAGGAGCTGCGCCCTGTGAACGCCAACTCGCCTGCCCAGTGCGGCGATTATGGTCAAGGCCTCCAGATGTTTGCCCAAAGTGGCAAACAGCTGGAGAGGCCTATGTCCAGCAGTGGACTACGATAGGCTGATGATGATGATGACGAATCTTCGGTCGTTTTATTAGAATTATTTTTATACATTTTGTTCCAGTCAATAGTTCCAGTGATATTTCAATACTTGTAAATGTTACGAACCGGCGGTTAAGGCAGGTGTTACATATTCATAACAAGAGGGAACGTCTATAGGTCGTCGTCGTAATAATTAAACGTATCTTGACCTTTTTGAATGTCAGTCACTTGTGTCTGGTGTGAGTATAATAATTTTATACGGTCTTAATTTCTTCGTTTGAAGTTGTTAGCTGCATAATGAGTGATTTCTGAAAAAAGAAAGCAGGTCCAACTATAACTTAATCGGTTCATTTTGACCACCCATAATCACCACCCTGGCGGATTGGCGATCGCAGGGCGTAGCTTCTCGCTCCAGTACCGCTACGTCTTAATTGTGATGGTTATACCACCACCAGTCGGTTGCCAGCGCCTCGTTTGTTATTAAGCTGGATGTACCACGGGCAGGTGAGGTTGGCCTGGAGCGATAATATGATAGCTGCTACCTTACATACAATATTGTCATTGGGAGTGGGTTAAGTCGTCCAGCTGTGGACGCTTGCAGGCTGATGATGAAGAATAAATATATGTTCTATTTCTACCTCATTACAAAGATAACAAGTTAGACGAAACTTCTTAAAAATTGCTGTTACTAAGTGGATTATGGTATCGATAGCAGCATAAATACATCGAACAAACTTCACACATATACACTGTTACGATCATAGCAACACCGAACATTAATATAACCCATTACCCATACAACTTCTCATGACTTTACAGATTCTGGGAAGTTTTTTTCGTCACAGTCTATAAATCAGAGTCACATCAGAGGAACTCAGGACCTTGGTTTTGTCAAATTTAACGACGTACAATCTGTCAGATGTAGATGAATACAGGGTGTCTTTTACTAGAACATGTAAATTTGGTTTCAAATAGCAAAAATCTGTGTATTTTCTTAGTTGCACTTTCTTATTAGGTTGCATTAGGAAATCAAATTGATTTGAAGCACAAAATACTTGCGAGAGTCAGCGGCTTAGTGGTTTAGGCCGTTTGCAGATTTTGACAGATTTTGTTAAAAACGGACGGTTAAAAAAAAAAATAATATCATTAATATTGATGGTGCTTTCTGATGCTTTGTATAAACTAGGTATATACCTGGGACGAGTAGGAATAAAGCGAATAGGTGTGCATATGTGCGAACATAGTGGGAACGGCTTTTACGGCTGAACTATGAAACTCATTGCCGGGCTCCTTGTTCCAGTGAGAGATATGAACCGCGTACCACTGGGTTCCATCTCTTATCATCAGGTGAATTGCTGTCAGGATTACATACATATTAAATTAAAAGAAAAAACAATTATTTAGTTAAAATTAACCCTTTTCGACGAGTTGCCAAACATAAGTAAACAACACATCTGTTTGTACTAGTATATAGGAACTATAATGTAGGTATTATGTGTACCTACATAGTTTACGAAAAAGTAAATAAGTAAGTTTATCCTGTAATCTTAGTCTATAAACCGTATTCTGCTTTGTTCGGGACTTTGTTGCTTTGTGGTTATAAATGTCCTATGATTGTAGTACCTTCGTGATTTTGTTACCCATAACACAAGTGCTCAAGCTATTTTTTTATTATTTGCGATGCGAACAATGTATGTTATGTAGTGTGGTATTAATATTTCACTAGGTATTATACTGTAAGTGTATTAGGACTAGCTCGATGGCGCATTTGGAAGTGATCCCTGCGCTCTGAGCTAAGGGTCGTGGGTTCAAACATTTGTGTTCATGAAGATGTCTGTTTGTATTGGTCTGGGTGTTTTCTGTGTATGATATGTATTTATTTACAAAAAAAATGTATCTAAGTAAGTTTATCAGTTGTATAGTACCCATAGTACAATCTTCGGCTTAGCTTGGGGCTAGGTGGCGCTATGTGGTCCAGCGTGGCATGTCTTGGGTTATTTAAATTTAAATTAATCTACTCACCCTGTATTACCCAATCTGGCACTTGTCCACCGGGAGCCGGCGACGGCCCGTCTGATAGCCTCCTCGTAAATTAACTGGAGCTCGCACCTACGGATAATAAAAATAGTGACACTTCGTTCGTTAGGACCGCTTGTAAAATTATGAGCGAGGCGGGACTTTCCGTGTGACCGAACATCAAGATATAAATAAAAGTTTATGTTTTAGGTAGAAGGTAGTGTAAGCTAACTTCCTAACACTGGCTACTATGACATTGTATAATCATCATCACCATCAGCCTAATGCAGTCCACTGCTGGACGTAGGCCTCTCCAGGTGTTCGCTACTTTCCTAAGTAAAGGACAAACATCTAGAGGCTATACCCATAATCGCGACGCTGGGCAAGCGGGTTGGCGATCGCAGGGCGTATCTTCTCGCTCCGGTGACGCTGCTGCCCGTTATCAGCCTTAAATTGTGATGGTTATACCGCCACCAGTTGGTTGCCAGCGCCTCGTTTGTTATTCGGCAGAATGCACCACGGGCAAGTGAGGTTGGCTTGGAGGGAAAAGATGATAGGTCACTCCCTTACATCCCTGTATAATGTCTTGACAAAAAAACCCACCATCAGCTTTTGGACCCGACCCGGTATTCAAACTCAGTTCCTGTTGGTCTTTCAGCGGAGTCCACTGTAAAGAGCAGTCTATTAATACAAGATGGCGGATACTCTCACCTCGGGTTACTGGAGAGAGATCTAGCTTAAAATATCTGTTGATCGAATCAGGCGCACCGATGCACGTGATGTTGATATTTCCTCACCATTTTTAGGGTTCTGTGGTCAAATTTAACATAATTTAAAGGTTGGGTATATAGGGTACTTCGATCCCTCTAAGAATTTTGATATCGTCGTAACTAAACGCTCTGGTGAGGACTAGGGCGTTCTTGGTCGTGACTATCTTTTTTTTAAAGCCGAGATCGCCATTGCATGTAAACCCTATGTACATAGGTAACTAGGGTACCTGGGTATACTTCCAGGTATCTAAAGAGGCTTTCTCCTATTCAGCGCTGAATACCCACTACCCACTTCTCGAGGGGCTACGGGGCGCTTGTAGCGAACCTCCGCCGAACAGTGCCCTCCTCTGTGCCGTAAAACAGGTGTCCTCGTCCCATATGCTCTTTTTTTTTATCTAGGAGACTAATTAAAAAGTCATTCACCATCATGCATCATAAGTATAATTTTTTTTTTATAGTGGCTTGACATAATGGCTTCCCTACGCC
The DNA here is from genome assembly GCA_031163375.1 of Conogethes punctiferalis. Taxonomy (NCBI): domain Eukaryota; kingdom Metazoa; phylum Arthropoda; class Insecta; order Lepidoptera; family Crambidae; genus Conogethes; species Conogethes punctiferalis. The sequence continues at coordinate 3,425,216 of CM062096.1, read as the reverse complement.
TGATGGAAAACGAGAGAGAAGCCCACGTCGCTGTGACAACGGGCAAGTAACTGGTCAGTTTCCTGTCAGTTGCCACCGCCATGCCGGCCCAACCCTAACCCCCCACGAGCTCCGGAAACCCTACTCACCGGCAGAAACACGACCCAGAGGTCATTTGACTGCGGTATTCTATAGGGTGGAGGTCCTTATATCACACAACATCACATACATTGCTTCGATCCCAAAGTAAGTAGCTTAAGCACTTGTGTTATGACAACGAACGAAGGTAGGTACCACAAATAAATACAAATATAAACACCCAGACACGGAACAAACACAAGAGTACATCACACGAATGTTTGTTCCGGGTGGGAATCGAATCCACGACCCTTGGTTCAGAAGGCAGGGGTCACTACCGATTGAGCCACCGAGCCAGTCCTATACTAGTCGTCGTTGTGCCGCCAAGCGCTCCCACTGAGGACTCCAAGTTAAATCTCTTCTTGTAGCCCTTTTCAATGTCCTTGTAATAAAGTATACTACTTCGAATGTGCTACTTTCCTATACGGGACCATTTCAAATGAACACACACCAACTTGACCATTTTTTCGGTTTAAAACCAACGTTTTGCGTCAGCGTTTACATTGATCTCCGAGATTCGCAGAAGTGCGGTGTAAAAACGTACCGCCTTAAGTGAATCGCGCTTATGACGCAAAAAGCACTTTGTAAAAGCCAAATTATTTATGAATCACTGAGAATATAATTTTCCGGCTCTTTTGAAATCAAACGGTGTAATTTTATTTTATTTTTACAACGTTAAGGGATGGTTGGATCCGCATCTGTTAGCAAAACTTGTTATCATAGGCTATCTATATAAAAATATCACGCGTACGACAAATACGAGTACTACTGTGTGAAAATCTATTGGCGTTGTATTTTTGTCATCATCATCTTCAGCCTCTCGATCCTGGGTATTTTGCATCCAGGGTTTGTGAAAATTGTTGTCTGCCAAAAGTGTCATCAACTCCAGAACTTATTCTATTTCAACAACCCCAACGGTTATCGGTTTTGTCTATCACACGGGCATTAATTACCGACGTAAAAAACCTTTCCACAACCTTTTTGGAAGGACTCTACTTATACTGTAGTATCGGGCGAGAGTTTCCTCGTGGAGTTCATTCCATAGACCGAGTGTGCTTGGCAAAGTTTTTATTGAAATGAACAGTGCCCGACCAATAAGGACTAAGTTTTCACTAATTTATTGTGCATTAAGATTAATTAAATACAAAACATTGGCATTGGCATTGTAAAGCTGATTCCCCTGACAAAGAATCGAACAGATTACTAACCAGACTGTGTGGCGTCCTCTTTAATTCAATATACGAGTAGACATGTTTGATGACGCACATACGAGTATTATATTTGAATCATCTGGAGATATTTTCCAGACGCTACGCTATCTCGATTTCTCGGGAAGTCGAGACTTGTGGTCTGATTGGCAGAAATGATTTATGGTAGTAAATCATTTGTACCGCAGTGAGAATTAAATGAGCTAGATTTTCAATCAACGCTATCTCTAAGGATACTAGTCTGCGCAGTTTTTCTCTCCCTAAGACTACCACTATAGCCAAGGCAATGATTGTCATTATCACCCAGATTGCGGGGGAGCGGAAGACCCTCGCAATTAGGCAAAGTCAAGCTAAATACTGTGGGTACTCTCTGATGGGGCTCGAGCCTTGGTTCAGGGCTTTAATGAATCTCTATGAACGCTGTTTCAGGAGAGGATGCATCCTGCTGCTGGACGCGGAAGCTAAGGGGCGAAGCAACGCAGGACCCGGCCTTCAGTGACAGAACGATAGAGGTAGTGTTATGTGTCGCGGCGAGCTGGTCAGCCATTATCATAAGGAGCGTGATAGGGTAGGGTTCAAGGGTCATTGTCCAGGAGAATGTAATAGGCGACGCTTCCTATGGAGGGCTACTGAAGGGACACGGAAGGCTCTCAGCCTCTCACCCCAACTCGATAAATTAATGCATATTTGGCAACAATTGATTTCAAAGTCTCATCCTGGAGTAACAGATTCCACCCCATTTAAAACCCAACGTCTTTCCCGGGTGTACCGCAAGGCTTCCTCCTCGCACCAAATTTCCTTTTTCCAATAAAAAGGAGTATTAATCTAAACAGTACATCGCCCCCAGATGTCTGGTCCCAATTTCCTGAAAGACGTCAGAGCCTAGAGGCCACTCGAATCAAAATAACCGGCGAGACAGCGCGGCTGCCCTTTCGATTCAATGCAGATTGGTCGGTGACGCAAATAAGACTCTGGAGCTTCGGCTATCAATATAGCCGGGAGATATAAATAATGCATGCGCCTTGCAGATTTGATTCAGTTCTACACGGGTGAACGGAACCTTCATATGTAGAGAGAGTAAATTATAGCAATAACGTTACCTGAACATCTGCAAATAACATTTTGTTGGAAATAGACTGCTATTAGATTCTTTAAACGATTTCGCATCGTATAAACGAGGCCTTAATTTCGAAACAAAGCTGCTATTAACTAATGCGTTCAGGAAGATGTCTTTCGGAAAGATTCTCGATCGTGCATTCATATATTCCATCGCATTGTCAAATTTTTCCTAGCTTAAGAGCCCTCGGAAAAGATTTCGACGAGAATTGACAAATTTTAATAGGAAGAACGACCGGAATATTTCCTTTCGAATCTTTAGCTTCTGAGAGAGATCTTTCTTTCTGAAAGCATTTGCTCTGCCCTGCACAGGTGGTTAGTGTGAATTGTCTGGTGCATTTATTTACTTACTTTTCATCATCTTTTAAAAGTCCACTGCTGGACATAGGTCTCCCCAATGACAATTTAAAGGGATTTGCAGTAGTCACCACGGTTGGTAGGTGTGTTGTATTCCCTTAGTTTTCTACGACGCCCACAGGATGAGATACTTACTTATACCCACTTTATAATCAGTCGTATTAAAGAGCTATAAAATTAAAAAAGCAACATTAAAAACAAGATTAAAAATACAATCTCACACTTTCAGTTTTAAAATAATCTCATCATATCCTATATTTGATCTATCCTAAATAAATCTGACTATTATTTAGAAGATGATATGCCACTTTAAAGATAAGCTCGTGGCGTTGAACAAACAACCCATCACATTTCTACTTGGCAACCAGATAAGTTTGGCAGACATCTTGTAAACACTAAACTTTATTTATCAAATGTTAAACAGTGTTGTATAAATAGGCGGCTTAATAGGCCTGCTTCACTGGGATGCCATAGCATTTAATCCCATTCTCATCCACGGGGATGAGCTACTTCTACTATGTAGCAATTGCAGCCTCAAGACCAATAGACTCCAAAAATTATTTCCGGATTTTTCTGTCAAGAAATTATTTATGAAGTACTGAGGTGTATTTTCGATCAAGTCGAAATAGCGTCCTATCTGATCATGACCTGTGTTAGCATACTCATTTAATATGTCTTTATTTACAGAAAAACTATCATAGTAGGTAAGTTTAACAAGTACCTTAATACAAGCTTCGGCTTAGTTGGGGTCTTAAATTCTAGCGCTGTATGCAGCGTGGCGTAACTTGGATTTTTTATTTCCATGAATATGCCTACGGTTTTAGAACTTCAATCCGTAGATCAAAGGCTGGGGTCTTAAATTCTAGCGCTGTATGCAGCGTGGCGTATCTTGGATTTTTTATTTCCATGAATATGCCTACGGTTTTAGAACTTCAATCCGTAGATCAAAGGCAGTTCCTAGACTATATGAGATACCGAAATCAAAATTAGGAAGATCTCCATGCAGTCCCAGTGTGACAGATCCCGAAACGCACTTTGTTTTGCCCGAAATGATGTCACATGATGCAAGTTTCGGAGCCGCGACAACGGCGAATTGTGTTTCTGGGTCATGTTTAACAAGTTTTTCACTGGATTAAGGGAAGTGTCGTAACGGAATGCGTACCTGGAACGACATTCGGGAGAGATAATATAAATTATACGGGTAAATGTCTCCCAGTTGCGTTTCGAAACATACTGAGTCGGTTTAACAGGAAAATTTGTTGTTTCATCGCGGGTTTTCGCGAGATTTTTTTTAAAATTTTGTCGAGAGAAGTGGTGTTTATTATTTCGGGAGGTTTAACCTAAAAAGTGACCTACTTTCTTATAGTGCCTCGTCAACTGCATCCTGTCTGATGTTAAGCAAGAACGATATAATCCATCAAATGGAGCGAGTCCCACGAGCTCTGGAGACCCTACTCACCGACAGAAACACGACCCGGAGCCACAATTCGAGCCAAGATTCGCTATGGCCTATGGCTTATGCCCTACCTTTCTTAAATGACGAATGACGATTAGCACAAGATTGCGGACATGAGCTGGAAGCAAGACCCCAGGATCGTAAATGGCGAACAATTGCAGAGGCCTATGTCCAGCAGTGGACTATGATAGGCTGATTTTTTTCTCCCTGAATGACTACGATGATAGCCAAGGCGGCCGTGTCATCATCACCGAAGTACGGAGAGTGGAACCCTAGGAAAGTTAAGCTACAGAGTTAAGGGCGCCCTCTAATAGGTCTCGAACCTAGGCTTAGGACGTTGCTGGAAGGGTGATAGGTAGATACACTACAGACGTTGTTTTGAGGAGAGACGCGCGACCGGTTGCGGGCCGGTCTTCCGAACGGGAACGATATATTGATGACGAAACTAGTCTGTTATACAGTGTGCATGATACAGGTGTGTGACTAGCCTGCAGTAACAGCCATTGTTCAACCCGCCATTGTCTCGCTCTATTTACACCGGCACAATACTGAGATAAGCCGGACAATTTACGAAAATGATACACAAACATATTGAGTTTAGGTACAGGTAATGAATGTGAATTCTATTGTGATCTGTTGGAATGTGAGTTGTCTCTTCTGTCACTACTGGTCCGGGGAGGGCAGATACCCCTACCCCCGGGCACACTACCACCTTTTTTTATAGAGGGGAATGCATTAAGCACCGTCATTCCACCTCCGGAGGGAGTGACATGAGGAAAGGTTATGGTAAACACACTAATAGAGATGTAAGGGAGCAGGGATCATCTTTTCGCTCCAAGCCAACCTCACCTGCACGTAGTGCATTCCGCCGGACAACAAACGAGGCGCTGGCAACTGACTGATGGCGGTATAACCATCAAAATTAAAGGCGTAGCTAAACACCTAAGACCGATGACGGGCAGCAGCGTCACCGAAGCGTGAAGCTACACCCTGCGATCGCATACCCGCCTGCCCAGCGTGGCGATAACCTCCAGATGTTTGCCCTAAGTGGGGAACAACTGGAGAGGCCTATGTCCAGCAGTGGACTGCAAATGATGAAACACACTAAGGGTATATAAGGTAACACTGTTCCTTGAATGCCCACTTATCACCTCTTGAAGTCCGGCTCAATATCTAGCAAGAAAATTACTGCAGACAGTTTATCACCACTTCTAATAAATGTCGCTGATTTAATCTATTAAATTTATATTACCTTATCAGTGCACTACAAACAGTGAATGTTATAACATTTTGCCGAACAGTGCCTACGTTCTACGTTCTAAGAATAAATGAGCATATAAATATACGCTGTAAATAATAATATGACAACTGATTAAACATTTGCGATTAACAGGCAAATGTGAAGAGGACATCCTATATACTCGTAGTACTGTATTATGGGGGATCTTCCTCAAACAATTTTGAACCAAGTGGCTAAGGCATAGAGTGCATTATTTAGACTATTGTAAAGAAATTAATAACCATGACCAATGGGAAAATTTCACCAGCGCCTCGTTTGTATTTAGCAGGATGCACCACGGGCAGGTGAGGTTAGCTTAAATGGAGCAAAAAGATGATAGGCCGCTCCCTCATCGTCAATCTATCATCTTTTAAATATCAGTGCCATGTCAAAATGAACCAATTACGTAACAGTTAGACCTCCTTTTATGTGATGCCATCTGGTGGATTTCTTTTTTCAGAAAACCCTCATTGTTATTTTATCGCGTTCTACCGCGTCCTATTGTAACCATTTAATTTTACACAATGCTATGTCATTCGAGCTACTCTGCTACAAACGGTTTGTGCTCGCTACGATGCATAAGCGGCTCAGTTACAGTCACGCCACAGTCTAACACCAAAACAGTGAAGATTTTTAACAGCACAACATGTTTCCTTATGGCTACAGATTTTGTACAACTTATTGTATCGATTTTATTCGCCTTAAGAATACGTAAGGCGCATTCTGTCTACATCTCAGCTTGTTATATGCGTCAACTGTCCTGATCAACCCTGATCTGCACCGCCTTGCTTTGCCCTACCCTGCTCTGTCTGCTTTGCCCTGTCCTGCTCTGATCTGCTCTGCCCTGCAGGCAGGGCAGGCCTTCTCTGATTGCTCGTTTGCCACATGTAGCAAATAGAAAATATGATATATCACTGCTATCAACTGCAGTATATGAACTTCATACGATATTGCAATTACCTGCCGGCTGCCAGCTTGTTTACATAACAGAGTAATTCTCTGGGAAATACTCGATATACAAGGATAGCCGACGAGGTGGCGTACATTGTAATTGTAATGTACGTATGCAATAGGGAATATGCATTAAAAAATATTTTAGTATATTTTGTAGTAGATTTACTGACTTATCATCAAAATATACACCTATTCAATCCGGCGTTCTATGGGCCATAGGGACCTGTTTTAGAAGATACCTAATCTTTGTTAAGTTTAGGTTCTTTTTATACATACATTTTATGTAAATTCCTACGTACCTACTCGTAAGTTCTCGCAATAAATAAGGTCAACATCAACATGATCAGCCTATTGCAGTTCACTGCTCGCCACTTAGGGCAAACATCTGGAGGATATACCCATAATCGCCACGCTGCCGCTGGGCAGGCGGGTTGGAGATAGCAGGGGGTAGGTTCTCGCTCCGGTGACGCTGCTGCCCGTCATCGGTCTGTGCGCTGTGGTACACGGGCAGGTGAGATTGGATTGGAGCGAAAAGATAATAGGCCAACTTACCTACATCAAAATGTGCGTGAGTGAACACAAAAACAGCTGACGTCTCTGAATAAGTGCAGGTTGATAGACTTCACACCACCTGATATTTTTTTTACGGGTGTCCAGGTTTTCTCCTAATGTTTCCCTCACTAAATGCGTCGAATACACATACGTGTGATTTTCAAATTCAAAAACTTATTGGTACGTCCAAACACAAATGTCCAGTACATGAATGTTTGTCCTGGGTGAGGATCGAATCCACGACCCTTGGTTTAGAACGAAGAGGTCACACTCATTACCAAATGAGCCACCGGGCCAGTCAAATGGTTGTTGTTTGGAGCAATAACAATTTGTGGCACTGCCCGGGATTCAAACCCGGGACCTCTCGGTAGTAAGGTGCCACCTGCGACCGCTAGACCAATGAGGCAATGTATAAGTTAATTAAATCCACCTATATTCGTGGCGTTCATTATTTAAAATATGATCGTTACATTTCTTACATCATTTTAATACTTTAGTTAGATTTAGTTTGAGTGCCTATTAAAATACTTTTTATTACTTTTCATCATATATTGCATAACCAAACAAACCAATACACACTACGCAACCATTGGCATTTTAGTTCTAAACCATAAAATATGTGATTGTACGTTATTAGTTTCTAAAACAAATGGTACTCAAATAAAATAGTAAATTACTTACCCTGATGTTGACCTGGAGATGACTACCAGCCTTTTTCTTTACGTCAGGAATGACTTGATGAATTACACCAGAGTACTAATTACGATACACTTGGGTTATATCGGTAGTGCGCTACGAACGCTCATCTGAGGAGGGATACCGCGGTGGTATTGTAAGCCCTAATACCGCAGGGCACATGACTATCACAAGCGTTATGGCTAACGTACTAAATATTTAGAAAAAGAAATTAACATTAAAAATACACTTCATATTTGATGATATAGTTATCAACTGTTAAGAATTCTGACAAGAATGTTTTGGCAAGTGGGCGTCATTGACATGTCATGACAAAAAAGTCAAAATTTGCCGCCCAAAGTCACACTTGTGAGGTCAGGCGTTAGTTCCGATTTCAAATATCCTTTAAATTACCGTCTATTTTTTCAATATTATCGAAGGTCATTAAATGAGTATTTTAAAGTAGGTGTACACAAAGGTGACAGTTTCTTTTTTAAATAAAATTTTTTGGCGATAGATTGCGAAGTTTCAAGGGACTTCAGGGTGGCGTGTGCCCAGCAGTGGGATGTAGGCTATATAAAAAAAAATCAAAAACAAGTTTTCAACGCAAAAGAAGAATGTTAGCTGAATAGAAAGAGATTTTTGCGTCTAGAAAGCCTCCCAAACCTTCCGGTCTCGTGATTTCATTTTCATCGATCGGTGAACGCCCTTGGGACTTCCAATATCGATCTCTAGCAATAAACGAAGATTGAGTTCAATAAAACGTATGTTTTATTGCCAGAATGATGAAACACCACGTGGTTTTCCAACGATGCGTCTTACATCACCCCGTGTGAAGTGAAATTTATTGTCATTGTAGCACGATGGTCCCGCGTGTTCCCAGCCGCTCAATAGAAATTGATTGATCACATGCCATCGGTATTTGTAGTTCGTCAATTATGTGCAATCATTGTTTAGACAACCACTTTGGCCCTCTTGGTATGCAGATTAATGGGTAGGTTAATATAGCGTATGGTTTTTAATGATGGTTTGTCAGAACGGAGTGATATCGATTCAGTTGTCATGGTAGGTATAGGTATAGTTCACATATATTTAATAGGTACCTATGGGTAGGAATTTGGAATATGTTTGTGATGAACCAAAGGTCGTGGGTTCGATCCCCACCATACAAACATAGTGTTAATGTGAAAAATATTGTATTTGTTCCGTGTTAAGTGATTGTTTGTATTTTATGTAGGATATTTTTAATATCTTTGTTGTTCAGCCAAGCTACTCTCACTTCGGTATGCTGCCGTCATACGGAAGAAGGGCGCTTCTACATAAAGTTGAAAACGGAGAAAAAAAATGTTTAGTGATTTTAAAATTAAAAACGTTGCTGTCTTGCAGAATATTGATATTTTAATAAATTTTCAATTGAAAAACTTGTATACTAACGTAAGCTATCAGGACATATGAATTAAATTAAATTAATTAAATATTATTTAATGAAAAAACGCAATTTTCCCTTTCTTCTTAGTAAAAAAAATCCAAATAAAACCGCAATACTTCATTGAAAAGGCGTATCTGGCTAGATACGTCTTTTCAACGTAGTGTATTCTCGAAACGTCTTTTCATTGTATCATAATGAGATTCAGGCTAAATAGAAAAGGGCGTATTTAGCCATTTACTGCTTTTTTACTAAGTATTGCAACACCAATATTAAGACAATCTCACTAATATAACAAACGCGAAAGTTTTTTTGTATGGAACGATAGATAGGTGGATGGATGTTTGTTACTCTGTCATGCAAAAACTCCTTAACGGATTTTAATGAAACTTTGCAGGAATTTATTTATTTATTTATTTAAACTTTATTGCACAATAAAAAGAGTGTACAAAAGGCGGACTTAATGCCGCATAGGCATTCTCTACCAGTCAACCATTGGGCTAAGCAGAAATAAATGTAGGTAGTGTGCTGCAGAGTTCGATAAAAATTAAACAAAAAATACAAAAAATACTTAAATAAATACATACATATTATAAAGTTATAGGAATATAGTTTGTGATAAATAAAGAAACTCTTTATTGCACAAACAACATAATAAGTACAACTTAGGCGGTCTTATGGCTTGTAGCATTGTATATCGGAGCATAGGTATACGCAACTAGGGTTGCGTACACCTTTTTGATTTCATTAAAAACCGTTTCATTATATCATTAGTCTATTGCTTAGAAAAATGTGTGATGACACGTCCTTCATAAGCCTTACTTTGTAAATATATAAAGTAATCATGTTTTTACTTGCTATTTAAAATAATATCAGTTGATTTAACAGTATACATCCCCATTCCCCAAGATACTATTGCGCAAACAGTGAAATAAATGATGTGTGTAACTTACTTACTATCAGAATGAAATTCTTCGTATCGTGAAAAAGTAGAGCTGAAAATGATGACTAACGTACACTACTTACAAACACAACCACCGAGGTTGCAATGCATTATTTAGCAATAAATTACACTACATACAGGAATTGTGTACAGTCAAAATAAGTCTACCGGAATCTGTTAATGAATCACAGTTTAATAAAGATTTAGATCTTTTGATAATGTGATCTCAGGATCAAAAAAAATCTTACCGCACTCTCAGAAGGTCCGAGAAATATGAGAACAATTGTCTAGATCGACAAAAACTGCGATCAGCGTATGCATGCATAGTAAGTATATTTCTAATACAAAGTTATAATTAATTTCTTTACTTGATATTTTACATTTGAGCTTAAATATGCAATTCGGAAGAAAAAAAACGCTATGAACTGATTAGAGATTCATTGTTTGGTCGGCGTGATAAGTAAATGTTTAATAATTGTAGCTTTAATAGGTGATTAATAAAAAAAGTCTTCACAGCATCGCCTTTGGGACGCTTAGTTCTAATGATATAATGAAAAATCAAATTAGAAACGATTTTTACAGCATCGTTCCTGAAAATACTCTCATTAAGACCCAAATTCTACTTAAGAATTGGTATTAGGTAGAACAGGTCATGGGGGTGTTGTAATTTATTAGAAGATGCGAATTTTTCTATGGATTCTTGTTCTTGAAGGTACATAGGTAATCCGTATAAAACACGGAATTATAAAAATCAAGATAGGCGTCAATGATAATGTTTTCCTTGGAAGACGTAGGGAAAATCAGATCTGAAGTAGACTGCTGAGAAGATACCATTTAGGTACCATTGACTTTATTTTTGAACTTCGTGAAAGTCTTTTCCTATCAGTCATGATGTCGTTAACATGGCTCAGAGAGCCGCGCGCTCGTGGTTAAGTATCTGGACGAAACTGATGAAATATGTTCTTTACCGCAGCTCCCACTTCACCACGCACACACATAAATACTAAGTAGAAGAGACGCTACTACCTCATACGCCTTACCGATTTATATTAAAACTAAGTAGGAAAGACGCTATTGCCACATACGCCTTACGGATTTATGTTAATACTAAGTAGAAAAGACGCTACTGCCACATACGCCTTACCGATTAATGTTAATACTTAGATGGTAAGACGTATCTACTCAGATGCGTCTTTTCTTCTTAGTATTATGTAGTTACGCCATTTCAACCTATGAACATTAATATATTTTATAAACGAATAAGACGCTTCTACGTAGTTACGCCTTTTCATCTAAGTATAGTACAGATACGTCTTTTCAATTTAGTGGTCCACCAGAATTTTTGTAGATAAGTCCTTTTTCGTTGTTAATAACAGCAAAAGTATAAGGTTTTTTCAAAATTTAAAAATACTGGTCGATGCGTCTTTTTCTGGTGATTCCGAATCACTATATAACTCAATTTTGACAAAAGTGTTAGATGCGCCCTTTTTCGGTATGACGGCAGTATGTATGTGACGTATCTGAACGACGTATACGCATCCTGCTGAATAACAAACGAGGCTCAGCCAACCGACTGGTGGCGGTATAACCATCACGATTAAAGGCGTACAAGTTTTTCCAAAGTGGCGAACAACTGGAGAGGCCTATGTCGAGCAGTGGACCGCGATAGGCTGATGATGATGAATCTCTCATAGTCTCTCATATGATAAACACAAAAGCGTCCTTTTTTCAGTATGTTTTAATGAAACCACAGCATCACTATTCTCCCAATGAGTCATCGAGCCTTAATTGAGGGATCCAATCGCGTCAACAGTTCCCAGAGTTGTTTGAACACTTCAATTAGTAGTGGTGGGTGACTCACGCACATTACGGCTCTGGGTCACGGGGGGGCTAAGCAAACGTTACAGATAGGGGGATAGATTACCCAACCCCTAAGTTGTCTTTCCCATTTTCACCCCATAGGCTCAGCCCACGGTAACAGTGGATAAGCAGTATTTAATAGACCTTACTCCGTTGACTCAATATTATAATGCATGCATCAACTTCAGAACTATCGACTCTTTTAGAGATTGTCATCATTTATTATTACTGTAGATGCACAAATATAAAATTAATAGTTTATTCAATCATAAGCTAAGTTCAATATGATTACTTACTCATACAGATAGTCAAATTTGCGAACGGAAGAATATTTGGCCGTGTAGACGGAGCCGTAGTATCGCTGCATTAGTCCCGCCCAATGGAAGGCTAGGCTATAGGAGGTATCATCATCATCATCATCATGATCATCATCAGCATGTACACGTCCACTGCTGGATATAGGTTTGCAGATCAAGTACCTATTAGATAAAGGTTGGAAGCCACTAAACCATCATATTTATCCCCTCTTTCCCATATCGCTGTACAGTACAAGCATTACAGCTTCCTACTCATATCTAACAGCGGTCTGCAGGATTGTTGCCAAGAAAACGTCAAAACATTCCCTCGCAGACAGGGATTCGTCCCTGACGCGTCGTAGGAAGCTGTTTGACACTCCAATCGAGGTTTATTTACAAAACGTATGGCCACTGCAAACAATTGTTCTTTCCCCTCGGGTTACTGCGTTGTACGAATTTTCCGTTGTTTTCTGGCTGTCTTGGGCGAAATTGTTAGGCTGAGAACTGACGGAGCGATTGTTTGCCGCGATCACTTTTATGATTACTTCAGTAACGTGAACCTTAAGGCCTGCGAACGTGGCTCACACAGAGTAGTTCTATTTTTTTTTATGCAAGAGGCGGCAGACGAGCAATGTGATGCCTGATGGTAAGCAGTCGACACCGCCCATGGACACCCGCAACTCAAATCGAGTTTAGGGTCGCTGCCGGCCTTTTAAAATAGGAGTACGCTCGTTTCTTGAAGGCTCTTTCTAGACATTTAGGTATCTGTCGGATGTTTAATGGTCAAGTCGTACACCAATAACTATGATAATAAAGAAATCGTAGTAAGGAACCTTAGACTTGGCACCACTTTGTTTAGATTTCATTACTTTATAGAGATAAACAAGTTTCAATGAACAATGTTTGGTGGGATCTACTTTACAAATGAATGGGTATAGTAAACAGGCCAGCAAGCTTCGAAGATCTTTACAGATGAAACGTTTTTACTCGTACGTTTTGCAGTCACAATGGAAATTCTAGTTAGGTATATCTAGATTAATATAGCAAGATTTCAAAACGTATTATTAAAGATACTATTAACCGACTCTTTTTTCAATTTGCTAAAACTCTGTAAATGTCGTTTTTACGGGTTACTGCTAAACAAGACTACTATTATTATTTTCTGTAGTTTATCCCTGTAGTATAGTCGTTTCAGGATATAGCGGGAATTTCAAAACTTCAGAGCTTGACAACCTTCGATTGACAGATACGAATTAGTTCTCGAATTTCAAAAAATTTGTTTGCCGCCACGTGCAAAAGTTTCCAAAAAGTACCGTCGCAATGAATCGGTTAAGGTACCTACTCATATTGGGATTCATGGTTCATCGTTCAGAGATCAACTAATATCCATAACGTCATACAGAAGTAGAAAAACGCTAAGTGAGTTCTCAGCCTTAGTCGAAATAGAATTTATTGCACCTAAAATGTTGTTTATGGCTCTCATTTTGGTATACATTTGTATATAAGCTATTTCATTAGTTCTTATCTAAAAGAAACGCAGTGTCAGTCACCCTCAAGCAATGTGGATGGACGAGAGAAAGACATGTCGTAGCGATCAAGAAACACCGCGTCTAGAGTTTGCATGTATATTACCACTGAAAATTAAGTATCTAGAGAGATATCCTGGTCTCCGCTCAACAGCAAGCAAAGGGATACTATAGTATCATTGTAATAGGTACTATAAAAAAGTGATGAAAGGATATTTAAAGGAAGAGCCGAGTTCTCTTAGATATATCTTTCTTTAAACGTGCTACAGAAAGACGTCCCGTCACGCTATGCAGCGAACTGGCTATGTTTACGTGTCACGATATTCTTGAATCTAGGTCTGACAAATCTAGGCAATACATAATAAATCTAAGCAATACGTAATGTGAGTTTTGTGTGACGGTAAGCGGTAACGCTAAGCTGTAGTCCTGCTCATCCATAGCCACAACCAGTCTAGCAAGAGTGCCCGACTAAACATAAGGGTGTTTTGTGTTCACTACGACATGTCCTTTAAGAGCGCGCATACAGAATTCGACGTATTTGCGGCGAAACTGGTATTTTCGGACGAGCTATTATCATACAAAACGATTTTTTTTAAATAAGAAACATAGTTTTTTATATAGATAAAGTCTTCAAGCAGTGCGTAGGCTAGATAAAATACAACATTTACTAGTATATTTTTGTCAATCAAAGATCTCCCGTAAGCCGATTCGCAAAAATGCGAGTCAGAGTCAATTTCGAAAGTCTTAATATCAATTGCATTACATACATATGTTTCAAATATATGTTTATACAATAGCTTATATGGTCTTTTAGTGCACTAGATAAAAAAACTTTCAAAAATGTGTTATTAAATTGCCCAAAATAATTTTTCAAAATAAGCTCAATTCACACTTTTCAACAGTGTTTTTCTAGTAGAAAACACTGTTTCTTTTAGTTGAAATTTTGTGTAAATGTAAAAGAAGTGTTTCTTAAGTGCACTAAATTTTTATTTTATTAATATTCTATGCCTGTTATTTTATACGATTTTTTTAAAAGTGACTATAAAGCCACGCGCGCGACCCTTGCCGATTCAGTCCAAATCGGGTCATCCCAGAGGGAGGACGTGCCGCTCGCTGCTCCGCTCACGCACACATACGCACAACCACTTTTATGAGCGTATACCGCTCTGCGCGAGTGCAACTCCACGAGTTTGATACTTTGTAATATTATTTTTGTATGGAAAATTTATTAAGTTAAAATAATGTACTAAATTAATGAAATGATTTAATGTTTAATCATGAGTATCAAATACAAACATCAGGATTATTATAATTATTATTATCTACAACCACATTTGCTAAATATTTCAAAAAATTAATATGATATTTGTTTATTAGTTCACTAATGAAGTTACAAAGTAAGGCTATTCCAATGATTATTATTATGCTCGTTAACATCAATGGTCAGAAACAACTTCCATGAAGAAACTGATAAGGAGATTAATTTGAGTTGGGAGCATTTAAGGAATCTACGTCACATGTTCACGACTATAAATAAAGGCATACAATGAAGCTGAAAGTCCTAGAAATCCCATAGTCGAGTTATTATTGGTAAAATTATATGTGTAAAGATGGATGATAAAATGTTTGATAGTATGCACGAAATTGATCTATTTAGATTTAGATAAATCGATCTTCGAATCCAATTTTGGAATTGTCGCTTAATTGTTTAGTGTGGAATAAGTGAATCTTTGTGTCACAATAATAACAAGTATCTAAGATTAAAATTAAATCGATCAAAGTGGTCAGCAATGGCAGAGGCCAATGTCCAGTAGTGGCCTGTGAGAGGCTGATAACGATATGAGATTACTACTTTCATTCAGATAGTATTAGAAAGAAGTAAAAATTATATTTTAAAGTTTCAAAATGTAAAACCAAAATGCAACATGATAGTTGTGAAATGTATGGCCATTACGGTTACTAGGGGTGATTTTAGGGAAAGGCTGGTAAGATACGGATATTTTACGGTAACTTATTTACATACATTACGTTAAAATTACCGGCTACGTACGCTGAATGGTGGTATGGCGACGAGCAGGGCGAGCATGTAACTTGCAGTATGCAAGTCGCAAGGTGCAACGTTGCCAATGAGGGTTACCGTTTTTGTAATCACCAGAGGGCGCCACTGTATAGTGAGGTCTTCGGGCATAGCTGTTAAGGTTTGTTTTATGCATGTGATGACTGTTTGTTCGTTATAAGAAGGAGGACATAAGTTTCCAAAAGGCAAAACTGTTTGTTAACGGTTAATAAACAGACCAGTGAACTAGCTTTTCTTTCAGACCGCTAATTTTTACACCTCATTTTCTCGGCTCCGCTTTTAAAGCGCAGATAATCACTGAGCCGTGTCTCATATTTTATTCGAAAATTAATGCCAGCTATGCCAAAATTGCACAAAATTATTTAATTTTCCGAAATAAACTCGTTTAACCCACAGAACCTATGTAATTTGACATTTCGGATACCTCACGCTACACTAGCACCTCTGGTGGCGAATTCACACGCGATATGGGCGCCCTCATTAGTGCAGCAGTTTGCCATAATAGGTATTGTTATTTCTTTTATTTGCTTCGTCGCCGTCATTGGAATTATGTTAAATTCGAAATATTAATAGGTAATTAATTAATTCAGTTTAATTTCCAAAATGACGATTTTGGGGGAAAAGGTAGGAACCAAAATTGTTCGGAAATTGACTCTCTAGAACTTTGTTTCTTTTCATTCATGCCGTAAAAAGTACAACATAGGAGATAATAATACAGTTTTGAATATGTCGCGGTTTGCGAGTTTTATTTCCAAAATATCGATTATAGGGGAAAAGGAAGGAACCAAAATTGTTTAAAAATTGATTTCCTACAAGTTTAGTCTTCTTAATTTAGACCGTAAAGTAGAAAATAAACGAGATAATGACAACATTTTTTACTTGCTGTTGTATTTAATTTTAATTTTCAAAATACCGATCCTAGACAATTTTTGAATATACACAAGAGGACTCACCATACCTACCTATTCAGATAGCTCGCCTTTGTAACCTGTCCATTGCATCATTTATAAAATTGCGTAAAAGCAGTATTCTACGCAAGATTTGTGCCTTATACAAAATACAGCGTTGGTCAGTCGTGATATATTCTTTCAGAATCAGGTTCAGGACACCTATTTTAGAGAATGCTGCAGTAGTCAATGACTCCTTCAATGTAACCCTTAGGATTCGGGTCACGACTAATATTCATCCCGAGAATAAGTGATGGATTGGTCAAGCTGGATAGGAACGAGATTTTAGTTGTTGTAGGCCATCTGGGGTTTCTGCTACGAAACACAAGCACAACTTTCAGCACAAGCATCAGTAGGTATACATGATCTCTGTGATCAGTGCGTAGGAGACTTAGGACCTTAATTCAAATTGACAAATTGTTTACAAACTAATCTTTTTTGAATGATGGCAACCAGCCTCTTTGTGAGATCCATTTCTGCCGAGTGAAAATAAACAAAGTAATTTTTACAAGTTAAAATATAAAACGGGTTAGAGTTATATCGTGGCAACCACGGAGACTGCTCTTTCCTTAAATAATAATACAAACACCTAAACACAGAACAAACACAAATGTTCAGCACACGAATGTTTGTCCTAGATGGGAATCAAACTCACGACCTTTGACTCATGATCAGAAGGCAAGGAAAACACAGTAGGGATTATTGATTTTTATAAAGCAACATTAATAATGTCAATCACTCACACAATACCTTTGGATAGGTAAGTACCTGGTACATATAAAGATAGAAAGACAAAAATCTTGTTATATTTTTCTTAAACCTTAATTAATAAGCACTTAAGAATAATGTACTCTAAAGTGTTTAAATATATTTAATAAGTACGCACCTATACTACACTAATAAAATATTGAGCAATAATAGAATGTTCAAACAATTTAGTTGAATAATAAATTGTTAAGTATCAAAATATGTTTGTCTCCGACAGTTAGTGTCCGACACGCTGCTCACCCACACAGACACAAATGATGTCTATGTGTGTTTCGGAATCGGCTCCCGCGTGCGTTTCGAGTTGCTTAAAATTGTATGCGCGCTCTTAAACGTAGTTGTTCTCCGTTACGGTAGGTAGCAGCTTGACAGAGCATGGCATGTTCAAGTCCCATAAAACATGTATGGATGGCCCATAGTGTAAAACAACCGTTAATGAGTATCAATCAGCCGTATTCACTCAGCAAAAACAGTCTGGTTTCCATTTAGTGTCAGCTTGCCAACTGCGCAGCGCCGGCGCAGAGATGATCCAGACTTGAGCGGACGACTGCGCATTATTTATGATGGCAATTTGCTGAATCATATATCACAAGGAGTGAAGGGGCCTTTCCCAGTCTAAATGACGGAAGTTTGATTCAGTTGTAGACACTGCTTATGACTAGTTTTGCTATTGAAAAGTCTGTATTTGGTAGTTATTTGTAAATTGCTTCCAGCTGAATGTTGATCATCATTATCAGCCTGCAAACGTCCACTGCTGGACGTAGAGCTCCCCCAATGGCAGTTGTCATTCCGAGGGATTAAATAAATAATAATAATAAATAAATATCCCAAGACATGCCACGCTGAGCCACACCGCGCCATCTAGCCCCAAACTAAGCCGAAGCTTGTACTATGGGTACTAGACAACTGATAAACTTGCTTAGATAATTTTTTTTTGTAAATAAATACATATTACTTAGAAAACACCCAGACCAATACAAACAGACATGTTCATGCACACAAATGTTAGTAATGTGTGGGGATCGCACCCACGACCCTTGGCTCAGAAGGCAGAGGTCACTACCAATTGAACCACCGAGCCAGTTTTTTTTTTTTTTTTTTTTTTTTTCTAAATGACTACGATGATGGCCAGGGCGGCCTTGTCATCATCACCGGACTGTTGGGGGAGCGGAAGGCTCTCACCCCTAAGTTTATCTAAGTAAGCATGTGATTTCGAAGTCCTACTTTAATATAAAGGAGTATTATTCAAAAACATCCAATACATTTTCAATACAACATCGACCCACTCCTTGAACTCAGTATATCATGGTGAGCATTTTATCTCAGTTACACTAAAAGTTATTGATATGCCACGCATGTTCAATATCCAGTGATGGATGAAACACTACGTAACAGTTATAAGATATAGAAATAAAATTTGCGATCTAATAGGTAAACATTCAGAGTCACAGCATTAGTTAACACAAATATCATTAATGATTCTGTGATCAAAACGCAAACTCTCGGATTTCAGACAATTCTTGACCAGCGTTTGAACATAGACCCCCCATCGAAAGACATCTTTTGATACTTTTGGGCTATACATTTTTGTCGACCTCTCGTGTAGGTAGATCCTTTTCACGAATGGCTCTAGGAAATCAATTTGTTTCAGATTTTGGAAAACGCCTCCAGGAAATCCTTAATCAGTCATAGATCAGGTGGTGAGTATTTAGTTAGTTTGAACTTGCCGATTTCCGCAACCTGACGTCTGAGCGCCCATTTTGCGTGGTGGTCAGTATTATTCTTATAATTCATTCCAATGGCACCCATTGCTGAAGACAAGGAAGTAAGCACTTACCAAAGACCAACACCAGCCATTTTTAGCTTAGCTGAACTGCGCATTGGCCAAAACCAATCCAGATCCGGACGCTGGTACGGCCAGGCTCAGCCATTTATAACTCAATAACCGCACCCTTCACTCGCTGGGTCAATGTCGACTTCCTGTCGCTAAAAATAGTCCTCATGGGAACTCGAGACACGACCACATGTAGGGCTGGCTCCGGAGAAAAATTGGATGAAAACTTCCCGTCCGAATCTGACAGTGTAAAACTGTCAAATTCTACTGAACGTACGGTCAAACGTACGTAAAGTATTGTCAAATTCTCTTTACCGCATCGCTTTTTTAACAGATATATACTTCTAGATATGGGAGATATAAAATAAACATAGTAACACCAAAATAACATAACACAACGTAAATCCGGTGCAGAAAGAATGACATTGGAGGAAAACCAACAATTTACTAGTGCATTTAGCTGCACGTTGCTAATTAAATACTTTGGTCCTTCCATAGATTCGAAATCGACACCTGCAAAATGTTGATTTGTAATGCATGTATTTTTTAAATAATTTCTATACACGGTAGGTACTTTGTAGTTTAATTTATCTCCTTCCTCAAACATTTTGAAGGAGGCAACTCAAGACTAATTGGTTAATTTAAAAGTTTGTGAAAGACTTATGCCTAAACAGATTAATGTCTAAAATATAACAAAAATCCCACTCAGACGAAGTACCACCTAGCAGGAAATTAATCATCATCGTCATGATCAGCCTCTGATAGTCCACTGCTGGACATAGGCCCGACACATTTATCGAATCTGGACCTCTCGACCTCTCGTATACAGCTCTTGCCAGCAGCCATCTTGTGAAACTTCGTCACTATACCTGGCTTGAGGACGTCCTACAATGCTACAATACAGTTGCCTAGAAACGGAGAAAGCGAATAGATGACTATTAATCCTAGTAGACTAAACCTAGATATTACCTACTAGTTTAGATAGCAATGTGTGCACGTGTATTGTGTACCTACATATGAGTCAAATCATTTTAATGAAGTCATACCTGCATTCATTTATTTAAGGATTGACAAATCTCATTGTTTGCACATCTGAGTAATAGGTACCTAACATAATACATAACTCTCTTCCTCCGGATGTCCCTATATGAAATAATTCTTATTTAAATAACGATTATGATGATTCAGACATTCTTCAATGCTTGAGTTCTAGTGTTAATAAGATAACGTATCAAATTCATATTTACTGTAATGTTATATTTAGATCACAACCAGTTTGGTTATCTAGTAACAATAAGGTTTAATTACATTGTCATTGTGTAACACTTTATCATAGTACTAACACTGGAAGTTTCTTAGAAATTAGCAGAGTCTTGTTAGACGGTAGGTAGACAACAATTACCTAGATAAAGGTACAAGTATTTTTCTTGAAAAAATACTAGAATTATGTTAGAATACCGCAGCCAAATAACCTCCGAGTCGTGTTTCTGCCGGTGAGTAGGGTTTCCGGAGCTCGTGGGGGTTTAGGGTTGGGCCGGCATGGCGGTGGCAACTGACAGGTATCTGACCAGTTACTTGCCTGTTGTCACAGCAACTTGACCTTCTCTTTCGCTTTCCATCAGGCGTAGGGAAGCCATTATATCGAGTTACTATAAAAAAATGAGAACGCTAACATGCCAAATAACGTACTATACTCTACAGTATACTATACCTATACCGTATTTGATGTTTAAAATTCTGACGTAAACATTGAACCTTGTAATAAAATTTTCATAATGTACAATAACACGCTGAATCTATGTTTTTTGATTTATTTTAATTTCAAATAAATACAGTAAGCACGTTGCAATACAGTTTTGTTTGAAATACATTATAATGGGTATAGAATTATTAATGTATTTCTAAAACTGTCTATAGTTTTGATACAAAACATATTGTCTATTTCTACTTTCACAGATTTACATGAAGAAAGTTAAATAATAGCGACATTTATGTTTCAAATGTTAACTTTAGTTTGTATAGAAGAGGCAATGGTAAATACCCCAGTCGCATAGACAACATGGAAAAATATTATAGGAAGGCTTCTAACACCGCGTTCATTAATTACATGAACCAACATTCTTACAATCTTATTATGAATCATTAAAAAGAATTCTGCAGTTACAAGCAATGACTTATTTCATTACAATATTTATTAAATAAGATCGGTCTCATAATTCAACCTTGCGTAAGTGCACTAGTTTTAAGACGATATAGGTGGTTGTTCTTTAATGCATTCACCTTTTTGAAAAATGATACTTTTAAAAACATATTAATACCTGAACCTGTCTATTTCTAAATAGGTCAAGTTAAATATCTATTGTTGTTAAATTCACGCGTTTCAAAATGTATGCTATAGCGGCCGCGACATAACAATGTTTTATTGATGGACCCATTTAAAACGCATAATAGGTTAACTGTGATCCCGTTTTTAATAATAAATAATGTATTTGTGTGACTTAATGCCACATCTGGGGATTAAGGTGAATTATGGATTGTGGCTTTGTTTTTTACAGTAATAACTGAACATGTGATATTTTATTAACTAATGCTACGTAGAGCTAGTAACTTGACTTGATATGACACAAGTTGGAGAAATGGCCTAAACTTAAATAAAGAGAGACAAAACAATGTAATAAAGGATCAGAGTTGAATCATGAATTTGGCTGGCCCAATGGCTCATTTGGTAGTGACTGCCTGACTCTGCCTTCTGTTCTGAACCAAGGGTCGTGCGAGGTTTTGGGCTGGTTCTATTTAAGACAGGGTAGGTATCATTGACTCGAAAAGAAGAAGAAATACTAACATTTGTGTGTGAAATGTTTGTGCATGTAAGTTTCAGTTGTCTTAAACCCATAGTACATGTTTCAGCTTTGTATGGCACTAGATGGCGCTGTGAGGATTCAAAACTAAAGCATAAGGAAGGAAACATCGACGTAAGATAACAATACGCTTCCTATTCCATTGTGAAAGATATTTTAGTACAGCTGAAAATCCTTTGTTGTCGCTACTTCAGTAACTTCTTTATTATCTATTCTTAGTATCGCTAGTGGGTCACGGCCCTAGCCTTAGACTTTCGTTAAAAATAACCCGCACATCCTATTTCTGTAACAATTGGATAAACGTTCGGTTATTCTTTTAACATTGCTGACGTCGTTTCCTATCCGGTGTTTAAGAATAATAGGCTGATGTGACGTTTGCGATTTGTTGCACGATCTTGATTGAACGGTATTCAATAAATAAATAACCCAAGACATGCCACGATGGGTCACACATCACCGTCAAGCCTCAAACTAAGCCGAAGCTTGTACTATGGGTACTAGACAACTGATGAACTTAATTAGATACATTTTTTTTGTAAATAAATACATATTATACATAGAAAACACCCAGACCAATACAAACAGACATGTTCATGCACACAAATGTTTGTAATGTGTGTGGATCGAACCCACGACCCTTGGCTCAGAACACAGAGGTCACTACCAATTGAGCCACCGAGCCAGTCTAGGCCTATGTCCATCGGTGGACTGTAACAGGCTGATGATGATTATGATTTAACTTAAAAACACTTCGTCACTCACCTTTAGGTTTAAAAATTTGTTTTAAAGTAGGTGAGCTGGCATTTTTAACCGACTTAAAAAAAGGAGGAAGGTTTCTCAATTCGACCGTATGTTTTTTTTTTACCTCGCTTACTTTCATTTCACTCCAATAACAAAATGCATACGTAAGTATTCAAGTTTGTATTCTTGAAGAAATACATTACCTACATTAATATTAATGAACAAATTTACGGTGATTTTATTATCCTTTTAACTTTCTCACCGTATTTCTTTTATAATAAACTTTCGTCTTATCACGGAAAGTAATTAGCCGAGTGTCTTAAAAGTTATCATGTGGAATGATCTGAAGCTTTTCGTTGTACTACATTCATAATCCCATGTTCCAGTTACGTCCTCAGAATTTCGCTTCAAAGCTCAGGGCCCTCTATGAACTTAATATCTATAGGAATGTTTACGCAAGTCTTGTTATCAGAAAGAAACAAAGTATTATGGTTGTCACCGCGAAGGTTGTCCGGAAAAGACATTGTCAATAAGTTGCGTTCGCGATTGAGAAATAATTACGCGATGTTTTTATGTTATCAACGAAATCTTATAGAAGAGATTTTGAGAGAGCATAGCGAATCTTTGCTCGAATTGAACCGCCGCACAGTGGATCGATCCCATACAAGCGGTAGGACATAGGTTTTTTTTTATAGTAGCTCAACGTAATGGCTTCCCTACGCTTGATGGAAAGCGAAAGAGAAGCCCAAGTCGCTGTGAAATCTGGCAAGTAACTAGTCAGTTACCCGTCAGTTGCCACTGCCATGCTAGCCCAACCCTGACCCCCAACGAGCTCCGGAAACCCTACTCACCAGCAGAAACACGACCCGGAGGTCATTTGGCTGCGGTATTCTATAGGGTGGAGGTCCTTTGGCAGCTCAGAGCAGCTCAATTAGCTGCCCGGGAAGCGGAATTCGCCATGCCCTATCTCTCTTGTGCTATATTTTATCATACAAATCAACGCATTATAGCTTTTACTGTATTTCAATGAAATACAATATGTACCGTGTTTATTATCTGTGTGTAGCTGTGTAGTTAACACACTTTTTAGGTAACTGCGTCACTGTCCAAATGGATTGATATGGCACACATGCCGTCAAGCAATGACGTCATATGGCAATGCCAACAAATCTATGGTGTGAAACTCCGTAGTTAACCGTGCGGTGCTGGATGAATTGAAACAAATGACCACCCCATTATCATGATCAGCCTATCGCAGTCCACAGCTGGACATAGGCCTCTCCAGTTGTTCGCCACTTAGGGCAAACATCTGGAGGGTTATACTTATAATCGCCTGGGCAGGCTGTGACGATCGCAGGACGTAGCTTCTCGCTCCGGTGACGCTGCTGCCCGTCATCGATCTGTGGTATTTAGCTCCGCCTTCAATCGTGATGGTTATACCGCCACCAGTCGGTTGCCAGCGCCTCGTTTGTTATTCGGCAGGATGCACCACGGGCAGGTGAGGTTGGCTTGAAACGAAACGATATAAGAAAGATAATTATATAGATAGGCCGCTCCCTTACATAGTTTATACTTGTATACCTATTTCTTTTGCTTTCTATCAGACGTCAGAAAGCCACTATGGTGTGCTACTATAAATAAAGGTATCTCCTATATGCCTGGATATATGACTGTATTATTAAAGGGCATTATTATAGTAGGTACCTTTACGTTCACACGCCATCCATTCATAAACAAGTAATCACGCGTGGGAGCGCTGCACATACTAATATGTATACGGGCCAAGCCCTAGTTCGTTACTTATGGTGCCACAGTGCAATTAAAGACAGTGGACCAGTCTGCAATAAAAAATAACAGCATTTTAAGCAAAAAAAAACAACATCAATAGGGTGACAATGGTACTAACTAGGAAGTACAGACCCTTTTAAACAAAAAAAAGATTTTTTCAAAACGGTTCACAATTCCTAGAGATATGCGGTAACATACAAATAAAAAAAAGTCGAATTGAGAACCTCGTACTTAAGTCGGTTAATAGTTTAACACTTAGAATGCCCATTGGCGTTACTAATAAGCGTCACCACGGGTATAGGCGACAATAGTCTCATCCCTCGGCGGTCAAAGGATCAAAGTCTGGTCTGGGGTGGGGCGGATTCACCTAGTCGGGCGAGCTTATACTCGTACTTAGATCTTCTACTATCTTCACATAGTCTATTAATTGCATGATCACGTAATACTAAAAATAATATGGACTTAATAATAATGTACTGCATGATAAAACTCGCGCTCGAGTCCTGTTATCGTCAGCAGCCTGCCAACGTCCACTGTTGGACATAGACCAACGACAATTGTCATTTGGGAGGATTTGCCTAAGTCACCACCCTGGGCAGGTGGGTTGGTGACCGCAGCAGGTTTCATTTCGCATTCACAGCCAAACGCTGCTGCTCGTTTCCTGAAGGAAACCTGCGTACACCTGGGAAAGAATACTAAGGTGGTGTGAAGTCGAGCAACCCACATTTAGCCAGCATGGTTGACGAAATCGCTTTTGGTTGGGGTACGCAAGCCTCTCTGTGCAGCAGCGTCATCGGAGCGAGAAATTACGTCCTGCGATCATCCTGCCTAGGGTGGCGATTATGGATAACGCCCCCAGTTTGACTAAAGTGTCGAACGACTGGAGAGGCCTATGTCCAGCAGTTGACTGCGATTGGCTGATGATGAACATTAATAAACAAATTAAATAGATATTGGTTCTATACTGTTATTAATATACTGTGTAGCTGCACCATATATGCATAACCTTGTCTCCACCTGACATCGCTTGCCTAGTAAAGTGTTTTCATGTACATGCTTGTCTTTTTGGGAAATGTCGAGGGCAAGTAGCTACGAGGTTATTTTAGTTAGCGGATAGAAACGTGAGATTTGAGGATTTCACGTAATTAAGTATGTTTTGTGTTTCTTATTTAAAAAAAGGTCGGCAATTTCTATCTTTGCCGCGTCGCATTAAAATGTAGAATTCATTGCTTGTACATACATGTGTTAAATCCTTCCTTCGATATTGGATCGTATAAACGGGGCGTGGTGGTTTAGTTGCCTACCCGTTGTCGCAGAGACTTGGGCTTCTCTCTCGCTTCCAAGAGCCAAAAAGGCCATCATACCATGCTATTATAAAGAAAAATTAAATGATTCCTAATTGGCTGTCTGCGTGTTCTGGGAGGAGTTTTATCGTCTGGTACATTTTACTACAAGGGTAAACCTTACTTTGATTCCAGGTAAGCTGGCCTCAGTTCACATTTTCTGGTGTAATTAATTTATAAGTTGCCAAGTGTTATTTAAGTTATTTTTTCATTGTAGCAAGGCGTAGTGGTAGGGAATGATCGAGCTTCGCCACTGCAGCAGCAGGCAAATAAACAAATAGCTTGCCTGTTGCCACCGCCCATGCTGGCCTGTTAGATTATTCTGGCTATACATCGACTGATCGTGAAACGCATTCAAAGTCACTTTACGGGTAATTCGCCGTACAGTTGTATCCCATCTGTCATAAGCTAAAATCTCAAGGGATATTTGTATTCTTTACCATCACCGCACAAAGTAAAATCGAGGGGGAAACTGTCCCAATTAACGCCTGTTATGTAACACAATTAACGAATCATAATGAATCATCATCAGCCCACATCAGTCCACTGCTGGACATAGGCCTCTCCCAATGCTCGCCGCTTGATAATGAATGTAAAACAATATTGACCAAATACGGGATTCAAAATCTATGAGTCAACTAAACTGTGAAATGCTTTGTCTAAGCAATGTTACGACCTTCTAATCTTCAAGAAAAGAGCATGCCTCTTCCTTAAAGGCCGGCAGCGCAGTTGTAACTCCTGATATTGCAGATGTACATGGGCGGCGGTTATCACTTACCATCAGGTGAGCCGTCTGCTCGTCTACCCCCTATTTCATAAAAAAATCAACGGTTTAGTAAATTGTATCATCGTATTAAACACTTATGTGACTTTATATGTGCGCAATAACTGTAGCTACTCGTTTAAACCGGCAAGACACGGTCAGAAGTCAACAGCTACTGACCTAATTTGTAAGTCAATGTTTAGTAATGAATCTTCACTTGCGTCTTTAAGTGTAGGCGGCTAAATGTCGAGGAATGAATAAATAAATACTCATGAGCACGTTACACCCGAGGGATGAGATGGGTCACCAATCTAGCCAGCTAACCATGGTAACTCCTAATTCGAATTCCCCCAAAAACAAATAATTAATTGTCATTTGGGTGATTTGAGCTTCTTCACGCTTCGTTTAAAGGATCCCATGCTATATGGAAAGGAGGTGGCAACACATTGACTTCAAATTTGCAATTCCTATAGGTACTTTTATGCGACACGACGCTGCACTACCCGTGACAAAAAATTCGTGGGAAAACCTGCACCCCAGGCCCAAGAAAGCCGATCAACCCGCACTTGGCCAATGTGGTTTGTGGTGGCCCTAGTTTGGGGTAGGGGCTTGAGAGGGGTACAATATTATAGGTAGGTACATTTTAAAAATATGAGCTGTTTCTGTTGATATAAGAAAAGTTAGTCATATTATTAGCTTACCTTCCATACGAATAGGTACTCGTAGGGAAGGTAACATCTTAACTAATATTATAAAGCTGAAGAGTTTGTTTGTTTGTTTGAACGCGGTAATCTCAGGAACTACTGGTCTGAATTGAAAAATTCTTTTTGTGTTGAATAGACCAGTTGAATAGCTTTATATAACATCACGCTGTAGCTATTAGGAGCGAAGAAATAATGGAAAGTGTAAAAAAAACGGGGAAAAAGTAACTATTCCACGCGGACGAAGTCGCGAGCACAGCTAGTAATCAATATAATTAATTTTTAACTAAGATTTATCTCATGAAATTAATTAAAGGCCATATCTTTTTGTATGTTAATAAGATCGGCTTATCTGGAACTGAAAAGAGTCATACGAATTCGTTATTTCATCAGACCGTCTGATGTAATACAATAAATTCTTTATTGAGAGGAATTATTAAAAGGCCAAGGGAATTGCTTCTATTCCACATAAATGCCTATTTAGGTACTTATCTTTTTTTTATCTAAAATAAATAAATGTCAGACAATATCACATAGGTACATTGCGATCCCAAAGTAAGTAGCTTGGGCACTTGATTTATAGGTATCAGAACAATGAAGGTATCACAAAATATTTGCCTACATAAATACGAATACAAATATTGTGATAGCTGATTCGAACCTAATGACCTAAAAGTTCGATGTGACCGGGAGACGTAAAGCGCAGGATTATCGGCTTAATATCTTATCCCAAGATACCTGCCGTAATATCTATCTATTGACTGCTGCGATCATAAATGTGATCGCAGATTGACTGGCTCCATGGCTCATTTGGTAGTGACCTCTGCCTTGTGAGCCAAGGGTCGTGGGTTCGATTCCCGCATGGTACAAACATTTGTGTTCATGAACATGTCTGTTTGTATTGGTCTGGGTGTTTACTATGTATAATATGTATTTATTTACAAAAAAAAAGTATTTAAGTAAGTTTATCAGTTGTCTAGTACCCATAGTACAAGTTTCGGCTTAGTTTGGGGCTAGATGGCGCTGTGTGGCCCAGCGTGGCATGTCTT
The DNA here is from genome assembly GCA_031163375.1 of Conogethes punctiferalis. NCBI lineage: Eukaryota > Metazoa > Arthropoda > Insecta > Lepidoptera > Crambidae > Conogethes > Conogethes punctiferalis. Next base: position 3,396,585 of record CM062096.1, on the reverse strand, counting down.
GGGTTATTTTATCTATCAAAAATCTATTGAAAACTCTGAGAAATAATCGTAAGTACAAAACAGGCACTTACCTACCTACTTGAGTACCTTATTAACAATACCAGTAACGAAAGTATTATTGTCACTTAGCGCCAAGGTCTGCGACCATTTTTGGCATTTCGTGCTCTCTTTATTTCTCCCTTGGTATCAATATTGGCATGTCCTTAAATGGTTATGAAGTGTACTACTTACTTTCTTAAATCTTTTACTGGAAAGGACAGCTAAAGGATTTTGAACTGCTTCTTCTTGGTAGTGCTAATTCCAAAAATTCTACGACAAACAAATAATCTACGATGATATTATAAGTGCCCATGAAAATTCTGTGTAGACAGTCAGAACTAGGACTATTATATACATTGGGCTGCGGGACTCTCACCAAGCACACGTAGGTATTCCGTTCATAATATAGTCTGTGGTCTTTTAAAATCAGACAGGATGCAGTCATTTTGACGTGCTAATACACACCCACACGTACATACACACACAAACACGCACATACACACACACACTCTTTCTTTGTTTTCGTTTGTTTAAATTTTGTTCTTCTTTATTAATACTATTATTGTAATTAAGTTCCTCTAATAAGCATTTATTTTGCTTATCTTTACTGGCTTGGACCGTCCACACTTAACTCATTGTTTAACTTTTTAAGTAACGAAAATTTGGCCACTGCGTTACAAGCTTGGCTTAGTGCAGAGACCGTTAGAATTTAGTGTTTATTGTAAAATTTATTTGGAAATAAAGATAATTTATTATTTATTTATTTATTTAATATAAAAAAGTATGATAATAATGCCTACCAATACCAACTAGTCATTCAGATACTGGTTCTTTCAAACATACAGATAACTTTTGGCGGTAGAGGGCACGGTTGAACAGATGGTCTGTGCTCATTATCAGCTGAGCGTACGGAGATGTCAGTCATTAACCTGGTCATAGGCCAAATGGTTAGATAACGTATGGCAGAAGATTGGACACTCGTACTACACGCACCTAACCACAAAGCTATACCTACATCCTACTTGTATTATAATAGGCTGATGATGATGATGATTGATTTAGTCTTAACTAATATTATAAAGCTGAAGAATTTGTTTGTTTGAACGCGCTAATCTCAGGAACTACTGGTCCGAATTGAAAAATTCTTTTTGTGTTGAATAGACCATTTATCGAGGAAGGCTTTAGGCTATATAACATCACGCTGCAACTATTAGGAGCGAAGAAATAATGGACAATGTAAAAAAAAAGGGGAAATTAACTATTGCACGCGGACGAAGTCGCGAGCACAGCTAGTTCTACATTATGAATTTTTCTTTTTATTATCACACGATTCACCTATCCAATGTTCAGCTCCGGCACGAGGCATACAAAGTCCATGTTTATAATAATCTACCTGCCAATATCTAGGCTATAAAATTGCTTATTCGATAATAATGTATGTAATTCGCTTACTATTATGTTACTATTGTCAAATGGACACGACACGTGTATGTTTTAAATGAGAACGAATCTTTTGTGGTCAAATTAAGCATGTGTTACGAACATGATCTCGGTGATTGCGTAAACGGCTTCGGGTCAACTTAGGAATGATTTTAAGCCCTGAGGTATAGAGTACTACCGAGGTATGCGTCGCATTGTTTTTAGGGTTCCGTAGCCAAATGGCAAAAACGGGACCCTTATAAATTTGTCATGTCCGTCTGTCCGTCCGTATGTCACAGCCAGTTCATTCCAAAACTATTAGAGCTACATTATTGAAATTTGGTATGTAGATGTATTCTGCAAACCGCTTTAAGATTTTAAAATAAAATCATGTAATGTGATCAACAATTTAAGAAACGTTTGCATTGAAGAGAGTAATATAGAGTTCATTTCCGTTTCTTCTCGATAGAAGTTGACATTTTATAGGTGCTTGTCTCAATAAGTCTGACACACGATAAATAAAGATATTTTAACTTTGACTTGTTTCACATTTAGCAAATATGTTAATGATTCTTCACTCTTGATTATATCCGCTTCTTTTGATATTTGAAGTTCATTGCAACATTAAGAATAGGGTGATACCTATACAATATCGCTCAGCTGTTTAGAAACTGCCGATTCTCAAAAGAACCGTGACCCGGGTCCTACCTGGGACCAGTTTTTTTCTCACGGGGATCCTGAGGGGACCATTCAATGTTATCTATTGTGTGACAATTTTGCACAACCAATATTTGAAGGGTTGTCGCAATAAATACTTACATACAATTCCAGTAAATAAGGACATGGTGTAATATCGGTACACTTTGGTAGCTTAATGATTTACCTACAATTTACATTTTTAATATCATTAAAACAATGTCACATACTAGGGCGTGGAAAAGTTTAAGTACTTGGGCTGCACTGTAACAGATACCAATACCAGGGGAGAGGAAATAGAAATCCGCATACAAAATACCTCAGATGCTGTGCAGCCTTACATAAGGTGTTGGTGTCCAGGCTTCTTAGCAGGAAGACAAAGATTCGCATCTATAAGACGGTAATCAGGCCTATACTGATGTATGGATGCGAGGCCTGGACGTTAACCCTAAAAGAGGAAAATAAACTATTGATAGCGGAGAGAAAGAATTTTGCGGAAGATCTTGGGACCTAGGCGGTTGGCAGACGGTACGTGGGGGAGGAGGAAGAATGAGGAAATAGAGGAGCTGGTTGCTGAGCCCAACATCATCGGCGAAATTAAAGCTCACAGACTCCGCTGGTTGGGCCACGTCGAGAGAATGGGAGAGGACCGTGCGGTGAAGCGGGCCTTCATGGGACGACCATATGGCCGACGCCCTGTTGGACGTCCTAGGTACCGCTGGAACGACGCGGTCGAGATGGATCTGCGCGAGCTCGGCGTGGCGGACTGGCGGGAGATGGCACACGACAGATCGAGATGGCGACATATAATATCGGAGGCCAAGACTCACTTTGGGTCGCTGTGCCACCACAGTAAGTAAGTAATATCATTAAAACAGGACGATGACGGGCAGCAGCGTCACCTGAGCGAGGAGCTACGACCTGCGATCGCCAACCATCTGCCCAGCGTGGCGATTATGGATAAAGCCTCCAGGTAAGGACTATGTCCAGCAGTGGACTGCGATAGGTTGATGATGATGATGATGAAAACCAATTAATGTTCAGTGAATAGGCTAGCAAAATTCGTGACGTCACGTCTTTATAAGGCCTTACAAAATAATATACAAAGTAATCATATTTGATAGCTACTTAGAAGTATATAAATTAAGGGTTTTCTGAAAAAAGAAATCCAACAGATGCCACCGCATAGGCAGCAGGTCCAACTGTAAAGTAATTGGTTCATTTTGACACGGCACTGCCATTTACATAGCAACCGACCGATCACATGATATCTGGCTGGACCGCAGAGCTACATAACCCCATCTATCGGATATTTCATTTTGAAACACCGTCGCTGACAAGACACTACACATTCCCATTTATGTCAAAATACGTAAAAACATGTAGGAATGACGTGAAACGATTTTTGCTAAGTTCGCTTTGGTTATTTTTTTTTTATTTTTTTTTTTTTTTTTATAGTGGCTCGACATAATGGCTTCCCTACGCCTGATGGAAAGCGAAAGAGAAGCCCAAGTCGCTGTGACAACGGGCAAGTAACTGGTCAGTTACTTGTCAGTTGCCACCGCCATGCCGGCCCAACCCTAACCCCCCACGAGCTCCGGAAACCCTACTCACCGGCAGAAACACGACCCAGAGGTCATTTGACTGCGGTATTCTATAGGGTGGAGGTCCTTCCCCGGACGGGCGGCTCAATTCGAGCGAAGATTCGCTATGCCCTACCTCTCTTGGTAACTGGTAACCTATAGTCATAGGTTACCAGTTATAAAATAATTGGTAACCTATGACTATTTGCGTGGAATAGTTAGTTTTATTGCCTACGTCATTTAAATAGCAAGTCTGCGTATTTGATTTACACGTGTAGTTTTGATTGAGCTTGTTATGTAAGAGTTCAATAAATATTTACAAGTAACCGTTTATATGAATGAAATACTCTTTTAAAACTTTTTTTTTGACAGACTTTTGCCTTTTGAGCCAAGGTTTGTAGGTCAGATCCCCATCCGGGACAAAAATTCGTTTGATGAACATTTGTGTTTGTTCCGTTTACATCAACAATGTTTATATGTATTTGTATTTTATATTTGTGGTACCTTCGTTGTTCTGATACCCATAACACAAGTGCTTAAGCTACTTACTTTGGGATTAGAGCAATGTATGTGATGTTGTCTGATATTTATTTCAACAATTTACCTGATGGTAAGCGATATCGCAGTCCCCGATGAAGCGCGATCACTCAGCAAAAACCGAGTCACCCTAGCCTTGAACATTAGAAGATTTCGGGGAGCTAGGAGCCTAGCAAACTGTTCCTACGCAAAGGGGCTAGAAGAGATCGCACATAGAGATAAGACCGCCTCTAAATTGTGCAGCAGTTCTGTAAGTATTTTGTCTAGTTTCAAGTAATTTTGTGCAATAAAGAATATATATCTATGTATAGGTACAAGTATTTATTCGAAACCAAACCTGAAACCTCTCGTTCTCCAAACAAAAACACCGTGAACAATGCTCCATAGAGTTTCACACCTTACACAACACCAAACCCATACAAAAACAAAACTATTAAGCGCTTGAACAATGCCGGTTCTACTCATTAAAGCGCAAAACAAACTTAATGATAAGAAAAAAAATCGCCATCCTTACCAACCGTTCGTGACAATAAAAAAAAACACACACATTGTACAGACTGCCTCTTTTAATACCATATATCTGACAAATTTCTACAAAGAATTTCCAACCAAGTGTCTAAAGCTTATAGTGCATTATTCATCTAGATATTTTGACAGCTTTAGTTAGGGTAATGGCGCCTATGTTGAACGCGGACCCGTCATGATTTTTTTTATTTATCTTCAAATTAAGCTAACTTCTTTTTAAAATGATAACACCGATAAGTAATATGTATCAATAATTTATCTGTCATGCTAACTGTTTATAACGGAAAACATCATCGTCATCATGATCAGACTCTCACAGAACACTGCTGGACAGAGGCCTCTCCCAATGTTCGCAATGTCCTGCGCAAATCGTCACTCCACCTGGCCTGAGGGCGTCTTACATTACGTCTGCCGTTACGGCACTACAATATCTCTGTAATAATTGAAAAAAAACGTTAGCATTGTAGTACCTTGTATACTAGATGCAAAACAAATGCGAACAATTATCGCTTACCTATACTGTACACAACTGGTGACTTTACCCTAACTCGATGTGTGTCCATGTGTACATAAACCGTCACAAACAGCTGATCGTGCTCGCAGCTGGCCGACGACCGTTGGGTCTCGTGCCAGGTTTTTTTCGCAATTCTTTTTGCTTACTTGTATTATTCCAGAGAAAGCCTGCTGTGTTGGACCGTTGAATGGAATGTCAAACGTTGGATAACTTGGATACCTTTTAACGGCCACGTGCTCTCTCGATATAAATAGAACTAGTCTATAAACACTTTATTCTAGACTTAGGACTAACTAAATTGTTTCTATTTTGCCTAAAGGTTGACTGGTAGAAAATGCCTACGCGGCATTAAGTTCGCCTTTTGTACTTTATTTTTATATTGTGCAATAAAGATTAAATAAATAAATAACTTAAAACTTCACTATACTTCGTTTTTTTAAATAATAATAAATATCAGACAACATTCATCACATACATTGCTGCAATCCCAAAGTAAGTAGGTAGTTCGGTCACGTGTACAAAACAATTAATTAAATGTAATTTAATTTATAACCCACTTATCTGTTACATTATTCGGTAATTACTGAATGTTATCATCCATTCATTTGCATAGTCTAATAAAATGACTTTGTCAATGATAATTAAAACGCAAGAAAACCAAATGCGACGTTTTAAATTGAGGAACACAATAAGAGAGTCTTCCTCAATCCTGCATTTGTTAATATACCTAACATACATCCGTAATGAAAAAAGGATCATGAAGTAGGTACAGTCATAATTGGTTGAAAAAAATAGAGATTTCTTTGAAATGAGTTTTCCCGGGAGTTTTTAAAATCGACAGTTTTATAGATTTTGGCATGTTCTTTCCCATATTCCAACTTTTTTTACTTTATGACTTTGCAATCGTGAATAAAAAAAAATCAACTTTGCCTCCTCATGTCTTTGCCGCCCGCGACGCCATATTGAAAAAATGGGGTCTAAATGCAGTATGTACTTTGATAATAACTTCTTTCCGACTCGCCTTAATTCGAATATGTATATGTATGTGTATTATTCGAATATGTTGAAATAACATAAATAGGACTATTAACGAAGATATTGTAAAGATTTCGATACAATTAACATTTCCAGACGTAAACAAGGCATTATCTTGCCTTAATTATCATACCTTGACATTTTCGCGGGTAGAAACAATTAAAACAAATACAGCAAAAACAAAAGCAGATAAAAACAAAATAATGTTGTTTTGAGATTTGAGTCAGCTCCATCTATCTATATGTTTATGACAGGATGATCTACAGTATCTACATAAGCTTTTCTTCTGGGAAATTTAAGGCACTGCGCCCCTTTTTTAACCGACTTCATAAAAAAGGAGAAGGTTCTCAATTGGACTGAATATATTTTTTGTTGTATGTAATAAATATTATATAATATTTGAAAAAAAATTTTTGCCAAAAAAATGCTGTTATTTATTGTATGTAGAGTCGAATGCATTAGGAGCGTAACTATTTATTAATCTGTGCCTTTACGCCGTAACAGGGGTAGCCAGTATAGTAGGTATGCGTCATGGATATAGAAATGTCGAACTACTTTTTTATCAGTGTTGTATTTAATTAAAAATTAACACGAATCTAAGGACCCGTTGCCACAGCAACTTGTGGTTTTTACCATCAAGTCAAAAAGGAGTTACTAAGTTGTGCCACGATAAAAACAAACATGAATTCGCTGAATGTCGATCACTTAGTCCAAAAGCGGCGCGATGGCTTCATATTGCCTTGTTTGGTGCGCACGCGCCGGTCATTGCGGTCGCACGCAACAACCGTAATTGATAGCGTAATCCCAGCAATGTCACTTAGCGCGTGTCGTGCGAATCGTGCGTCAAAATGAAATATCCGATAGATGGCGTTTTGTAGACCTGCGGCCTAGCTATCATGTGATTGGTCAGTTGTAACGTAAATGCCAGTGCCATGTCGAAATGAACCAATCACGTAACAGTTGGACCTGCATTTCATGTGGTGACATCTGGTGGATTTCTTTTCTGTGTTAGACAGTCATTATCATCAGCCTCTTGCAGTCCACTACAGGAAATGTTTGACAGTACTTTTTTTATTTAATGGTCATGTCTACATGAGTCCAAATGAAATCTGCATTATGAAATGACAGTTATTAAAAAAAGCTAGCTGGAGCTTGTGAATAAAATTCGATCGCGTGGAGTCTTGGCTTGATTTTCTCTTATGCTGACGACGATTACTGAAGTTAATCGAGAGTACCAATATTCCCTAGCTAGCGTAGCTAAATACCACAGACCGGAGCGAAAAGCTACGCCCTGCGGTCACCAACCCGCCTGCCCAGCGTGGCGATTATGGGTATATCCTCCAGATGTTTGCCCTAAGTGGGGAACAACTGGACAGGCCTATGTCCAGCAGTGGACTGCAATAGGCCGATGATAATGATGATTATTCCCTAGACCAATGAAGTACCTAACTTTAACACTGACAATAAAATTGTCGATGTTGCCAGCGCCTCGTTTGTTATTCGGCAGGATGCACCATGGGCCAGTGCGGTTGGCTTGGAGCAAAAAGGTGATAAGCCGCTCCCTTACATCCCACATTAGTTGCACATTAGAACTTTGAATTTTGGTAAAACATAGGGTATTCCCATTTAAAAGGCCGGCAGCGACCCCAGAACTCGATTTGAGTTGCGGGCGTATATTTGCGGTGTTAACTGCTTACCATCATCACATTCGCTCGTCTGCCGCCCCTTGCACAAAAAAAAGCCGACATGTTCACATTGCCCTTGGTTTGCTGGTCTTTCTATACTGGTATTTTCGTATCCTGTTTACAGTTTTGAAAATCAAATAGTCTATACATATGTTGAACATGTTACTATGATCTTGGGCTTAGAAACATGAGCTGTTGATGATAAATATTATGCTTAGTCATGGAAGACAACTTAAAAGGTAGTTCGTTTATTGGACAGTAGGTAACATAATAGTCATACACGTGTAATTGCTAAACGAATGTAGGTACTACCTACATGTGTTGTATTGACTGTAAAGAAAATAATACTTTGTAAAATTTATTTACGTTAGTAACTAGCTATTTTTTGTTCAACACAAAGAGAATAAATTAAAGATTTTAATACAATCTTTAATTGTTGTTGTACGGTATTATAAACAAACAGCAATAGCCCTGTCGCAGTCTACTTATGGACATAGGCCTCTCCAAAGAGGGTATTTCAAAATTAAATTTCCGTTAGATGGCGTTGTGTAGGCCTGCGGTCCAGCTATCATGTGATCGGTCAGTTGCTATGTAAATGTCAGTGCCATATCATAATGAACCAATTAGGTTACAGTTGGACCTGCTGCCTATGTGGTGGCATCTGGTGGATTTATTTTTTCAAAAAACCCACATTATTCACCACTTTTAGATAGATTTTGGGCTTCTCGCATCCAGCACTTGCCAACCATCCCGCGCAAGTCGCCACTCCAACTGGCTTGACGGCATCCTATACTACGTTCCACTCCAGAACTCGTTTACCCCAACGGTTATCGCGGCTGATATGGCCAGTCCACTGCCACTTCAGCCTACTCTAATCCGGTGAGCTATGTCGATGACTTTCGTTCTCTATCGGATCAGCGCATTACGGATCCGATCCTGCAGAGAACCGCGAAGCATAGCCCTTTCCATATTTTTTTATAATGTATAGGATACATACAAGGGAGCGACTATCACCTTTTTGCTCCAAGCCATCCTCACCTGCCCGTGGTGCATCCTGCCGAACAACAAACGAGGCTCTGGCAAACAGACTGGTGGCGGTATAGCCATCATTATTGAAGGCGTAGCTAAATATCACAGGCCTAAGCTACGCCCTGCGATCGCCAACACGCCTGCCCAGCGTGGCGATTATGGGTAGGTATATCCTCCAGATGATTGCCCTACGTGGCGAACAACTGGAGAGGCCTATGTCCAGCAGTGGAGTGCAATAGGCTGATAATGATGATGATAGGATACATATTTTTATTAAAAGTTTTTTTTATCAAATACAAAAATTAAATAATATGGTGCTGACGTTAACAGTGACTAGGTATGTAGTTATTTTCCATGGAGGTAACACACCTAATATCAAATTGCGTGGTAGGTACACATTGTTTGTACGAGAGGCAGGGCATGACTACAGTCGTCATCACAATCGCATAATAGGGAATATGCATGAAAAATAGTTTCAGGTATTTACTAATTTATCGTAAAATAGATCAAAATCTACTACGAACAGTGAAAACAAAATCAAAATTGGTTGAAAAATGGGCGAGATACAGTCATTGAAAGTGAATATATCCGTCTCTCTCTCGCGAAACAGATTTTTCTATGGAGTTAGTACGGCGCTCACGGTACGTGACGTCAACTACCGCATCGGATCTCTCTGTCTAATCAATAACTTTAACGCTTTATAACTCGCTTAATAGAAAAGATAGTTTAAAAATTCTTCGATATTTATGTATCTGGAAGACAAAAGATCTCAATAAATCCATAAAAAAAAGTCATGCATATTCCCTATTGAGTTCACGACCGTGGACGAATACTTACACGTGCCGTGTAAATGACTTCATCATCAGAGTCACCTACGTTTCAAAATAAATAAGTGACAGGTGGAAATGCCGAACAAACATGGGTGCAAAAAATTAAGAAAGCAAATACCCATACCTTTATGAAGGCCCCATGGAGGCACGTTCCAGACCTCAGCTTGTATTTTTAGGTCTATCTCTGAATTTATCGATTAAAATTGACAAAGATTTATTATAGCTAAACATTGTAATTAGTCTATCTTTTAGCTTATCTTAACTAATATTATAAAGCTGAAGAGTTTGTTTGTTTGTTTGTTTGTTTGTTTGAACGCGCTAATCTTAGGAACTACTGAACTACTGGTCCGATTTGAAAAATTATTTTTGTGTTGAATAGACCATTTATCGAGGAAGCCTTTAGGCTATATAACATCACGTTGCAACTATTAGGAGCGAAGAAATAACGGAAAATGTAAGAAAAAACGGGGAAAAAATTACTATTCCACGCGGACGAAGTCGCGAGCACAGCTAGTTCAAAAATAAAAGCCACGTATTTTACCTTTTTTCATTCAAATAAACAATAGCAATCTTTGACGTCACTCGCTCCCGTAAAAATGCCTCACCGAGTGACGTCACGCGTAATTTCAACGGGCTATAACTTTGCAATTTTTAGTCTAATTTCCAAAAAAATACGTGTCTTTTATTTTTGAATAAGCTGAAAGACGGACTAATTACAATTTTTAGCCATAATAGCCTATTCTTAAAATCCTAGTAGATTCAAACTTGTTACCACTAGACCATCGAGGCAATCATCTAAATATATAAAACTCAAAGGTGACTGACTGACTGACTGATTGACTGACTGACTGACTGACTGACTGACATAGTGATCTATCAACGCACAGCCCAAACTACTGGACCGATTGGGCTGAAATTTGGCATACAGGTAGATGTAATGACGTAGGCGTCCGCTAAGAAAGGATTTTGATCAATTCCACCCCCAAGGGGATAAAATAGGGGATGAAAGTTAGTATAAAATTTTGTCAATTTTGTCAATTTTAAGCCGATTGGACTAAGACTTTGCATGTGTAAAGCTACTATGACGTAGGTATCCGCTAAAAAGGGGTTTGATCATTTCTACCCCCAAGGGGATAAAATAGGGGATGAAAGTTTGTATAAAATAGCTATATTAATATAAAAGAGCTATATTAACCGTTGCAAGGAAATTAAATCTAAGATATTGAATTTACCACTAAAAGACTGGATCAATAAGGAAATAATTTACGCAATAAACCGAAGAAATTATCTGGGATCAGAACTAAAAAAGCATACAGGAAATAAAGTATTAGAAGATGAATATGATGCATGCAGGCGCCACACAAAACATCTTATTCAGAATACTAAGGAGAACTATTACTACAACAAATTTAGCCAATGTTTGGACAAACCAAAGAAAATGTGGAATCTAATTAATGATTTTGCTCAAAATAAAATTAAAAAACGCTGCGCTATTTCAAAATTAAGAATTGAATCTAAAGAAATAAGTGATACTAAAGACATCTGTGAAGAATTCAATCGTTACTTTTCTACAATTGGTTCTAACTTAGCAAAAGATATTCCTCGATTTTACCATGATAACATTACGAAAGCCTTGCCTTGCACAGTAAACTCTCTAGTACTGTTAGAGCTTGACCCTTGCACTGCTGATGAAATACTTAAGATCATCGATAACCTTGATGCTAATACTAGTGCTGGCATAGATGAAATTAATACTAAATCTATCAAGTGCTTGAAACATCTCATTGCTCCTAGTTTAGCTAATTGCTTTAATGAAATTCTTAAGTCTGGAAACTTCCCTTCTTCTTTAAAATTAGCTAAAGTTACTCCTTTACATAAATCTGGAACGAAATTAGATCCTGGAAATTATAGACCAATCTCCGTTTTGCCTGTATTATCCAAAATCATAGAAAAAATTTTACATAATCGTTTGGATAGTTACTTAACATCTATTAATTACGTATATAATCGCCAATTTGGTTTTCGGCCTAAAAGTAATACTCTTGCAGCAACACTTGATTTAGTTAACAAAATAAAATTAGAAATAGATAATAAAAACATAGCTCTTGGCATATTTATAGATTTAAAAAAGGCGTTTGACACGGTTAGTCACGAGTTGCTAATAGATAAATTGGAAAGAATAGGTGTTCAGGGTTCAGCTCTTAGCATTTTTCGATCTTATTTGACAAACAGATCTCAAATAACAAAAATAGACAATTCTCGGAGTGAACAACTACCTGTGACTTGTGGCATACCCCAAGGATCGATATTAGGGCCCCTACTCTTCACAATTTACATTAATAATATAAATGAACTCAATTTGCACGGGCAAATAACGTTGTATGCTGATGATACTTGTCTTTTCTATTTTGGATCTGATATTAATGACATTATTCTGAAGGCACAGGATGATCTGAATACACTAGTCTCCTGGTTTAATTATAATCTCCTAACAATTAATGCACAAAAAACTTGTTTTGTAATATTCAAAGCAAAAAATAAAATAATAAAAGCATTCCAACCTTTGAAAATAAACGATATTGAATTAAAACAAAAAAGTAACGAGAAATATCTTGGTCTTAGGATTGATGACGGATTGACGTGGAACTTGCAGATTGAACACGTCAGAACCAAGCTAATATCTCTTATTGGTTCCCTTAAGCAAATTGCTAGGTGCATCCCACGTCGGTTACGTTACACCATATATAACTCTCTTGTTAAACCACATCTATTATACTTAATAGAGATATGGGGAAATGCTTGTAATACAAAAATTGCTTATCTTCAAGTTGCACAAAACAAAATAATAAAAACTCTTTTTCAATATCATTACTTAACATCCACGTCTAAAATATATGAGGAAACCAAAATAATGAATATTAAGCAATTATATACTTACAATATTTGTATACTAATAAAAAAGATTTTGAAAAGCTCTCTCCATACTAATATAACCTTAAACGTTGTAAAACACATCACCAAACGGAGCACTCGCCGCGCTAGTTTTCTCGTACTACCCAAAATAAGAACCAATTATGGAAAAAAGATGATAACTTTTGAAGGAGCGCAGCTGTATAACAAAATACCCTCAGACATAAAAAATGTGAGCTCACTTAGTGCATTCAAAATTAAACTTGCACAACATATTTTGAAAAACACTTAGTCATACACTCGTAATTGAAAGATTGCACTAGGTGAGTATTTACCTGCCTTATATTTGTACACGCACGCGAACGACGTACTACCTATATTTTTATATTTAGTTGCATAATGTTAATAATGTTCTCATGTAAGTGACTGTAAATTGTCTTATTGGGAATAAATTCTTTAACCATTATAAAACTTTGTCAATTTTAAGCCGATTGGGCGAAGAAATTGCATGTATAAAGCTACTATAACGTAGGCATCCGCTAAAAAAGGGTTTTAATCATTTCAACCCCCGAGGGGATAAAATAGGTGATGAAAAAATAGGTTTGTATAAAACTTTGTCAATTTTAAGCCGATTGGGCTAAGACTTGGCATGTATAAAGCTACGACGTGCTATGACGTTTAAGCATCCGCTTAAAAGAATTTTGATCATTTCGAGCCCCAAGGGGATAAAATAGGGGATAAAAGTTTAAACCGTTCGGGCTGAGACTTTGCATTCACAAAGCTATACCATGACGTGGTAGCTATTGCCAAGAAAGGGTTTTGATAAATTCCACTCCGAAAGGGATAAAATTTCAAAATTTTAAATCAACCCTTTATGTCACAAAGCTATACCATGACGTGGTAGATATTGCCAAGAAAGGGTTTTGATAAATTCCACTCAGAAAAGGGATAAAATTTCAAAATTTTATATCGACCCTTTATGTGATAAAATAGGAAAAGAAAGGCCGAGAAATAAAATAGCCCAAAACTACTAATTCCTCTCAATAAATGGCGTTACCGGTCAAATTAAATCTAAATATATAAAAGGAGATATAAAAGGAGAAAAGAAACTCACTGACTGACATATCAACGCACAGCCTAAACGGCTAAACTTAGGCACTTGAAATTTAGAAGGGACGTAGCTTAGGTACCGTACAGGTGCACTAAGAAAGGAATTCCCGAAATTCCCACGGGAACGAGAATAGGGACATGCATGAGAAATAGTTACATGTATTTATCGTAAAATAGATAAAAATATACTATGAACAGTGAAAACAAAATCAAAATTGGCTGAAAAATGGGCGAGATAGAGTCGTTGAAAATTAATATATCCGTCTCTCTCACGAAAACAGATTTTTCTATGGAGTTTGTATGGCGCGCACGGTACGTGACGTCATCCGCCACGTCGGATCTCTCTGTCTAAGCAATAATTTTTACGCTTTATATCACGCTTAATAGAAAAGATAGTTTAAAAATTCTACCATCTACGAAAAGATAAAAGATGAGATCTTTGATCTTTTAAATTCATAAAAAAAAGTCATCCACATTTCCTATTAGCGGGAAAATCTTGAAATTAGGCATGCAGGTACCTTAGTGATTTTCAGTTGCAACAGGATATTGCAAACTTCCCACGGGATCAGGAGTTAGCGGGAAAACCTTTTGTATGAAAAATCTAAATCGCGTTAAGATAGATGATTGAAATTTGGCATGCAAGGTACCTTAATGAACGTTAAGATTACCATACGCGATATTGCAAAATTCCAAAGGGACCGGGAGTTATTGGGAAAAAAACTTTTGAATGTAAAAATCTAAACACGCGGACGAAGTCGCGGGTAAAAGCTAGTAACAAATATTTTTAATTTCGCAACCATAGACATAAAATTACACGTGTTTAAGATACCGAAAATCTATTGCAAAACAAACGATTATGTGAATATGGAGGCCAAACGTGTCACGTAATATTATGTATCAGATAGCGTGTTCTAGTAGAATCGATATGTTATCTTAATTAACACTTTACTGCTATCTTTTTTATTAGCCCCGTCAAAAAGGACTGCATCCTGCCGGATTGCTATCAGACGATGAAGTTAATTAAATGTGAGCGTTCTGTTACTGGGATGTAAGGGCCAAGCCACCTTCACCTGCCCGTGGTGCATCCTGCCGAATAACAAACGAGGCTCTAGCAACCGACTGGTGGCGGTATAACCATCACAATTGAAGGCGCAGCTAGATAGCACAGACCGTGACGAGCAGCAGCGTCACCGGAGCAAGGACAGCGAGGAGCTACGCCCTGCGATCGCCAACCCGCCTGCCCAACGTGGCGATTATGAGTAAAGCAATCAGGTGTTCGCCCAAAGTGGCGATCAACTGCCTATGTCCACGAGTGGACGTAGTCGTATAGTATCAGATGATATAGGGATGATGACTGATGATGATATAGAGGGAGGAACAACATCAAAGATTTCCTTGTTCTACCTTACCTACCTATATCGATTTGAAGTTTCCACGGAACGCTATAAAAATAGCGAGTTATTATTCGAATTAATTTATTATTGCGTGTCTGTCTACCTAGCTTAATTATTTCTTATTCAAAACATGCAATCAACCGGTTTTCCGAGAGTGCTCGTAAAATACTCAAACAAGAACTGTATTTTTAATGGCGAATAAATATATGCAGTATGGGTTTTCTTGATCCGTTGCTAAGCGAACGTAGCAACGTGTCACTAGAAAATTTATTTTAAACGGACTTCAGGTTCGAATTCCCATATATCCCTACACTAGCTGTGCTCGCGACTTCGTCCGCGTGGAATAGTTATTTTTTCCCCGTTTTTTTTTTACATTTTCCATTATTTCTTCGCTCCTAATAGTTGCAACGTGATGTTATATAGCTTAAAGCCTTCCTCGATAAATGGTCTATTCAACACAAAAAGAATTTTTCAAATCGGACCAGTAGTTCCTGAGATTAGCGCGTTCAAACAAACAAACAAGCAAACAAACAAACTCTTCAACTTTATAATATTAGTTAAGATAGGTCGTATTTTCGCTCCAAGCCACCCAAACCTACCCGTGGTGCATACTGCCGAATAACAAACGAGGCTCTGGCAAACCGACTGGTGGCGGTAAAACCATCACAAGTGACGGCGTAGGTAAACACCACAGAGCGATGATGGGCAGCAGCGTCATCGGAGCGAAAGGCTACGTCCTGCTATCGCCAACGCACTTGCCCAGCGTGGTGATTAAGGTAAGGCCTCCAGATATTTTCCCAAGGTGACGAACAACTGAAGAGGCTAAATACAACAATATTACAACTTAGAAAAAGTCCCACACATATAAGTTATGTACGATTATTTAAATTTCTTCAACACATCCGATAATTTGGGTAAATCGCAAAGATCGTTGACCCCGTTCGGTTAAATCAGTTCCTTTATTCCATGCATCGGCCGACACGGGTGATAAATCGCCTTCCTTTGATCTCTGCATGAATTCAAATTGCTATTTATTTTATTAAATTCGTGTTAAATAAAAAATAAATTGTGTTTGTAGAACAAATCGGTTTGCTTTTATAACGATAAAAAATAATTGGGTCTTTCGATGACCACAACAACCGCATAAATACTAATAAATACGCATAATAATTCTTGATTAAAATTAAAATAATACATAAAACTGATCATCATCGTCATCAGCTTTTTACAGTCTACTGCTGAACATAAGCCTCTCGAATTATACGCCACTTTGCTCGATCTTGAGCTTGGGACTAGCCAGCCGTCCTGCGCAAATCGTCACTCCACCTGGCCTGAGGGCGTCCTACACTACGTTTGCCGAGAAGCGGTATCCAATCCAGAACTCGTTTACCCAACGGTTATCACTTCTGCGACTATGCCAGCCCACTGCTACTCCAGCTTACTAATCCGGTATGCTATGTCGATGACTTTGGTTGTCTGACGGGTCACCTCATTTCGGATCCGATCCCGCAGAGAGACGCTGTTATGGGTATCCATCAACAGCCTTGGTCCGTCCACTGCTGAACGTAGACCCATAATTCACGCCACATTTCTTTATCCCATGCTTTCCCCATCCAGCCAATGCCAGCAGTCCTTCTAAGGCCATCAGACCAATGGCTATAGGTATAATATATAATTCGTAACAAAATTTTTATTATTAAGTGTTTATTTTCCTCAGTCTTACATCATGTTAGGTAAATTAAATATCTTGCCCTCTATTAATTACCGAACAAACAACAGTGACTGTAAACACAATAGGTATATTGACTTCAAACGACTCATTAACAATCTGGTAAACAAATACACAAGTTCCGAATACTTGTTATTGTTATGTTCATTAACCCTACACAGATTGTGAATAACAACCTACCTCGAAGTAATATCGAGACCACAATATTAAATATCAGACACCATTCTAAGTAAATTAAGTAGCTTGAGGATTTGCTTTTATGGGTATCAACCAAAGTACCAAATAGAGTCATGGAAGGTAAAATGATAATTAATACTTCAATCAAGTCTCCCGTCCACGAAAGGACCTCCACCCTATAGAATAGCGCAGCCAAATGACCTCTGGGTGCCTGTTGTCACAGCGACTTGGGCTTCTCTTTCGCTTTCCATCAGGCGTAGGAAACGAGTCACTATATAAAAAAAGGAGTAGTACCTAACAATAGGGTACCTACATCTGATTTAAAATACCTATCATTACTTAAGTATGCCTATTTTGCTATGTATTATCTCACTAGCTGTGGAATAGTTATTTTTTCCCCTCTTTTTTACATTTTCCATTATTTCTTCGCTCCTAATAGTTGCAGCGTGATGTTATATAGCCTAAAGCCTTCCTCGATAAATGGTCTATTCAACACAAAAACAATTTTTCAATTCGGACCAGTAGTTCCTGAGATTAGCGCGTTCAAACAAACAAACAAACAAACTCTTCAGCTTTATAATATTAGTTAAGATACACGTAATTTTAACGCAAATAAAAGATACTTACATAGACTTTAAAAAAATCTGATTATAATCGTTTTTCACTCAAAAAGTTCCAAAACCTCATGTTAAAAATCTGTGTTCTACCATACACCGTTCTATCCTTCATATTTCTGTCTCATTTCCATCTACCCATCACGAATTATTAGTGTGAATCGCCTGTTATAAAAAACTCTATAAATCAACGCTACAAATAAAACCATAACCATATCATTTACATATAGCTTTGAAGTATGTTAATAATTGCTCTATTTTGACCAGGTGTTTGCGTCGCCAAGTTGAACGTAACGGGAACAAACGACCGTTGAACCAACACATCCAATCAGTTCAAGCAACGGCCTGATTAGATCAAAGAGTTAATTGTTAATCAAGACTTAGGACTACAGCGGTATCACTCACTTATTAGATGTTTAACACGTCGTAAACTAATTTCTAAATATGTCGGTCAGTTCGTTGGTTAATGCACGAAATTATGTCAATTAGGACAGATGGAAGTTATTAAATTAGGTGAATCTAAAGATATAGGGGGATGTAGTGGAGTGGCCAAACCCACCTCACATGCCCGTGGTGCATCCTGCTAAATAACTGGGACGTCAATGAAAGGCGGGAGTTAGCGACAGACTGTTTATTATTAAAAGTTGTAACACCACCCTCATTATTACACAATATATTATGGTCTACCCGTCACATATCTCCCCCATAAATCTACGATAACTTTCCTAATTTTTTTTTTATATTAACATAATACATATAATGTAACTTGAGACACTACTTACTTAATTACAAACTATAAAATTGAAGTTTACAAATTAATTGTACTTATACACGCTTGGCTCGATTCCATGCACGCAGTGCTCGAGCGGATGCGTCAGGCGGTGCCTGGTCCGCGCCGGGCGGCGGCCCCGGCTCCGGGCAGACATCGCTCGACGCGTCCTCAAACACATCCCCCACAGCTCTGTTACCGACCCCCGAGTCGCCAGATTTCGGAACCGTGTCCTCCGTCTCGGCCGCGCCGCTCGTTCGCGATAATGAGTACCTGTTATTACCCTTTGGTAATATTTGGTCGGCATGTCTCCGCCACTCTAGCCCATTACCTAAGCTCAGCTTGTATGAGACCGGCCCCGTCTGCTTAACGATCGTGGCATCGGCCCACTTGTCCCCCCTCGGCGTGTAGTCGCGGGCGAGTACCTCGTCCCCGACCTGGAAGTCGCGAGGGGCGCCCGCGACGCGCGCCGCCCGCTGCTGCTGCCGCTCGTGCACGGCAGCCGCCACGTCGGGCCGCAGCGCGTCCAGCCGGCTGCGCAGCCGCCGCCCCAGCAGCGCCACCGCCGGGGACACCCCCGTCGTCGCGTGCTCGCTATTCCGATATTGCAGGAGAAATTTATTTAAGGCGGTCTGTACGTCCTCGCCCTCGAATAGGGCTCTTTTAATTGCTTTTTTAACCGTCTTGACCGCATTTTCTGCTGCGCCGTTCCCCTGGGGTCGATAAGGAGCCGATGTGGAATGTTTTATACAATTTTTCTCACAGTATGTTTTAAATTCTAGCGACGAAAACGGTGGGCCGTTGTCTGTTACGAGCTGCGATGGTAAGCCGAAACGTGAAAAGATACCCCTGAAAACGTTAATAGTAGACTCCGCGGTCGTGCTTCGCATCGCTACCGCCTCGATCCACTTGGAGTGCGCATCTACGGTTATCAGATACCGTGTGCCTCCGCAGTCCGCGAAGTCCGCGTGCAGGCGCCGCCACGGCTGCAGCGGGAACTCCCAGGGGTGCAGCGGCGCGCGCGGCGGCGCGTCTCGCACGCTGCCGCACGCGCCGCACGCCCTACACATCTCTTCGATGTCGCGATCTAAACTCGCCCAATAAATATAATTTCGCGCTAAATTTTTCATTTTATTGATTCCCAAGTGACCTTCATGAATTTCCTTTAAAACTTTTTTTTGGAGGGCTTGCGGTACTACTATTCTATATTTGTAAATTACACATCCCTGATCCACAATGAAGTCATTTTGCCTAGCAAAATAAGGTTTCTCCGCATCACAGCTCGGACTCGACGGCCAACCGAAAAGAACGTAACCTTTAATTTTACATAGGAAGGAATCTCGTTCCGTTTCCTTAGCAACATCCTTAAAATTAACCGGTAACGATTCTTCTATTAAATTAAAGTAGTCGATAGTGTCCGCGGAGCGACCCACCCGAGGCAACGGTAACCGCGACAGCGCATCGGCAGGGCCGTTATCTGCCGATCGAACGAACTCGATGGAGTAATCATATGCGGCCAGTCGCGCCGCCCACCTCTGTAAGCGACTAGCCGCCGTTTGCGGGATGCCTCCCTTTTCACCGAAGATATACGTCAACGGCTGGTGATCGGATCGTAACACAAACCGCCGACCAAAGAGGTACTGATGATGCTTAGTGACCCCGAACAAGATAGCGAGTGCTTCTTTATCGAGCTGGCTGTAGTTGCGCTCGGGCGCGCTGAGCGTGCGCGACACACAGCTGACGGGCCGCTCGGCGCCGCCGGCGTACCGGTGCGCCAGCACGGCGCCCAGCCCGTACGCGCTGCTGTCCACTGACAGCACTAGTTCGCGTCCTTCCTCGTAATGCGCTAACACCCGATCGCTCAAGAGGGATCGCTTCGCCTCACTAAAAGATATGTTGCATTTGGAGTCCCATTTCCAATCAATACCTTTTTTTAACAAGTTATGTAACGGTTGTAAGATAGTACTTAAGTTGGGGATGAATCGCCCATAATAGTTTAACATCCCCAAGAAACTTTTCAGCTGCGAAACGTTCTCCGGTTTAGGCGCATTGGAAATGGCCTCCAGCTTTTCTGGATCGGGTCGCAAACCCTCTTTGTTAATTATAAAACCTAAATATTTGACACAGTCCTGCATAAAACTACATTTACTCAGTTTCACAGTGAGTCCCATATTGCGCAACCTTTCGAGTACAGCTCTCAGATTTTCCAGGTGAATTTTAGCAGTAAGACCGGTTATACATATGTCATCCAAAAATACTACGCAGCCCGGCACCCCGCGCAGCGTCTCCTCCATCAATTTTTGAAATTTTTCAGGTATACAAGACAAGCCGTACGGGGTGCGTCGGTACGCAAAAGTACCTACATGTGTGGTTATAGCCGTATAAGGTTGAGAATCGTCTGTTAAAATGCATTGTTCGTAGGCATGTCTTAAATCTATTTTGGTATATTTCTCGCCCCCGCTAAGAATGGCGAACATTTCTTCGATGCGCGGCAATGGGTAGAAATCTCTTTTAAGTTTAGGATTAATTGTTATTTTATAATCGCCGCAAATTCGTATGTCTCCGTTCGATTTCACCACCGGGACAATAGGAGTGCCATAATCTGAGTAATCAACGCGGTATATGGAGCCGTCCGCCTCGAGGCGCGCCAGCTCGCGCTCGACGCGCGCGCGCAGCGCCAGCGGCACCTGTCTCGCTCGCACGTAAACCGGTTCGCTATCCGACAGCTGTAATCGAATAGGCCGCTTGCAAGTCCCTAACTTATTACTGAACACTTCTGGGAAATCTTTACATAATTGGTTCACGAATCCGTCATCCGTGATCTCATTGAGGTTTATCTGAGATATTTTTAAAGCGCGCATCCATTCCCGGCCCAATAGGGGCCGAGCCCCGTCTTTAATGATATAAAGTCGTAATGATTTGGCAGTAACATCACCGAGACACACATCCACCACAATAAATCCCAATGACTCGATTCGTGAACCAGAATAACAACGTAATACTAAATTATCTAGTTCGATATTTTTATGCTTAAACATACGTAGGTAAGCGTCCTCACTTATCGCCGAAATGCGACTACCAGTGTCTACCTCACATTCGATGACCTTTCCATCGATGGTCAAATTAATAAAATATGGTTTGTTACCTTGAGCTGCGACTGTGATGTTGAACATACCGTCATCCGACTCGTCACTGAGATAATTATGCCGGCCGTCACTAGCACGCACTCGTTTGCACATAACACGTAAATGTCCTCGTTGACCGCACTCGTCACAGTTGTAGTTTTTGTATCTGCACCTGTCCGGTGCGTGAGGCTTGCCGCAGCGCCAGCAGCCTGTCGCGCCCTCGCCGCGGCCCGCGGGCTCCGCGCCGCCGCCTCCGCCGCCGGGTGCCCTCGCGCCGCCCGCGCGCCCCGAGCCGGGCGCCCGCGGCGGCCGCCCGCGCGAGCCCGCCGGCCCGCCGCGGGCGTAGTGCAGGCCCTCGCCCGCCTCGCCGCCCGTCGCCGTCGCCGAGTCTGCCGCGACCCCCGTGGAGCCGCTCACTTCCGCGTGCTTCTCCGCGGCCTCCAGAGCTAACGCCAGTTCCACTGCCTCCTTGTACTGAATTTTCTTTTCCGCGAATATTCTCGAACGCATCGCCTCGTTCGCTAGGCCTGATACGAATTGGTCCCGTAGGTTCTCCTCGAGCGATGAGCAGGATTTGCACTTGCCGAAATTACATGTAGCCGCGAGATGTTTCAACGCTTGCAGGTAGGATGCGAGCGTTTCGCCGGGGCGTTGCCGCCGTAATCTAAACAGGTGGCGTTCCGCTATCTCCGAACGTTGCGGTTCCAGGTGTTCCGTCACGAGCTTGACCAATTCCTCATACTTTTTATCCTCGGGAAAACTAGGTGCGCACAGATTACACATCAACGCGTAAGTTTCTTCACCCACGACCGTTATTAACATGGGTACCTTCAACTGATCTTCGATGTCATTGAGTATAATATACTGATTCACGCGACGAATGTACGCGGGCCACTGCCTTGAAGCTAAGTTAAAAGGTTCAATCTTCCCGAAAAGTTAGTATGTAATTGTGTTCGCAAAATAAAATCCACTCCTCGGCGCCAATGGGACGTCAATGAAAGGCGGGAGTTAGCGACAGACTGTTTATTATTAAAAGTTGTAACACCACCCTCATTATTACACAATATATTATGGTCTACCCGTCACAATAACAAACGAGGCACTGGCAACCGACTGGTGGCGGTATAACCATCACAATTAAAGGCGTAGCTAAATACCACAGACCGATGACGGACAGCAGCGTCACCGGAGCGAGAAGCTACGCCCTGCGATCGCCAACCCGGTTGCCCAGCGTGGCGATTATGGGTAGATCCTTCAACAAATAAAGTAGATCCTCCAAACAATTGGAGAGGCCTATGTCCAGCAGTGAACTGCAATAGGGTGATGATGATAAAAGATATAGGAAAACAATAATAATAGACATTTCAAGTTAAATACAAACATCTTCATCATCAGCCACATCGCAGTCCTCAACTGGACATACCCTCCGAGTTGTTTGCCACTTTGGGCAAACATCTGGAGGCTTTATCCGTAATCGCCACGCTGGGCAGGCAGGTTGCCGATCGCAGGGCGTATCTCCTCGCTCCGGTGACGCTGCTGCCCGTCATGGACCTGTGCTATTCATCTACGCCTTCCATCTTGCTTATACCGCCGTCCGCCACCACTCGGTTGCCAGAGCCTCGTTTGTTCGGCAGGATGCTCCACGTAGCTTGGAGTCTAATGAAGATAGGTCTCTCCCTTACATCCCATGTACAAGTACATTTCAAACTAAAATACAAACATTAATAAAACAAAATTGAAGATATTGAAATAGTACCTATCTAAGACCTGCTTCGTCGTAAGACCGGAGGCGAAGTTGTAAGGGCCAAAAGGTTGTATCCAATTTATAACGCCCTCACTTAGCATTTAACATAGAGAGAGGAGACTCCTCTAATATAGAATCTAGGTAGTTGTTATGTTGAACAAAGAAAAATATGTGACGTAGTGGTCGACGATTTGCAGATAGCAACTATCTATAAGATATAGCTTTTGCCCGCGACTTCGTCCGCGTGTTTAAATTTATACATACAAAAGTTTTTTCCCGCTAACTCCCGTTCCCGTGGGAATTTCTCAAAATACAGCCATAACTAAACTTTATATTTACTAAGGTACCTGCATGCCAAATTTCAAGCGTCTAACTTAAGCGGTTTAGATTTTTCATACAAAAGGATTTTCCCGCTAATTCCCGTTCCCGTGGGAATTTCGGGAATTCCTTTCTTAGTGCACCCCTACGGTACCTAAGCTACGTCCCTTCCAAATTTCAAGTGCCTACGTTTAGCCGTTTGGGCTGTGCGTTGATATGTCAGTCAGTCAGTCAGTCAGTCAGTCAGTCAGTCAGTTTCTCCTTTTATATATATAGATAAACTTTATATTTACTAAGGTACCTGCATGCCAAATTTCAAGCGTCTAACTTAAGCGGTTTAGATTTTTCATACAAAAGGATTTTCCCGCTAATTCCCGTTCCCGTGGGAATTTCGGGAATTCCTTTCTTAGTGCACCCCTACGGTACCTAAGCTACGTCCCTTCCAAATTTCAAGTGCCTACGTTTAGCCGTTTGGGCTGTGCGTTGATATGTCAGTCAGTCAGTCAGTCAGTCAGTCAGTCAGTCAGTTTCTCCTTTTATATATATAGATAGATAAAGATCCAGAATAACAAATGGCACACGTTAACTACATAAATTGAACACATTTATGTCCAAAGTTGTTTCTTTTCTATTCAATATTAATTTCTATGATAAATATGGTAGTTATTTGCGCAATTGCTCTTTTATTGATTCATAAGCTATTATATATGTTTATTTGCATACGGGCATGCTACGAACCAATAACATTTGTTTAATTGGCCTATTGGTTCATTGGAATAGATTGAATAGAAATGCTGAAATGGTACTGACGGAACTCAGGAAATTACAGTAGAGTTTCCATTGCTGATGCGGAAGTTTTGAAAAATGAATCCGTATAATATATCCTTCCATTTCACGACATTTAACGACAGATAAGATAGTCGGTTTCAATCAAGGACGTTTAAAAAGTCCTTGGTTTCAATTTATCCATACGATTAAATTATTGTCTTTTTCTTTTTTTTTTAATAAGATTTTAACGGCCTGGGTGTCTTTTTCTTTGCTTTTTCTATTTTTTAATAATATTTTAATGGCCTGGGATCTCCCGTACAGCCTCCATAACTAAAAAAAACTAATCTTAACGGTTTGACAGTGACATACTACAGATATCATAATCGAATATGTTTCCATAGTGTTCTGAATCGGGTGTCAATTTGGCAGAGGCAAGGAATTTTCCCGGCATGAAGATGTACCATCATCTATATACATAGTAAACTCTACATACATAACAAAGTAGAGCGAGGTTTTCAAAAGGACAAGCTGAGTTATAAGCATATATTTATTTACATGTACGAAATATATTTCAATTGAACATTTTCGTAATGTTATCATGAAGTGCAACATACTGTTTTATCAATAAGTATAAACTTTTAATCTACACCTGCTGAACGATAAGATAAAGAGGAATATAATAGTTAGTATAGCAAAAAATTATACGAACTTAAACCACGTTCCTATTAAAATAATGTATCTCTTAATCTGCGAATTACTAAAAGGTAGAGCTTAATCTACAAGGTGATAGGTTTATTAGGGCATAAATAAATAAGTAACCCATAACCCAGAACCTCCTCTTATACCTACCCTGGACTACTAGGTTTTGAGACATGTCCGAATACATGAGCTAAAAGACACTAAGGAAGCTGCGTCTCTACGCGACTGAAAGTTCTCTAGATTTTTGGCTGTAATAAGTATAGTGCAAGCTCTGGATGAGTTTCCAGCCGTGGTGTTTTCTAATCGCTACGACTTGTCCTACTGCAAACGTGACCTAAAGAGTGTTATGTGTCCTCTCTTGCCCTGCCTACAAGCAGGGGCTTAGCTGTGCCCCTGACATTGCAGATTCTATGAGCGGTGATCTCCGTTTAACGTCAGATTAACCGCTTGGTCGTCTGTCTTTCTTAATAATGAAAAAAAAAACTATATGTCATTATTACCACGCAATGTGCTAATAGGCAATTTATGGCTAAAAATTGTAATTAGTCCGTCTTTTAGCTTAGTCAAAAATAAAAGACATATTTTTTTATATGTAAATTAGACTAAAAATTACAAAGTTATAGCCCGTTAAAATTACGCGTGACGTCACTCGGTGGGGCATTTTTATTTTTGAAAAAGCTAAAAGACGGACTAATTACAATTTTTAGCCATAATAGCCAATTGCTCATCCGGATTCAATTAATAATATAAAAAATAACCACACAATCAATGATCATGCCTATTATATAATTTTTAGTCGTAATTTGTTCCTGTGCCATTTACGAATAATATAACAATTAAAAATAATAGCTATACGCTTGTATCTATGCCACATGTGGTCTGTCTACGGGGCACTGAACCTATTAAAGTCTTTTCAAGGTCATAACAACTATATTGTTCAATCTTAATGCTGAACCGATTATGAAGATAATCGTTTCAATTCGGCTAATGCCGCTTCCCTAATGGAAAGTTTCAAATACAATTGTAAATTTGCGAATCCTACCTACGTAGTTGTATTAAGATAACCGGTTTCTAATCACAAGTGAATATAATTTGTTCAATTATGCGAACCGCATGTAAGTTGTTGTTGATCATTCATTAATTAAGTATTCAGTATAAGAAATACTTACTGAAAAGTGTTTTGGAAACTATAGGTAAATGAAACTTTGCAGGTATGTTTAGAACTTTTTAGGTTTGTGTTTTGACCCTGACTGTAGCAGTTTGAAACTACGTGGCATGTCTTGGGTTATTTATTTATGTATTTTTTTAAGAGACGATTTATCCAATAATTCTAATAATTAGGGCAATATCCCTAATAATCTTGGGTCAGTTAGAAGTAATGCCAGACCGGTGTATTCCATCTCAAATGCACATAGGTATTAATTGTTTCAAGGGACTCCTACTTATTGGATTTGAGGTGCCGTGTGTAACGTGAGCCTTCCAAAAGACCTGGAGGGGTAACCAATTCTCCAAATGGAGACTACATAGGTACTAATATTAAACTCATTTATTTCTGGCCACAAGAAATATTACAATTATTAATAACAAAAACAGCACCCGATATGTAGGTATCGCCTCTGAACTAATGACCCATAAACGCATTTATTCCGTAAACACAATAATATTGATAGAGTCATTATTTTAAAAAAACAAGGTGACAGTTGCTATCCTTGATAAAACGTTCAGTACAATACAATCGGCTATTTTTTAAACAATACACGATCAATAGACCAAGATAAATATAAATAGACAGCCACCTGGATACAATGATACAATTACGATCCATTCTCGCCATTAAAAGTGACATTTCAAGAAAATTTTTGGTAGGTATACCTACATATTTTAAAGTCCTATTCAAGTTCCTTCTTATACCTATGTAGTCTGTATGGATATGAATTGGCATGTAAGGTAGCTTCATCTCTTCGCTCCAAGCCACCCTCATCTGCCCGTGGTGCATCCTGCTGATAGCAGACGAGGCTCTGGCAACCGACTGGTGGCGGTGATAACCATTACGATTGAAACCTGCGATCGTCAACCAGGTGCCCAAAGTGGCGAGCAACGGTTATTGTTTTGATATAAATTACCAAATTGATTGGAATGAAACTATAGCTACAGTAATATAGCAGATACATCAGACACATAGGCTTTAATTTCTTATTTACACATATAACCGATATTCTTGGGGGCACTCTTTTTTTTAAGACTAGCTGTGCTTGCGGCGTCCCACGCGTGGATATCGGGTTTCAAAAATAACGGACTTACATAAAATGATGCCTTAATTTTAAGTTGAACTCTAGCAATACATTGGTGAAAACCGCATTCAATTCCATGCAATAGTTTTTGTGTGAAGCTCGTTCAAACATACAGTTAAAAATTTCTCCCGTTTTCCTAACATTTCCCTTCACTGCTCTGCTCCTATTGATTGTAGAGTAATTAAAAGTATACTATAACCTGCCCAGGAGTATGAAGAATAATTATACCAAGTTTCGTTAAAATCCGTTGAGTAATTTTTGTGTCTATAGCGAACATATACCTAGACAGACTGACAAAAATTTTAGTGATTGCATTTTTGGCATCAGTATCGATCACTGATGACCCCCTGGTAGTTACTTTGAAAATATATTTAATGTACAGAATTGACCTCTCTACAGATTTATTATAAGTACCTATAGAAGATAAAGATTAATGTACCTACCTAATCAAAGTAAAATGACATTCTGTATCACTGAGGAAAGTTCTGTTGTTTTTATAGGTAACATTTGTTTTGGATACAAGATAACCTCATATTGTTGACCTCAAGTCAAAGAGACATGACCACACATGATATTATATTGATTCTGAGCGAACCTCTTGTTATGTTTGCATGTTATTACAAAACGGTGTTTCTCAGATAATAGTGTAGGCATTGTGAGACCTTGTATGAATGTTTGTGTGTCAGTATTCTGTGTTGTAATTGTTTGTCCAATAAATCTCAAAACTTACTGAGTTCGGTGTGAGCTGTCATAATTATTAAGTGTATTACAACATCTATTTTCATTCCACGAATGCGTGATCGGAAGCTTTGCATTTAAAGGGTTTAGTGCTCTATATCTCTAAATGTCGGGAAGGAGTTCAGATAAAAAAGTTTGACTTGTAATGGCTTAAAATCTTGTATAACTTTTGGAATGTATAAAATTTGTAATTAATAACTTTACCTAATCAAGAATAAAATTAGAAACAAATGAAATCTATCAAATGTTGTTTAGTTTTATATCTACCTCCAAATATTACATAAGAATATTGCAATATTTGTACTTGCAGTCACTGATAAACTGTTAGCATGATAATGTAAGCGAAATCACGTGAGAAAATCGAATTTGTGAAAATGTTTCATTAAAATGTGTACGTACCCAGTAATCAAAATAAAAACCAAAAAATTATCATAAACACGTTATTTATTCTTTGTAAATTCCTCTTATAACTAACTTAACCGTAAGTTGGTATCAAAATACTTTGGCTTTGCAGCTTTTGGTATCACTTCACGAACGTCTCACAACATCTGCGTTCCAATTACGTTTTAATTAACTTATTAACACTGCGATCACAGTCACGGCGTGAGGTCGGGGACTGCGAACTTTGCTGACCTCCCGGTCCTTCAGGTTCCGGAGGGAGAAGCCGACCAGCCGGCCGGCGACAACTTCATTCCTGGCGAGTCCTCGAGCGTGGTCAAGGCTCCTCGTCCTCAGACAAGGAAGGCAGCACCAACTGCCGGCGGAGTCTCTCGCGACGCTGCGGCGATATCGACTTCTGTCTGCGGAGACCCTCGGTGTGCAGGATGTACGACCGCTGCTCAGGCTCGAAGGTTTCCTCAGAGTCGTCTTCAACCAGCGCTGGCAAAGCCGTGCGCCGCTGCTTCTGGCGTCTGGAGCAGTCCGATTGGCAGTCCATGTCGCGGCCCCTCGCCTTGGGAAGCGCCGGGTACACGTCGGCGTAGAGCGACGAAACGGTTTCTAGTTTCACAACCATGGCGATTAGTTTGTTTTGTTTGTTAATTTGTACTGCGATGTGCTCTCTACGAGTGCTGAGTGCAGAGTGCGGGGCGGGCGCCTCTCCCGTCCTATTTATACCCGCCGGTCGGCCGTATAAATTGGTTAGTGCGATGCGTCTGGCGTCACAGAGTTTACCGCGCGTGCATTGCGATTTGCGATTGTTCCCACCGGTAAAAACATGGTAAGACCCGAGAGCGTAGTTTGAAAACATCGACTTTATGGCCTGTTATGGTGTGCAGCTATAGTTATTCGTGTGATGGTGGTAAATTGGCTGTTACTACGGATAGGTGCACTAGAGCCATATAATAAAGAGTACCTATCTTTATACAAGCTTTAACACGATAGGAGGTTATAGTCCTATTGATTGTTCCTATTTCGAGCACCTTTGTAGTTTACTACGGGTGAGATCGGATGTTGTAATGCAAGATGTCGTTTGAGAAAATGTAGAGTCATGCCCGACTCTACATTTTCTCAATCACATTGATGATTTAATTTTCTTGGCTCAGGTATTTTACTTTTAAATTTTTTTATGTACAAAGTGACACGGTATTGTGGCCTCATTTTGGGATCAGTCAGTGGTTCAGTGTATAGCCAAGGCGATGGCAACTGACGTAGTTTGGTTTGGTTGCCTACTTGTCCGTTGCCGACTCTATTGGGCCTCTCTTTCGCTTTCATCAGGCCATGGGAGGCCACATTCTATGCTCATCATCATCAGCATGCAAACGTCCACTGCTGGACATAGGGCTTAAATGACAGGTGACTTTGGAGGTATTTGCCGTAATCACCACGCTTGGCAGGCGGGTTGGTGACCGCAGCAGGTTTTATTTGTACCCAGGTAAACGCTGCTGCCCGTTTCCTGATATTTTTTTAATAAGAAGAGCTTTCATGATGATCTCCTACCTGATGGTAAGCGGTCGTGAGGTCCAAAAGTTAGGTCGACAGGCACAATAGAACAATCCCATTGCGCCTGTCGCCCTCACCCTGAAGGCCCACTGAGATGCCGTTTCCCTATGATCTCCCTAGTCCTATGATCTCCCTGATCCCTAAATCATCTTCTACGACATGGGAAAAGATAGGGTCGTCTAATTCTGAAACAACACGGTTAATGGCGCTATGTTACCATCAAAAAATCGTTTATGAAAAACTTTCTACTTCATGACAGGGCATTTTCCAAATTTAACTAAATACTAAAGAAAGTAGTTCAATTTTAATACTCGGCAATAACATAACAGTCCGCATGGGTTTCAGTAGGTAACTGTGCCAAAGCTGTTAGCAGGCCTAACAAGGATTGAACTGTGCCTTTTCACAGTTAGATATTGCGCTTGTTTTTGCACAATCTAGGCTGGACTGGGGAAATACCGCTGAAGTTAAATTAGACCGGCTGAAAAAATCTTGAACGAAACTTTGGGTGAAAATGAATTATATTTTTTATTGATTCAGTGAGCCAATAAGTTTATTTCGATTTTTTAATTTAAAACATCATGACTCATCTGGCGTCAAGTGCTACTTAAAAAAAATCTTTACGATTGAATGATAGATAATTCCATATAGCATTAAGTCCGCCATTTGTACAATGTTGTGCAACAAAGATAACTTGAATAAATATTAATGGAATCAGCTGTAAAATAATACAAATGAAAAATACCATAAATACTTGAAGGCATAGAGTACTAAAATACTATGTACATAGTACAAAGCAATATAAAAAGATAATTAACTCGTATACTATTACGAATGTTTTAAATAAAGGTAGTGTGCTACAAACGTATAATGGATACTAAAATGGTCCCAAAACAACAATAAGTATAAACTATTAAATAGTGAATATATTTTGTCTAACAACTGTAGGTGTGAAACATATATAGATATACGTACCTACATACGTATAACTGTCTGTGTATGCGCACCTACACGTGCTCTCTATTGCCATAACAGTTAACAAGTCTGATGCACCCAGCAATTCCATTAGTTGTAGTACTATTTCCCAGAAGCACAGAGATGCTTACACACTTCTACTTCACGGAAACCGATTCACCTAAAATTCTTTCACCGTTGGAAAGCTACATTGGCTAATTTACATATAGGTATTTATTGCAAGTAAAGATTAAGGATCCTTACTAAAACTTTGGCGTTTTCGTAAGTATCAATGAAATGTTATAGCCATTTTCCTCCGGAACATAGGCTCGGTACTCATAGATGCGTTTTGTAGTCAAGGGCGCAAAGCCCAGCTAATGCAGCACGCAGCCTTATGGTGCTTCATCCGTTTATCCAGGTCAAGCGCATTCGCGATCGCTATGCATGCGCTGCACTCCTCTGTACAGTGCGCGTTGCTATCAAATGGATGGGGCGAAGATCTTTCGAGATAAGTGGACAGTGGCAGCAATGATTACGTAATAAGCAGCATTCGACTGATTGAGCTAAGGGTCGTCGGTTCGATTCCCGCACATTGCAAACATTTGTGTTCGTGAACATGTCTTTTGGTCTGGGTGTTTCCTATGTATTATATTTACAAAAAAAGTAGGTAGCGTCGCATACATTAACCAGCGGGGATATTCATAAATGCGTTCGAAAAGTTGTTTCCGAACTAAGCACTGTCAAAAATGAAAGTTCTGAGAAAAGTTCGCTAGCGAAAACTTTGACAATTCGATCGAGAATGTTTTTTGTGTTTATCCCAGGTAGGGATCGAACCCACTTAATTGAACCTTGGTTCAGAAGACAGTGTCACTACCAAATGAGCCACAGGAACAGTCAGAGTCACAAAATAAATATTAGAGGTTTCGTGTCTGAAAAGTTCTGCATCCAAAAGGGCCGGTGATTTTAATTTGTCAGCGACTGTACTAAAGGTAAGAATATTTTAGTCACGACGGTATGTTAGGAAGGGTTAGTGGGTTCGACCTCCAGCGGCAAGGAAAAGACTGTTCTAGATCAGGAATAAACACTGCGAATAGAATTGTAAATAATGTATCTGGAATGTTATTGTGGCAACAATAGCACATTCAAAGGAGGCATTATAAAGACACAATGTAGCCGCAAGATATTCTATTGTTATTGTTAGGTCTTTAGGTCTAGAGATGTTGTGTAACTATAGGGTGGCATGTCGGCAACTGCCTCGGGTAGGGGGCCGGAAGGGGCCCCCGATCAGAGGAGAATTGTCCCAACATTTATCATTACCTATAAATAAATAATAAATAAATATCACACAATATTACATACATTGCTCTAATCCCAAAATTGCTTAGGCTAAGCACTTGTGTTATGACTTATGGGTATCAGAACAACTTCTTTCCTGCCTGGGTTCACTCATGATCCTAGCCTCAGAGTCTAGCCTTAAATACTCGTAGAAGGTGACTAAGTCAGTCGTTCCTATATTGTATAACACCCACACTGTACACTTAGTGAGCAAATAAAGAAATTGAAATTTTTGCCAGGTGCGGTGGGTCAATTGATAGTGGCTCCTGCCTTCTAAGCCAAGGGTCGCAGGTTCGATTCCTATCCGGGATAGACATTCGTGTGATGAACATTTATATTTATTCCGTGTCCCACTTGGCATCAAAACAATTTGTGTGATATTGGCTGATATTTATTATTTAATTGCCTAGATTGGCTCGATACCTCATTTGGTAGTTACCTCTGCCTTCTAGGAAAGGGTCGTGGGTTCGATTCCCGCACAGTACAAACATTTGTATCATGTCTGTTTGTATAGGTCAGGGTGTTTAATATGTGCGTATATAATATGTATTTATTTACAAAAAAAAATATCTAAGTAAGTTTATCAGTTGTGTAGTAGGTACCCATAATACAAGCTTCGGCTTAATTTGGGGCTAGATGGCGCTGTGTGATCCAACGTGGCATGTCTTGGTATGATGTCTTGAGTTAATTAATAAGAGTTCACTAAGCAGCTGTTCAGGAGATCGTCGATCCGATTTTCCTCATTACCTAGTAGATAAGGAGCGGTAAACCCATCTCATATCAACAGTTTTCAACATTTTCCCAGTATTACATACAGCACAACTTTCCTACGAAACGCTCTGGCAATCGGTACAAACATCGGGAAGATTTGTTATTTTCTCACGCCTACGCTACTATTTCACTCGTTCGTGGAAAACAAAACATTGTAGTGGAAGTATAATGCGATAACATCGGTTTTAGGAAAATCGAATACGCTTACACGGCTCTAGGACTTATTTCCTATGTCCCTTATGTACCATCAGACATCTTTTATTTCTTATCGCTTTTGATAACGATGAATAAACGCGCAGTATTTAGTTATTTACTCGTATTTACAAATAAATATCTACCTACGTTTGTCTAGTTCCCATAGTACCTACAAGCTTCGACTATGTTCGGGACTATATGGCGTGTCTTGAGTTATTTATTTTATTTTAGTTAAAGGACTGGCCCGGGGGTTCGTTTAATAGTGCGCTGCCCTGCCCGAATCAAGGGTTCATAAATAATAAGTGCCTACGACGAACATTTGTGTACTGTTTCTGGGATATTAACACACTATTTGTAAAGCAGTACCTAGTTAGTTATATTATTATTAGCTGCCATAATTCCAACTACCAACTTTAGGACTAAGGTAATGTATGCATATTGTTTATTATTTAATTTGAAATTTATTAAGATCCAGCATTTTTAACCGCCTTAAAAAAGGAGGAAGGTCTAAATTCGACTGAATATTCTTTTTTGTTGTTGTATGTTTGTTACTTCATATCTCCGAGAATTGTGAACCGATTTGGAATTTTTTTTTGTTCGAAAGGTTGTACTTTCTAGTTGGTCCCATTATCACCTCCAAATTGAAGTCGGATTTTTTTGCTAAAAATGCTGTTATGTAAGTATCATTGACTCACGTGCAGTAATCTTACACGTGGAGTCACCTGATTAATGTAACAAATTGGATTACAAAACGAATAGGTTAATTAAGATTTCTTATCGCATACAAAATGGAAAATAATATGAAAATTATAGCAAGTTACATACAAAAATAACAAGTGAATTACAAATTGCGACGCATGCGCCTGACAGTTTGGTACTCAGGATGAATACACTTTGACGTCTTGGTCAATGTCCTCTGAAAAAATATAATAAGAGGCAACTATCTATACCCGTTTAGCTTGTTTTTTTTAATTTTTTTTGGCTAAGTACATCTCCTACATAGGCCTCCCCCATTGACAACGGGGGGGAGACGATTATTTTTCATTTTTTATAGTAGCTCTACATAATGGCTGGGTGTTTATATTTGTATTTAAGTATTTATTTGTGGTACCTTCGTTGTTCTGGTACCCATAACACAAGTGCTTAAGCTACTTACTTTGGGATCGGAGCAATGTATGTGATGTTGTCTGATATTTATTTATTTATGATGACTACTCTACGCCCTTGATGGAAAGCGAAAGCCCATTCTTATTGTGTATTTCGTAATAACCAAAGGGATATAACATATCCCATACTAAGATTTCTATTAACGTACACAATGGAAATATAGCGCGAAGTAAATTACGTTTAAACGGTGTGCGTATACAAGAAAATTAACTTCTGACGCGCGCAAGGAAAATGTCTAACATGAAAACTACATGTATACGTCAGAACTAGGATTATGCTTATCAGAAATTTTAACCAGCGTGCAAACATGACGAAAAATTGAAATTGTATTATAGATGACGTTTTTGACTAGTGGGTATTTTGTGTAGGTAGGTAATGATGACGGACGCGTTAGGTCATTTTGGTAATGACCTCACCTCATCTATGATCTAACCTAGACACGTTTTGGGAGAGGCAAACGTCCAGTATTGGACCAGAGAAATCCAATGTGTTACATTCGCTCAAAACTTCTATGACTATAGAAAAATCTGTTTCAGTTAGAGCGATAATTATGTTTGCTTTTAAACGTAGTCACTTAATCCATTGTTCAGCTAATTTTGATTTTGTTTCACTGTTCATTGTATTTTACGTAGGTATGTACTGTATTTTATTATTTAATCATTTACTTTACGATAAATTACTGAATACACGAAAATCCTTATACGAAATCATTCAGACAATTTTATGTTAACATCAAACTTCTATTAACAATAAACTTTGACCTTTGTTAGTTAGGTATAATTAATTATTCGACGAAATTAAATAAATAAAAAAAATAATAATAAAATAAATAACCCAAGACATGCCACGCTGGGCCACACAGCGCCATCTAGCCCTAAACTAAGCCGAAGCTTGTACTATGGGTACTAGACAACTGTTAAACTTACATACATAGATACATTTTTTTTGTAAATAAATGGGTCAATCAACTTTTATTTGTCCTGTAAGTACTATGTTTTGTCCCTGACCAATAATCGCAGTTCTAAAGAAAATTAAGTGGTTTGTTGGCATATATCGCATTTATCGTATTATTAATCAAATATACGAGTGAATTATTTTAAATAAATCACTATTATAATGGAATTTTAATGGTTGTCCGGGTGACAAAACATCTGATGAAGTGTTTTTTTGTTTGTCCCCCAGTAGGTTAGTACAATGAAACATCAATTTATACAAAAAAAATACTGCATGGCAGTTAATTACGATTGTACATAATTATTTATTACAATGTCAACTATGATGCTAGCATATAGATATTTGTTTGATTTAAAAATTTAACGAATTTTTTGCATGTTCATTTTGGTCCCTAATATATTTTAATATCCTGACTTCCACCGGACAACTGCAAAAAAGTGCCGAAACTAAAACACACATGGCGTGATCAGTGCCTTGAGAACAAGTCGATTCATTGTTGATAGCACTTATCCAGCCGCCCATTTTGAATTCATCTTTCCCGCGGCGTCAGTCGGCCGAGTGTGTTTTGAAGAAGTGGGTGGCTTTTTTGTGTGTCTACCGGACAACCGGCACAAAAACGTAAGTATTTGATATACCGTAGTAAATTAAAGTGAAACATATTCTATTTAGTCTATATTTTTCACTGCGCGTAGGATCTAATTCAAAATATCATTATTTAATACCAGGAAGCTCAAATACTGATAAATGTCACACGGACAACCGGTCACTTGGACAACCAAAACCGTTGTCCGTGGGACATTTTGGTTGTCCTTAGGACAATAATAATGGAATCAGCATAAAGCCATACTTTTTCTTTCAATAATTAATCACTGAAGAGCCTCTTACCAGGGCTAGAGCATTTATTATTGTTTAATATAAATTACATTGATATTTTGACCAACTTCAACATTGTACTTCTTGACGTGTGTTACTTAACACATTTTTATAGTCTATTAGTTCTCTATTCTAATGTTTTTTTTATTATTTTTAGGTAATGGGTTTGACGGAAAAAGAAAAATCAAGACGCTATACAGAAAGACTTAAAGCAGACCCGGAGAAATTAGCTGAGCGAAAGAGAAAAAAAGGGAAAGCTAGTATTTAAGTTGATTAAAGAGACTGTTAATTTTTGAAGTTGATTAGTAAGAGTTATTATTACATTTAATCTGTTCATTATTGAATAGTTTGTCATGTTGATTCTTTCGTAAAAAATAATAATAAAACTGATAATTATTGTCATATTGTTGTTTTTTTTTACATAAAAAGAACAAATACAGGCGATTTCAATCCTAGTACCTCCTTCGGAGTCCCGAGTATGTCCTATGGACAACTGTATATGTCCACTGGACAACCATTTTGTCCCTGTCTCTGAAAGATACATTATCTTCATAAATACTTAAAAAAAATAGAAAGGTTTACAAAATTTTCAAATATGAATGTTACAATTAAAAGTAAATTCATAAACTGTTAAATATTACGCCATAAATTATTATTTTATAAGTTAAATGAAAGGTTTGTTACATTTAAAGTTTGTCGTTGTCCAGGAGACAATATTATTGGGAATAACTTATAAATTAAAAGCTACGTCATTTATTTATGGATTATAAATTGGAATCTATCCCATATTCAGTGAGAATAAAGTGACGGTTTACAATTTGACTGAATTTTAATGGTTCAGAAGCCTATTTAGTTCAGTTGTCCAAGGGACTATCTTAACTAGAGTCATGTGGATTTCGGAGTCAAATTTACTATTTTATTTAAATAAATCGTTCTGCTCTATGTGAATTCTTAAAATATAAATATTTATCTACTGCAAATATGTTAAAAAAATAAATTTACAAATAAAATAAAAAAAATCAAATTTATTTATTGATGTACACTTAAAAGTTGATTGACCCAAATACATATTATAGGTACATAGAAAACACCCAGACTAATACAAACAGACATGTTTGTAATGTGTGGGGTTCGAACCCACGACCCTTGGCTCAGAAGGCAGAGGGCACTACCAATTGAGCCACCGAGCCAGTCCCAAATAACTATGAAACCCCTGAAAAATACTATAATTTCTTGGATATAATCTGGTACCCTAACCCTGAAGAGAATTTGTAACATAAGAACTAAGTACGTATTAAATCAATACATTTTTATCATTAATAATATCTAGTGTCCATGTTATGGACCAAGTGATAAATGTAGCATTATATATAATGCCCGGGCATTCTGATAAATGGCCAATATGAGAGGG
The DNA here is from genome assembly GCA_031163375.1 of Conogethes punctiferalis. NCBI lineage: Eukaryota > Metazoa > Arthropoda > Insecta > Lepidoptera > Crambidae > Conogethes > Conogethes punctiferalis. The sequence goes on along the minus strand of CM062096.1, from coordinate 3,358,709 downwards.
CAATTTGATAATCATTATTAAAATAATCAAATTGATCGGGTATTTTAAATATTGTTTATCACCCTTTGGGCAAAGTAATAAAAACATTATTTTATAACTATTTCGCAGTCTCCTGGTCCTCTGTAAGGCTTGCGTGGGGGCACAAGCTCATCCACTCCTGAGATAATATAATATGTGTATGTGATACACAGGCCAGACATTACTTCTGACTGCTCCAAGATGACGCACTCAGTATTAATACCTACTCGGCAAATGCAGCACTATTGCATAATGATGGGAACTAAAGTCCTTAAGAGTTTTACTTAGGAAAGAAAAAATTTGCTTTAAGTCAAGTGAAAACGTTACGAAGTAGAATCAAGCAAATTACTTGTCAAATCAGCTGCCCTATTAGCCCTGCATAAGTACATACTACTACCTAGTTCCTATCGACCAATGGCAGTACTGTCCCCTATATCCTAACCGTTAAGGAGTTCTATGGCTTCATCATCAGCACCAGATGTTGACGCCCGGAAGCATATGCCTGAGTAGGTTATGATTGCGTATCAAAATCACCATATGAGCATACAACTTTGGTTGTTGCCATCAATTTCTTCCGGATAGCATCATTAGATCCTGACTTGGTGACAATGGGACCACCACGGAAGTGTCTTCTGTCGAACAAAAAAAAAGTTTTTGCCATCCATCTACATATAATTGACGGAAATATCGGTGAACATACATAAAAAATTATACATACAGACGAATTAAGCACCTCCTCCTTTTTCGCAGCCGGTTAAAAAAAACATTACCGGATACATCGATCTCCGAATAAGTACGCGTGCATCCCTCCCCTTTGCTTTATTATCAAATTGCCTAATTGCCAAGTAGCAATACAATAATGACCGGCCAATGTGATAAATAATGAAGTTTAGATGGTAATTATCACTTTGCCCAATAGAATTTGACATTATTCATAATGCCCTAGCATTATAAATAATGCCCGCATTAATCACTTGGTCCATAACATCCACACTGAAGCCATATTAAGGACAGCAACCTTTGATATTTTCTTTAACACTCTTTACATTAATATTTATAGAAACGCCCACTGCAATTGTCGCTGCGTAATTTGTTAATTGTCTGAGTTATTTATCTTGGACGAACATTGGGTGATTAGATAAGTAATCGAACCGTGTACCTATGTACTACTTGTATTGGTCACTATTGTTATTATTATTATGTAGTCTCCATTTGGATATCACGGGAAGGTGTTACCCCTCCCGGTCCTTTGGAAGGCTTGAGTGGGGTGGGGGCACAGGTCCGTGTTGGATCACGACTATCAGTACATCCCTACATAGTATAAAACAAAGTTGCTTTTCGCGTCTGTCTGTATGTATGCATGTATGTATGTATAAGATCTTTAAAACTACGCATAGGATTTTGATGCGGTTTTTTACATGTATAAACGCTACTTAAATGTAAATAAACTAGTTGTGCCCCTGTGGCTTCGCCCGCATTCATGTATGTTGGTCACAAATGTTTTCACTACGCCAAAGCTTGTACTGTATAAGTACTGTATTTTTTTTAAATAAATCTCGCGACCCATTCTACGAACGATCTTTTTCGATTTTGGTGGTATACCTACCCCTGATCTAAATCCGAAAACCAAACGGCTCCAGTAATTTCTTATTTCATAACTATTTCGCAAGGTTTCAGCGAAATCCTTGAAATGCACGTCGTGTCCACATTGTTTTATTGGGGTATTCCACAAGGACATAAAACTAAATTGGCACACATAAGGTAAGTGTCCCTATCACGGAGGTAGTCAAAATCGGTTCCTATTACGGTGGTATTTCTATTTTCGAGTTTTATTCCTATTTTATTCAGTATAAGTGCACCAAAATGTATACTATTTATTCCAAATCTATTCCTTCATCAGTTGACCGAATTTTGTAAGTATAGCACATATACAATACAACAAAATCAATCAATTAGTATAACGACATCGATGTGAGAGAGGTTTTCATACAAACGCGCAACATCAAATGAAAGTACACCAATATTTATAAACTAAGTTTTTCGTATTAATAACCCGTTCAAGTTCGTTTGTGTGTTATTTATTGCATTTTCCTACTATTACAGCAGCTATTTAAATAGCTTAATTCATATTTTAAACTCATTTTTACCCAAAAAAATAATAAACAAAATACCACCGTAAAAGGATACAAATTTTATAGGTTGATCCTAATACGGTGGTATACCTCCGAATTAGGAAATATACTGGACATGTTTAATTGTTTATAACTTTTAATTTATTAACTTATTGAATTAGTTCCAAGTTTTATTGAAATAATCATTAATCTCTTAAATTAAGGACCATATTCTGCGGTATGCTATCTTTCTTAGAAATCTAGTTAAATATGAAAATTGTTGAGCATAAAATGTTGGTTTCTTAGAAGCGGTAAAATAAAAAGCTGTATTTTAATTGATCACAAATCGTTTATTTTGTATAACTGTTGACTAAAATTTAACACACTGAGCCAAAAAACTGTTATCGTGTGATTATGCATTTACACTCTTTTGTTTATCGAAATTTTGATGGGTCAGAATTAGGAACATTATAACACGAGTAGTGTTCCTATTACGGTGGTAGTTATTTTCAGGTAACTCCGTATTAGGTTATATGGGTTCCTATTATGGCGCTATTCATAAAATATAAAATTACAAGTTTTAGGGTTCAGTAAATAAATAAAAAGTTTTCTATAATGTTTTATGGATTCTTATTTAATAAAACCAAAAGCGATAAAAACTTAACAATGTATGTAAATAATGTTATTTAAAGAGAAGAATGCCCATCATAGTATGGAGAATAGTACAGTTGTGTTAAGTGTTGCATCAAAACCAAAGTTGTATTAGGTATCTAGAAAAAATATTATTACTTTTGACCTTTGAACCGGGGTATAAAACCTATTTTCCAAAAATGTAACATTTATACTTACTACGAGTAGTTTATTGTATATTGTATATAGTAATAATAATTCGTTTCAACGAGATCTTTTTTAATACGTCAGTGTTAGAATTTAGAGGGTGCTAGGTTCTGGAGAATAAGGAAAATTCAAGTGATTCATACATCCCTGCTATATTTGCATATTTTATTAACAGAGAATCAATGTTATCAAATCAATGAATGAAAACCTTACAATTTACTTTCATCACCATCATCAGCCTATTGCAGTCCACTGCTGGACATAGGCCTCTCCAGTTGTTCGCCATCTAAAGCAAACTTCTGGAGGACATACCCATAATCGCCACGCTGGGCAGGCGGGTTGGCGATCGCAGGGCGTAGCTTCTTGCTCCGCTGACGCTGCTGCCCGTCATCGGCCTGCGGTTTTTAGCTACGCCTTCTATCGTGTTGGTTTAACCGCCACCAGTCGGTTTGCCAGAGCCTCGTTTGTTGTTCGGCAGGATGCACCACAGGCAGGTGAGGATGGCTTGGAACGATAAGGTTTACTTTACTTTACTAACACATATTTTATATTATTTAATGTACGTAACATTATTTGTTTCTGACCCTCCGAATTAGGAACCGTTTACCGCCGTAATAGGCACTGACCGAAATTATACCTCCGAATTAGGAACAATCGACTCGGCTATTTAAATATTTTTTTAAAAAAAAACTAACATCAAAAGAAACACAAAATCAATAGAAATACAAAATATAATAACCACTTTTGACGATGAAGTGGTTTTGCACATTTAGAAATACTTACCAATGCTTATTTTTGTCTCCTAGTTTCGAATGTTGCGAAATACCTCCGTAATAGGAGCGTTTACCTTACTACGTTGTAAATTAATTTAGTTCCGACATTACGACGATAAGGGAAACAGATATTAAACCGTGGAAAATCCACGCGCAGTTAATTATGTACATTTATGAATACCGACTGTTATAGACCACATACATTATCGCTATGGGTAAAACTGAGTCTGTAAATCAGACGCGTTGGTACTACTGCCAGAAACGTTCTACGTATCGTTGCATCATCGCGTTTACGATAATAATGTAAACAAATCAAATAATACGGGTCAATGTATGACGTGGGATGTAAAGACCTATCATCTTTTCGCTCGAAGCCACCCTCATCTGCCCGTGGTGCATCCTGCCGAATAGCAAACCAGGGGCTGGCAACCGACTGATAGCGGTATAACTGTCACCGGAAAATAGCAAGAATCGTAAGTTGATCAATTTTGTAAGTACTATCTTTTACTTTAAGATCCTTTTATGTCTAGTTTGCCTCCACCGGTATCTTTGCTCGAGTGTCCCCTATGCCTTGACAATAAATTATACAAAGGAACTAGAGGTTTAGCCATTCACCACAGCCGCCGGCATCCCACCCTTTCCCAACCACATATTCCTATCTCCTCCCATCCTCAACCCATCCCACCTTACCCCGGCACATCCAATTCCTTAGCCCCTGGGCACTCGAGCTCAGACACCCTCTCTGTAACGCTCAGTAAGCTAAAAAAGTCACGAAATGTTGTTAAAAGAATCCCCCGAGGAGCCCGCGTTACCGTCGCCAATAGCTTGGCCGAGTGCATGGCCAAAACCGTTTCTGAGAACAACGTCAAATCATGGACCGACCTATTAACGTTCTGCTATTCCGCCTTGCATATTAACTTTAATACCCGTCCTTCGAATCTCACACAAACTATTAAAAATAACTGTTCGAATCTTACCCATGATCCATCTCCCTCTAGTCATAACCGCCAATATAAAAAAAATCGAATCCATATTATAGAATCGAAAGTTTCCGACGGAAATTTAAAAGCTGCGGCCAAGATGTTGTTCTCAAACGATTCCTTGGCCTTGAACTCCGCTGATACTTTGGCTAACCTCCGCGATAAACATCCTTCATCCTCTTCACCTCCTGCCTATATTGCTTCCTCACCGTCTTCTGCTCCACAGCCTCTCTCAGTGAAGGAGGACGAGGTGTACAGCGCTTTACTTTCGTTCCCTAATGGCTCTGCGGGAGGACTCGACGCATTCAGTCCTCAGCACCTTAAGGACCTCACAAATCCGTGCTTGGGTGATGCCGGCCGTAAACTGCTCAAGGAAGTGACAAACCTTATGAACCTCATGCTTGCAGGTAAGGTAAACCCATGCGTTTGTGAGGTTATTTACGGTGCAAACCTGGTTGCGCTTAATAAGAAGGACGGTGGTGTCCGCCCCATTGCCATAGGGAGCACCCTCCGACGCCTCGCCTCGAAACTGTGCTGCCTGAGAGTTAAAAACCGCCTATCAGCAAAATTTCGCCCTCAGCAGCTCGGTTTCGGGGTAAAGAGTGGCTGTGAAGCAGCAGTTCATGCAGCCCGCACTTTTCTAAATTCTGATTTTGAAGTTTTTGTCAAAATTGATATTAAAAATGCATTTAATTCAATTGACCGGAACGCACTTTTGGCCGAAATTAAGAACGAAATCCCCGAAATTTATGATTATCTTTGGCAGTGTTATGGAACCCCATCTAAATTACTTTTTGGCACTGACGAAATCCTGTCTAGTGTGGGCTGCCAACAGGGAGACCCTCTCGGTCCGGCAATATTCAGCCTTGGTATTCACCCCATAATTTCTTCTCTTGTTTCAAAATTCAATCTTTGGTACCTGGATGATGGATCCTTAGGGGGAAAAGCTTCTTCGGTGCTTCAAGATTTACAAACTTTAATCATCTATTTTTCAAATATCGGCCTCCAAATTAATCATAATAAGTGCGAGATTTTTATTTCACAAAGTTTGGATTCGATAAAAAAACAGGACATCATAGACAAATTCAAAATTCTTATCCCCAACATTTCAATTCTCACAAGGGAGTCGCTTTTCCTCCTTGGTTCCCCTATATTTGAGGAAGCCATCCCGAGTTTTCTAAATTCTAAATTAGACCTTTTTTCAGAAATGTCCGAAAGACTTCTCGACTTATCCCCACACGTTGCCCTCCACCTCCTTCGTTCATGCCTCTATACACCGAAACTAACCTACTCCATGCGCTGTTCACCTGTTTGGAAATTTCCCTCTCACACCTCTTCTTTAGACCTTTCGTTAAAATCCATTGTAGGCAAAATTTTAAATTGTAATTTCGACGGTCGTTCTTGGTCCCAGGCGGTCCTCCCTGTCAAATTCGGTGGCCTGGGCATCCGGTCTATTTCCTGTGTGGCTCTCCCCGCTTTCTTGTCCTCTTGCTTTGGTTCGCTACCTCTTGTCAGTACCATTCTAGATTCTTCTTCTGGCATTGAGGTGGCGCACCTGGCGGAGGCGGAGCAGGCGTGGAGTGCCGCACACCCATTGGCGGATGCCCCTTCCGAAAAGCATAGCCAAAAGCTCTGGGACCTCCCGGGTATCAAATCGGCACAGTCCCAGCTCTTAGTGGACAGCGCTGACAACACGGAACGCGCCCGGCTCCTCGCGGCATTCGAAAGGGAGTCAGGGTATTGGCTTCAAGCCCTGCCTTCTCGCAACATCGGCACACTGCTTGATGCCAATACCCTCCGCGTAGCTTGCTCCCTCCGTCTGGGCTCAAAAATTTGCCTAGCCCACACTTGTCACTGTGGCCGAAGCGTGGACCAGTTCGGACGCCACGGGCTCTCCTGTCCCCAGAGTTCGGGTCGTGGTTATCGCCACAGCGCCCTCAACGACATCTTGCGCCGTTCTCTTGCCACTGCCTCTATTCCGGCCACGTTAGAACCTCGTGGCCTTTTTAGGGACGATGGCAAGAGACCTGATGGCGCCACGCTAGAGCCCTGGAAACTCGGTCGCATCCTTATTTGGGATGCGACATGTGTGGACACTTTGGCCGCGTCACACATCCAGGGCACTGCGGTGAGGGCCGGCTCGGCTGCCGAACAGGCTCAACTGCTCAAGCGCCGCAAATATTCATCTCTCCTGAGAGACAATGAATTTGCGGCGTTTGCAGTTGAGATATTGGGTCCGTGGGGTCCGGAGGCCAAATCTCTTGTAAAAGAGATTTCGTCTAGACTGGTCCAGGCTTCGGGCGACCCCAGAGCTGGCTCGTACCTCGCTCAGCGCATCTCGCTTGCTATTCAGCGAGGTAACGCAGCCAGTGTCCTGGGGTCACTGCCACAGGGACCCGTTTTTGAAAATTTTTAGTGTTTGTACATATTAGTTTAGTTTAGGTTTTATTTATTTATTTTTTATTTATGACCTGTAACACAGGTTTTTTTAAACCCATCACGGGCACCAGACTCTCACACCTTCGGACATAATATGTTAGCTGCTTATATTTAAGATAATCTAAAATAAGAGTCCATTTGTGTGAGAAATAAATAAATATTATTATTATTATTATTTATAATATGTAACCCATCTGTAAATACCATTGTTGAAATAAATTATTTATATACAATTGAAATATATTTATGTAATAAATAAGTAATTTCCTAGGTAGTTGATTAACTTTCGGAAAATAACAAACGGTAGTTGAAATGTATTATTTAACGCAATGGATTTCAGTTAGTTGATCAATTTACGGTAGCCTGACAGTCATTTAATAATTTACGATTTTGACATAAGTAAAATCGTCCTCAAATGGGCCAATCGTTGCTGAATGTACTATTTAACGGTGCACTATTACCCGTAACTTAATACACTGTTTCCTGATTGGTTGCCGGGATAACGCCACGTGAGCCATTGAACCAATCAACGTTCACCTCACCTTCGTCGGATGATTTTACGGCAAGACCCCGTAAATTGATCAATTTACTAAAATACATACGTTAAATAATACATTTCAACTGCCGTTTATTATTTTCCGGAAGTTAATCAACTACCTAGGAAATTGATCAACTTACGATTCTTGCTATTTTCCGGTGACATAACCATCACAATGAAGGCATAGCTAAATACTACAGACCGATGACGGGCAGCAGCGTCACCGGAGCGAGAAGCTACGCCCTGCGATCGTCAACCCGCCTGCCCAGCGTGGCGATTATGGGTATATGTTCCAGATGTTTGCCCTAAGCGGCAAACAACTGGAGATGCAGTTGCAATTTGTGTCCCGACCCGGTATTCGAACCTGGGATCTCTTGGCCCTTACTGCCTTAATAGGTAAATAGTGAGCATTTATTCCACCCGTCCCTATAGTCCATTTACCTATTAGCGGAAAGAGACATTTTTTTCTTGTTTAATTAAAAACACCTACACGTCATCAATCATAAATAAAACATAGAGCAGGTAAAATAACAGCCTTGTTTAGTTCCATACGCGCAAACCTATCAACGGTTTTCCTTGTAGCTACTTAATTAGCATAATTACTTAACTGATTGTCAACCATTTTAGCCAATCATTACACATGCTACATTATTAGTAACTATAGGTGATAAAAAATACTCTATACAGCGGAAGAGCGAGGGAAAACAACTCTTCAGAACACTCACCATGGTATAGGCGATAAAAACACTGAAACTTATTGACTTTAAGTGCCTTTTTTATCATCATCATCATGATGATTTTGTAAGTTGTTGTTAGAAGTGTTTAATCATCATCATCATTATAAAAAAACACTTAAAACTTAGTTTCAGTGTTTTTATCGCCTATTCCATGGTGAGTGCTCTGAAGAGTTGTTTTCCCTCTCTCTTCCGCTGTATAACCGCACGTGCTAGCCGATGTTACAGTTCCACTGTAGAAAACCATTCCTTTGCGTACAAAAAGGTTCAGCAATTCTTATATGTATTAGCCAAGTCGTTAAAAAACGTAACTTCTGAATATGTCCTTTGGTATGGGATCCTTTAACCTCGTAAGGTCCTCATCATCAGCCTTCAAACCTCCACTGCTTTACGTACAGCAGCCTTCCCCAACGACAATTGTTATTTGGGGGGGATTTACCTTAGTCACTACGCTTGGCAGGAGGGTTGGTGACCGCAGTTAGTTTTATTTGCACCCGAGTAAACACCTCATTATGATCTAAATTCCATTGGTTTATTTATTGTGTCTGTAAGTTTGGAACTTGCTACTTTAAACGGGCGTGATGAAGCATTTTACAAAGCGGTATCGCTGTGGCAACTGATTCACTTACTTGCCCGTTCTCATTATTATTGTCGTTGTCTGATTCATGCTAATAGCTATGATTTCTGGTTGGATAATTAACTATTTATACTAATTTTAACGCAAACTTTTTGAGCAACATACGTTTTCACAGTTTTATGAAAACCAACGTACAATACTACTGATTTAAATACGCCATTTCTCGAGAAAAACATTAACAATTTCTCATGATTCTGTCGAGGACTTTGCCGAGACATACCTATCTATCCGAAGAAGCGAGATTTATGCCTCGCCCGAGACCCGTGAAATTGACGCGTCAATCAACTGAAACGGATTTAGTCGGAAAATCGCGTTTTCAAGGAAATCCATTTCTTGACCGAATGACTACTTGGCTTGCAGAAGGGTCACGCAGTAGTTTTTACCTACTTGTTGAGTTTTTTTTATAGTAGCTCGACATAATGGCTTCCCTGAGCCTGATGGAAAGCGAAAGAGAAGCCCAAGTCGCTGTGACAACTGGCAAGTAACTGGTCAGTTACCTGTCAGTTGCCACTGCCATGCCGGCCCAACCCTAACCCCCACGAGCTCCGGAAACCCTACTCACCGGCAAGTGAGTGAAGTATTTATTGGCGGCACGACAAAAGACAAGTAGAGATACATCACAGTAAAATAAAAAGAACTTATACTATAAATAAAAAAAAAACATCTTTGGCGTTTATGCTACGATGCGCTGTGTGCGCGTGACTGCGATTCACCTGATGGTAAACGATATCGTTGTCTACGATGTAACGCTGTCACCCAGCAAAAACCTGTTCACTCTCGCCTCGGATTTCGAACATCGGATATATTTAAGGCGAGTAGATAGATAGATAGATACTCTTTAATGCATCAGAATTAGACATGTAGGTACAGGAAAAAGGTATTCAATTGTTATATAGATTAGGCTATGATGAAATAAGAATATGGCTATGTTATATCGCTAATCATTCATGGTGCATATTACGCCTTTGGCAAGATAGTAGTGACGTGGTGTAGTTCCAACCAATTCAAGAGTATTAATAAATACCTTCTCCCTACCCTAAACATTTTAAAAACCCTGTCACTTTTAGCTATAAATTTCGTTAAGAATGAGTGAGTATGTGGCCTTTCACTGTCATGTATTGGGTACGTCACTCTAATCTTATAGCCCTTCTGTACATAGCTAGTCTGTGGCCTGGCATCCGCCCAAGTCGCCGTGTTACCTGTGTTTATGCCCCCCGTTCCAAAGAAAACGCTTTCCTATAAGAGAAACTAAACAGCTGGAAAATACATAATGATAATATTTACTTGTAATCTAATACATATTATTTCAGTTTCACCTGTAACTACAAATGTGTTCCTATAGGTACTAGGTACATACTTTATAACCTCACCTGCCCGTGATGCATCCTTCCGAATAACAAACGAGGCGCTGGCAACCGACTGGTGGCGGTATAACCGTCACAATTGAAGGCGTAGTAGCTAAATACCAAAAATTGATGACGGGCAGCAGCGTCACCGGAGCGAGAAGCTATGCCTGCAATCGCCAATTGGCCTGCCCAGCGTGGCGATTATGGGTATAGCCTCCAGAATCCAGATGTTGCCCAAAGGGGCGAACAACTGGATAAGCATATGCCATACTAACTGTACATATTATGTAACTGGATAATAACATAATATAGACTTTCCCTAACCTCGAAAATTTTCCTAACGAAATAAATTTTTCCACGGTCAAATACTTCGGTCTGTACGTTTTTCATTCATTAACTTATCTTACGTAAACCCGTCTAGCTAGCACAATTCCACGAAGCATTGTATTGTATTCAGTAGGTGTATTGCAGAACTATAAAAGTCACCTCGACTTATGACCTCAGACGCAAAGAAATCAGCCTTGGGGTCTCCACGTACTAAGACCATGTAATTCACCAAGACAATTGCACAGATTTACCACAAAATTAATTATTCTGTCAAAGTGTTATTGTTTCCGATCTAAGTTTTTTTTATAATAGCTCGACATAATGGATTCCCTTCCTACGCCTGATGGAAAGCGAAAGAGAAGAGCAAGTAACTGGTCTGTTACCTGACAGTTCAGAGTTTGATGTGCAATAGAATATCTATCCTATCTATTAGTGGCATACAACAATGCCTTTCCTAGCATCGAATGACAATGAAACAGGCGCAACAAACGCTGAAAACTAGCATAATGAACGACAAAGTCTAGCTTTTCCCGTCATTGTGATCACCTAATTGGTGTAGCCATGTCTAACTGTCTCCGACACGCCCAGCTAAGGTCAGAGACATTACCATTGCATTGTTCTAGTTAATCCTTTTGACATTTCTATGCAAACGTCCTAGGTTACGTGATTAGGGGATATAAAAAAAAACAGTTGACTTAAAACTAGAGAGATTCATCCCGACACCCTCTCAAAAGGTCTTTGGCAGTTTGAAAGATCTGCTGGGGTTCCTGGAGGAGTTGAGCCGCTCCCGTCGCTCCTCCTATCGGGGGCCCTGTAAGGCCTAGGTAAGGCAGGCCGCAGTAGTGGTGTCATGGCAGTCTTGGTCCAAAGGTCCCATGACACCACCCATTAGGCGCTTGACGGAGGGACAGGGGTTTTTAGTGGGTATTTCCTGCCTGATTTCCATCCCGAGGCAGGGTGCCGCTATCCCGTTCCTAAGGGCGGCGTTAGTCCCACATGCCCCATCACTCCGTGGGTGGCGGGGATGCGTCAGGGCATTTTTCCCCGGATTAAAAAAAAAGCAAGAATAGGTAACTAACTATCCATAGCATAAGGGATTTTAAGTCATCATTCATCCCACACACGAATTGTGGAAAAAGGCCCGATATAACTAATTAAAGATACATTAAAGTACAATTTATGCGGTCTTATCGCTTTTAGCGATGTCTTCCAGACAACCTGTGTGTGTTGGGATGGGTGTTTGCTATGTGTAGATATGTATTTATTTAAGTAAAGTAATTTGTAAGTATCTAATTAAGTTCATAAGTTGTCTAGTCCCGTAGGACAAACTTCTACTTAGTTTGACTAGATGATCCTACTGTGTGGCTCTGCGTGGCATGTCTCGGGTATTTTAGTCGCCTAGACGTGCTGACAATTCAAAACACGGCCGTTTATCTTTTATATTCTCTTAGAATCACGTTTAAGAGCCCCGCCTCTAATTTGAAAATAATCAACGAGTATGAAATCGATTTCACAACTAAGAGATAAAATTTCCAGTGTTTTGTTTATGTTTTATCACTAATATCTTTACAGTTTATTATTACTAACTTAGGTTAATTACCACACACTCAGATTAGATCATTATCTAAGTCTCCAGTCGGTTTTAATCCTACATTACGATAGGGAAATATTGATTTTAATCATGTTTACATTCGAGTTATTGCGTAGTTGAAAGGAATATCATTAATGATTTTAAGTAGGTAGGTACCTACTTAACACAATATTTTGACCGATGTTATCGTGAAGACATGGGTGTTTTATTGTTTTGTATACATAGCGACTGTTAGTTTAGGTGTAGACAAAAGTAATGTCTGACTATAACAATACCAAAGTAACCTCTGAATGTAGCTAATAGATGTTTGTCTTCACAAGTAACTATTATAGTTTGGTATATTAAAACTGTATTTTTAAAATATTATGGTATGGAAATTGGTCGGCATCATTAAGGTAACACAGTATTTAAAAAGGCACAATTATAACACTGAGCCTCAGCCAAAGAATATGAATAGTGAATAAAATTCGCGGTAGGATATGGTAGGCAATCGAACCCACGACCCTCGGTTCAGAAGGTCACTATCAAATGAGCCACCAAGCTACTCGAATCTTTCAATAGGTAAATGGAATTAAACTAAAGTTATTCTCATTATGGTATATAAAAATTAAATTAATCTTTCTGTTCTAAAGTTCTAAACATTTCTAAATTACTTTAAATAAAAATTAAATTTATCTGTCTGTTCTAAATTCTTAAGTTTAATAACCAAGCCTCAATTTAATCCATCGATTTTGCGAATCCGATAAACGTCGCGACAATTTTTTAGGCGTAATAGCCTTCCGCTCCCCAACAGTCCGGTGATGATGACAAGCCCGCACTGGCCATCATCGTAGTCATTTAGAAAAAAGTAAAAAAGCTTATGCCACAAAAATCCAGTTTTTCAGTTAAACAAAGTTCATAAAAAACTATTTACTTACATTACGCAGGTAGATACTAAACTATTAGATTGCGTAATGCGTAGGCGAGCCAAAGCCGACATAGAAGCGATAAAGCTATCGCTACACGCAAATGACGCAGGATTACGACTGGACGACGTCACGTGGGCACAACCACTGTGCGATTTACCACATACTCGTATCAGCATAGTATAACGTCGGACATACCTTTGTTGAACGCGGTATTGACGGACAGTTAGATAGGTTGCTACGTTAATTCAAAGGAATCTTTGTTCTTTTTATAGTATTGACTTTTAAGCCTTTAGCTGCCGTTGAATCAGACACAATAGAAAAATATTGTTTGGGGTCACCGGTGGTAAATGGATAGCGATATATACCTACTTAGATATATTAGGCGGGCTGAAAAGTTCGTAGGCTCTCATATAAATGGCGTTGCTAGTATCAAATTCATATGATTTTTAGTAAGCCCTATTCTTCAAAAAGCGCGTGGATAAATTTGACAGGTGTTGCACTATTAATATCTGAGTTATAGCATTTTTAGTAAAATAACTTTTGATACTTTGAAAAAAATGTATAAAATGGAATTTCGTGTGCTAACAAGGCGTTGCTTTTTGTCAAAAAAAGAACTGTTGAAGCCATGATTTGGATTGACAAACATTATTTGGACTTCGCATCACGAAAATAAACCGTATTGAAGAGGTTTACTTAATTGGAATTATGAAAAATGAGTCCCAAGGACGACGCACCCAGTGGACGCCGGAAAGAGGCCGTTACCGACGAAAACATCAAAAAAATCCAAAAAAATATTTTTGATTAGCGGAAAGTAAAGTTTATTGAGATTTGAGATCCTAAATATATCAAAGGAACATATTGGTCACATTGTGAATGAATATTTGGGTATGTGAAACCTCTGCCGAAAAATGGCTGCCGCGCGAGCTCACAGTCGACTAAAACCAACAACGAACCAATAATTCCAAGCAGTGTTTGGAGTTGTTCAATCGTAATAAAACTGATTTTTTGCATCAATATGTGACGACGGATGAATCATGTCTTTATCATTTTATACCGGAGTCGAATTGACTGTCAGCCAAGCGGGCTGCACATGATAACCGACTTCAAAGTGGAGAAAGTTTCAAATTTCGGCTGGCAAGGTTATGGCATCAGTATTCTGAGATACTCATAGAAAAATATTTATTGACTATCTTAAAAAGGACAAAACCATACTCAGCAACTATTTACATAGCGTCATTGAAGTGTTTAAAAGATGAAATTACGAAGAGCGGCCTCATTTGAAGATAAAAAGTGCTGTTTCATAAAGACAATGCACCGTATCACAAATCAATGAAATCGATGGCAAAATTTCATGAATTGGATTTCGAATTGTTTCCCTATCCACCGTACCCTCCAGACCCGTCCTCTAGTGGCTTTTTTCTGTTCTCAGACCTTAACCAGGATGCTCACTGAACACAAAATTCGCACAAATGAAAAGGTGATCACCGAAAGTGAAGCCTAGTTTGATGCTTAAGACAAATCGTTTGATAAAATTGTATCGATAAATGGTATGACCGCTAAAATCTCTATATCGCCTTAAAAAGGAACTATATTGAATGATAAAACCAAATTCTATCAAAAAAAATTTTTTTTCTATGTTAGCCTACGAACTTTTCAGCCCGCCTAGTATAACACATATTTTACTATGAACCACGTGACAGTCTAAACCCTTTTGAAACATTAAGAAATAATTAACTAGGGGCTTGTACTTCGGGTGCAGTGGTCAGTGGCGTCCTGCATCGAGTCCTCTGCACAGGCGCGGAATTACTGTTGTGACATGCCCACAACATTAATAGACTTATGACGTCACATTTTGCGCTGACTTTAGTAGTTTGTTTGTACTTTGAAACAAAGGAAACCTTCTTTTTCTAGAGGGAAATGAATTAGGCATCTTATCAAGTAGATCCTGTGCAAAGGTGCAGTGGTTGACGTTTGCTTGAAGGTTGCTTATGGGCATTATTCTACTTTTTTTTATATATTAGCTCGATATAATGGCTTCCCTACGCCTGATGGAAAGCGAAAGAGAAGCCCAAGTCGCTGTGACAACTGGCAAGTAACTGGTCAGTTACCTGTCAGTTGCCACTGCCATGCCGGCCCAACCCTTACCCCCATGAGCTCCGGAAACCCTGCTCACCAGCAGAAACACGACCCGGAGGTCATTTGGCTGCGGTATTCTATAGGGTGGAGGTCCTTCCCCGGCCGGGCGTCCGGGGAAGGACCTCAATGGAAGGAGCTCAATTCGAGCGAAAATTCGCTATGCCCTACCTCTCTCTTCTCTCCCTGCCTCCCTTCCATCTTGAGGTAGGGTGAGTCCCACATAATTCCTCCCCAGGTGACGGGGATGCCTAAATACATGGTCCCCAGCAAAAAAAGATGTGCCCACTACCTTTTTTGAGCGCTGGATCCTACTGTTTAGTGGGTATTCTCCACCGTCTTCCCCACACTCTGTGGTGTATACCTATGTAAAAGCATTCCCGCCGAAAAAGGCCTTACCGCTCTAGTTTAAGGAACAACATAACAAAACCTTCAAATGCTGGTGTTAGCTTCTGTTTCCATACAAAGGCTTTATGTTATCTCGAGTGCGTCCCTCATCCCGACTTCCGTTTCCGTCACACTCCACGCGACGTGACGTCACAGCCCCTGACGTCACTATGTTTCGCTTCGCTTCGCGATCGATTTGACACTTGGACGCGTTCGCGGCTGACGCGGAGCGCCTATGGCTAAGCGTATTCTGAAATGGAGGCGGCGCACAAAACGCAAGGCAGAGATTTTGTAAAACATGTTAAAATAGTTATGTTTTTTTTTTATAGTGGCTCGACGTAATGGCTTCCCTACGCCTGATGGAAAGCGAAAGAGAAGCCCAAGTCGCTGTGACAACGGGCAAGTAACTGGTCAGTTGCCACCGCCATGCCGGCCCAACCCTAACCCCCACGAGCTCCGCAAAAACAAGTCACCGGCAGAAATACGACCCAGAGGTCATTTGACTGCGGTATTCTATAGGGTGGAGGTCCTTCCCCGGACGGGCGGCTCAATTCGAGCGAAGATCCGCTATGCCCTACCTCTCCTAATGATTCTTTTGATGGCCTTCCCCACCCTCTCTTATTGACTATCCTCTACCCTAAGGTTGCCTGGAAGAGATCGCTTATAGCGATAAGGCCGCCTATATTGTACAACAATATGTCTACTGTACCTAGTTCTATGGAAATTGTTTGGTGTGCAATAAAGAATATATCTATCTATCAATAGTTTTGCACTGGCTTACCCATTTCCTTAGTCAATCTGGTTTCCTCTACCTGAAGGTTATCTGGAATAGATCGCTTTAAGCGATAAGACCGCCTAGATTGTACTTGTCGAACATTGCCTCTTGATTGAGAAGTATCAATAATGGATTGACCACACATAATAATGGACTCAAACTTTACTAAATTAAAAAATACTCATCAAATCAACATAGCTTTTTTATTACGTTTTCTTTTTCATTACTAAGGATGGCCATCGACAATTAATCTTTTAAATCCAATAGGACCACGTTGACCTCAACCATAGTACATGATAAAACAGTGACGAATTAATGTGACGAAGTGAAGTGACGAATTAATGTCAAAAGGTTATTATAAAGTACAAGACTAGGTATATGGATGACAATATTACATGGACATGATAGTCTGCTCGCTTGCGCTTTTTTAAAACGATATTATTATTGTATTATATATTTTAAAAAAGGCTAACTGTCGAGTTTGTTGCGGCACTTCTTCTCGGCAGGCTACACGTCGAAGTGCTGGTAGGAAAAAAGTTTGACGTGCAAAAGTATTACTAGTGAATCTATTTGCAGAAATAAACTATTTTATTTTATTTATGACGAAGCGAGACGTGATTATTAGATACGATCGGGCTATCATCATCATAACTCACTCACTCACTCACTCCGGCCGCCTCAAATAGGCTTCGCCAACTGGATCTTTGAGGACTCGAGCAGAAGTAAGCCATACGACATGATGATGATCATCATCATCATGCACTCTACTGCTGGACATAGGCCTCTCCAGTTGTTCGCCAATTAGAGCAAACGTCTAGAGGATATACCCATACCTAATCGCCACGCTGGGCAGGCGGGCTGGCGGTCGCAGGGCGTAGCTTCTCGCTCCGAGGACATTGCTGCCCATCATCGGTCTGTGATATATACTATTATATACCCTTTTTTTATTTTATGCGAGTTTCTCCTAACACAGGTTTCCATAAACCTAAAAGGAGAAACTCAACCCCTGTAATAATATAAAAATATAAACAATAAAGAATTTTTGAATTTTTTAAATTTCTGAATCTTAGGTAGGTACCTACTTACCAACCCACCTCACAACCTCTGGTCAAAGATGACATACTGCTCTCTAACTTATATTCCAAGGTTAACAAATTGGATACCACGTTAATATTTACATTTTACATTACTTTAAGTAAAGAGGGCACCTTCATCGCGTAGATCAAGTAATTTAGTAAGTACTAACTTATGTGATTGAAGACACATTAGTATATTTTTTGGTTAACTTAATTTCTTCGTAGAGTTAAATTGAAGTTTGTTATAAAATTAAGTGTTAAGTCCACACTCCCTTAAACTACATGAAAAGGCGTGAAACGTTTTTCAAACCTTATCTCCGAAGGGAATTTAGAAATAAAATTATTTACTAGTACCTAACTCGTGCTGTATTCAAAAAAATTATATGTAAACCAGTGTTACGTATATGTTACGCTATGCAGTCACAAGTAGAAGTGTTAAAATGGCTGATAACGATCGAAAAGTATATGAACATTCATCGAGACTACATATTTTTCAGCAAAAGGAAACGTGTATTTATAACGACATTACTTTTAGTCGAAATTATCATATCTATCGCTATATTCACGTTATGTTGCGTATATTTGCTAAACGACATCTTCCAAGACTGGGATCCATTTTTGACTTACTTCACTGTCATGTCTTTATTGGCAATAATATTGTACAATGTTTTCATCATTTTATATTTCGGGCCAAGAAGCGGTGTTGCATTTAAGAAAGTACTTGAAAGCTTTGATAAGGGACATACTTTAGCCCAAAATGATTCAGCATACGACAAATCTACAAGGAATTTGAAATTGAAATGTTGTATTTCATTAATAATGTTTCTGATTATGTATCTTATTATTGGTTCCACTCAGTTCGTTATACGTTTTTACAAGTTCAAAAATGTAGAACCTTTGATATGGAATACTACCTACATCATTTACAGAATGTTGATCGAAATGCGTTTTGTTATGGTTATAGTCGTGTTTACCTCTTTTCTGTGCCTTTTATGGTACAACTTACAACATTTGGTGTCCCAAATAGGGAACCATGACGAACAATCGACGGATCAATTGATAGCTTACTCTAGGACGTACAACGACTTGTTTGAATGTAGTAAGCAAATCTTGCTATGTTTTCGTGTACAAGTAAGTACATAATTGATTTAAATTAATCTAAAATTAAAGCCATTCTAGCTCAATAAAATAAAACAAATGAATAAATATCAGACAAAATTACATACATTGCTCCGAACCCCTAAGTAAAAGTATAACACAGACATTTATTTAATGGCAGAGACAAACAGGCCTGAAAGATATCCTGGTGGTAATACTACAGCTCATAGTCAGTTAAACACACCAAAAGAGAGTCACGGGTGCAAATAACATGGTACAAACACAAATGTTCGTTACACCAAAGTTCCTACGTTCAGAAAGCAGAGACCACTACCAAACGAGCTACCGGGCCAAGAATAATTACCATTCAAGAGTTATCTAGTAATTACGATAGTACCTACCTATTATTATAATTAAGGCCGGATTAATTTATTTTTCCAGATGCAAGTCCATATCATTCTTTCCGTGTTACACTTGATCATTCTAATGTACAAATGCATCCATTCTTTCATATATGTAAGTACACCGAAATCTATTAAAGCTTATCGCAGGTAGCCCGTGTCTAGTACGTAAGGGTGCTACCATAAAGATACTTTTTAAGGCTAAAAGGCTTAATAAGGTTTCCGGTACATCTGGGGATGTAAGGGAGCGGCCTATCGTCTTTTCGCTCCAAGCCAACCTCACCTGCTCGTGGTGCATCCTGCCGAATAACAAACGAGGCACCGGCAACCGGCTGGTAGCGGTATAACCATCACAATTTAAGGCGTAGCTAAATACCACAGACCGATGACGAGCAGCAGCGTCACCGGAGCGAGAAGCTACGCCCTGCGATCGTCAACCCGCCCAGCGTGGCGATTATGGGTATATCCTCCAGATGTTGGCCCTAAGTGGGCAACAAATGGAGAGGCCTATGTCCAGCAGTGGACTGCGATAGGCTGATGATGAAAGTATCCGGTACAGACAAATCTGTGCGCGTCGGTACCGACCGGTGATTGTGTTGCGCTACGATTGACGATGGAGTAGAAAGGTCTTGGAATTGACACCTTGTTTTGGCAAACGACGTGTGGGACGCCCTCCAACTGGGTGGGACGATGACTTGGCAAAGATGGCTGGTGGAGAGTGGATGCAGGTTGCCCAGGATCGGCATGGTTGGCGTTCTCTGGGGTATGCCGACGTTCAGCAGTGGACGGCAATGGGCTGATTGATTGATAAGTAGTGGACGCACGAGGCCACAAAAGGCTAAGAGGAACCAGCGATAACATTTTTGCTCACCTGTCTCCGCAGCTCTGTTCAAGTGAACCCGGCTGGGACACTCTTGTCTCGTCGCTCTCAGTCCAACATCTCCATAACAATCTCTATAGGGTTGGTGATTCTGGGGTACAACAAGGGAAGCCTCCACGCGTGGTCGTCTTGCAGACGGCCCGGCGTACCCCGGGCAACGGCGGGTAGTAGAGGATGGCTACTACCCGACGGCTAATTCCCTGTGGGAGCACGCACTTGTGCGTGGCTCCGGGAGCCAAGTGTTGGCGTCGATGGCCCCGACGCCTTCCACGGCTGTGCTTCGGCACACCTGATGGGGCCTTTTGGCCTGTGGGTCTCTCCCAATGGCGGGGTATTTGCCCGATTGGTGAGAGACGTGTTGTTGGACGCATTTTGCGTCGGTTTGTCGGCGATGGTCGCAGGGGAAGAGGAGTGCCCTTCGGGGGATCTCGCGGTGTTTCGTTGCCGTCCTCCCTGTCTTCTGCGACCGTTGCCGCCTTACCTAGATGGGGGCCTTTTGGCCTGTGGGTCTCTCCCAATGGCGGGGCATTTGTCCGATTGGTGAGAGACGTGTTGTCGGGCGCATTTGCGCCGGTTTGTCGGCGATGGTCGCAGAGGAAGAGGAGTGCCCTTCGGGGGATCTCGCGGTGTTTCGTTGCCGTCCTCCCTGTCTTCTGCGACCGTTGCCGCCTTACCAGAGGAGCCGTTTGACGGCGCGGGATGGCAGTGTATCACTGCGGCGCGGCGGGTCCGATGGCCACGGTTCTCGTGGTCGTCGGATATGGTCCTTATGGACTGGTCGCCGGGCAACCTGTTTCCCCTCGCAGGAGGGACCAGGGGGCTTGCCTTGACTGGCGAGCCCGAGTGGAGTGAGACCACAATAAAAAACCGCCTGTTATCCCGACTTCGGTCGGGACCAGGGGGCGCGAGCTCAAGTGGAGAAAACCACAATAAAAAACCACCGTGCGGCGGCGGCTGCACGCCCGACGGGGTTCCGCGAGGCCGGCACGGGGTTTGCCGGCCACGTATTGCACGAACCCCGTCCTTGGAGGAGAGAGACGGCCCTCACGGGCCTGATCTCTAGGTCGCCCCAAGTGGGGGGGCCAGCCCGAGTCTGCCTAGCAGACCAGCGCTGACAGCTTCGCGGCGTTATAGCCCAGGACCCGCGTTGCTGTCGCCCAAGGCGCATTAGACGGTGCAAACCAGGGTTTTTTAGTGGGTATTCTCTGCCGACGCGGAGCGAGTCCCACATAACCCGTCTGCTCCCCCGGGCAGCGGGTATGCGTAAACTGCATTTCTCCCTGGTGAAACAAAAAAAAAAAAAAAAAAAAAAAGGGTTGGTGATTCTGCTCCTTTGTTCCGATAACGCCTCTTCCAGACCTTTCACTAGCACACAAATTCGCTGGCAGCACTTCTGTAGGTCTTAGTCTTCACTATTGACGGACACGGAATGTCGCGTCTTCAGCACGTTCCAGGAACACTGGAGGGCCAAATGGGAGGTATTTATGGAGCCTAATTACGCGATCCGTTCAACGAACGATCGTTTCGATTTTGGTGGTAGGGTCCCAGGATACGGAGTACCGCTTAAAACGACGCGGGTGCGAGACTAGACGATTACACGGCTGCGTTACCGTTTGACAGTGACGGCTCGCAGGTAGAAAAGAATATCACTAGTATAATATTACCCGCAACTACGCACAATGGTTACCTCTTCTAGACTGTGTTGACCAAACTAAAATTGTACGATATATGTAAAAACCCTTTTTCATTACGAAACAATGTGTCTTGTTTCATTTAAAACTTTCAAATCCAGCGGCTCTTGTTTCATAAAATTCAAATCCAGAACATAGAAATTTCGGCTCGAAAACTTAGAAGCGAACAGATTGACAGGAATTACCTACGTTTGTTGTTATTTCAGAACACAAGGGTATTCCTGAATGGTCCAGGGACATTTGGACTGATACTGATGTACATATCCACGGCGGTAGTGGTGGCTGTGACCGGCCAGGGAGTCCAGAACGAGTGTGGCAGGCTGAAGCTTTACTTGGCCCGACTTCTGTACAAGGCATCGATGCGTGAGTGTAGTAATAACCTCCCAGTTTTTATACCTAATTACGAAGGAAATGTTAAAGTTGAATTGACTGGTCACCTGGTTGTTCAATTGGATATGACACACTGCCTTCTGTGCATATAAAAAAATATTTACTTAAATTTCATTGCAGAAAATCGTACAATAGGCAAACTTAATACTATAAGCATTCTCCACCCGTCAAACTTTAGTTCATGCAGTGAGTAGATTTGTGTAAAAGTTAAACACAGTTTAAGACGAAACTTTATATATATATGTATATAGCACGGCATATTAGTTTCAATACGTCTGATGGATAAAGCGAAAGAGAAACCCAAGTCGCTGCGGCAACCTGTTAATTGCCTAATTTATATAAAACATTATGTGTATTATGTTTCTTTCCAGAACCAGATTCTCGCTACAAAATCGTGAAAGAGTTCCACCGTTTGGTGAAAGTAAGACCCATCAGTGTGTCTTTGTCAGGCCCTGCTGGGAGGCCAATAGGCATGTACTTGCTGCCGGCAGCACTATCCCTGGCCATCGGGCAAGTCATAATCATGCTTCAGCTAAACAATGATGTGTAACTAGTCCACTATCTGAAGATATGTATTGAATAAAAAAAGATTTACTAGCTCCACATATGTAGTTTAAAAAACAACGCCTTTATATGTACGAGATAAACGGGAATATATAATTAATGACTGGAATGTCCCCGTGCATTGGAAGGAAATAGAAATAAATACAGAAAGAAAATGTGTACAACATTCAACAAAATAATATAAAGAAAAGGCATGAAAAGTAGAAAGAATAAGCACTCTATGGAAAAATGAGTTTATGTGAACGATACTATAGACCACTGCAGGGCTTTTTCACTTAAACTTATTTTCATATGATCTAATTTTTCCAAAATTAGAGTTAGGTCCTTATTTCATTAAGAGAGCGTCATGTCTGTTATCATAAGTAAATGTATGGTTTATTTTAGACTTGATGCCAGCCAAAGATATCTCTGGCTAATATCGTAGTCATTCAGAAAAGATATAAAAAAAATGTATAATAAAGATTTATCACGATACCTAAGTATACTGGATGAGGATGAATCTTAAAAAATACGTATCCGCCTGTATCTTATAGGTTATCGGTATGTTTATAAACAGACACGTCATTACGTGAACGTACAAAAGACGTAAGCACGAAAATTATATTTAATTGCGGTCCATTCTTTCGCGTTATGTTCTACCCATAACAGAAAACACTGTTTACAATGGAATTTTACAAAACTCTTTCAAATAATACATATCATTAACAATTTTGCGTCAAAACACTCTATTGTCCGTGGGTGTTGTCTGTTCAATGAGAGATGTCACATTGTAGGAACGTGACCATCATTTATTTGCGCTGCAGTTAATTACCATTTTAGCGAGGTTCTAAGTTAGTAACACATATGTATGTACTAATGACCTCATGATATTTAGGTAACTTTGAGTATTTATACTTAGCTGTCGGATACTACTATAATAATCGAAAATGATCGTTCGATGAACGGATCGCTTTTTTTTGCCCCCTAAATTCCTCCCATTCGTTCCTCCCGTGTTCGTATATATGAATTAAATTAATGAAAATCTACTTTGACGTTTTTAGTCCCGTCTATCGAACCATAGTTTCTGAATCTTTATCTGAATTCTTTTGAATAAAACTGTCTAGTGGCATAATACCTGACCGCACATTAACAATGTTCTTTAATTACAGTAACCACTTGTCCTAATGTTTGTTTTTTAAACGCAAATGGAAAGTTTATAAATAACAGTCTTCGTATTGGAAAAATACCGATTCATTGGTTTAGGTACCTTTACCTATCACTCCGGTGGAAGGTAAATAAATAAATATTAGACTTCATATACCTACACGTATGTTGATTAACCAACGAAGCAGTAGGTAACTGATAGATAATAATACTGACCAAATAAGAATCTTATCGCTACAATTTGTAACTTTTTTACGACGAATTAAGCAGGACACATAGCCAGAATGGAAAAGTTTAAGTAGACCAGAGATTACTGGAATGACGACGGTGGAAAAATCTTTGCGGTAGCGGCTGTCCCCCTATGAGATGGGTGGATGAAATAACCAAAACAGCATACAAAAGGCGAATTAGATAAAAGTGCAAGTAGTAGATAGACATGGAATGATGATGATGATGATGTTAGCGACACATCTTACTATGATTCTTTAACTGAATATAGTCCCAAACTATTGGTTTTCTATAATTACGATAAGTAACTCTCTTCAGGAATCTTTGTTCTGCAAAGAGCTCCCTGCCGCGGCGTTTCCCGGTGCCTACGATTTGTTTCTTCAAACATAATCTAAGTATACTTAATGACTTCTTTGCATATGGCAGGCAATCTTAGCTGCACACCAGCATTACAGTGCTCTGAGCTATAACCGATAAACAGCTGTGTTTACTCGGCTGCCATCCGCAGCATTAAAAAATAGAACATTTACCGTGTGACGTTGATAATTTACCCACCAGTAAGTGAGAATGCCATGGAAATTTTATTACTGGGACCGTAGGAAAACTACCGGCGTTTAGCCGACAAACGTTTGACCTTAGTTTTTAAGAGCCAACGATTTGTTGATAGCGCTCGAGCAAAAAGTATTTGTTTGTAAACAATTTACTATCGGCAAATGGTGAACTGTTACTTTAATAGAATAATGATAAGTGTATTTGAATGAGAATGTAACGTACGTAGGTACTTATTTAATGACATCACTCGCAGTCCACTGCTGGGCATGGGCCTCCACAATGACGTGGACTCATTATTTTATTATAACCTAGCTGTGCCGGCGACGCTAACTACAAACATCATGTGGAAATAGATTTACGATTAAGAAGTTGTTAATATTTGTACCTACTCGTAAAATTCAAAACTACTCTCAGTTAAAGTTAGGTTAGCAGGTGTTAAGATAAATATCGTTTTATTATAGGAAAGTGTCTAATAAAGTGTTCATGAGCCTAATATTAATTTCACCGGATAGAAAGCAGGATAGAAAATCGTTTTTGAGATATATAATGAAGACGTGAAACTTTAACGCATTAGTCATTTACTGAAGAAGCAATCAAAATGCCCCATTATGGCCGGCTTATTCCGATGCCTGGTAACATTAAGAGAGGTAGGGCATAGCGAATCTTCACTCGAATAGAGCCGCCCGTCCGGGGAAGGGCCTCTACCCTATAGAATACCGCAGTCAAATGACCTCTGGGTCGTGTTTCTGCTGGTGAGTAGGGTTTCCGGAGCTCGTGGGGTGTTAGGGTTGGGCCGGCATGGCGGTGGCAACTGACAGGTAAGGTAACTGACCAGTTACTTGCCCATTGTCACAGCGACTTGGGCTTCTCTTTCGCTTTCCATCAGGCGTAGAGAAGCCATTATGTCGAGCCACTATAAAAAAAAATGAAAAAAATAAATAAAAAAAAACATAGCCCAATACAGGCCATACTGGGCCACACAATGCCATTTAGTCCCCAACTATTTTTTTTATACCACTAGGGTAACCAAACTTACGGGCCCGCCTGATGTTAAGCGGTTACCGCAGCTTATAGACGCCTGCAACACCAGGGGAAAAGATGATAAGCCGCTCCCTTACATCGCACGTGGCAACAGTTTTTATCAACTAAAGAAACAGCATAAAATGTTTCACATTTAACCTCTAAGGTATGTAGCATATTAAGACCTGTTTGGGGTTAGTTCTCAGGCCTCAATGTGACCCGCAGCCATTATTCCGTCTAGACTAAACAGCATCTTTAACCGGTCCATACAAAACGAATAGCAAACATATTTTTTCCTTCTGTGTATTTACAAATCTAACACATTGCATTCATTATCATAATTAATTTATTAGTAGTTCCAAATCAGTTGAATGGCATCACCTCACTCCTTTTATTAACTATACCCAAATATACATCATCATCATCAGCCTATTGCAGTCCACTGCTGGACATAGGCCTCTCCAGTTGTTCGCCACCTAGGGCAAACTTCTGGAGGATATACCCATAATTATAATCGCCACGCTGGGCAGGCGGGTTGGCGATCGCAGGGCATAGCTCCTCACTCCGGTGACGCTGCTGCCATTCATCGGCCTGTGGTATTTAGCTACGCCTTCAATCGTGATGGTTATGTCGCAGGCAAATTCTATTATTCGCCCGTATACAAACGGCGTCGGCAGTTTACAAAGACAAATTTGTTATATAAAATGCCGTACGCCGTATGTAAGATGTCGTTCATTTACTAATATGCCGAGCTACGATATTACAGCCGATTACAAATTGCCTCGGCATATCGTTCCAATTAGTACCAAATTTAACCGCGCCCTGGCGCTACTAGTCTCCAAAACCAATATGGCGGTCAACAGTGAAAGTGTTGAAGAAAAAAAATATTAAAAAAATGTCTAATATCGGCTGTTTCAAATAGATTTTAAGGGCTAGTATTATAGGAAACTATTGAAATTAAACTAATCACAAAGGGGGTTCCGAAAAAACCGTGGAAAAAAAAACAAAAAAATTCGAGGTTATCCAGCACGTAAAAACGCTAGGGTGTCCATGGAAACTGGTAAAGTGGAACAAAAAATTGCAATAAAATGCATTGTATTTTGATTCGCTGTAAATCAATTGTTTCACTTATGGTTTTACGCTTGTTTAAGCTTAGCAGAATAAGTGAAACAAAGAAACTTTGTTGAATTTATTTTTGTTATTACCACTGAATGTCTTGTTTAATTAATAGGTAATTCTTGGTAAGTTTACTATGTATGTGTAAGGATCCTAAGATTAGGGAGAATATGTTCTCACACGGTACCATTTAGTGCAGGTTTTGTTCGGTTACGGTTTCAATTTCATGCTTATTTAATCGACGAATTTATTTTCGTAGTCAATAATTAAATAATATTATATTATGAATCTTAAATACCTAAATAAAATTATTAAAAACCCTGTTTCATTTCTATTATCATGGTCACCCTAATACACAAACCAAGTCGACGTTGATGCGATGACAATTTGCCTTCGGCATTTTATAACACTTATTTATCTTTCTAAACTGCCGACGCCGTTTGTATACGAGCGAATTATAGAATATGCCTGCGACAGTTATACCGCCACCAGTCGATTGCCAGATGCTCGTTTGTTATTCGGCAGGATGCAGCGCGGGCAGGTGAGGGTTTTCTTTTCGCGAAAAGATATAAGTTGCTCCCTTACATCCTTGATGTATTATTTATTATTTGTGTGAACTTCGCCGACACCTACATTTACGAAGTTCCGTGTCCTACTCAAGCATGTTATTTATAGGTTCTGTTATCGTTCCCACGATATCGTTATATTTGCAACATAAAACTGCACAATAAACATTTATTAGGTAGTAGATATAATTTTTATCTATGTACACTCGTGTTAAAGACTTTTATTCGGAATCCGTATTTTTTATACTACTTAATTAAACGAATGTTTTAGAATGAAATAAGGACTCATACCTACTTAATCATACTTACATGCTATAATTAATTAGTAGCCTTAAGTGGTAGTTGGTATGTACCAAAATACCTATTAAGGGCAATGCATAAATTACGTCACGCAAATGTCATGAGTTTATGACGTAGTCACAATGCTTTTGTGAGACTCCTTTATGTGTGACGTAATAAATACGTCACACATAAAGCCTTAAGCGCTGATGCCATAAATTAAGAAAAATAAAACTTTTTTTAACGTGTCAGCGTGGGAACTTACTGGCATCACGGTTAAAAATTGCTTCCTTACGATTTGATGTTAAACGCAACAAACCTTGTTCTGAAACTTATATCAAATAAAAAAATAAGTATAAAGTCATTTTTCTTTTAAAATTCCGTAATAATAAGGGATAGGCTTGATGGATACGCCCAAACCCGTAATTAATCATTCAACGTTCAGGCGGAATTAGCACGTACGTAATTTTCTATTAATGTATCCGCATCTGATTCACATTGTTCCGCCGCGGTCTAAACCAATCAGTTACGAAGAAATACCTTACAACACTTACGTCAACTTGATCAGAATGAAAATATGAATTCGCATACGTACACACGTGCGTAACGAGGCTTGTACATAAGCAGCGTCTATTTTTAGACGGTAAGTATTGTATTTTTTCAATTTTATCGCGATACGTAAACATATGGAGTACTTTAGGGTGCTCCCTCACCGGAATTAATCAAGTGTAACATAACATTTCCATTTAGGTATCTACTATCGCTTTACTAGTTTCAATTTGTCAATTGACGCCTTACCCCTTCTTTTAATTAACCTCTACCCAACGGTTGTCTGGAAGAGATTGCCGAAAGCGATAAGGCCGCCTTATTTGTACCTCGATTCATCATTCATTGTAACAAATTTTTAAGTCAACTGTTTGGTGCGCAATAATATCTATTTATTTATCTATTATTATATTCTACTTAGAGCATTACTTTACAAGCACCTCCCAAACTAAATAACCATGCTAGCTATGATAGGCGGTCTTATGGCTAGTAAGCGATCTCTTCCAGACAAACTTATTTACTGCACAGTATTTTCACAGCATCTCAAACCACCTGCGCGCAAATCCGACCTTTCACTACAGCCGAATGCTCTAGGTGAGGGAACACCGTATTAATAAATGTTCTTTATAGCCCCATCTGCCCCATAAACGGCTGTATTGGCTCGTATTTTGTGGTTCCAGGGTTGTGTTGAGTATATAGATATTGTTTATTGCACACCAATGGTGGGCTAGATACTTGTACAATGACCGCGGTAGTGCATTGTACACTCTAAGTCTCTCTAGAGTTTGCTTGGAGCTCTAGGTAATACATATGCTACCATTTTGCAAAGTTTTTTTTAGTAGCACGGCATAATGGCTTCCCTACTCCTTGGAAAGCCCAAGTCGCGGCGTCAACGGTGAAGTAACCACCTGTTGCCACTGCTATGCCGGCCCGTAAGATGCTTGTTCACACCTAGAGAGAGGTAGGGCATAGCGAATCTTCGCTCGAATTTAGCCGCCCGTCCGAGGAAGGACCTCCATCCTATAGAATACCGCAGTCAAATGACCTCTGGGTCGTGTTTCTGCCGGTGAGTAGGGTTTCCGGAGCTCGTGGGGGGTTAGGGTTGGGCCGGCATGGCGGTGGCAACTGACAAGTAACTGACCAGTTACTTGCCCGTTGTCACAGCGACTTGGACTTCTCTTTCGCTTTCCATCAGGCGTAGGGAAGCCATTATGTCGAGCCACTATAAAAAAAAGACCTGCCAAGTATGGTGACTAGGGATTTTCCTTGGGATTGATTTGGTTTGGGAATAACAACTATCATTGTGGGAGGCCTATGTCCAGCAGTGGACGTTTGCAGGCTGATGATAATGATGGGTATTAAAGCCTTTTCTTATAATGTTTCAGTCCCATAATCCAATCAATAGAACTCTCACACTCACTAGGAACGTGACATTCGTCAAGGTATTCAGAAACTTATAAATAGATTTTACTCAAGCACTTAGCACTTAAGTTTATTGATAGGTCTCACACGTTTCTATTAAGTTAAGTCATGGAATGCCCTTCCAGCTCATGTATTTCCTTCCTCTTACAATCCTGGGTTCTTTAGGCGGGGCGTGAAACGGCATCTCAGTGGGCCTTCAGGGTAAGGGCGACAGGCGCGGTGGGTATGCCCTATTGTGCCTGTCGACCTAACATTTGGACCTCACGGCCGCTTACCATCAGGTGGAGTGAGATCATCGTGAATGCTCTTTTTATAAAAAAAAAAAAGTGGCTACTCTTTTGTTGGCTTCTAACGGACGTCCTATAGTTTCGTCATGTCCGTTGGTCCGTCCTTGGTTTACCTTCCTTCCAGAAACATATTGCTGGAATGATGAAACTTTTCATGGATGTTTGTACTAATTTTTAGGGTTCCGTACCTCAATTAGGATAACCCTTTTGTCCGTCCGTCCATTCATGTCAGTCAAGACAAGTTAGACAAGACTTTTTAACTGGAACGCGTGGAGATATCTCGCTCAGCATATGGCGAGGCATGGTAGGGACACTGCGGCGCTGGTCTTCGAGTCCTGGATGTGTATGTGTAGACCAAACGCAGGACCCGCCTATAGTTTATATTTGTCACCGGAAAATAGCAAGAATCGTAAGTTGATCAATTTCCTAGGTAGTTGATTAACTTTCGGAAAATAATAAACGGCAGTTGAAATGTATTATTTAACGTATGTATTTTAGTAAATTGATCATTTTACGGGGTCTTGCCGTAAAATCATCCGACGAAGGTGAGATGAACGTTGATTGGTTCAATGGCTCACGTGGCATTATCCCGGCAACCAATCAGGGAACAGTGTATTAAGTTACGAGTAATAGTGCACCGTTAAATAGTACATTGAGCAACGATTGGCCCATTTGAGGACGATTTTACTTGTGTCAAAATCGTAAATTATTAAATGACTATCAGGCTACCGTAAGTTGATCAACTGACTGAAATCCATTGAGTTAAATAATACATTTCAACTGCCGTTTATTATTTTCCGGAAGTTAATCAATTACCTAGGAAATTGATCAACTTACGATTCTTGCTATTTTCCGGTGACATACAATATTCATGTAAGTACCTAGGTACCTATATCTCTTTTACCGTCATTCAGTAGGTCCATCAATAACCTATTCGCTGCGTAAAAGCTGTGGTAAAGGCATTAGATCAAGCTTAACACAATCTCGCCACGGTTGACTTGCAAACCAAATTTTGATTTTCCACATAAAATCTAAATCGAATACAGAAATTCTACGAAATATGTAACAAATAAGCACTGTGTAAACCCGATTACTGCTGGATTACTCTTATCGACTCACGATATTGTAATCGATGAGTAATTTTAGCCTTTGCCCTCGATTTTCGTCTATTTTTGGACACTTACGCCAATACCGGGATGTGATAATGTGTGACTAGCTGTTTGCTTTAGGCGCGAACAAGGACTTTAAGTTCGGCGTCAAATAGTACCCACCTCATGTAAATCTGATATAGAAAAAAATATTATAAGATCATTTCATACAGTCGAATTGAGCCGCCCGTCCGGGGAAGGACCTCCGCCTTATAGAATACCGCATCCAAATGACCTCTGGGTCGTGTTTCTGCCGGTGAGTAGGGTTTCCGGAGATCGTGGGGCGTTAGGGTTGGGCGTTGGCAACTGACAGGTAACTGACCAGTTACTTGCCCATTGTCACAGCGGCGTGGACTTCTCTTTCGTTTTCCATCAGCCGTAGGGAAGCCATTATGTCGAGCTATTATAAAAATAAACAATGTTTGTTGTTCAACCCTACAAAATGATGGTAGTGTTACAGATAGAGAGGTGATTACAAGTTATAGCAACGATAACAATTCATTTATTACATCTAACCGCCTATTGACGAACCAGCAGGGTGAAGCTATTTACTGAAACATAAAATTACCCCATAGTAGTAAATATTTTACCTATTAAAGCTATTTCCTTTTTCATAAGCACATGGTGGTTTAGAAATTTATCAGTGGAAAGCATACGTATGTAGCAGATTAGACTACACTGAGAGGTCGACTCCTATCAAGAAGGGGCCCGCCTGGTCAGAGGAGAATCCAAACTGCCATCCTCTCCATTTATACGAATGGTAATAGTTACCTACACGCTACTAATCTTCACAGATCTCTGGCTATTTTTTATGATTCCTAAACTGACCAACTGAAAACATGCCTGCCAATGTCCTAACCACAAGATTTTCTTCCCTCAAAAAAACATCTTCACATCGCTGTACAATATGTGGGTAGAGCCCTACATATTCCAGAGCTACATAGAAGCTTGGTTGCAATGACATACAGATTATAAAGTACCTAAGTTCAAGTGTAGGTAATGAATTTAATAAGTTAACAAGGAGAGGTGTTTACTTGGCCTATCTGTGACCCTTGAAGCTGTTTACGCCTCCTGTGGCGAGCATACATAATATCTCACTTTTCCGCTGTTGTTTCTAGGTACATTTTATATTGTGATGTATCGACAAACATGCATGTAAATACATAAGTATTCGTTCTATTAAGAACCCATTTACGCGGACATAAGTCACATTTTTACTTAAATTAAACGAAGGAGGTACCTAACAGGAATTTAAAGCGATTGGTTTGTTTCGTTACCTTCCTAGAAAGAAACTGTACCTACCTAATGTTAACTGATAAAAACAATGTTTACCCAAGTTGTACATTAGATAGGTACCTACCTTAGATTAGGTAGGAAGGACTTACTTGTCCCTCCGAAAAGTGGAAGCACTTCCTGCAAGCTCGGGGACTGTGATCCGATGCACCATTTTGATTTGTTCTTTATCTATATGCTAGGTGGTGATAAAAACTTGCGCTGTAGGTGTTCCATAGAGCGTGTATGGAGATTTTTTTGTATGTAGATTTCATGTCGTAGCTGCTACATCGTCATCTGTTGTTAGGAGAACTAGTAATTCTATGTGGACTATCGCTACAAAATATTTTAGTTTTTAAAGAACTTTTATTATAGTGCAGACAAGTAGTCCTTTTTATCTTGCTTATTCAACTATTAATAAACATAGCTTACCGGACTACTTAGTAAGCTGAAGTGGGAGTGGGCTGGCCATATCAGCCGCAAAACGGATACCTGCTGGGGTAAACGAATTCTAGAGTGGATACCGCTTCTCGGCAAATGTATTGTACGGCCCCCCTTCAGGCCAGGCGGAGAGACCATTTTTTTAGTAAGATTTAATTTGTAAGATGGCTGGTAAGTGCTGGATACGAGAAGCCCAGGACCGAGCAAAGGGGCCAACAATTGGAGATGACCATGTTCAGCAGTGAACTGCGAAAGGCTAATAATAATGATTTCAATTTCAGGATTAACTTGTGATCCCTCGGTCTATGTAAGTTGATGTACCTACCTAGTTACCACCTACCTACTCTACTTCAATTGAAATAGATAGGTATTCCTTATGCTACTGTTATCGATAAAGTTACCCTTTCAGAATCAATTGCTTTACTTTACTTATAACAGGTTGGGTCTACTGTATAAATATCGTAATAATAGGTGTGTTGTGTATGCAAACAATCCACTTTTGCGTCACTGCCGCGATCACACAGACAGTAAACTGTTTGCCGATCCTTTTGTCCAGGAGTTTGCTTACCTGTTACCAACAGACATGGAAAATAAACTTTATAGATTACTTTTTAAAACGAACTGTTTCATCATTTTTTAAACCTGTTTGTTAAACCTCTTCCTGTCTACTCTTATAGGTAGATACCATCATTTGGGACTGTCTCTCCTAATGAATTCCTTTTTCGGCTTAAGAAACGGACCATGACAAATTCATTGAAAGGAGCTCTAGCAGTAAAATCACTGTCTCTTTGTTGGGGCCCTCTCAGATCGAGGGTCTGGGGCATTCTTCAGGTTTCCTACCATAAAGGGACGCCACTATGTGTTGCTTATGTTCTATATGCAAGATCTATACCTACTTTTATCATTAACATGACGATCATCATCATGATCAGCTTGCTAAGGTCCACTGCTGGACATAGGCCTCTCCCAATAGCAATTGTCATTGGGTTGCTTTAGTCACCACGCTAGCCAAGCGTGTTGGTGACCACAATAGGTTTTATTTGTACCCAGGCTGCTGTCCGTTTCCTGGCCCCTACCAAAAAAATCAAAAACGATCGTTCGTTGAACGGATCGCGTACTTTTGCACCATAAATCTCTCCCATTTGTCCCTCCCACAAGTCGTCAAAGTCGATTTTCATTTTTTTTTTATAGTGGCTCGACATAATGGCTTCCCTACGCCTGATGGAAAGCGAAAGAGAAGCCCAAGTCGCTGTAACAACGGGCAAGAACTGGTCAGTTACCTGTCAGTTGCCACCGCCATGCCGGCCCAACCCCAGCCCCCCACGAGCTCCGGAAACCCTACTCACCGGCAGGAACACGACCCGGAGGTCATTTGGCTGCGGTATTCTATAGTGTGAAGGTCCTTCCCCGGACGGGCAGCGAGTCAATCAATTCAAGCGAAGATTCGCTATGCCCTACCTCTTTTAAAATTACTGTTATTTATTAATATTTCCTTAGTCTTCTTCTACGACACCCCGGGATGAGATGGGGTGGTCCTATTCTAAATCGGAATACCACACAGACATAACATGGCGATGCTCGCAATCCCAAGGCGCCCGTACAATGATTCAACATTAGTCACAAATGTTTCAGTCATTCATACTGATATCGCGGATACCTACATACAAATAATGTACGAGTACATATGAATCACTTTTTGAAATAGCCGATTTGCTGGCTGAAGCTTAGTCAGTTGATTTATGAGTGTTTATGAAGCTAGAATTAATTTCATGAACACTTTTCTAAGCGCACACGCAATATTCCTGGTACTTTCGCATGATGATGCGAGATTTTTGTATTTTTTTTTTTACAACCGGGTAGTTAATTCTCATCTTTCACCCCGGAGGACAAGGTTAGAGGGGACAACTGGAAATAATTGGGGCAAACGGACCTGAGTGAGACCTGACCACCGCAGGACCGCAGGTGCGTTGTCGGCCTTTTATTTTGTATGCTCGCTTTTTGAAAGTTCCTATAAAGTTGTACCTCTATCCATTTCAAAAAGTTGCAGCTTGACGCTGATTCCAAAAAATCGTTGATGATAAGGTGATTAGGATAAAATCTTGAATTGGAATTCATTAGAATATCTATAAAAGCTTACTTTATCACGGTTGTTTTCCCCGTATCTTGCGATAGCAAACACTATTAGAAAATGTTTTTTTTTGTTATATAGGTAGGTCGAAAAATCCGTCCATCCGTCCGTAGCAGTACGCGAAGTATTTTTTACCCCAGCTTTCAATCAGCAAACAATCAGCTGACGTCTGCTTACTTATAGAAACTTCTAAAACGTCATCCCTACCCTATAATATTGGAATCCCTTTTGACGTTGATTTTAAAAACTTTGAACTACCATTAAAAATTAAGATTTCCAAACAAAATATGCGATGATAAAGAATAAAACAATAGTAAATATTAAAAATCCGTATAATAAATTTAACAATACAACAGTTAGAGCGCCTGCGCAGGCGCAGCTTGTGTATCAACGGCGCACGCCCGGCACCGACGACTTCGCTCGCTGGATCTTCTTCAAAAGAATCTGAGAAGACAAAATGTATGTGTAAAGGCTTATTTCTAGAAGCACATCATAGTGACTTCTCGACGCCTGACGGAAGGCGAAAGAGAAGCTCACGTCGCTGTGACAACAGTCAATCAGTTGCCATCGCCATATTGGTCTGGAAATCAGCTCTGGCTACCTTACAGTCCAGATGGTCACGCTGTCTGAACAAGAAACGCGGACGATGTCACTTCACTTCTCCGCCGAGTGTATGGTGGTCGACATAAACATATAACATCAGTTACAGATAAACAATGTTATCCGGGTCGAAGGACCAACGTCTCTACTTCAGCTCCGGAAACCCTACTCATCGGCAGAAACACGATGCGGAGGTCCCTTGGCTGCGGTATTCTATAGGGTAGAGGTCCTTCCCCGGACGAGCAGTTCAATTCGAGCGAAGATTCGCTATGCCCTACCTAACATAAATGATGTAATATGACAAATATTGTAAGAATAATTGGCATTGAAAAAAGTAACTGTCGAGTTTCTTGCCGATTCTTCTCGATAGAAGCTGCATTCCGAATCCGGTGGTAGTTTACTTCCTTTTAATTTACATAACTTTAATCAATTTTGATGATTTATAAGTGCTTGTAAAAGCCTATATGAAGAAATTAAGAGAGGTAGGGCATAGCGAATCTTCGCTCGAATTGAGCTGCCCGTCCGGGGAAGGACCTCCACCCTATAGAATACCGCAGCCAAATGACCTTCAGGTCGTGTTTCTGCTGGTGAGTAGGATCTCCGGAGCTCGTGGGGGGTTAGGGTTGGGCCGGCATGGCAGTGGCAACTGACAGGTAACTAACAAGTTACTTGCCAGTTGTCACAGTGACTTGGTCTTCTCTTTCGCTTTCCATCAGGCGTAGGGAAGCCATTATGTCGAGCTACTATAAAAAAAAAAAAATTTTGATTTGATGTGAACAGTAGACACATAATTTAACCTCACCATATTCTCTCTGTCGATCTGCCTCTGCTGTGTCTTCCTCATGACCGCGGCGGAGGGCACCGGCCTCCTGGCCGCCTGCTCCCGGGGAGGGATGGAAGACTTCTTGTTGTTGCGAGCGCTGAGGATCTTCGTCAGCAGTATGTGGTTGTGACGCTCGATCTCCCGCAACCGCTCGTTCGTGAAAGACATGTTGATTCTGCGTGTGGATGGCACAGATATTGACCTGGAAAGAGAAACACAATCACGAAACCGTTTTCGATGAATCTAGTAATAATAGACAAAATTGTTTATTTCCAAAGAAAATGTAAGTGCAACCACTTTCTTCCGCCGGGGAAAATGGTTTTAAGCAAGCCCGCCAACGTTAGGGGAAACGGCGAGGGTTGTGTAGCCGTCAGCCAATCAACGCGTATGTCAGACCTTACGATATTCGCGTTTAACCTAAAATGAACCGGATATTTCAAAGACCCTGAACATGACACGGATGATTAAGAAATAGGTACGTTCATACATAGATTCCAATTGTAATTTGAATCCTGATCCGCTGTTTCGCAATCGTCCTAGGATTTTCGCAAAGATTCGATTTTTCAATCATCCTAGGACATATTAACATCTAAGTTCTGGAGTGGAGACTGCGTCTCGGCACGTTTGCCGACATTACGTTTAATGTAGGACGCCCTCAGGTCAGGTAAAGTGACAATTTGCGCAGGACGGCTGGCAAGTGCTGGATGCGAGATGCCCGGAACCGATCGAAGTGGCGAGCATTGAGAGACGCCTATGTCCAACAGTGAACAGATACTTACGGGCTGTTGATGATGATATTTTATGACATCAGTTATAAAAAATGCTATCGGGCTCGAAGGACCAACCTCTCTACTTCCGTTATTAAAGTATTAGACTGCCTTGAAATGTCATAGCATAAAGACACGTACCCATAATCTGTGGTAGACCGCCCCGAAACCGAAGCCGGCGGCTTATGATGGGACATCGAAGACTGACTCTTAGACAACTTCATGGAAGACTGAACTGGCTGGCTCTTGCTCATGTCGCTGGCGGACTTGGGCTGTGTTTTAATCGACCCCTCCTCATCGCTCTTATCTTCTTCAAACTCATCTGAATACGCATCCTCTTCCTCGTAAGACTTGGTCTTGTCATCCTCTTCGGAGTCGTAGACGCAAGTCTCTACGCAGATGTTGGGGGGTCGTTTCACGGCGTCCACGATGCAGCCCATCTCGGACAACTCTTTGGAGAGTTCATTGACCTCGTTGTTGTTCTCCTCTTGGTAGAGCTATAAGAAAGAATAGAAGAAAACACATTTATTTCCTTTAAGTTACATGATCTTAACTGTGATTGGTTATTCGTGGTTCAGCGGAAGCTGGATGCCTCGAATTTTGCTATATTTGGGTTACCATAAGGAGTTTAATGAGTGTGAGACCCACACACGTGGTCTGCCACCTCTAAGATAAAAGGTCACTGCAACTGTGTTATTTCAAAAGTACCTACGCCATGAGAACCGAAAGAACCGGTCTTTCCTGCTGCTGAAAAAGTGGCTGTCAGCGGTCAAACTACGATATATCTTCTTCGTTGCTTAATAGGTCTTATTTTCATCAGCTGCGGCAAGACTTTCAGAAGTTTTGTAAACAATAACACCACTCAAGAAAATCAAGACAAGATCTGGGCCCGTATCACCAAAATTGAAAACGATCGTTCGTTGAACGGATCGCGTACTTTGGCACCATAAACCCCTTATATATGAAAATCGACTTTGACGTATTTTAGTTCGTATATTCGAACACGGGAGGGACAAATGGGAATGAGATTTATTTTGCAAAAGTAGCCCTGGACTGGATATTTATCTGGAAGAGCAGTCCCCGTGTAGACTTGCTAAAGTAAGATAGCAGTTGCTAAAACAAATAGGTGCAGCGCAGACGGCACACTTTTTGTGCGATAGTCTGCGTCTGAGACATTTAAAAAGAGCGTCTAGGTCTGCCGACAGAATATTCGAAGATGTGCGTCGTGTGCGTTGAGTCTGTGAAATATCCGCGACAGATTTTTGCGCATCGTGTGCGTTACTGCATATAATTGCAAAAAAGCGCGTCACGGATAATCTGTCATCTGCGCTGCCCCATAGAGTGGAGACAAGACGAGCTTATGGCTACAAAGCAAAAAGCTTAGCACGCATGGATGTTTGACGAGAAGGAACTACTTACTAATAGATTCACCATCTTACCTTGGTCTTCGGGCGGTTAGAGTCCCCGGAGGAGTAGTCAGCGTCGATGTACTCTACCTTGCTCTCCCTGCGTGACATTGTGCGGTCAAGCGTGCAATTCTAGTATGGCAACCGCTAAAAAAAGTAAAAATAAACTTATTGCGAAAGGTCTTCGCAGAGTACTACTGGTCTACTGCTCTACTTAGCCAAGAATTGGGTTCACCAATGCTACCTAACCAGTCGTAGATAGATACTGTCTGCTCAGTGCTCACCAAAAAGTCGGTGAATAAAGTTACGAAACGTTTTTGGAATCTAGGTGGCAGAATACGTTTTGCTAGTCAAGAATTATAAGAAGGAGCTTAGAGACCAAGAGCAAAATTGAAGGCGTATCTAAATAGCAAAGGATGGGCAACAGCGTCACCGGAGCGAGAACAACTGGAGAGGCCTATGTCCAGCTGTGGACTGCTATAGGCTGATAGTGATGTGTTATCCAAACACATGTAGTAATGTATTGCAATGGTAAACCCTTTTCATGGAGAGGTGGACTTACTAGTAAACACTATCCTATAGAATGCAGGCATAGTAGATCATTTTATAACTTTAGTACTGTAGATACAAATTATCAAAGTATGTCTGTACATACTATAGAGCCTAAGCTCTATACATATTATTATTATCTACTTAATTCGTAATTAAACTGTGTTCATTCATAGATAAAATACCATACCACTAATATAGCCAACAGGCATGGAAATCAATACTTAAATATCTAACTGTTACTGATATCTCTACTGAACTAATACTTTTGGAAACTAACAGGAATAGAAAGTGGCAATATACCTACCTTAGTACTAATTAGTACTAACATATCATATCACTATGATACTGCTTTTTATTAAGATACAGTAGGCATTTCATGACATTATGACTAAATGTTCTACGTTATAACTAGCTATAATACATACTAGGTACATAGGGCACAGGATTTTCTTCTTAAAACTACAGCATAAACAGAGAATAATATTGTAGGCAGTTTATTTTGGCAGCTTAGTTATATTTTATCATCTATTTTACCTACTTAGCTGTAAAGTTTGAGGCCATTTAATAAATACAAATATAA
Organism: Conogethes punctiferalis; assembly: GCA_031163375.1. NCBI lineage: Eukaryota > Metazoa > Arthropoda > Insecta > Lepidoptera > Crambidae > Conogethes > Conogethes punctiferalis. The sequence goes on along the minus strand of CM062096.1, from coordinate 3,319,199 downwards.
CTTAATTATTACCGTATCAAGAAAACTAATACAAATTAACAAAACAATAGAAAATATCGGTAGAAACTGATCAAAATATTACAACAATGACTTGATTTGTCAAAACTTGAAAATTTATTCATAAATACTCACATGTCTTTTGATATAAATCATGCACAGCCAGTGTAGTTCAAGTCCGAGGCCAAAAAAAATTTGGTTTATTTGTCTGAAATAGAAATAAAATCCAGAAACTTATAACAAATGAATTCTTTTAAAAATCGATAATTACTTAGAGCCAGCCAAACAAATAAACGCGCCTTTTGTTGCTAAGTTTGCGTTCCGTTTCCATGCCGCGTATTCCGTTTTACGCAGTCTATTTGTTTAGTTGTAAATAATCAACCAAAAACTGGGTACTAAACTCTGTAACAACGGAGATTTTATTTACTAGTTAAAAATATTTTTGGTATAAATAGTAATATTTATCTAGGAAATTCCCAAAAATTAAAAACTTAAACATCTTTGGGAACCTTTACGGGGTTCCCGGCCGTTAAATAAAACGAGGATTGAAGTTGCAAAGTACTTTGTATTGGTTTTATGTTATGACCGTTCAAACAAAACTTTCGTCTTCAAAACAATAACAACTACCATAAAGGAAAAATCTCCCGTTGTCTATTTTACTGCCTCTCATATTATTTTACCGGCTGTCATGCGGTCGAATGTCATTCGCCACACCACCCCCCCACGGAGAAAGAGAGCTTATACAATTTTTGAGTAAAAAAAAAAATTAACATAAGTAATAACACTTAAATATTACGGTTTATTAACCTAAAGTAACAGAATTAAATATGATTTATTTACCTTAAATAATAACATTTATATATATTCATAGTTAGGACTTTCCTTGAATCTAACTTGACGGCCAGACCGAGTGGTATATTCTTTTCGGGGCAGGCTAGATTTTAAACAAGTGGGGGTTGGTGAATTACCATCACCCACCACGGCCTTGGCCGTCGTCAATGGTTTTGCGAGTGGTACATTATTGGTTAAATCGGAGTCTAAGAAGGCCGGTTTGATGCGATCCATACTGACCACTACCTTTTTGTCTTTCATAGAGATAGTTAAAGTTTTTCCATCTTTAGCTCTATCCATAATTTTGAATGGCCCTGTGTAAGGCGGTTGCAAAGCCGCCCGCACCGTGTCATCTCGCAAAAATACATGTGAGGAGGTTTCCAAGTCTTTTGAGACAAAAGTCGATCTCTGGCTGTGGCGCGAGGCAGGTGTAGGTCTCAAGCGGCTCATAAACTGACGCAGGTGTGAAACAAATTTGGTAACATCTTCAATGCTCTGTGAGCTAGTAGATGGAATGACCAATTCCCCGGGCAGGCGTAGGGGCTCTCCGTAAACAAGCTCGGCAGGCGAACAATGAAGGTCCTCCTTCAAAGCGGCACGCATACCAAGTAGCACCACTGGTAGGGCTTTGTGCCAGCTCATATCATGACACATAAGTGCTGCCTTGAGTTGGCGATGCATTCGTTCCACAAGACCGTTGGCACACGGGTGGTAGCTGGTAATTCGAACGCGTTTGGATCCGCATAGTTCCAGGAGCGACTGAAATAGATTCGACTCAAATTGCCGTCCCTGGTCAGTAGTGACGATGGTCGGTACTCCATAACGTGAAATCCAACCACGGAAGAAAGTTTCGGCACACTCTTCTGCAGTCATATTAGTCATTGGCCAGGCTTCAGGCCAGCGGGTGAATCTATCAACTGCCGTCAGACAGTACTGGAATCCTTTGCTGGAAGGGAGAGGGCCAATAATATCGATGTGCACATGATAAAATCGCTTTGATGGGCTGGAAAAAGTGCCGAGTGGTGTAGACGTGTGCCTGGTGATTTTACTTCGCTGGCAAGTAAGGCAAGTTCTTGCCCATTCTCTACAGTCTTTGTTGATGGAGGGCCAGACGTACCGATCAGTCAACAACCGAGTTGTAGCCCGAATTCCAGGATGGCTGAGGTTATGCACCTGATTAAAAGCCATTTGGCGAAAAGGAGGGGTTAAATACGGTCGAGGTTTGCCCGTTGACATATCGCAGAAAACGGATATCTCTGTGCCCGGAATAACAACCGAAACCAATTGCAGACTGGATGTTCCCTTGCGAAGATCGGCTAGTTCTTGATCGGTTTCTTGCGACTTGGATAGTTTCTCGTAGTCTTGTTCCAACGATATGACCTCGATTCTGGACATTGCATCAGCCACAATGTTGTCTTCTCCCTTGATATATTGAATATCGGTTGTAAACTGGCCAATGAATGATAGTTGATTAAGTTGTGAGGGCGGGAGCTTCTCTCGGCGCTGGACAAAGGCGTATAGCAGTGGTTTGTGGTCTGTATATATTGTAACGTGTTGTACTTCTAGAATGTGGCGAAAATGTTGCACGCTTTCATACACTGCCAATAATTCCCGATAGTAAGCTGGCCACTGCGCCTGCTGTGTGGTCAGCTTTTTACTGAAAAATGCGAGGGGAAACCACTGATTATTTACTCTTTGTTGAAGACAAGAACCAATGTGGACACTGGAGGCATCGGTAAAGAGTCCTAGGGACACATTGTTGGCTGGATGTTGTAATAAGGTAGCGTCTGAGAGGCTGGTTTTGCAAGCTTCAAATTGTATTAATAGTTCTGGAGTCCATGGGAATGGTTTGGCGCCTTTGCCATTGCTCTCAACTAAAGCATCAATCAGAGGAGCTTGAAATTTGGCTGCTTTTGGAATGAAACGACGATAATAGTTAAGCATACCCAAGAAACGGCGCACACCTTGGACGGTTTTGGGGGGCGGAAAATCAAGTAAAGCTTGGATGCGTTCTTGAGGTGGCCTGGTTCCTTCTGCGTTAATGTGATGTCCTAGAAAAGTTACTTCTCTGACTCCAAGTACACATTTTGACGGATTGACTACTACACCATACTCCTGTAATCGTTCAAAGAGTATCCGAAGGTGTTTTAAGTGTATTTCTTCATTTTTTGAGAACACTAAAATGTCGTCCACATATGGAAATACAAAGTCGAGGCCCCGAGTGACCTCATCTATAAACCTTTGAAACGTTTGGCCGGCATTCCTTAAACCAAACGTCATAAATGGAAATTCAAAGAGACCAAACGGGGTGATAATGGCTGTTTTGGGTATATCTTCCTCCCGAACGGCAATCTGATTGTAGGCCTTAACTAGGTCTATCGTACTGAAGACTCTAGCTCCAGAAAGATTATGAGTGAAATCATTGATATGCCGCACGGGGTATCTGTCTGGAACAGTTCTAGCATTTAGGACACGATAGTCGCCACATGGCCGCCACGTCTGATCTTTTTTAGGCGCCATGTGTAGGGGAGAGGACCATGCACTCTGAGAAGGTCTTGCGGTGCCATTTTTGACCATGTCGTCAAATTCCTTTTTGGCAGCTATAAGTTTTGCCGGCGCTAGTCGGCGTGGACGGCAAGAAATCGGTGGACCATCAGTTGTTTGGATATGATGAACTGTGTCGTGCTTAATTGACCTAGGTAGTCCGGGAGGTCGTGTTATGTCCGGGAACTCAGCTAGCACTTGTGCAAAAGTTGAGTTACCTACGAATACTGCCTTAACGCTATGTTGTGTGGATCGGCCTATAGATGCAATTGTTGATAATCCCGTATTTCCATCCAAGAGACGTTTGTGTCGACAATCCGGTAGAAGATTGTAGTAGCTGAGGAAGTCCGATCCAATAATCGGCGTGCTAACATCAGCTACGATGAAGTTCCAGTGAAAGTCACGACGTAGTCCCAGATTCAGGTGCATTGAGATACTGCCATAGGTAGCAATCGAGCTTCCGTTTGCTGCGTTAAGAGTGTAGTCCATGGTGGGGCGCCTGTCCTTGAGAGCGTGTCGTGGAAAGCAACAGAGATCGGATCCAGTATCAATAAGGTACTGGTATTTCGATACCTGATCCGTAACAAAAAGACGGCGGCTAGAGGACGGGCAATCGGACGCCGCCGCTACTGATTGCCGTTGCTGTTTACCTGTTGTGATTCCCAGCAACAGGGTTTATTGCATTTAGCAGCGTTGCTCCCAAATTTCCAGTGATACCAACAAAGTCTGGATCCAGATGGTGTGTTATGGCGTCGCGTCGGAGTTGAAGATCGGTTGCGCGAGCGACTGCGTTGGTTCGGTGCACCATTACTGCTAAAATTGGAAAGCGCTGCCACTTGCTTGCCTAAGTCCTCAACCCGCTGGACCAGTGTGTCTAGCAATGTGGGTGTTGGAGATATGGAGTAAACCTGAGTACTGGCATTGGGGCCGGCTACTTCGCTTATCTTGTCAGCAAGTTCGGCAACTTTGTCCAAATCAAGTGTAGCTTGTGAGGCAAGGATAGCTTGTATGTTGGATGGAAGCCGTCGCAACCACAGTTGGCGTAAAATGTTTTCATCCGATAGGACAGTCCCGGATATGCAACGGAGATGACGGAGAAACTGGGATGGGCGGCGATCCCCCAACTCTTCTTCGCTAATTAGCTGTCGAACTCTCTGCTCTTCAGATATGGAGAGACGTCGAATTAACTCTTCTTTCAATTTTAAATAGCGTTCGCCTACTTTGGGGGGGTTAATGAGAATGTCCTCTACCTCTGCAGCTATCTTCTGGTCAAGTTGAGCTATCACATAATTAAACATGGTGTTATCTGATGTTATACCTCCAATGTCAAATTGGGCTTCCACTTGTGAAAACCAAATAGCGGGACGATCAGACCAAAACTGTGGCAGCTTGATGGCCACCCTGGCCACTTCTAGCTTTGCTTCAGGAGCTGATTGGAGAAGACGTTGCTGAAGGAGTGCATTTTCCCGTTCTAAATCTCTCAAACGGGATACCAAATCCTTCTCGGCCATTGTGGAATCAAGTTAGACAAGGAATTTACAAACTAAAATATTGAAGAAATATAAATAAAATTAGTGTGTTTCTTGTTTACATATACAGTAATAGTTGACAAGAAAATATAATATTTTGAGCAGAAACCAAATATCTATACCATAAAACCAAATTTATCTTTAGCAAATTTAGTAAACCCGAGATAAAATAGGTAAGTAATATAATAATTAAAGGTGTAGTAAGTACATAATATGTGCCCTTGTAATAGAAGTGAATTTTTTTAGCTTCATATAATATTTAGGAACATTAAATTAATATTATTGTACTAGACACCGTTGACTCAAAATAAAATTTAGGGGGTGTTTAATTATAATTTGTCTCAACAGTAATAATAAGGGACTTACCCAACTTACATAGTAGGTATATGCAGCTAATAGAATAGGCTCTGTGTAGATAGTAAGTTATTTGTCTAACAATTTGTCTACCTTGAATAACTACACTGATTTAAACTATTGACATAGGTACTTAATTTAAAACTTAATGTTCACTAAAATTACACCAACCTGCTGTATAGGTATGTATCACTGCACAGTCAATTTGTAGGTAATGTTTGAAATAATAAGAAACACACGAACTGTACCATTACTTTAGACAGTTGATACTCTCACTCGGACCGTTACTCTGGCTTATTGATGAAATCCACACACAAGCACTGTAGATGCCTTGTTATAGCACAGAATGATGATGGGAATTTTCACTACACTAAAAATTGTCACCATTAACCAGCCAAGCATGGGCTTATTTAATTTCCCAGAGTGTAGATTTTCGTTGCTGGACGCCTGATGCGTCACTGATGGTAGTGATGGTCACTGTTGGTTCAGGGCAGCAGTGCACACAGTGAGAGCAGCTCGAACAGGATTAACTGCAGCAGTGCGAACTCGATGAGGTGTGCGTGTTGTCAGCGATTATTGAAGTATTGTACATTCATATTATCACTATTCTCGTTCGTCGGCTGGTCACCACTTTGGGAACCTTTACGGGGTTCCCGGCCGTTAAATAAAACGAGGATTGAAGTTGCAAAGTACTTTGTATTGGTTTTATGCACGGAATATTAAACACAAGAGGAAAGGGCATAATCTAGTCAGTTCATAGAAAACTGCTGTCGCCAAACTCACACAATAACATTATACGCACACATAAAATTAACCAATCATAACTATAATAATTTCTTGAAATCACAAAGATGTAACCGCTACTAACAATAACATAAAAACTACCATAATGCATTTGAGATAAAGAAGAATTTAGAAATTACACTTTGAGGGTTTTACGGCATATCATCGAAGTGCTTTTGGCCTGCTTTGACTAGTTAGTTCACCTACTGAACGCTAGATGACACTCTTAAAAGTTGTACGCTGTTTAACACCTTACGACAATCAGCGTAAGGTTTTAATTTATACGCATGCACTTGCTTTTTTTCTAGAATCTTTATCATGACATTTATTATCGTCGCTACTCAAATAGGGATGGGATTAATACGAATATTATTGGTGATGAAAAATCGATTACTTCTAAAATAATTAATTAATATTAGAATAGATATACATTAACATTTAAATACACTGACAGAAGTTTCACATTTAATGTATATGTCGCAGTCATCTGGTTGAATCTGCTATTCAATTGAATGACTAGCGCTTTCATTGAATGACGACATTTAATTGAATGCCTAAAGGACAACTCGTCAAGTTATTGAATGAAACGTTCAACGTCTTGACTGAACGTCATTTTAGCATAGTCGTTGAATGGGTTAAAGCCGACTGTGTAATGTTTAGTTTATAATTTTTCTTTAAAAGTATCCGGAGGCGGCCTATTAATAGGTAAATCCATGCTGTCACACTATTTCATTACGTATAAGTAAGTTTAAAGTAAATCTAATCAAAAAAATATCAACACTCAGGTGATCATGTTCGACGCCATATTTGTTTTAGTGACTACTAACGCCGCGCGGGAAAAAAATGAACTAAATTACAATCACTTGACTGCTTTTACGTCCGCTCTTTTCAAAGGGCTATGTTTCAATCCGCTACCTAGTTGGACGTTAAGTGACGCGTGTTTAGTCAACGTTCGGTCTAGTCATTCAATTGAATGTCGTCATTCAATGAACGCGCTAGCGATTCAATTGAATAGGAGATTCAACCAGATGACTGCGACATATATGTTACGGGTAATGCTAGAAGTTGGAGTAAACCTAGGTTTACCCGGGTTTACTTAGGATTACCCAAGCTACTTGGGTAAAGTCCGAATACAAGGTAAATTAAATTCGTGGTTTACCCATGCTCACCTAGGTCTACCCAACTACTGGCTGGGTAAACTTAGGTGTTGCCTAATTTTCTTTCTTATTTAATGAAATAGGGTTCACTACTAACGGTTCATCTGATGGTAAATGATAACCGCCGCTCATATACATCTGCAACGTCAGGAATTTCGAATCATGTCACAGAAGTTTATCTTGCTCAAATAAATAATTTCAATTTTAATAACAAAGACCGCTATTAGTTTTTGCTATTAAAGCTATTATTAAGTTTATGCTCACTAAATGTTGTTGTTGATGTTTAAAATGCCCTTGAAGTTTCATTTCACTAACCCACTTGGCTCCCGGAGCCACGCACAAGTGCGTGCTCCCTACAGGGAATTAGCCGTCGGGTAGCAGCCATCCTCTACTACCCGCCGTTGCCCGGGGTACGCCGGGCCGTCTGCAAGCAGACGACCACGCGTAGAGGCTTCCCTTGTTATACCCCAGCTTGGGTAATACTAGGTCAACCCGGGTAAACCTAGATTTACTCCACCTTCTAGCATTACCCGTAACATATATAAATATTATTTGTGTTAACAGATCTAAAAAACCCTATAATAATAGAAATTATTATTGGGTTTTTTAGATCATAAGGCCTACTTACACGACAAGAAGTATTGACTAGATCTACAAATGTATTATCTACGAGCCGTTTTCTGCTTAAAAAGCTAGCAGCTCCAATATAATCAATTATATGACGTTCAACGAGCTTTGAATGGAATAGAAAAATCCTGTCATTTTATGACATTGAAAAAAGTATTTAATGTAATTTTTCCTTAAATTCCGTAACAGTCTGAAATGGGTATTCTATGATCATCTAGGGAGCTACACCGAACCATATTTTTAAAAAGAAAACAGCTCTTTGTAGGGAACTTCATAAAATAAAACTCATTTAAAATAAATAAAATAGTTTATTTCTGCAAATAGATTCACTAGTAATACTTTTGCACGTCAAACTTTTCCTACCAGCACTTCGACGTGTAGCCTGCCGAGAAGAATCCACCGAAGAGCCGAATCCACTTCTCTTTTGCATTTGGATCTTTAGGAAAACTAAAACGAAAATAATCAATAGTTTACAATAAGGCATAAAAAAAGTGTAATAGACAAAATACATAATTAAATCGATGATATTTCAACGTGTCACAACCCTAAAGTAGGTTCGACTTGGGACGTAGTTTCTGATTCTACTATTCGATACTAGATGGCGCATGCGGACCAGGCGTCAGACAATTATAAACTTTATTTCAGTGTACATACGTGTGATTCTTAATTTACACGAATGCTTTAAATGGATAGAGGTTATGCCGAAAGATTATTTAATTAATAAAAAGTAAATACCGACTTACCGATGATAAGAAACACATGATCGAAGCAAGTTCTTAGTACTACTATTGTTTTTGCACTCAAAGACGGAACATCGAGTCAATATTGAGAGTTATTTAATAAAACACTCGAATGAAAATACCGACAGCGCACGTCACGATACTTAAGCAACCACAAAGCGACTGAGTCAAGTTAAGACTCGCTGTCCTTAACTTTGGCACGCGGGCCACGCCCACACGTCCTTTCCTCTTGTGTTTAATATTCCGTGGTTTTATGTTATGACCGTTCAAACAAAACTTTCGTCTTCAAAACAATAACAACTACCATAAAGGAAAAATCTCCCGTTGTCTATTTTACTGCCTCTCATATTATTTTACCGGCTGTCATGCGGTCGAATGTCATTCGCCACACATCCTTGCAGTCGATAGTGTTTTGACAGTTCCGTAATCATTCATTCACTCAGTCACCGAAGTTCATTTTTCATTCACACAGAAAGAAAAACCTCGGGGAATTTCGTGTCGCGATAATGATTTTTTGATAAACTCGCGTTATTTAGTTAGACATAACAAATTGTAAAGTGAAAATGGTTACTATAATAAAGAACCAGCTGTTGAAACATCTATCGAGGTGAGTACGATACGCCCTTTATTTTACGTTTCAACCTTTTCGTATACTTTCAACTAATTGAATTAATTATTTGCTTACTGCTATGTGTAGAATACCTACTTTTCTATTATTCTACGACTTAGGTCTTTGTAAATACTATAAGTTGTGACACTTTTGCGTAGAAAAACAGTAGCTTATTTATAGACGAATACTCTTTGTGTTAAAAGTTCGTACATTGTAATGGATTATAGGTTGATAAATAAATATTTAGACGAGACATTGCCTTGTTATCTTCACCTAAATCAACAGTGTTGCATAAATTAGCACTTAGTCTAATTTGATAGCTTTTCACATACTTATCAGGAGAAATACTACCTGCAAAACCTATTCAGTCATTTTCATTAAAAAAGTTCTATCTACTTACCAAAATTATTGTTAATCTAATCAGGATTAATTTGATAAAAATAGTATGTGTAGTAAATTAAGTTAGCAGCTGTCTATTTTTACAATATCTACTTTTGATAAGTAATACCTATTTATTGCATAATTTTTTTCCAATTACTTAATTTACTATTTTCTCTATCAGAAGATATTACTTTAAAGTTTACAAGAAATTTGTTTTTTGCGTAACAATAGTCAACAAATCTAAAGCAAATTGGTTAGCATGTTGACTGGCCATGGCAGACACCAGTGATAATATGAATCATAGCCCCATTTCTTTCTGAGGGTGTTTTAAGAGTAGATTAAGGGATTTCTTGAGATTTCACCTTGTGACCCTCACTGGCAACCTGTTACCTATGATTTATGTAGCGTTTCTGCATAAGTCAGTTTATAGCCACAATAATCCTAGAGACTAGTATAGAGGTGACAGCAGGCAGTAATAATAATGTACATAAAGTTTTTTTGTATTGAACAGTAAAACATTTAAATATCTTTTAACAAGATGAAGCTAACTTGCTATTGAACAGTGCTCAATACAGTTTATTTCATTTTACCTGTTAAAATCAATGATTCAGTCCTGAAAATGATGATGTGGACTCATTCATATAATATAAAATAAAAGAATGAGCTAATTATAATGCAAAGTTACAGAAATACCAACTTTCGTATCTTGGAAAATATATGTGATGCTTCACATACCACCATTTCAATATATAAAGTCCTTCATACATCCACACAACCTAGACATCAGTCCAAATCTACTTTACCCATCATACCATATGTTTGTTTCCCAAATATACTAAAAGAAATACTCCCTATATATCAAATTTAAGTCGCACATCTTAAAACCATATACAAATCACATCCACTGTTTATTCTTTTGTTACAGATTTACAAAAAACCTCTCACCGGAACAAATCTCACTGTCAGCACTTCGCGGGTCCGGAGAATTGCAAGATCTCACCCTCGATGAAGAACTGTTGACAGACCTGCTCGAGTTACCGGGCTGGGTGCGCCTCACGTCGGCCAAGTGCAACAGAGCCACCTTCAGAATACAATGGACCAAGCTAAAGACTGTTCCCATTGTACTGGTGAGTAAATCATGGAAAAGGCTATTCCACTATTTTTCACTTTGACTTGCTATCAAGACACTATTACCTAGACTACCTCATTAAAGAATTGTTGGTTGGAATTCAGTTTCCGAATCTGAGTTGGCATTGTGAATATTAGCATGCTAGATAAACTTACAAACTCTGGATAGAGTCAACATTTTTTAATGCTATAGAAAGCAGTGAAACAGCCTGTCCAAAGTTAAACAATTACAGCATCTCATAGATTGCAATGCTTCATCAGCTTCATCACTTGATTTGATCAGCTACTCCCATTCAATGATATTGTAAAAAAATCTCATATTTTTTATGATGGCCCAACTCAAACCCAAAAGGAGGTACATAATGTTCAAACTCTGGTTCAATCATAGGACTAATGAGATCCTTCTGAATGCTAACCTATAACAAAAGGCCGGATTTGCTTTTTCCATTGGGACTTGTAATCACTATGCCACACCATAAAAAACACCAAAAATGATCCATAATTTTTTCAAAGTAAGAATAACCTTTTCATCTTGACATTGAATCTTCAGTAATGAATGCTAAATTATTCAAAGATGAAAGAACGGAAAATGTAAGAAGTAGAGCTGTTGGCGCCATTACCATATTATACGAAATTACTGTCTCGAATATTCACATTCGTGTAATATGAATTGCTAATGGGCTGTCTTGCCGTGTTGATACTTGTCTGGCGAGGCGCGTATCTGACGGAATTTGTGTTCATCGATAAATTCATGGATAAATTAATAGGTACTTGCTAATATTCTTCCATCATCATCAGCCTATCGCAGTACACTACTGGACAGAGGCCTCTCCAGTTGTTCGCGACTTTGGGCAAACACCTAGAGGATTTACCAATAGTTGGATAATCGCCACGCTGGGCAGGCGAATGGGCAATCGCAGGGCGTAGCCTCTCGCACCGGTGACACAGCTGCCCGTCATCGGCCTATGTTTTTTATTAATAGGTACTTGCTATTATTCTCTCATAAGCCTATCGTAGTCCACTGCTGGACGTAATCCTCGCCAGTTGTTCGCCGCTTTGGGCAAACACCTTACTTAAGAGGATTTACAAATAATCGTCACGCTGAGTAGGCGAGTTAGCGATCGCAGGGAGTATCCTCTCGCTCCGGTGACACTGCTGCCCGTAATCGGCCTATGGCTTTTAGCTAAGCCTTCAATCGTGACGGTTATACCGCCACCAGTCGGTTGCCAGCGCCTCGTTTGTTATTCAGCAAGATGCACCACGAGCAGGTGAATTTAAATGTATGAAACCGATACCGTTCTAACGCGTCACGTCACAACACATAAGACAAATATAAATCCGCCTTTAATTTGGTGTTATATCCTCCCATATTATGTGATGCCAGCTTTATTGCACATAGTGTTATTTCTATTCCTATCGACATTTTTGTTACCTTAACCTCCACCGTTCAGACACAATGGAATTTTCATTGTTGTGTAACAAATGTGATACACGGGACAAGGAACCTATTAAAATCTAAGTTCCACTGCCCTTTGGCAAACCCTGACGTTTTTAAGAACGACATTTTGTTCGAACATTAATATCTAGTTCTGGTGATAAATTAGCGAAAAGGGCAACGTTAAACTTAATGATTTTGCATTAAAACGTGCCTAAAATAAGTTTCCTTTAAAAATCACAAGCCTTCTGCTGATAAAGTAATCATTATGGTTTCTATTTGCGGTACGTACAGCGAAATACGATAAGCGTATACGGGCACGTTCGAATATTTACAATGTATATCTAAATTAGTTTTCATTTGCTGTTTCAGCCGTATTTTATTTGTTTCATTTTAAAGGTAGGTAGGGCATAGCGAATCTTCGCTCAAATTGAGCAACCCGTCCGGGGAAGGACCTCCACCCTATGATTGATTCTATTCTCATTTCTCAGCCTATTACAGTCCACTGCTGGACACAGGCCTCTTCAGTTGCTCGCCACCTAGGACAAACATCTGGAGGATTTACTCATAATCGCCACGCTGGGCAGGCGGGTTGGCGATCGCAAGGCGTAGCTTCTCGCTCCGGTGACGCTGCTGCCCGTCATCGGCCTGTGATATCTAGCTACGCCTTCCATCGTGATGGTTTTACCGCCACCAGTCGGTTTGCCAAAGCCTCGTTTGTTGTTCGGCAAGATGCACCACGGGCAGGTGAGGTTGGCTTGGAGCGAAAAGATGATGGGTCGCTACCTTACATCCCATTCTTGAATAGTTGTCCATAAAAAAATACAAACTTCCTCTTTCATCACATTGTTTTGATGCACAAACTGGTATAATTCTATACACAAAAGGTAAATGAACCGAATGAGATAGATGAAAGATAGCTCCGCAATAACAAGAGCAAGGTCACCGCAGACATTTGAAGCTGATCGCAGAAGCTTGAACATTACTCGTTTGTTGTTTGTCTACAACAACACGCGATTGGTTACCTAGAAACTAGAAATAGCGTTGTCGAACTATCGATACTTTAACAATCCATTTAATAATTTTTTTTTTCTGCAAATCTCGTGAATCTATGAGTACTTTTACATGTCAAACTTTTTTCCTACCAGCACTTCGACATGAGGCCAGATGAGATTAAGAGGCTTGTTTGGCTAAAAAATGTAATTAATCCGTCTATTAGCTAATTCAAAAATAAAAGACACGTATTTTTTTATTTATAAATTAAACTAAAAATTACAAAGTTATAGCCCGTTGAAATTACGCGTGACGTCACTCGGTGAGGCATTTTTACGGGACGGAGTGACGTCAAAGACTTCCACTCCTAACTTTTGATGCCTTGTATCTTTGTTACTTTTTATTTGAATGAAAAAAGGAAAATACGTGTCCAGTATATTTTTATAATCTAAAATACGGACGAAATATAATGTAATTATTTTGACCCCCAAAACATCCCTATTATTTGTTATTTTGAGTATTTATTATTGTCTTATTTATATTAATTCACTCGATATTATCGATAGTAGGTATTGCTTGGTTCTGAGCTATAGCCGGCAACAATACGCAATTGGTTACCTAAAAACTTAACGGTCTTAGTCTTTGTGTTAGTCACGGACCGGCGAACGGCGTGCAATTGCATGACTAAAATGACGCCTGACCTTGATCTGGCGTACATTGTTTAGCCGGCTTCCTGAGCGGCTAGGAACAGGCTATACTTAGCACTCAAATTGCTTGAGGAAAATATGTATATGTTGGCGTCTTTGCGTCAAGAGTTATGTTGATATTGAGTATTTTTTATGTATATAAAAAAAGCGACTTCACTCCACCTGATGGTAAGCGGTCGTGAGATCCAAATGTCAGGTCGACTGCCTGTCATTAGGGCAAACCCACCGCGCCTTGTCGCGCTTACCCTGAAGTCCCACTGAGATGCCGTTTCACGCCCCGCTGAAAAAACCCAAGATTGTAAGAGGAAGGAAACAAATGAGCTGGAAGGGCATTCTATGAATTAATGGCACGGGGCAGGAACGAGGAACTAAACCTCTTGCGCGTGCTCGCCACTATTGTCTATATTGTCACTATGTACTATGGTTTTATCGAAAATTAATAGTTATCACTATCTTTATACGCCTTCTAAGGTGACCCTAATTCTCGCCCATCTCCACTTAAGTTCGCATACACGCATCCCAATGTTGGCGACTTTTGTTCGCCTCCTAATTATGTCAAGTCTTCGATTTGAATTGTCAAGTTTTCGCCAACGCGAACGTCAGGATCTTTCGTATAGTTTTCAATGCGAACTGTAATCGCCTGACACGTTTTCGAACCCCAGTTGATTTTCCCTTTCCAAGGCGATTGTAAACAGACTTACAGAATTAACTGAACGGTTCTAATATACGTTTGTTTGTCAACAGAATCTGGACGAAGTGCATATAGCGCTGGAGGTATGTTCGGAGCCGCGTGTCATGAACCAGACCCCGACTGGTGCTATGCCCATACCGGGCAAATACAGCTACATACACAAGGTAACAAATAACACTATCATATAGAATCTTCATATTCATATGGCTCATTATAACCATTTATGTTTGGCTCGACATAATGGCTTCCCTACGCCTGATGGAAAGCGAAAGAGAAGCCCAAGTCGCTGTGACAACGGGCAAGTACAACAAAGTAACTGGTCAGTTACCTGTCAGTTGCCACCGCCATGCTGGCCCAACCCTAACCCCCTCGCGCTCCGGAAACCCTACTCACCGGCAGAAACACGACACGACATTCGTCATTTGTGACAAGTCCCTGTGACAACGGGCAAGTAACTGGTCAGTCGCCACCGCCATGCCGGCCTAACCCTAACCCCCCCTCGCGCTCCGGAAACCCTACTCACCGGCAGAAACACGACCTGCGGCTGCGGTATTCTGTAGGGTAGAGGTCCTTCCCCGATCACCTATGTTACTATCGCCATTAACGCCTGTAAGATTACTGGTATCGTTATTTTTTTTTATAGTGGCTTGACATAATGGCTTCCCTACGCCTGATGGAAAGCGAGAGAGAAGCCCAAGTCGTTGTGACAACGGGCAAGTAACTGTTTAGTTACCTGTCAGTTGCCACCGCCATGTCGGCCCAACCCCAACCCCCCACGAGCTCCGGAAACCCTACTCACCGACAGGAACATGACGCGGAGGTCATTTGGCTGCGGTATTCTATAGGGTGGAGGTCCTTCCCCGGACGGGCAGCTCAATTCGAGCGAAGATTCGCCATGCCCTACCTCTCTTATAGAGATCATGTTGTTCTTTTCAGGTGATAGATGGAATCTCGGTGGCTGTGAATCAAGTGCAAGTGGACTTCAATTGTGACGCGTTCACGAGTAGTGTTCAGGTAATGTGCAGAATGTTAACCCTTGGACCTCGTTTTTTCTTATAAGATGAGCATTCAGGATCAAATGTTAGGTGATCAAGCATAATACGAGTAGAACATAACCCCACCGCACCTGTTGCCCTCAGCCTGCCCTCTGAGATGACGTTTCACGTTGAACAATCGAGTCAGGCGTTTTTCCAACACTTTATGCCGCGGCCACACATTGGATTGAACTATGCATCCAATCACTGTTCAATGCCCTATACTAACGCGCTCAATGTCTTCATTGTGTCAAAGTACCGATACACACATTGGTGTATTGAATGCAAAACATGTCCAATGTGTGGCCGCGGCTTTATATGGAAAAACGCCTAACGCGTCGCTTAAAACACCGCGTGAAGCCACGCCTCCACGTAATCGTGGTCTTAATCAAATGACATTTAAAAAGTTATCCGTTTTGGGCTCTATTACAAAGTAATAAGGGTTCAAAATAATCAGTTTATTTTTAACTAGTAAAATGTGTTGTTGTTTTTCGTTTTAGATCTCTAGAGTGACAGTCGAGTCCCGAACGCCGGAAGGAAGAAAAGGAGATTTAAGGCTAACTAGAATCAAATCGCCAGATACTGGACAACTTCTTATTTTTAAGGTAACATTTCTAGTTGTTCTAGAAAAGTCAACTCAACATTTCAGCTCTTAACTATAAAAGCCAAATTAATTTTCATGCACCCCCGCTTACGATTGTGGACCCCCATTTTTTATTAGGCCCTACGTAGACCCCCGTCGAGTCTCCCGTAGACCCCTGGGGAATTTGGTAATTTCTGGTCTACAATATACATGTGCTGCAGCAGACCTTCTACGACTGATGATGATGATGATGACTACTTCCAGGAGTTGGAATGGCAAAGCGCCCGCATAGAGGCGAAGGCCCACGGCGCTGCCGCCGCGAACCTGCCCCCCTTGCGCCTCCTTCTCGGGAACACTCATTGTCGGATCGTCATCAAGAAACGACTTTCAGGTATGGTTTTTTTTTTTCTAGATAACTACGATATTTTTTTGCCAATATAAAAAAAAACGATGATGGCCAGGCCGGCCTTGTCATCATCACCAGACTGTTGGGGGACCGGAAGGCTCATGTAATATCTTCACATAGCACAAGTTTCGGCATAGCTTGGGATAGATGCCGATGCCGTGCCTTGCGTGGCATGTCTTGGGTTCATTCAAAGTTTCCGAATCCGAATGGAAATAGGTATTGCCGTGCAGTTGTTTAGTACCTTTGGTACAAGCTTCGGCTTAGTTGTGTAGTCTAGCGTGTCTTGTCTTGGTTTCATTCAAAGTTTCCGAACCCGAGTGGAAATAGGTATTGTCTAGTACCCTTAGTACAAGCTTCGGCTTAGTTTGAGACTAGATGGCGCTGTGTAATCTAGCGTGTCATGTCCTTGGAGTGGAAATAGGCATTGTGTTGTTATTAGCTCCGCAGTTGTCTTAGTCCTCATAGTACAAGCTTCGGTTTAGTTTGGAACTAGATGGCGCTGTGTGGTGTGCGCTGTGGTGTGTTATACTTTCTGGTTTTACCTCTTGTGATGTACGTGAGTGGTGGTTGCAGACTGCAGCGTGGTTGGGTCCCGGCTGGCGATCCGGCCGGAGCCGCTGGCGTGGGCGTTGACCGACGGGCAGCTGCGCGCGGCCTTGGCCTGTGCCGCTGCGCTCGCGCAGCCAGTCCGCCGAGCCACCGCCGCCGCCACACGCGCCAAGGCGCTGCGGAAGGTAGGGTAAAACGTTTAACACATAAGGATTTCAAACGCTTTGTAACTACAACGTTAATACAACGAAAATTAGAAAAATTATTTTAATTTATCATACAATAGGCTTGTTTGGCTAAAAAATGTAATTAGTCCGTCTTTTAGCTTATTCAAAAATAAAAGACACGTATGTTTTTATTTGTAAATTACACTAAAAAATACAAAGTTATAGCCCGTTGAAATTACACGTGACGTCACTCGATTAGGCAATTTTACGGGGCCGAGTGACGTCAAAGACTCCCACTCCTAACTTTTGATGCCTTGTATCTTTGCTATTGTTTATTTGAATGAAAAAAAGTTTCCAATCGCGCGTGTCGCACTGCATGATGCCAGAAACCGAAACAGATGGCGAGACATCATCGGAAAGAAGCTCATCCAAAGGGAACTTCACGACCCTCAATAATGAGGATTACGACGCGAGGAGGAGGAGGACGTATCCAATACATTTTTATGATTTAAAATACGGACTAAATAATAATGTATTTTTTTTGACCCCCAAAACATCCCTATTATCACTTGTTTCTTATAACCTAACAAACTCTTCTATAGAATATTAATAATTTTAGTTAGAACAAGCATAAGTTTGAGAAGAATAAAATAAATTTAAAATCATCTTAAAAGTACAGTGATTGCCCACCCTAAGGGCGATCACATACATTCGGAATTCCGCATTCGCAACACAAATGCTCTACTTACATACAAAATTCCGAAGTGCTTTGTATACAAGTAGAGCATTTTTGTTGCGAACGTGTATTTCATTTCGGAATTCCGAATGTATGTGACCGCACTTAAAATAACGGTCCGAATTCAAATTTGATGTAACAACTAGCTGTGCCCGCGACTTCGTCCGCGTGGATAGAGTTTCATCCAATATTTCATCCCCTTGGGGGTGGAATCTTCTACCTGCCAAACTTCAGCCCGATCCGTCCATGTCAGTCAGTCACCTTTGAGTTATATATATTTAGATATGAATTCTACCGTACGTCCTGTCCCCATTGAATGCCTCAAAATGCACGTCTTATTTCAGATAGAGGAGCCTCGGGAACAAATCCAGACCAAGCCCTCGGGAGGCGACCGGGACATCCTGGCGCGGATGTTCGCCAAGCACGACGTGAGGGAGACGTCATACCACCTGCTGGCACCGAGGATCGATCTGCATCTCTGCGACGATCCGGGATGTGAGTACACTTAGCTTTTAGCCTGATTAACGCCCTGCGGTCTGGAGCTTGGAATAATAAGAGAGATATAGCGAATCTTCGCTCGAATTGAGCTGCCTGTCCGGGGAAGGGCCTCCACTCTATAGAATACCGCAGCAAATGACTTACGGGTCCAATTTCTGCCGGTGAGTTGTTTTTGCGGAGCTCGTGGGGGGTTAGGATTGGGCCGGCATGGCGGTGGCAACTTACTTGCCCGTTGTCAAGCGAGAAGCCCTTCTCTTACGCTTTCCATCAGGCGTAGGGAAGCCAATATATCGAGTTACTATAAAACGAAGCGAGCGATTTAAAGGACACGGGGGTATTGTGATTTGGGCATCGCATATATAGGCACGGCGTTGACAATAGATTTGTCTCCTTTTTGAGTAAACGGAGTTTTATTTGGGGTTGTTAATCTTAGGGGGTGGGAGGATATGTTGGCTGCCCTAGAAGGCTGTCTCTCTAAATGTTTAATCTCACATGTTACATAGTGGGCCGATCAGAGAAGCCGTCGCTGGCGAACGGGGGCGCCCTACAAGTGACCCTAGTGAGCATGCAGGCGGATCTGTTCCCGTACCACAAGGCATCTAACGACAGGAGACACTGGAGAGGCTATAGGTGAGTAGTCTCTTTAAGCACACGTGTTTTATTTTTCTTATAATATTGGGTCTTTTAAAATAATAATAATTAAAAAGCTATTGCATGCTTTGACATGTAAGTCTGTTGACGATATAACAAGTGTCCATTCCATTGTTATATCGTCAACAGACTTATTTCCGTATACCCGACTGTTCTCTGTAACACCTTCTGCAAAAAACATGCTGCCTCACAAGGGAATTGTACTAATTCTTCAAGTCAAGTCATTTAATACACTTTTAAGTAGCTGACAAAACATGATTACCCCATGTAATATTTTGTAAGGCTTATAAAGATGTGACGTCACGAGTTTTGCTAGCCAATTGACTGAGTTAAAAATGAAAATTGTAAGTATATCATTAAGCTACTAAGGTGTTCCGATATTATACGATGTCCTCTTTCACTTGAATGGTATTTAGGAATTTATTGGGCCTAGTGGCCACATCCCTATTGGCAGAACCCTAATTGGACCCTCCACTCTGAACTGGACTTGGGAAGGAAGGAATACCTTGAAATAACCTCCTGATTCAGGTGATCTGTTAATTGTTAGCAATGATTGTTTATTCCAGGGAAGCAGCGACGCCGCACACACAATGGTTGTCACAGGCGCTATCCTCGTTCTGCACGACGCTGCTAGAGTCGTTGGATCCTAGACCGCTTACACCTAGTAATAAGGTTGGTGTTGATGCTTACAGGCTTAGCTTTTAAAGGTATATGTTCCAAATCTTCTTGCCGCGTACACTTAGGCTTTGGAATGAGCTCCCCGCCGAGGCTATCCCCCGAGACTACAGTATGGGGTCCTTGAAAAAGGTTGTGAAGAGGTTTTTAAAGGGTAGGCAACGCGCGTGTGAAACCGCTGGTGTCGCAGGTGTCCATAGGCTGCGGTAACCGCTTAACATCAGGCGGGCCGTAGGCTTGTTTGCCACCCAGTGGGGTAAAAAAAAACTTGTGCAGAATTGCAACATCCTGTATATTACAGGGTCAGATTTATCTATGTAGGCAAACCTGTAATTATAACTGGCAGCGCAGACGACAGACTATCCGTGACGCACTTTTTAGTCTGTGATGCAATTATATGCAGTAACGCAC
This sequence comes from Conogethes punctiferalis, assembly GCA_031163375.1. Lineage (NCBI taxonomy): Eukaryota > Metazoa > Arthropoda > Insecta > Lepidoptera > Crambidae > Conogethes > Conogethes punctiferalis. Next base: position 3,298,982 of record CM062096.1, on the reverse strand, counting down.
ATGACGCGCAAAAGTCTGTCGCGGATGTTTCACAGACTCAACGCACATCTTCGATCATTCTGTCGGCAGAGCTGTAGGGACCTAGATGCTCTTTTTAAATGTCTCAGACGCAGACTCTATCGCACAAAAAGTCCTCTGCGCAGCCCCTAATAATTCAATATACAACTTTATTTTTAGTTATATGCAAAATCTCAAGACCGTTTGTTCAGTCAAAAAATTCAGTGACAGAATCGATTTTTATATTGCGTGGTAATTTTTTACCAATCGTATTATCAATAAGCGCGTGAGTTTTAACATATACATTCCATTCTTTAATATCCTAGTCTGAATGAAAATATTTGAAATGACGTTTCGTGTTTATTTTTTTAATGTCAGAATATCCAGAGCGAGAAAGGCGAGGAGTCCATATCGAACGGTATCAACCACCGGCCGAACCCCCCGCCTTCGCAGAACAGCGCTTCCAATGCTCCGTCCACCAACACTCCATCTGCGACACAAGGTAATCAGTTTACAGGTTTTGTACTGACTACACCATTCATGTTATTATCTGAAGAGCAAGGGAACTGATTAGGGAACTGTTGGTATCGTAGAAGAATTACTATAAGGAATATCAGGAAACGAACACCAGCATTTCACAACACCTGGGTACAAATAAAATGTACTGCGGTCACCAACCCAAAAGCCAGGCTACGTCAGTCAGTACAGTAGTCACTACGACTGATGCAAATCCCCCAAATGACAAGGCTGATGATGAAGTAAGTCAGCGAAACTATTCACATCGCGTGTTTGCGAACGTTCAAACGATCAAATATTGACATCTAATGTTCATTCATAAATAACGTTCATTCATGAATGAATGACGTTCGTTCAAAATCAGTGGAAATGAGCATTAAGAGCACTGATGGTTACTTGTTTGTTGCCCAGCCTTCTCTTTCTGTTACCATCAGGCAAAGGGAAGTCGCTATAGCACTATGGAGCTGTGCGCTATGGCACAGCTTTCACTATAGAACCAATTTGTCCTTCCATATTCTTTAGTGACATTTACTATGGTACCCATAGATGGCTCTGAATTGGTCAATAATTAGTAACTGATGCTTCCAGCGTCGCCGACCAGGACCAGGATACTGCAGCAGCTGGGCAAGCTGATGACCACGTGTCTGGTGCTTAGGATAGACGACTTCACCGTATATAAGGTACCTGCCGTTTGTCTATGAAGGAATAAGTGTGGGAGCGCAATGCTGAGGGAATGAGAGAAGGTTAGAGCGAACAGTTGCAAAAGTACAACTCTTTACAAGTGAATATTATGTGTATGAAGCGGAGGTAAGGGGTGACCTATGCATCCTGACAAATAGCAAACGAGGCTCTGGCAGACTGGTGGCAATATAACTATCACGATTGAAGGCGTAACTAAATACTACGGCCGATGACGGGCAGCAGCATCATCATATAGTAATCGCCAACCCGCTTGCCCAGCGTGGCGAGTATGGATAAAGTCTTCAGATGTTTGGCCAAAGGCTGATGATAATGATGATGACACCAGCCCCTAAATTTTGCACTCCGCTTATTATTTTAGTACGAACACCCTTTACATGGTCCTTCGACCCGGATATGTATATCTTGTCGTTGGTCAAGTATCGACACCCCGTCGACCTGTAGGGACCTAGATGCTCTTTTTAAATGTCTCAGATGCAGACTCTGTCGCACAAAAAGTCTGTCGTCTGTGCAGCCCCTAATAATTCAATGTACAACTTTATTTTTAGTTATATGCAAAATCTCAAGACCGTTTGTTCAGTCAAAAAATTCAGTGACAAAATCGATTGCAATCGTTTTTATATTGCGTGGTAATTTTTAACGAACACCCTTTACATGGTCCTTCGAGCCGGATAATGTATATCTTGTCGTTGGTCAGGTATCGACGGGGTCCAAGTCGCGGGAGGCGCCGCGGCCGCTGGTGAGCGCCGAGAAGGCCACGCTACCTGGCGACGCAGGCTTGCTCCACGCGGAACTCACGTATTTCTACTACCCTGGCGATGTCTGCTTCCCTGGTAAGGCCGGATCATGTGAGATTTAATCCATTGAATCCCGTTGAGGTTTATAGACGTCGATAGCAAAAGATTTTCTATTGTATCTCATTTTGTTGTTATTGTTACCCACAGATTACCCCCAATAGATACCGCATGTTCGGCATTTTGCTTTGAGTTTCGCGAGTCAATTTCAGGTGGTATGGAAGGGTGTGCGGGGGACGTAACTCATTTCTCAAGTGATGTACATTTGTATTGTGCAATGTCGATAATTTTATCGAAAAATTACCAATCAGGTATATTAGACTAGATTATGTCTGTATCACCTTTTCAGTATTTTGTGCAATACTGGATATTTATCTATGTATGTATATAAATATATGTTTATATATGTCACCGGAAAATAGCAAGAATCGTAAGTTGATCAATTTCCTAGGTAGTTGATTATCTTTCGGAATATAACAAACGGTAGTGGAAATGTATTATTTAACGCAATGGATTTCAGTTAGTTAATCAACTTACGGTAGCCTGACAGTCATTTAATAATTTACGATTTTGACACAAGTAAAATCGTCCTCAAATGGGCCAATCGTTGCTCAATGTACTATTTAACGGTGCACTATTAACCGTAACTTAATACACTGTTCCCTGATTGGTTGCCGGGATAACGCCACGTGAGCCATTGAACCAATCAACGTTCACCTCACCTTCATCGGATGATTTTACGGCAAGATCCCGTAAAATGATCAATTTACTAAAATACATACGTTAAATAATACATTTCAACTGCCGTTTTGACATTATAAGTATATTTAAATGTATCTAAGTAAGTTTATCAGTTGTCTAGTACCCATAGTACAAGCTTCGGCTTAGTTTGGGGCTAGGTGGCCCTGTGTGGCCCAGCGTGGCATGTCTTGGGAAAAAAAAAATTCAAATGAGTATAGTTATAAATATGGTTAGGTGAAGTAATCACAGCAGTTTTCATTTACTCGTCTTCTATCCTTCATACATTGAAAACTATCCTATGTAAATGTCTCTAACAGCAGGGTGCGGCATTTGTCCATTTTAATGTTCTCTCAGGACACTTTGGAAATCTAAAGTAGAAACACTAAAATTTTTCTCATCTTGCATTATCGATATACTTGAAAGTAATACATTGTAACACTATTGTCAAACGTGTCTATGCTAGAAAGGGATAAAAATAGTGAAATTGGTAATGAAAGAAAGGGATCATGAAAAAAGACATCAACGCGAGCTAACATCTGTCAAATATTTTCCATCGTAACTTGAGCTCCGGCGCCAAGGAGTTCAATACTAAGATTCATACGTTTATGTTCTACAAACTATTAAAAGTGTCTCCGATACACACGGGTCTGACTTCTGGTCAGTACTGACCGTGGTACTGACGCACTTTAAGCGCATGCGTATTTCGCGCCTGCATTGCACTGATGTATTACCTCTCGCGCGATATCTTATGTGCGGTATCTATTGGAGATATCTGTGTTGTTACCTAAACGTGACGTCACGTCTATGTATGTATCTATAGGAATCTTATTTATTTTCCTAAGTTTAACTACAATTTACATTGCCTAATGTAACTTATGTAGTGTACCTAATATTTACAATTTTTATTCATCCATCATACTACTTATATCAAACATAATCTGCGGGGCTATTTACATGATTTACAAACATCCTTGACTTTCATTCATCTATCATCTATCAATTTGACAGTGATCTAGTACAACATGTCAAGTTTTAATGTCATTCATTCAAGGTGTCAAAAGTTTAAAAGTGGAAACGGGCAGCAGTGTTTACCTGGATATGGTGATGGTGACTGGGGCAATTATGAATGAACGACACTAATGTCAAATTGAATGAACGGTGTTGTTGGTTCAGATACTTATGCTTCTTCCCCAGTACCGGCGCCAAAGCTATACGTCCAGCTGAGTCCCGTAAGAGTGGCCGTGGACGGGCAGAGCGTGGTGTGGCTGGGAGCGTTCCTGCCGCACGTGGCGCGTGCGCTCGTGCAGGCGGACGAGCAGGACGCGCCGGCCTATATGGATGTCAGGGTGGAGGCCATCATGCCCAAGGTGAGTGCCGAGATTGGCGGACGGGCAGGAGTAGACCAGCAGGACGCGCCCGCCTAGTTAGATGTCAGGGTAGAGGCCTTCATGCCCAATGTAAGTGTGAGAAGACTGGCGGACTATCCGGAGGATATACTCTACCTGAAGGTGGTCTGGAAGAGATCGCTCTCGGCGATAAGACCGCCTACATTGTACTACTATATCTGTATAACATCTTGTACATGTTTTATTTTGGTGCAATAAAAAGTATGTATCTATCTAACTAGATGTTGCCCGCGACTATATTCGTATAAAACATAGCCTATGTGTTAATCCAATGTATAAGCGATATTACTGTGAAGTTTCATTAAAATTCAGTTCCGTTCAGTAGTTTTTGAGTGAAAGATAACAAACATCCATCCATCCAAACAAACTTTAGCATTTATAATATTACTAGCTGCTGCCCGCAGCCCTGCCCGCGTGAATATTAGTTTAAAACATAGCCTATGTGTTAATCCAACTTATAAGCTATATTACTGTAAAGTTTCATTAAAATCCGTTCAGTAATTAATAATGAAAAAGGAACACACATCCATCCAAACAAACTTTTCGCATTTATATTATTAGAAGGATATATGTACCTATATATTTTTAAGAGAGGTAGGGCATAGCGAATCTTCGCTCGAATTGAGCTGCCCGTCCGGGGAAGGACCTCCACCCTATAGAATACCGCAGCCAAATGACCTCCGGGTCGTGTTTCTGCTGGTGAGTAGGGTCTCCGGAGCTCGTGGGGGGTAATGGTTGGGCCGGCATGGCAGTGGCAACTGACAGGTAACTAACCAGTTACTTGCCAGTTGTCACAGCTACTTGGGCTTCTCTTTCGCTTTCCATCAGGCGTAGGGAAGCCATTATGTCGAGCTATTATAAAAAAAATATATAAGTAGGATTTAGATTTAAATATAAATAAATGACCGTTTTGTTACAGATAGTGCTAGAAGCGGGTCCGGAGCACATATCGCAGCAGCGGGACAGGCCCAAGGAGTTGCACGTGTGCACCGCTAGGGCCACGCTTACAAACGTGCGGGAGTCGCCCAGAGCCAGTGAGTATTATACTCTTCATCAGCCTACCGCAGTCCACTGCTGGACGTAAGTCTATCCAGTGGTTCACTTTGGGCAAACAATTGGCTTTATCCATGATCGCCACGCTGGGCAGGCTGTTTCATTGTGTTGCAACAATGACGGTTGTCTGAAAAAAGAAAACCGCCAGATGGCGCCACATAAAAGGCAGGTCCAGCTGTCTTGTCATTGTGAAATGTCTGTGTGTTAATGGGGTATTTCATGAAACAAGCAAGTTTTAATGCAATATCGCGCACATCAACAGATCTAAGCAAGTGCCACATACTACGCACATTGCGCCGAGTAGGTACTTTAACCAATCTAACTTCTAAAGTAATAGAAAGGCCATTTTGAATCTTCTCCTATATTTTTGAAATACTTTAAGCTATATTTTGAAAGAATAAAAAAAGAAAATCAGACTTGGCTAAGTGACTAAAATTCTGATTCAAAAAGTTTACTTCCGGTTTTGCACATGAAAAAAAAACTTTTTCTTAAATTTTTGTTAAATAGATACATATTATCATACATAGAAAACACCCAGACCAATACAAACAGACATGTTCATGAACACAAATGTTTGTACTGTGCGGGAATCGAACCCACGACCCTTGGCTCAGAGGGCATAATATGAACCCAAAACACAAATTAGTCATGCCTATTGTAGTCAAGCGGTGGTCATTCCTGTTAATTTCCACTGACTGAGCTTAAAGATCCCTAGTAGTCCCTGGTCTCTGGGTGTGCCTCGTAACGGTATCCTGTTGTCAGACACGGCGGGCACGCGGGCGGACCTGGCCAGCCTACTTGCCGCCCTACGTCGCGCCGCGCCGCCGCGGGGCCAGTTCCCGTGCGCGGCCGCCGACGTAGACCCGCTGCACGACCAGTTCCTGCTGCACGCCGACAGTCAGTACACTTATATTTACTTCTTTTTTTATATAGTAGCTCGATATAATGGCTTCCCTACGTCTGATTGAAAGCGAAAGAGAAACTAAAGTCGCTGTGACAACTGGCATGTAACTGTTCAGTTACCTGTCAGTTGCCACTGCCATGCCGGCCCAACATTAATCCCCCACGAGTTTCGGAAACCCTACTCACCAGCAGAAACACGACCCGGAGGTCATTTGGCTGCGGTATTCTATAGGGTGGAGGTCCTTCCCGGGACGGGCAGCTCAATTCGAGCGATTTTCGGAGCTCGGAGGTTGGGGTTGGGCCGGCATGGTGGCAACTGATATAACAGTTTAGGTTGCTATGGTAACGTTTTCATGACAAGTCGGTTTGTAAGAAAGCTTTTTGGTACATAATCTTTTTTACACCTTTGGTTACATTATTGTAGTTTTAATTAATCAACTACCTAGGAAACTGATCAACTTACGATTCTTTCTATTTTCCGGTGACATATATATAATTCTGCTGTATGTGTGTATGTCATTGAACTCCACCTAAACGGCTTGACCGATTTAAATGATTTTTTCTGTATGCCTTTGAGTGGCGCCCTGGATGGTTTTGATTCACAAATCAGCCCAGCAGATGGCGCTGCAGTCCAACCCGTGCGAAGCCAGGCGTGTCGCTAGCCGCTATATAAAATACTTGCTGTGCTCGCGACTTCGTCCGCGTGGAATAGTTATTTTTTCCCCGTTTTTTTTTTACATTTTCCATTATTTCTACGCTCCTAATAGTTGCAGCGCGTAGCCTAAAGCCTTCCTCGATAAATGGTTTATTCAACACAAAGAGAATTTTTCAATTCGGACCAGTAGTTCCTGAGATTAGCGCGTTCAAACAAACAAACTCTTCAGCTTTATAATATTAGTTAAGATCGGGGCTGTAGTACATAATCACGTAAGAACTGTAGTTAATTTAAGGTTAAATATAACTTACGACATCTCTCTGCCAGATCTTGACGACATTACTCGAGGTCCAGAGATCACTCCCGAGCTACTATGGAAAGAGAACAGATCTGTGTGGTGTCTCCGAGTGGAACCTTTGTGGGCGGACCTATGCGGGGCGAGGGCCACCAACTACAAGCCGGCGCCGCTGCTGGACGCCACGCCTCTTACCGCCTGGGTGAGTGTACGCACACCCATCATCTGAACTAGAACTAAGTGATATCATGTCTTGGGTTTTCTGTTCAAAAATTACTTAGTTGAAGTTCGGACATAGTAATAGGCTATTATGGTAAAAAATTGTAATTAGTCCGTCTTTTAGCTTATTCAATAATAAAGGACACGTATTTTTCCTTTTTTATTCAAATAAACAATAGCAAAGATACGAGGCATCAAAAGTTAAGAATGGGAGTCTTTGACGTCACTCGCTCCCGTAAAAATGCCTCACCGAGTGACATCACGCGTAATTTCAACGGGCTACAACTTTGTAATTTTTAATCTAATTTACAAACAAAAAAAATACGTGTCTTTTATTTTTGAATAAGCTAAGAGACGGACTAGTTACAATTTTTGACCATAATAGCCTATTTGTTACTAGTAATAAACAGTAATGATCACCACTTTACTTAAATTGTTGCAATACAATCGAAACGTCAGCCTGTAAATACTTAATGTATACGTACTATATAATAAATGTCGAGTGCGAATAGGCTTGTTGCCATAAAAATGTAATTAGTCCGTCTTTTAGATTGGTCAAAAATAAAAGACACGTATTTTTTTCATAATTAGACCTTAAATCTACACTTATAATAAATCTGTAGAGAGGTCAATTCTGTACATGAAATATATTTACAAAATAACTATCAAGGGGTGTTTAGTGATCGATACATCAGTATAATTTACATCAGTATCGATCACTAATCACCCCAAAAATGCTATCAGTAAAATTTTTGTCTGTCTGTATGTTCGTTATAGAAACAAAAATTACTCAACGGATTTTAACGAAACTTGGTACAATTATTCTTCATACTCCTGGGCAGGTTATAGTATACTTTTGATTACGCTAAAATCAATAGGAGCAGAGCAGTAAAGTGTTGAGAAAACGGGTGAAATTTTTATCTGTATGTTTGATCGAGCATCGCGCAAAAACTACTGCATGTAATTGAATGCGGTTTTCACCAATGTATTGCTAGAGGTCCAACTTAAAATGTAGGCACCATTTTATGTTTAAGTCCTTTATTGTTCAAACCCGATATCCACGCGTGCGGCGCCGCTGGCACAGCTAGTTACAAATAAGAATCCTTCCTTTTGTATCCTGAACCCGGAACGGGTGATTAAGAAATCCATTCCTGGATTCCAACTATCTGGAGTTTCTCAATAGTCCTAGGATTTTCCCAAAAATGGTATTTTTTTTTCATTAATTTGACAGGCTCGGTGGCTCATTTGGTAGTGACCTCTGCCCTCTGAGCCAAGGGTCGTGGATTCGATTCCCGCACAGTACAAACATTTGTGTTCATGAACAGGTCTGTTTGTATTGGTCTGGGTGTTTTTTATGTATATTATGTATTTATTTAAAAAGAAAAAAATGTATCTAAGTAAGTTTATCCGTTGTCTAGTACCCATAGTACAAGCTTCGGCTTAGTTTGGGGCTAGGTGGCGCTGTGTGGCCCAGCGTGGCATGTCTTGGGTTATTTATTTATTAATCCTATGACTTATGTATGTTTTCGTGTGATGAACACATGTGTTTGTTCCGTGTCTGGGTGTTTATATTTGTATTTAAGTATTTATTTGTGGTACCTTCGTTGTTCTGATACCCATAACACAAGTGCTTAAGCTACTTACTTTGGGATTGTGCAATGTATGTGATGTTGTCTGATATTTATTTATCGTCGCCATAGAGCGAAAAGTCACTAAGTCGACATATGGCCAAAATTGAGTTAAATACCTAACCAGATTCCCCAAATTTTTCTGCACAAATTTTTCTTTTTGACATTTCTGTACGCGCCATAGTTTTTGTTTTACAGAGAGCGAAAACAAATTAACTTTACTTTTGCACTACTCATTGGCAGTCGAAAACTAACCAATTTTACTTGAACACTTTTGTTACGATCTAACAAAGCAAATCTGTACCTAAGTCGGTTTGGTTATTTTTCTCTTTTACAAATCAAATCATAATTTTGGACTCAATCCATACTAAAAATTACCTAAAGTGACTTAACTACTTTTAGAATTACTGGTTCGGTACAAAACATGAAAGCGAAAACTAAGTCGACTTAATGACTACTCGATTGATAGAAAAATTGTCTCGATATGATCCAAACATGAGTGAAATAGTCACTAACTCACGTTTTTTGTCATTATCTCAGTAATTAAATATAATTAATTGAAAGTGATAATACAATCTTATTTGTCTATCTATTCTTTAAGATATATAGCAATGAAATTAGAGTTATCTTTTACTGACATTAAGTTATATTTTTTTTGTTTTATAAAACTTTAAACCGCCATAACTCAAAACACCTACTTAGAATTCTTTGATAAACGACAATTTGAACTTGCTGCGGACAGACCTCACCAAGATTAGCGACAACTCAGCGGATTTAATTATGGAAATCCAAAGTATTCGGAAAGAGTACTCGGACATCAAAGCTTCGGTGCTTTCTCTTGATTCCCAGCATAAGGATCTACAGGGGGAGGTTTCGGTTCTGCAAAAATCTGCCCAGTTCTGCAGCGATCAACATGACGAGATTCGCAAAAAGTTTGGGTCACTCACTAATGACATAAAACCTCTAACAGATATGAGAAAGGACCTTGAAGAATTGAAGATACAGAACAATAACTTGAAAGTGGAGATTAATGCAAACGATCAAAGAGACAGATTAATGAACCTGGAGATAGTTGGTGTACCCGAAATGAGAGAAGAAGACTTAACTGAGATGGTGTTAAAAATCGCGGCAAAGTGTGGCGCAAGTGTAGTATCGTCTGACATAGTACAGGCTAACAGAGTCTCTTCTAGAAACAAGTTACACGGCAGACCTAGGGTCATTATAGCAAAAATGAAATCACGTTTGGCAAGGGACAGCATTATCTCGTGTACTCGTAAATGCCGTATCACCACGAAAGACATTGACATACACGGAGATTCCAAGCCCATTTACGTTAACGAGCATTTAACCATTTATAACAAAACACTGTTGAAAAAATGTAAGGACATAGCTAAGAATAAATTTTATCAATTTGTCTGGACCAAGCACGGAAGAATTTTTATACGAAAAAACGACACCAGTCCCCCGCTTCAAATATCATCCGAAGAAGACTTGATGAAGATCATATAAGAGGTTTCATAATTTTACAGGTTATTTTTAACTGTATTATTTCAACTTTACATTTTGAAGTCTTGTATATTTTTTTCCTCCGTGGAACTCTGCGCATGCTTAACTCTATGTCATTTGTAACTTGCCTCATCACTGTGTCGTTAAATCGCGCACACTCAATTAATGTGCACTTATACTCTGTACCCTTGCCCTATGGATGCATTATTCAATTAAATCTTTATGTAGAACACTTTGCTTATAATAATCTCGTGTCTATGTACTATAAAATAATTAACGTAACAACACTAAAATCTCACCCAGTTTTACTCTTAAACCTTAATATATTTTATCACTGTAATGCTAACAATAATAACGATTATGACATCTCATTACAATCGGTATTACCCTTAGAAACTATTGGTTTGTTTACACTCTGTGAACATCTCATCGCACGCATTATAACATTTCGTCGCACCTTTGTCACGCGCATGCTTATTACCAAGTTGTTTACGACGCGACAGGACCACCCACGGGGCCACCGGCAGCCGTGCTTAGTTTACCCTCCTAGTTATACATATTTGTTTTTGTTGGCTCGTAATGCGAATCTAATTTTACACATATGCCACACGAATGAGTACTATCAAGTTATAGGAAGTGCTTGCAATAGTGGTATGCACTGGCAATCCGTATGTAACATATTAATTGTAAATTACTATACTGCGTGGACTAGTGAGTTGCGTCTTGGCGTTCATAAGTTTAAACACTATCTAGTACTTTCGGAGTGTATTGTGTCGGAATGGCTAATTTAACGATTTTTTATCAAAATGTGCGCGGATTGCGCACTAAATGCGCGCAGTTTAAACAAAATCTTCTTTGCAATTCCTACGACGTGGTTGTGATAACCGAAACCTGGCTATATGATGGTATGTATGACGGGGAGCTGTGCGATAAACGTTATGACGTTTTCCGTCACGACCGCGACCTCAAAGCGACCGATAAAAGTACGGGTGGAGGTGTCATGATTTTGGTCAAAAAGGAATTGGGTGCCTGGCGCTGCGACGATTCGATCCCGGGCCCGGCCACTGAGATGCTGACGGTTATGATCCCTGCGCGCGTGATTGCATCACAAGTTGACTTGCAAATATTTGCAGTCTATGTGCCCCCCAGTGCACAGCGAATTCCATCTGACATTAATGCTATTCTTGGCTCAATCACTAGCTTTTTTAACCACAACCCTAAAAATAATTATTTGATTTTAGGTGATTTTAACTTGCCACATATTCACTGGAATATTAATGGACCCCTTTATTACAAACGCGGATCGATTGAAACCCAGAGTGCAGGCAAGCGCCTCGTCGATGGGTTGAGTCTGTTTGGTATGTCGCAATTTAACACCTTACAAAATTATGCAGGTAACACTTTAGACCTAGCTTTTTGCAACCTTCCTTTATCGATAACAAAGGGCACTTTGCCGTTGGTTGTTGAGGACCGATCTCACCCTTCCATTTCGATAGAACTGGAAGACTTAGCTGTTAAACCGTTAGCTGAGAATCGTACCCAACAACGCAGGTTTAGGGGGGGAGATTATGAACGGTTGAACGCTTTTCTGATGGACGTTGACTGGGACTGTGTGGTGCGCTCGGGCTCCGTTGACGATGCTTGTGATGGTTTTTACAAAGTTATTAATGAATCTGTTAAAAAATTCGTACCTCTTTCTCAAAATAAAACATCTTCAAATAAATCATATCCAATCTGGTATAGCAGGGCTCTGATTAGGATCATAAAAGAAAAGTCCAAGGCTCATTCACGTTGGAAACGCTATAGGAACCCTCTCGACTACGATGAATTTGCTCTTTTACGAGCAAGGCAGATCCGAATTCAAAAGGACTGTTACAACAGATACATCTCTAATATGGAATCCTCAGTGAAAACTAACCCGAAGTCTTTTTGGACCTACGTCAAGTCTTTACGCGGTGGCTCAAACTATCCAGCATCTGTCACCTTGGGGGATACCAGTTATGCAAATGGCCCAGATATATGCGAAGCTTTCAGTAAATTCTTTGTAAGCGTTTTTGGCAATCCCACATCAACTACTGCTCTGGCGTCGACATCAGCACCGGTATCGGCTGACGTAAGCAATGACTCCATCTCGAGTTTGCACATAACAGCAATAGACATACGGAAGATTTTGAGAGGTTTGGATCCGTCCAAAGGCCCTGGTTTTGACGGTATTCCTCCCTTATTTTGGAAGAACTGTGCCGAATCCCTGGCGTATCCCATTGCACTTCTCTTCAATCGTTCTTTACGAGAGGGTATATACCCGGAACAGTTTAAAAAAGCTCTTATTATACCATTACATAAAAAAGGCTCTAGAACAAGGGTTGACAACTACAGGGGTATTTCAATTCTAAATACATTGGGCAAAATTTTTGAAAAGATTGTTTATAAAGCTATTTACTCTGTTATCCGCGCAGGTTTACCCGATAGCCAGCATGGCTTTCTTCAGAGGCGTTCCACGGTTACTAATCTCTCAAGCTTTGTAGACTCTGTGCTGAATAAAATGGAGCGTGGGGGGCAGATTGACGTGATCTATACTGATTTCGAAAAAGCATTTGATCGCGTAGATCACGTCATTCTGCTCAACAAGCTCTATACACTCGGCATACGGGGGGACTTACATAGATGGATCCAGTCTTACCTATCAAATCGTTCGCAAGCGGTGGTGCTGGGCGGTTATAGATCTAACTTTACTAAAATACCCACTGGTGTCCCTCAGGGCTCGCATCTTGGTCCGTTATTTTATAACGCATATTTATTTGATATTATACACTGTTTTCAAAATGCCAATCACTTAATGTACGCAGACGATAAAAAAATCTTTCTAAAAATTCAAAATTTACACGATTCGGAAAATTTACAAAGGGATTTAAATAACCTTAATCAATACTATAATGATAATAATATAAGCATAAATACTAAGAAATGCCAATGCATTACATTTACTCGCAAGAAAAATCCCATCCTATATAATTACACAATTAATAACGTTCCAATTAATAGAGTAGATGTAATTCGCGATCTCGGTGTACTACTCGATTCCAAACTGACTTTTAATAACCACATAGACTATATTGCTGATAAAGCTTTCAAGAATCTTGGCTTTGTTCTTCGTACATGCGAACCTTTTAAAGATATGAGCGCCATAAGATCGGTGTACTATGCCTACGTCCGTAGCACAGTTGAATATGCGAGTCCTATCTGGTCTCCACAATATAAACAACACATCAGTCGATTAGAACGTGTCCAAGTTAAATTTATCAAATATCTGAATTACCGCCTGCGAATCCGCCCAGGGTCCTATTTAGAAAACTGTCGCCGACATGGGTTCTTAACCTTAGAGGAGAGACGCGATCTGATGGATATGTCTATCCTGTTCGACATTCTGAACGGCAGACTTGACTGCCCGGATCTGTTGGCCAGCATGGCATTTTGCACACCGCTGCGCCGCACGCGCCACACGCCGCTGCTGCACGTCCCTCGTCATACGACCAACTATTCTGCCAACTCTGTCCTCACTCGTATCGCACGCACATATAACCAAAAGTTTGGCGACATTGACATTTTTAATTCCACAAAAAGCTCATTCAAAATTAAAATAATTAATAGCGTGAAGGGTCAGGTATGACCTTCAAATCTTAAACTTATCTCATCTTTGTCAATGTTTAGTATGTAGGACTGTAGGTAGCTATAGCTTACAAATACATAACAGTCAAAAACCATATTTTATTGAAACGGCCCGGTGGCTCATTTGGTAATCCTTGTGTCCATACTCGTTGTTACCACGTTAAATATCGGGGGGTGAGGTGTCATAATTCATAATTTGTCTTTGATAGCTGATAGTAATATTTTAATTTTAAACTATATCTCTAATATTTTAATTTTAAACTGGGTGTTGATATTGATATTTATAGATATCACGAGTGTGTGTATTACTTGGAGCTATCTATTGTTGACACATATAGCTGAGATTGGTGTGTTTTAACCAACTATTTGTTGCATATTAATCTTTGTTTAATGTATCTATTTATATCCACTCCGCAATTGTTATAGATACTAGTTGTAATTTAAAGGAAACCTATAATTAGCCTTACTAACTGAATGTAATTCCATCAACATAAAAATTTGTTACGCCGTTGGTTTCTTAATAAATAAATAAAATAAAAATAAATAAATTAGTGACTTTTCGCTCTACGGCGACGTTATATTTCTTTATTTTCAGCTGTGCTTCGAGGAGGGTTTCTCTAAGGTATTCTGCGTGGCGCGCACGTGCGGCCTGGCCGGGCTGCAGCTGAACCACTACCAGCTGCTGTTCCTGCTGCGGCAGCTGGAGCGCGTGTCCGAGATGGCCGCGTGGCTCGCGCACGACGCCGCCCGCCAGCCCGACGGGGACGACGGGTGAGGGACACAACAGGATCATCATAGATAGATAGATAGATACTCTTTATTGCACAAACACAGACATTACAGGAAAACAAAATTATCACAAACAAAACATAGTACAACTTAGGCGGTCTTATCGTTTGTAGCGATCTCTTCCAGACAACCTTCAGGTAGAGGAAACCAAGTTCACAAGGGATGGGTATTCTGGTGCAAAACTATCTACTGTTAAGTCAAGTAGGTACATACATAAACATAAATGTACGAAGTACTATTATATTGTATTAATACAAACATATACATACGAATACATATAAATAAGTTATACATACATATTATACATACATGTAATAAAAATTTAAGTATGGATTAAAGAAGATAGCTTTGAGAAAAAGAAAAAGAGATTAAAGATAACATTGAAAAAAAAAAAGAGAATAGATATTAGAGAGACAGGAGATGGGATTTTAGTCTAAGCTTAAAAACTGGGAGGGATTGGGAACGTCTGACGTCATCATCTTTTTTTTTCATAGTATTTTTTTTAATCGGCAGACGAGCAAATGTCATGCCTGATGGCAAGCAGTCGACACCGCCGTCTCGATCCGAGCAAAGATTCGCAACACTACCTCTGTTAAAAATTAAATATCTTCAAATAGGGCATTTGATTGCATCTCATCCCGTGGGTATAGTAGATAAAGACTAAGGGGGAATATCAGGATACAAGCAGATGTCCGTGTTCCCGGATTTAGAATAGGACGAACCCATCAGTCCATTACATTGGCTTCCCCCAATGAGAATTGTCACTTGGGGGGATTTTACTTTTATAATTCAAGACATACCACACTGGGCAACACATTGCCACCTAACCCCAAACTAAGCCGAAGCTTGTACCATGGGTACTAGGCAACTGATAAACCTACTTAGATACTTTTTTGTAAATAAATACATATTATACATAGAAAACACCCAGACCAATACAAACAGACATGTTCATGAACACAAATGTTTGAATTGTATGGGAATCGAACACACAACCCTTGGATCAGCCGGCTTAGATATATGTGTACATTAAAGCTCGACTTGGCGGGGGCCCTGCCGTGCCCCATGATCTCTAACAATCTCTCTTCTCTTCCAGGACGATAGTGTTGGGTGTGGTAGTGCCAGCGGTCGAGCTGACCCTGGTGCTGCCCTCCACGTGCCCGGGCCAGGAGTCCTCCCGGGACCTGGACAGCGTCCCGCTCGACTCGTCCAGCTTGCAGGACCTGAAGATGGGTAAGATATCGTAGTTTCGTCCCCCATTGTCGCTTCTAACTAAACTTTAACTGTGTTTGTGTACTTTGTATAATAATAGGGAATATGCATGAAAAATAGTTTCAGGTATTTACTAATTTATCGTAAAATAGATCAAAATCTACTACGAACAGTGAAAACAAAATCAAAATTGGTTGAAAAATGGGCGAGATACAGTCATTGAAAGTGAATATATCCGTCTCTCTCTCGCGAAACAGATTTTTCTATGGAGTTAGTACGGCGCTTACGGTACGTGACGTCAACTACCGCATCGGATCTCTCTGTCTAATCAATAACTTTAACGCTTTATAACTCGCTTAATAGAAAAGATAGTTTAAAAATTCTTCGATATTTATGTATCTGGAAGACAAAAGATCTCAATAAATCCATAAAAAAAAGTCATGCATATTCCCTATTTATTTTATTTATCAAAATATTTTTATTGTTCCTTCACAATAATTACGTATCAAATTGTATAAAAAGTGTCTGTCCGTCTGTGTCTCTCCTGGTGTTGCGGTGTCTATGGGCTGAAGTGATCACTTACCATCAGGTGACTTTCAAGCCCGTTTGCCCCCTCTATCATAAAAAAGAAACGCTTTTTTCTGTCTGTCCCAGTGTATGCTTAAATCTTTAAAACTACGCAATGGATTTTGATGCTCTTTTTTAAATAGATAGAATGATTCAAGAGGAAGGATTATGTGTATAAGATAGTAGATAAATACTGATAATTTTATCTTAAAAACACGAAGCGAAGCGAGGGCGGTTCGCTAGTTTATTTCCAAACAAAAGTATCTAAGTAAGTATATCAGTTGTCTAGCACCTGATAACTTACTTAGATACTTTTATTAGTTTTCTAGTACAAGCTTCGGCTAGTTTGGGGCTAGATGGCGATGGAGCGATGCCCAGTGTGGCATGTCTTGGGTTATTTACTTTAATTAAAACAACTAAACAAAAGCAATAGCGGGGTCTGGTTCCCTAACTAGGGATGTAATGATTTATTATAAAATGTCTAATATTGTTAGGTTCTGAAGCGACAATGGCGCCATCTATGTTCGACCGGGACAGCGGTGTGTTGGCTACGGCGTCCGTCGAGGTTTGTTCGGCGCAGCCCCTCCCCGCCGAGGAGATCGCGCCGCCCAGCCCAGGAATGAGCTTTGGAGGTATGTTGAAGTATGTTTGTAGCCATGCTTGGTATCTCGCTAAAAGATATCCATCCATCCCCACTAAAAGTCCCGGTCCCTTCGTCGAGCGTCTGTGACGATGGTGTCACGGGCCCCACAAACTTCCGCGACACCATCAACGCTGCCCCCCTACGCTGGCCCAACAATGTTTTTTTTTTTTTTTTTTATTTATTTAATTCTAAGAAAGCATTTGTCCACAATCACACCTGATGTTAAGTGATGATGTGGTCTAGGATGGAGCATGCTTACTTAGATAAAGCCTATTCACTCTAGCCTTAAAAGCCTCCAAGTTGTAACACTCAGGAAAGACGTCAGCTGGCAGAGAATTCCATATTTTGGCCGTCCGCGTTTTCGTTTTTGAACGACCCCATACTGTAACCTCCCCATATTATGTTAAACTCGGCATGTCTTGGTTTATTATTATTAGATCACCAGCTCAACGGGTTGTGGGGTGTCCAACACCACGTGTGCCTAAAAGCGGACGGTCTTAAGGTTTTTTTTTCAATAAACGCCGTTCTGTCGCAGGCTTCTCGTCTATGCGTCGCGGCCTAACGTCGCTGGTGACGTCCATAGACAGCGCATTAACACGCGACGACGCTCGCAGCGACGCCGCCTCCACGGCCAGCAGCGACAGCGAGCGGTACGTCGTCGTGGGCCTCGCCGCTGAGTCGCCGGACGACGCCGACGTCGCGTTCAGGTAACGGAGTGTCTCAGCAGGCCCGGCGTCGCTGGTGACGCTCGCAGCGACGCCGCCTCCACGGCCAGCAGCGACAGCGAGCGGTACGTCGTCGTGGGCCTCGCCGCTGAGTCGCCGGACGACGCCGACGTCGCGTTCAGGTAACGGACAGTGTCTCAGCAGGCCCGGCGTCGCTGGTGACGTCCAGCGACGCCGCCTCCACGGCCAGCAGCGACAGCGAGCGGTACGTCGTCGTGAGCCTCGCCGCTGAGTCGCTGGACGACGCCGACGTCGCGTTCAGGTAACGGACAGTGTCTCAGCAGGCCCGACGTCGCTGGTGTCGTCCAGCGACGCCGCCTCCACGGCCAGCAGCGACAGCGAGCGGTACGTCGTCGTGAGCCTCGCCGCTGAGTCGCTGGACGACGCCGACGTCGCGTTCAGGTAACGGACAGTGTCTCGGCAGGCCCGACGTCGCTGGTGACGTCCAGCGACGCCGCCTCCACGGCCAGCAGCGACAGCGAGCGGTACGTCGTCGTGGGCCTCGCCGCTGAGTCGCCGGACGACGCCGACGTCGCGTTCAGGTAACGGACAGTGTCTCAGCAAGCGTCAGGCCCACCGAAACCGTCACCCAGCAAAAAACGGTTCACCTTCGACTTGAACCACGGAAGATTATCACTCTTGGGGAACAAGGATACACTGTGACAGACATTTTGATGTCTTTATTAGATAGACTTATTCAAGAGGAAGGTTTCATATATATAAACATGATAATTTTAGAGTAGTTAAAAAGTTTACGAAAATCAAAAGAAGATGCGTTTTTCTTGCAATTTTTAACACATGATTTATTAAAAAAATTTGCATATACTACCGTTATGCTTACGGTACTAACAATAACATTTTGAAACTTCCTGTGTGTAAATATTTTTAGCTGTTTATTTATGGTGTGTAGATTAATCGAATAGTGTAACTGAGCTGAGAACTCATCTTCTATATACTTATAATAATAAATCAGTAGAGAGGTCAATTCTGTACATGAAATATTTTTTCAAAATAACTATCAGGGGGTGATTAGTGATCGATACTGAAGCCAAAAATGCAATCAGTAAAATTTTTGTCTGTTTGTCGGTCTGTCTGTATGTTCGTAATAGAAAAAAAACTACTGGACGGATTTTAACGAAACTTGGTACGAGTATACTTTTCATCACGCTACAAGCAATAATAGCAGAGCAGTGACGGGAAGTGTTGGGAAAACGGGAGAAATTTTATCTGTATGTTTTATCGCACATCACGCGAAAACTACTGCATGGAATTAAATGCGGTATTCACCAATGTATCGCTAGAGGTCTAACTTAAACTTTAGGTACCATATTATAGAAGTCCGTTATTTTTGAAACCCGATATCCACGCGTGCGACGCCGCCGGCACAGCTAGTAACATAATATACTCGTACTATGTATGTAACGTACTATATAAAAGCCATAACCTTATGGGTAATTTTCATGCAGGGAGTTCGAGCATGGGCGAGCATCTAGCGGGGTGGAGGTAGCAGCGGAGGTAGTGGAGAGGTCTTCGTCACCCAGCGACCACTCCGTCACCAGCTCCTGCAGGAGAAGAGATGTGGTAAGAGATCATCATCATCCTAGCCTTTTTCCCGATTGTCTCAGGGTCGGCTTCCCAAACTGAGAGATTTGGCGAGGGCTAAGCTTTTACACAGAGCGACTGCCATCAGACCTCCGCAACACTTAGGGTAAGCTATACCCATTCCCAGTTGGTAAGAGTTGGTATGTGGTAAGAGATCATTTGAAAAATTTCAGAATGCAGGTTCATCATCATCATCAGCCTATTGTAGCCCAATGCTGGACATAGGCCTCTCCAGTTGTTCGCCACTTAGAGTTAACATCTTGTGGATATAATAATAAATAATAATAAAATAAAATTTATTTCAGAACATAGTCCCATATTCATCAAAATAATCAAAATAATTACAAATACACGTTCTTCATTATATAATAACAAACAAATTAAATTCCCATATTACATTACATTACATTGCATCAATAAAAATCAAACAAAATAAAATAAAATTACACTATCCAAATTAACTTATTATTATTATACATATTACGTAACATTTGCAACTCACATACAGTTACAAAAGTCACGCAACCACATGTACGTTGCAGCAGTGCCGCATGTAGGGGCAGTCCAAACGCCCATACCATAATTGCCACGCTGGGCAGGCGGGTTGGCGATCGCAGGGCGTAGCTTCCCGCTCCGGTGACGCTGCTGCCCATCATCGGTCTATGCTATTTAGCTACGCCGTCAATTGTGATGATTATACCGCCACCAGTCGGTTGCCAGCGCCTCGTTTGTTATCCGGCAGGATGCACCACGGGCAAGTGAGGTTGGCTTGAAGCGATTATTACATCCCTAACCAGACAACACCCAGACCAAATTATTCAAATTTGACATGAGACAAGTAATGTCAAATTTTTATGACGTTCCTTCAAAAGATTTCGAATTCGTTCGGAAATAGACATTCTCTATTAGTAGTTGTCAAATAGAACTAATTAAATCTTAGCGACCCTTAAGAAGGGAGGCTACAAGTTCTTAAAAATCGTCTATTTACTTTTTATAGTGACTTTAGGTGTAGTGTCTTAACACGGATGTTTTTATTTATGCCTAACTATTCATATATGCTTGTCATGAGTAATGATACACGAGTTAGGTTAGGAGTTAGCCATTGTTCTTTAAAGAGTGCGTATGTTTCTTTGCCTTCCGAAGTTACTACAAATTAACCTCCAATTCACCCCCGGCACAGATATCGACATGCACATGGCGGCTGAACGACATCCACGCGGTGTACCAGAGCGGCGGGGGCGGGTCCACGGTGCGCGTGGCGGCCGACGACCTCCGCACGGACGAGTGCGCCGCCATACCGTGGGACGAGTTCCAGGTACGACAGACCGGTCCACACTGCGTGGACAAGACGAGTACACTGTGTGTCGGGGTTCTACTGAAAACTACTTAACTGTGTGTTCAGGGTTTATGTTACTTGCAGGGCTGTAGATAAGAGTTGAGGTTGAGTTAGGCCATCACAGGTAGTTACGGAAGTAATAAAAATATCTTCATCGTCATCCAGCAAACGTATAAACGTACAGCAGTAGTGCTGTACCCCTTATCCCCCTATAAATTATATGCATTATTACATAGAAAGTAATAATAATAAAAACCATTTATTTCCATTAGCACAAGAGGACATTACATATTGGTAGCTTAGAGGTACATAATACTATACAGGGTCCTTATGTGCGAGTGGCTGGTGCCTGTTATAGGTTATAGAAACCTGTGTTACGGGTCACCAGGCCCGCCCCCAGAAGGATGCCAGTATTGCGGTTGTATTTACTGAGATGACTATGGAAAACTAGACGATAAAAGAAATAACAAAGGATACAATTTTAATTACAAAACTAGTTTATACTAAAATATTAGTTACAAGAACTCCTCTTTGTACTTGCTCCGCTTGCTTGCTATTACAGAAACTTTTTGTCTATGAAAACCTATGTATTTTGTGATAGATCATGCATATTTATGATAGAGCATGGTTAAAAGAATTATTAAATTTTTAATGATGACAAGTTGCTTTAAATTATAGGTTTGGATCTAGAGATCCATGTTTGAGTGAAAGTGAAAAAATAAGTAATAGTTGGGTAGTTCAATTATAATAAGCGATTGATCTGGTTACCGTAGCAACTTGGGCTTCTCTGTAATTTTCCGTCAGGATAATCGAAGCCACTATGTTCAATTGCACAATACACTTATCCCACTAATATATGATATAATATATGAAAGGACTTATATGTTGTCTGATTAGAACATTTCGTATAAATCAATATTACAATAGGTATGGAAAAAAACAATCTGAAGTCTAGACGACTACTCATTATTCATCAACCCTTATCTGTCAAATTTGCCAAAAAATCTCTAAAAATCATGGACTCAATACATTTGGACACTTTTTCTTATAATCCATTTTTTTTTGGTAAAATTGTACATTACTTATCCTAAATTGACGCCTGACCGTCTGTATATAGATGGTACTTATAAAGCTGTTTGTGGTTTTCAGTAGAACCGTCTTCTTACAAACATACTCCTTACATATTTCTATAAGCACACTCAATATTCCTTACATTAACATATTGTTAATATGTCAGTTCATTTTATACGTTTACTTGTGATTCCAATGACCTTGTGCATTGTTAACTTAATTTTAACTTGATCTACTTATATCACTAACTTAATAGTTTACTTATTAACGCAGGTTAATGGAATCTATTCAAATTGTGTTAATCGTTAACTTTATGACCCAATACATACATACTATATTTATTTCAAATTGTATCATTCATATTATTCAATCATTTATAATTGGTTCCCATTTCAATTGGTTTTCGTGAAGTGTATTTATTTATGTTTACTTTCTAATTGTGTTATGTTTCTCTAAATGCCAGAAAATGAAAATAAATTCTATTTTAGTAAAATTTATGACGAATGTAGTTTAATCAACTTATTGTATGTATGGGGTCCGTACAGACATACACTTTTGTTGTTATTTTGTACTAAACATTTTCAGATTAAAAGTAATTTACTAATCATTTCTGGCATGTTACATTACCATAATTTATTTTTTTATTAGGGCGCCTCTACCAAGCACTTAAATTGATTATTTTAATATAAAAAAGTCTTTACTTTTTGATCGAGTTTTTATAATACTTATGGACATTAAGACGAATCCACTTCGCAAAACGTTCTAGTAATATAATAAATAACTATGTATATATATGTTGTCTTTGTCGGGTCCTGGAAATATAATCTTCCACTGTTCTGCGGTTTGTTTCTTCAAGCGACTTACGCCCAGGTTTCTTGAAATTACTATATTAATAAATGGAATCTGCTTCCAGCTGTGACTTTTCCTAATAGATGCGACTTATGGACCTTCAAAAAGTGAGCATAAATATTTCCCAAGGACCGGCAACCCACCTGTATCTTTTCTACTATTGCGATGTCTATAGGTTGAAGTGGTCACTTACCCTAAGGTGACCTTTAGACCCGTTCACCCCCTCTGTAAAAAAAAACTATAAATAAAATAAAATTCCCAAAGGTTGGCTGGTAGAGAATTCTCCTAGCATTAAGTTCGCCTTTTATACCATTTCGTGCAATAAAGTTTTATATAAATAAAAAATAAAAGAGGCATAATTAGTAATAATAAAGTGTAGAGGCGCCCTGCATGTACCGCCACCATTCACAGCCCCTTACCCTACGCGGAGAGTGCATCCGTTTCCTATCTAACTGTGTCTGTGTGTTCTGGCAACCGCGCCCGCTCGGCTATCAACAACAGACCCGTCTGAAGGTACGCGGCGCGTCGCCGGTGACCGTTAGTGGTAGAGGTTGTGTGTCGTAGCCAAGGGGGTTTGTGTGTGACGGATGAGTGTGGCTGCTGCCTCAATGTGGAGTATAGGCTATTATGCCTAAAAATTGTAATTAGTCCGTCTTTTAGCTTATTCAAAAATAAAAGACGCGTATTTTTTTATTTGTAAATTAGACTAAAAATTATAAAGTTACAGCCCGTTGAAATTACGCGTGACGTCACTCGATGAGGCATTTTAACGGGAGCGAGTGACGTCAAAGACTCCCACTCACTTACTAACCTAACTTCTGATGCCTTGTGTCTTTGTTATTTTTTATTTGAATGAAAAAAGGAAAAATACGTGTCCAATACATTTTTATGATCTAAAATACGGACTAAATATAATGTAATTATTTTGTCCCCCCTATTGTTACTAGATAACAAATACAAAAGTTTTATTTGCATGAAATACGTATTGATGCAATACAGGTCGGCATAATATTGTATATGTAGTAGTATTTAGCCTGCTGGCAGGCGTACAAATATCTTAAAATAACATAGAAGTTATATATGTACATATACTAGCTGGTTCCAGCTACCTCTTTCGCGTGGACTTTTGATGACTCGTAACGAATTATCTGTTTTTTGTTCTCAAAAATCTTTATTAGGTCAGAGAAATAATTGTTTGCACACTAATTAAGTACAATAAAAACTGAAACTGTCTATCGTCTTTGGGAGGGTTAACCGAAATCTCGTTTGCCTTCTCTGCTTTAAAAGGAAACGTTTTCCTTACGATTAAATTTCATCATTTATTTTGTAAAAAAAATTAACTTATACCAAGATTTCCTTATGCTTATAGGTTAGACCTATATGTATTTTTCAGTTTTCTAGAAAATAATTTCGTATAAAGATTTGTTTACAGAAAATGACCTTGCCCTTAATTTATTTAATTATTAGAATTTTCTTTTCAAAAAGATAACTTTATATTTATACCGATCTATACTTGAGGCAGCATCCATAAACGCTTCAACGCTACTTTTGGCTAATTAACGCTCGTTCTAGCGACGCAGACGCAATCCGACGCCCACTCAGGTACGGTACAACACGTTTTCCTAACGCATGTATACACGCCCTTACACGACTACTCACACACACACACACACACACACCTACACAACAACTCACACATACACATGACATCACGTTCTGAAACATGTTACTAAAAGTACGTTCTTTGCACCTTGATTGTATTTCAAGGTTGCGAATTCGTTGATTTTATTTATCCTTGTAAATTCGATATTTTTCCAGACATAATAGTTTTAATAATAGATTAGGATTTTAAAGGGACATTCAGTCTTATGACTTTAAGGAAAGAGGCAGATATTTATTCTTGATATTGATAGTTTTAAATTTATTGATAAAGACGTGATAAGTGAAGTGGATTAAGACACGCGGGAGCGTGTCGGCCAAGTTCCAGTCAATAGAACTAACGAGCTATCTGTAGCCAGTTTTCATTCCTTTATATTATTATAACTCAAAAACTATTCAACTTGATAATAAAGGATGACGAAAATTGTGATATTGTTCACGACTAAATAGAAGTAGCCATTACTATTACCCATACAAAAAATGGTCTCCACTAAGAACATAATACTTGACTTAACTTATTAAATTTGTTATTGTTCTAAAATATACGGTTGTAATTCTATAGAACACTATTATCAAGAGACGAACGTACTTTTAGACATCTTATTGAATTACACTCATTCAACCAAATAATCTACAAAACACATTGATTAGCATGACAAAATTTTAGAGACATTTCTGAATTAGCTGAAATAAATTAGATTTCTTAATCGCTAAACTGCTACCATGAAAATAATGTTTAGATCCCCTTGTACTGTTTAAAAAAGCATGTTTAAAGATTAAAAACGATCGCAGTCCGATGTTTGAGTAGTATACTATAGTTATCAATGACAAAACATTGTAAAGAAGTGAATTATCATAGATATTAGACGTAGTGAATTAGAGGATCAGTAATGAAAACTCCAAAATCACAATACAAAACTGACACACAGTTTTTCACATTTAATTTGTAAGTTTATAAAGTGGTTTCCTTTTACAATGAAAATTATATAAGCCATCTAAATCAGTAGCAAAGAGTATGCTATAGGTTGCATATAAATATAGAAACAAATACAATTATTCTTGTAATCACTGCTGAAATATTTAAACATATAAATTATAATAGCTAGATACAGCTTCTACCAACCGCATTGCGTAGTACTTTTTTTACATACAAAACAAAATATGTTAAAGTTCTTAAAAGCGAAACCACTTTGTTTGTATTTACTTCCGCGGTATAAAGCATGCCAGTCCTGTCACTCTCATCTCATTGCATCCATTTGTAATATGCACATAATTAAATTAGTATTGATAGATTGATTTAGTGCCTAGATTAAGATGCTATAATTATTAATTAAACTTTTTTTTTAATATGTTTCGTAAGTTCTGGTTAAGTATTGTAGAATATCGTAAGTAATTTAAAGATTAAGAAAAGAGTTGGACTTTTATCGCTTTCAATGAGTCTAGCTGTCTATGGTTCGAGTCTATAATATCGCGTCTAAAGTCATCGTGATAGATTCATGAGTAACTTAATAAGTACTTGGCAGTTTTTGTTTACTTATATATGGAACTTGGCAGTTTTTGTTTACTTTTAAATCAATTAAATCGTATTATGCTAACTTGATGAATAATCAAAATACAACTGGACTTACGAAACATATTTAACATACTAACTATTGAATTTTGCATTTTATTAGAGTATAACTTAATTTCTTTGAATGATTGACTTCATACTGCACACATTATTACACCCGTCTTTTATATCCTAAGTGCCTCTTGGACTATGATTAAAAAAACAAATAAAATTATTCTAACACCTATCTTTAGCCTAACACTGATCACAGAATATGTGGCTTTTGTGTCTGGTTTACGGCAATCACAGGTTCCCTTCGTTTTGGTAAAAAAAAATCTTGTTACCCTCTTTCTTATCTAAAATGTATGATCTGCAATATTCAAAAGGTGTACTGTTATCACGAAATATATCAGAAGGCCAGGTCATTAGATACGCTTGTTATAATACTTCTAAAGTAGAACTACAAAATAACTCGGGAAGGAATTCTATTACATCTGCGGAATTTTTAATGGTTGTTTTTCTGCAACAATGCGATTTGCGCTTTGTATCACTCGTATTTAATATAAAAAATATTCGTGTATCTTCTCAATATATTTAAACTAAAATTCATCAACTAAGCGTAAGAAACATTAGTCGTTAGTAAGATTTAGCTAAAGATATTAACCTCTTCTGTCCCACTGCATGCCGGAGAAGGTCTCGCCCTTTCCACAGTTCTCTAACTAAATCTCCTGCCAATCCCCTGATTGGTGGATCAGACCTTTACACGATCTTCTTCGGCGATAGCCGGATGAAAGAAAGAAAGACATAACGTTTATTTAGTGCAGAAATATATATGCCAGTTTTAACAAATAAACGGGGTAACATATTAAATAAATAAAAATAAATAACCCAAGACATGCCACGCTGGGCCACACAACGCCACCTAGCCCCAAACTAAGCCGAAGCTTGTACTATGGTACAATCTAATACAATAACATATAAGGCAATATGCAAAAGGTTAACCATTCAGCATTCACCTGATACTCAAGGTATCAAACAACCATTAAAAATTAAGCTTAAATATTTTTTGGCGTCGACAAATTAGTACCCCATAAGACACCAATGGCCTTCTAATATACGCACGCGGTGACCACCATCCCAATCAGTGCTGTGTCTATAACGTGGTCCGTGGGCGTAGAACAAGTTCTCGATGCGGGCCCGCGCGTGGTCGGAGCCGGCGGACGAGCGGGACGAGCTGGCGACGCGTGGGGTCCCACACGTGGCCGCCAGGCTGACCAGGACCGAGCTGCCCAGAGAGGAGAGTAATAAGGTACGTATTATTTAGATAATAGGGAATATGCATGAAAAATAGTTTCATGTATTTACTAATTAATCGAAAAATTGATAAAATTATACTACGAACAGTGAAAACAAAATCGAAATTGGCTTAAAAATGGGCGAGATACAGTAGTTGAAAGTAACTATATCCGTCTATGTCACGCGAAACAGATTTTTCCATGGAGTTTGTTTGGCGCGCACGGTACGTGACGTCATCCGTCGCGTCAGATCTCTCTGTCTAAGCAATAACTTTAACGCTTTATAACTCGCTTAATAGAAAAGATAGTTTAAAAATTATTCGATATTTATGTATCTGGAAGATGAAAGATCTCAAAAAATCAATTAAAAAAAAATCATGCATATTCCCTATTAATACCTACTCCTGTGTTGTTTCCATGCTGGCCTAGGTGCAAACAAAAAGTTTGAGTTGAGGCTGGCATATTATATGTAATGTGCCAGCCTCAACTTGAGTTGAACTTCAACTGAGTTTGAACCGGGGTGCCGTGAAAACCGGCTAAGGGAACTGTTGCCTGAGCATAACATTGAGCTGTATTAGGCACCCGCAGGAAGGGATTATCAACGACGGAAGCAATCCCAAGGAGGGTTAGCGTCAGGCTGGCAGCCGGCTTTAATAAAACGTGCCAAAACCCCACAACATGACAAGTTAGAAGAAGAAAACATGTTGTGCTGACCCCATTTACAGTGGTATAAAGGCAGGAGAATGATGTTGATGGATTAATACACCCGTAACCAGGACAGGAGGGGATCCATCGCCAATCCGCCTGCCCAGTGTGGTAGCTCCTCGCTCCGTGAACGCTGCTGCATCACATGTTCTCCACTCCTTGCTCCATCATGGCCATTTAGCTACGCCTTTAATGGTGATGGTTACACCGCCACCAGTCGGTTGCCAGAGCCCCGTTTGTTATTCGGCAGGATGCGCCACGGGCAGCAAGGTGGCTTGGAGCGGAAAGGTGATAGTTGCTTCCTTACATCCGTTAATGCTCGCTCATCTATACGACGGTTCCATTTCAGGCTGACACTCCGACGCTGGCTCCGTTCGAGGAGCTGCTAGAAGCGCGGGTGCAAGGTCTCGGCGTGACCCTCAACATGAGCACAGCCCTCGCGCTGGCCGAGCTGATAGAGGACGAGGTGGTGGCGCCGCCCATGCCGCTAGAGGTGCGCTTAGTCATGGGTCCAACGTAGGGTGTTCGAAAAAAACAGATTAAAGATCTATGGACTTCTTTACTGCCGAAACCGTATACTGTCTTCCAATTACGTACTTCTTTAAATTTAAACTTAAATTGAAATCCACTCAATGGGGCGTAACGGTGTAGAGGGTCTGCCTGAGGAGCACTCTACTGTTCTCACTCCGGACCAGGAGTGACCTTTTGTCTGCGGCTCTTCTGCTGGCCAGGGCAGGCAGGGACACGGCCAAATATTTCTGTTCGATTGCTTGCAAGTAGCTGTCCGCTGGACACAGGCGACACAGGGGAGATTTAGTAGGTGTGCTCGTCCATTTTGGGAGATGTAAATCCCTCACACCACGCCGGCTCGCCCCGGATTCGGCGTGAAGTTGACAAATGCATTCCCCTCTTTAAGAAAAATGTCAACAAGCTCAGAAGATATGTAGACTTAGCGCCTCGTGCCTTGATCCTTGCGCCCTATAACCTAGCCTTACCTGACTGTAGGTAAATCTCTTACCCACCTTAAAGAATTGACATTCATTAAAAGACTATTTACTAACACTAATCCTAAATTCGTTTCAGGTGCTAATAGACAACGTGAAACTCCATCTAGTGGAGGACCGGCCCACCCGCTCAATATCCTCCCCGCCCCCCCAGCCGCTGGACATAGACCTGACCACGCTCCGGCTGACCAGAGACTCAGCGGGCGTGGTCAGACTGGGCCCGCCCATCTCCACGCCCTCCACGGTCGCGTCGCCGGCCACGCCCCAACCGCAGCCCGAGTTGGATGAAGCGAGAGAGAAGATAGACAGTCTGAATAGGGAGAATGAAGAGCTGAGGAAACGACTGGCGACTTTGGCGAGGATCGCTGAGGATAACAGGGAGTTGAGAGCGTAAGTCAAAGTGTATTTAAGCTTAGATAGTAGTACTGAACCACGCCCCAACCGCAGCCAGAGTTGGGTGAAGCGAGAGAGAAGATAGACAGTCTGAATTGGGAGAACGAGGAGCTGAGGAAACGGCTGGCGACTCTGGCGAGGATCGCTGAGGATAACAGGGAGTTGAGAGCGTAAGTGACAGTGTGTCTAAGCTTAGGTAGTAGTACTGAACCACGCCCCAACCGCAGCCCGAGTTGGATGAGGCGAGAGAGAAGATAGTCTGAATAGGGAGAATGAAGAGTTGACGATATGTCGGCGACTCTGGCGAGGATCGCTGAGAATAACAGGGAGTTGAGAGCGTAAGTCAAAATGTATCTAAGCTTAGGTTACTACCTATTACTGTACTCGGCCACGCCCCAACCGCAGCCCGAGTTGAATGAGGCGAGAGAGGAGATAGACAGTCTGAATAGGGAGAATGAAGAGCTGAGGAAACGACTGGCGACTTGGGCGAGGATCGCTGAGGATAACAGGGAGTTGAGAGCGTAAGTCGAAGTGTATTTAAGCTTAGGTAGTAGTACTGAACCACGCCCCAACCGCAGCCCGAGTTGGATGAAGCGAGAGAGAAGATAGTCTGAATAGGGAGAATGAAGAGTTGAGGATACGTCGGCGACTCTGGCGAGGATTGCTGAGCATAACACGGAATTGAGAGCGTAAGTCAAAATGTATCTAAGCTTAGGTTACTACCTATTACTGTACTCGGCCACGCCCCAACCGCAGCCCGAGTTGGATGAAGCGAGAGAGAAGATAGACAGTCTGAATAGGGAGAATGAGGAGTTGACGAAACGGCTGACGACTTTGGCGAGGATCGCTGAGGATAACAGGGAGTTGAGAGCGTAAGTCAAAGTGTATCTAAGCTTAGGTTAGGAAGTGCTACTATACTAGGCCACGCCCCAACCGCAGCCCGTATTGGATGAAGCGAGAGAGAAGATAGTCTGAATAGGGAGAATGAAGAGTTGAGGATACGTCGGCGACTCTGGCGAGGATTGCTGAGGATAACAGGGAGTTGAGAGCGTAAGTCAAAGTGTATCTAAGCTTAGGTTAGGGAGTGCTACTATACTAGACCACGCCCTAACCGTAGCCCGTATTGGATGAAGCGAGAGAGCAGATAGACAGTCTGAATAGGGAGAATGAGGAGCTGAGGAAACGGCTGGCGACTCTCGCGAGGATTGCTGAGGATAACAGGGAATTGAGGGCGTAAGTCAAAGTGCTAAGCTTAGGTAATACTCGACCGAATTATGGATGGATTATACGAATGAGACCAGAGTCTGAATGGGAATTTGACGAAACGAGGAAGGAGAGCGTAAGTGATAGTATATCTACTTCGCTTAAAGCGATAAGACCGCCTAAATTTTGCAACTGTACAACAGTACTTTCCCAGTTTTAAGTAAATTTTTATCAATAAAGTGTATTTATCTATCTACTACGGCATGACTACAATTTACTATTGGTTTCTTTGTTTAAATGTGATGTGGGTAGATTTGCTGTGGTTTGGCTTTATTATCCACGTCTTTAGCCATTTTTCCACCTTGAATATGTAGGTTTGCAGAATCTGTTATGTTTACTAACATTATGTCAGTGTCAACTCTGCATAGGTAGCAATATACGAATTGTCTTGTATAATTAAATAAATAACCCAA
Source organism: Conogethes punctiferalis (assembly GCA_031163375.1). Taxonomy (NCBI): domain Eukaryota; kingdom Metazoa; phylum Arthropoda; class Insecta; order Lepidoptera; family Crambidae; genus Conogethes; species Conogethes punctiferalis. The sequence goes on along the minus strand of CM062096.1, from coordinate 3,267,829 downwards.
GACATGCCACGTTGGGCCACACAGCGCCACCTAGCCCCAAACTAAGCCGAAGCTTGTATTATGGGTACTAGACAACTGATAAACTAATTGTGTCATGTGTATAGATCAAGTACATTACGGGCCCCAATATACTTCCCTGGGGGACTCCAGATTTAATCTTCTTTAAATCTGACATAGTTCCATGGTTAAGGGTTAGTTAGTAATAAAGTTTGTATATAACGGTTGCAGTAAAGTGGAAGAGGCGTCAGTTCTGCGACAGTGCGTCCACGCGGCGCAGCAGGAGGCGGCTAGCCTGCTGGCAGACAAACAGCAGCTGTTGGAAGCCATGCGCATACTACAGGTAACACAATCCTTGTTTATTTGGGGTGAGACCTCCATGCCTTGCACCAGGATACACGATCCTGGATGCGGCCGTATGCTTCTGCGATACCCGTGTCCCCTACAACTGGCTGCCCGCTGGCAACACAGGGGGGTTTAATGGGTATGCTCTCTCATTTTGGGAGGCGGGAGTCCTACACACCATGCCTCATTATAATTATGGCTGTTCCATCAAAGCGACGAATCTTAATTTTTTTCCCCTAAAGGCGTTACCTTAAACGATCATCTTACCACCTGCCCAGCGTAACCTTTAAAAAATTCATTATAATTGGAAATAAATAATAATAAATACCACACAGCGCCATCTAGTGCCAATCTAAGCCAAATCTTATAGTATGGGCAATACAGAACTGATAAACTTACTTATATACTTTTTTAATCAATAAATTCGTTAATGTTTTTGTTTCACATTCCCTATTGGTTGATATTAAAGGCCATTTATTACCGCCCGTGGTGCATCCTGCCGAATAACAAACGAGGCGCTGGCAACCGACTGGTGGCGGTATAACCATCACAATTGAAGGCGTAGCTAAATACTAAAGACCGGTGACGGGCAGCAGCGTCACCGGAGCAAGAAGCTACGCCCTGCGATCGCCAACCCGCCTGCCCAGCGTGACGATTATGGGTATATCCTCCAGATGTTTGCTCTAAGTGGCTAACAACTGGAGAGGCCTATGTCCAGCAGTGGACTGTAATAGGCTGATGATGATGATGATTATAATTTTTTCTTGTTAACAGGACCAAATATCAGGCGGTTGCCGCGGCAAGAGATAGCGGTCGCGAGGCGGTCCGCCGCAGGGCTGCCTCGACTGCACCGCGTGCTGCGGCGACCAACAAACGTAGACCCCCGCCCGCGGCGGTCACCCATCCGCCGGGGGCTCAGCGACCGGCGGCAGATCAGTGTATCGGACTGTAATGTAGCGTAGTATCATATCCTACACCTCTACTAGTGAAAGATCTACTAGATCAGGGTAAACGTGGACACCTGAAAATTTGTCCACCGGTGCTTGACGCAGACACCCGACGGCGACGGTCCGTAATCGGACTGTAACGTAAACTGTGTCATATCCTATACCTCTACTAGTGAAAGATCATCGAGATACCAAAATCAAGAGCAGAAGTGGACACCTGATTTGTCCACCGATGGGTCAGATTACACTGGCTATAGGTCCAGCGACAGATAAGTATACTGGACTATAATGTAGCATTGTGTCCTATCCTATACCTCTACTAGTGAAAGATCATCGAGATACCAAAATCAGAGCAGAAGTGGACACCTGATTTGTCCACCGATGGGTCAGATTACACTGGCTATAGGTCCAGCGACAGATAAGTATACGGGACTATAATGTAGCATTGTGTCCTATCCTATACCTCTACTAGTGAAAGATCTACTATCTAAAATTTGTCCACCGGTACTTGACGCAGACACCCGACGGCGACGGTCCGTAATCGGACTGTAACGTAGCATAGTGTCATATCCTATACCTCTACTAGTGAAAGATCATCGAGATACCAAAATCAGAGCAGAGATGGACACTTGAGTTGTCTACCAATGGGTCAGCTTATACTGGCTATGGGTCCAGGGACAGATAAGTGTGTTCGACTGTGATGTAACATAGTGTCCTATCATATACCCTTACTAGTGAAAGATCTACCATGTCCATACCATGAGCAGAGATGGACACCTGACTTGTCCACTGATAGGTCAGCTTATACTGGTTATATGTCTAGCGACAGATGTATATGGCTGTATGTATGTAGAATAGTATCCTGTCCTATACCTCTACTAGTGAAAGATCTACCAGATCAGGGTAAACGCAGACACCTGATAGGTCAGCTCACACTGGCTTTAGGTCCAGCGACAGAAAAGTGTATTGGACAGAAAGTGATTGTAATGTAGCATAGGGTCCTGCCCTATATCTCTACTAGTGAAAGATCATCGAGATACCAAAATCAGAGCAGACATGGACACTTGAGTTGTCTGCCAATGGGTCAGCTTACACTGGCTATGGGTCCAAGGACAGATAAGTGTGTTCGACTGTCAGTTGCCACCGCCATGCGGGCCCGACTCTAACCCCCCACGAGCTCCGGAAGCCCTAATTTTATTATTTAGTAGGACCTAATTATATCCCCCCTAGAGGGGGGAGGCCTTGGTGGACATATCCATAGGACCCTCGACACCACCTTTATGGCGCATGACGAAGGGCCAGGGGTTTTTTTTAGTGAGCCCATGACGAAGGGCCCGGGGTTTTTAGTGGGTATTTCCCGCCTCACTTCCATCTTCGAGGCGGGATGAGTCCCACACACCCCGCTGTTTCCCGGTGGCGGGGTGCCTAAATGCATTTTCTGCGGAAATTAATGCTTTGAAATGCAGAAAAAAATCTTCTCTTTGGCCCACGCAATTAGCGAAACTCGCCCGTTTTGTCTGTTTTACGATAAATTAGTACATATACGAAAATATTCCCTGTAACGAAGACTTGGTTGGTTGGATGGTTAAATACAATACGGAATTAATAAAAAAACGGAATTGTTCTATACTTACTTCGAAATTAATGTAGATCAAAAGAAATGTGATTTCTGTTATATAAAAATAACAATATATTATGTACTTATTGTAACGACGTGCATTTATTATCATAATAATGTAGGAAACATTTTATATAGCTTTTCGTATATTAAATACATAATGTAAATACATTTTTAAATCATTGAAACACGTTTCTGTCTTCCTTTTGTATATGTAAAGGGTTTTACTGTATAAGATGTGAAATGTGAAACATATAATTTGATATGTTTATAAGTTGTACAATCGGCATCAGATATATGTGGCACGTAATCTATTAAAATATATCAACACAATTAATAACCAAAAATATAGCCAAACAATTAATAACCAAAAGTACAACGTTTACGGGGTGTTTAAACATCTTTGAGGCCTCGCAAACCATAGACTTTCTATCGACGGATAGCTTAGTCGTGCTCATAATCAGTATGAAGATCAGCCGATACCAAATCATTGTAGTATGCGAACTTGCATATATCATCATATTATACTGATTATAAACCCGATCAAACTATCGGCCGATAGAAAGTCTATGGTTTGCGAGGTCTCTTAAACGACCACTGTGGTTAAAATGTAATCAACGCTGCCTCTGAAACAAACGTCGCGGGTTCGATCCCCGCACAGTAAAGACATTTGTGTGCATGAATATGTCTGTTTGTATTGGTCTGCGTGTTGGCTATAAATAAAACCTATTTACAAAAAATGTCTGAGTAAGTTTATCAGTTGTCCAGTACCCATAGTACAAGCTTTGGCTTAGTATGGAAATAGATGGCGCTGTGTGGCCCAGCTTGGCATGTCTTGGGTTATTTATTTAAGTAGCTTATGTGGTCTCATGTATCTGATGCCGACTGTTCCCTAGTGAAATAACCGAAATATTTTTTAAAATCGATAAGAGTTTTGACGATCAGTATACATAATGGATAACGTATCATATCAATGGAGGTCTCTGGTTTTAACAAGTTAATATTGAAATACAATCGTTGGATATTTTGGTAGATACTAGAAATGTAAGGTTTATTGACGGCCGGTTTCAACACCTGTCACGGTCCAGATAGCTTATCCAGTACTTATCTTTAGTGTTATCTGTCGGATAGCTGTCAGGGACTTTTTATACAAGTGGTGGACTCGACCCTCAAGTCTGGCGTACACTTAGCCGGGCCGAGAATCGTTTTCAAATAATCTTAACATGAGTTTGTTTTGTTTTGTACGGGCGTACAGAAAAATTGCATGCAGAACACAGAGAAAAACCTATGTTATTATCGAATGAATGTCTTTTGCTTGATAGTGACAAAGCATAGATATCGAAACCGAATACGTTTTCGTAGTATTCTGAACTAGCTGCGCCCCGCCGTGTTACCCGCGTTATAGTTCACCTGCAATATTTCCCGTTCCCGTGGGAATTTCGGGAATTAGACACAATTTTAGCTTACTCGTTCCGGCTCAGTGTACGCTTTTAAAATTAAAAGTAAAACACCAAATTTTTCTACAATCCATTATTGAGAATTTTGATGGGATGATCTGTGTAAGAGCGAAAGAGATAAATATACCCATCTAGAGTAGATGTAAGTTATTGTATATTGAATGTATAGAAGTGGCCATATATTGTTGTTATTTATGCATATTATTATGTGTATTGTACGAGTAATATGATAATACTACTTTGGTTTTTTAATATAAATTTGACGTTTGCTCATTACTGCGTTATAAAACTTTGAATGAAAAGCTATCAATTTAGAAATACCTAGACACTGTCACCTACAGTGTCAAAAGTGTCCGATAATTGGGATGATGACTAAAAAATAATTTAATATCCATCAGATAGATTAATGAAAAATATTGGATACGTATTTTTTATTTTGCCTCTTGTTCAAAAACTTACGAAGATACATTGATTTTAAATGTCACATGACGTCACGTTAGAGTACAAAATATACTCTAACGTGACGTAGTTAGCCCCCACTCCGTAACTTTAATGCGCTAAATCTAAGTATTTTCTTGTTATTTCGACAAAACAAAAAATACGGGTCTTATATTTTTTTATTATCTAAGAGACGGACTAATTATTTTCTTCATTTTCATACCTTGTCATCATCCGTATTTAAGATATAAATACATAAGTGTGTTTACTAGGTAGAAGAACAAAAAACATTAAGTAATAAAGACCATTGTTAATTTTCTTTAATTAAAACCTTGTAATACTATAAATAAAGATTCCTTTTGCAGCTTTTGTACTAAGTCACTTTGGCATGTTGTCTCGGGAACGATGTGCGCCCGACTGATAGCCAAGAGTTCATGTGAAGACTCGAGTTGGGACACTTTCGAAGCACTGTTGTGATATCTAGGTATTTCTAAATCGAATCATGGCATGGTCTTATTTGTGCTGTATATCTTACTCACAATCTGAAACGTTGATCAAGTCAGATTGACTCTTTGAACAACAGTAGATTGAATGCAAACCAATTTGATTAGGTACGTCTTTGAAACAGATTTGGTTTAGCGCCCAATCTATTGTCGTATCCATTTAAATGAGGGACGTTTCCGAATATGAGTTTGTAAGGTGGCAATCGATTGGAGTGTTTCGTAGTAACATCGTCCACTGCTGGACATCAAAGACAATTCCCATTTTTGGGGATTTGTCTTGGTCATCACGCTAATGTGCGATTTGATCAATGCCTTTGGACGATTTTGTTAGCTTCGCGCAGCTCCGTTTCTGTAGAAACCCATCTTTAAGTTGGAAATGAGAGTTTTCTGAAAACCAGATGGCACTACATAAAATGCCGGTCCAGCTATCATGTGATTGGTCAGTTGCTATGTAAATGTCAGTGGCGTGTCAGTAGCAGTTGGACCTTCTTTTATGTTCTGCCCAGTTCTGCCATCTGGTACATTTCTTTTGTCAGAAAACCCTCATTAACGCTCTGATCAGTTACCACTTTTATTTATACATTTAGTTCTTTATAGGAAATGGTGGAAACCATTAAATTATCCAGAAATTGACGCGACATCCCCAGTGTTTTATCCCAATTATAAATGTTGAGAGAGCACTCTATTATATTGCGAGAGAATATTAGGTTAATGATTGTAGTGATTACACAAAGTTTTATTTTTCGTCAGCCCTGTGTCCAATTTATAGTAGTTAATGTATAAGGCTTGAGCCTATATGCGTTGTATATTTCTCCCACTCAAAGTATAAATCCGCGATTTCACCTGAAACAAGCAAATGTTAAACTGAATAATACTTATCTTGCAGATAATGGTACCTTGATTTAGCAGATAAGTTTGGGACCTTTTAGTTTGAAAATGGCCCTAAAATAAGAGGGATTGTTTTGGGATCTAGCCTTTTATAGGCCTACCCTTTACTATTGTTACTAGCGTCTGTCACTGCCTCATAGCTTCACCCGTCTCTACCACGTTTGACGTTCGTTGACGAGCATCCTCTTAATCCAAAATACCTAACAAGCAATGATATGTCTACCAAAAAAAAATAGGGTTCTAACTTTAAATGTCGTTAAATGCGGTTTGTATCGTTATACCTAGCGAAAGTTCCTTTATTTTTACGAATTTAACACTTTTTTTATGTAATCTATAATTTTTACTTGCTCATCATTTGTGTGGCAAATAGTCCCGGTTTTATTGGATGAGTATCAATTCAGTAAATATTTAAAAATTGGCCTAAACCTTTTTATGTATTTACTGAGTTTATTCGGTGAAAATCGATAATTTGTAAAAATTTACATTTTCAAAAGCTACATCCTATCCCATGGAACCTTAGAACGCTCAACTGATCCTAAGCTCTCATCCCATTAGCTTCCAATACAGATATTGTTCTGATAGTATATCACCATGTGTTATGGAATGGAAGTGACTCGTTTTAGTAAAAACGAGTAATATCTATAAATTTTATTCAGCTTAACACTACACATATACTACACTACACATACGGTTTACACTATTGCAGCTAGGCTAAATATTTTATTTGCCATTTATCATAATAAAACGTGCGTTAACTATATTATACCAGTTCATAGTTTAATTTCATATACGCTCACTCAATATTTTCCTTTACTTTACATAAATACTATTATTTTTGTGCCAAATGCGCCAGACTGTATTTTTCTGCTAAAGGTTGTAAATATTTATTAAGAGTTTTATATTGGAAAATAAAAATGTTTATTTTTTCATAATAATTATTTTAAAGGCTTTCCAACGTGTAGCCATTATTTTAGTGCATGTAATTCTAAAAATTTAGTGAGATTTTTCGAGATGTATTTTGATGTATTATGAAAAATATTATGTCACTTGTTATGAAAATGCAATAATAATATTGCTCTTTAAGTAGCTATTATTAGATAGAAATACTTGGTATTGTATTGTGAGCGGTGTTGCCAGGTGTATTTTATGGTAGAAATTATACCAGTATCCATAAGTTCGTATATACATTTATCGACGGAGTTTACTAGGGTGGAACATCCAATAATGAAAGCAATCTTCAACTACATATTACATAATATCTTTAAAAAATGTTTTGTCTTTTATGTTGACCTGGCAACCCAGATGTATAGTGACTTATCTATCTCCATTTTACTATTTTGTGTGTTAGTATTAATGACAAATGTGCCTGTATCCTAACGTAGGTACATGTAATCGCTTCAAGTCGATTGTGGCTGCGTTTTTTGTACTTCTGTATTATAATAAGTACCGCGTAATTATCGTCACATGTGTGTTGTTTGGGACACATTTTGGGTATTGTGACGTCGTCGTTGGAGTCCAAATACATGTACAGTACAATCTCTATTTTATAGATGTCTGTAGGATTGTGCCACATCTAATAAGATAATACAATACAGGTTGAAAGCTTCGTTGAACCGTTAATTAAGTTTTTTGATTCCCAGTCTCTTAACATTTTTGAACGTGTAGTAATTTTTAAATAGATATGGCAACACCTACAGTTTCTCCTTCTCAGTTTGGCAGTTCTACGAAGCGTTCATTCCTAGAAACAATGCTTAGTCATTGTTCCTAGGTTCATTCTGTATCTCTCACTCTTCCTTTATTGTCTTATTCTTACACATGTGATTGTACTGTTTCACTGAATATAGTTATTTATAGTGCATAGGGTACAGTTGGCTATTGGTCATTATGAAGTAATAAACCTATTCATTACTTAAATAAATATCATACGATGAGTAGGTATACCATTATTGATACTACCATACTCAATGAAGTATATAATAATGAAATTAATTGGAATGAAAGCTAGATCAACAAAAAATAATCTTGACCAACTGTACCACCTTTGTCCAGAGTAATTATGGAAATGTACTAAATATATCTCTATACATAATCCTAAATAAAACCAAGGTATATTCCATCATTTTAACAAATATGAACCGTTGTTGCGATCTGTTTAGCTTCGGAGGAATTGTTAAAAATAAATTCAATATTCTATAAATATATGAAGTTTAATTTAACCCCAATTTGTGTAAATTTTTGTTAGTTCTGCCCAGCTCCGTTTCTGTAGAAACTCGCTCTTATCCACAGCTCAATAATGTTAAACCGATTTTGGTAAAATACCTAAGCACATCTTTCAAACAAAATTAAAATAGCATCACCCATTTGGTACATACAGCACCCTTTTTGCGTGAGGATTATAAAAATTGGCTGAGCGCCATACCAGTGGGCATGGTACAAGTAGCCTTACAGTACAGGACCGTGAAATCCCTTTTCAATATTATCATTTCGCGTATCTCTGTTATTCATGTGAAGCAAATATAAAGTGAAAAATACCTTAGAATAATAACAATTATTCTAATTCACCTTAGAATTTTTAATTTATTATCATGTATTTTTGTGTAATTAATTAAAAATTCTATTATAGATTATTATTTTTACTTTAGTTCTTTTTACAAGCATTAACTATTGTTTCTCAAAGATATCCGAATGCATCAATTTGACATTAGTTTGACATTTGTGCAGTGTTGTATGAAAAAATATTTACCTGGGTTTGTGGGTACAATGTAAATGTAGAAAAAAATACAAGTTCATAATGAAATTAACAAAAAGTAAATAAAACATATAAGGTATAAAAAATTTAAATAATTAAACAAAACTTCTCAAATGTTCTGTTGATAAGAAATCGACAATAGTATTTCTAATAACTGCAAGTTTGAAAGTAGGATGTGCATTTTGATACTTTTCTGCATAAATCAATATTACTTTTAATTTGGCAATATTAGTTAACCAAACCAATTAATTTGGATGAATATTATCATTTCAACCAAACATGGCTACTTACCTACAAAAACCTTAATTCGACAAACATACATTTTACTCATCCGATAGGATAATTGATAAAAACATGTAGTCCATTACTTATTAAGCAAGTTTCATACGTAATGCGCAATGGTGGTGGTTTTAAAAAAATTAAGGTAACAAAAATACACGTGAGTTTGTATTAACGTGACTGTTAGTGTGGCAACATTTTTAGTTATGGCCGATGGTTCTGTTGCAAAGCACGCGATTGTTATTTGCCGAATTTTTGTGTTGAAATAAATTAAGTTTCTCTAAATTCGGTGTTTTAAAGTGAGTTTTATTAATACAAAATACACTTTGTGTAAATTCAGTGTTTACGTGGTGACTAATAAGTGTTATTGAGTAAAGAATGTTTGTTGTGTCTCTCTTGTAATAGGATCAGTGACCAATCATACCTATTGGATTACGGTTTTGCTGTTTATTAAATTGTTGTGGACTTTAGGTGAGTTGTGAACTTGTTTGATTTATTATTTACTTGGCTTTTATTATTCCGGGACAGGTTTTTGCCACGAACGCCGAGAGACCACGCAGTGTCGGCCCGAGTCACCTGGGTTCACTTCGCTCGGTCGGTTCCAAGATAACGGAAGATTATACAGATTGCGCAGATTCTGATAACATTCCTTTCCTCATGACACCACAGAGCTGCAAACACCAACTTGTTCACGAGTTTACAACGCTCAAATATTGACAGTTTGTGTGATCTCAGTCTTTGAAACTCGAATTTTGTTAAATTTCGACTTATTTTACGGTCTATTTCCATTCTGAAAGCTTTTTTATATCGAGAAACTCTGAGTGAGAGGTATTTATGTGGTATTATTAGTCAGTTTTAATGCATTCCGCAAAAAGTAATCAGTTTTTTATGTTTGACTTTAAAAGCAATTTGAAACTCTCACTTGCTTGTGTATAATTATGCATTAGCACCTGAAATGCATTAAAACAACCAGTTTATTTACCTAACAGAGATATTAAAACATCTCTGTTGTTTACTTTCACACCTTTACCATTTATAAACTAGTATGTCTTGTTGTAAAATGAATAGGTAATTCTAACTAAATGACTCATTCAATTCATTGACAATTTATTGTAAGATAAACTGTTTTTTCTATTGCTAGTCATTTGTGGCTATATGAATTGATTTTTAAATACTGTTTAATATCTGATAATAATTTCTATGATGTCTAATAAAATTGTGATAACATATTCTACTATGAATAGTGGAAAAATCTGCATTTCTTAATAAATATTGGTATACCCAACTCAAGTTTTGTTCCATTGTTATTACATAAAATTAATTAAAAACTATTACTTGAGAATCTGACTGTATAGTACAAAAAGAAATAGGGAATTCATTCTTGTTACTAAAAAAAATGTCATTTTGGTCTAATGAAGGCATTATTTTTGGCACAAAATCTCAGTGCCCTTTTTATTAATGTAAATAAATTCACAGTACCTGTTCGCATGAGTAAGTTAACCTTTGAATACCAAGTTATGTCACAACCAACTAGAGTTTTACCAGTTCAAGGCAAAATAAATGAAATGCTGAATGAAATTTATTTATTTATTATTTATTTATAAGAATGGAATTTTCTTAAATGTTATGTATGTTTTTTTTTTTGAGGGTAGGCGCGAATCTGAATAGACGTAAAATTTTGCTCTGTTAATTTTTAATTATTTAAATTATCCAAACAAGTACAACTAATACATAAATGTGTTAAAAAGATTATACGTACTACCAGTCAGCTAATCCAATAAAGTTCACAACTCACTTTCACAATCCAATATAATCGACACTTCACTACCACTTATCAGTCATGGAGTCTCTGCAGGCAACCATCAGCGACATGAAGGCACTGTTCTCAACACAACTGGCAGAATTTCAACGGAGCCTGGAGAAAGCCACACCATCCACTACGGTCTCTGCGCTGGCTGCGGACTACAGCCAATTCAAAAAATTTATAATTGCATCACTTGAAAACCTGCAAAAGCAGGCAGACTGTCTCGCTCAGGAATGTGACAGGATCGAAACGCGCTCCAGAAGAAAAATGGTGTTGGTACATGGTGTTCCGGAGACAAATGGTGAAGAGACTGGGCCATTGGTGGTGAAGCTGGCATCGGAGCGCTTGGGAGTTGCGCTGGTTCCTGAGGCGTTATCTCGCAGTCACCGAATGGGACGGACGGTGGGCAGCAAGCCAAGGCCCATCTTGGTGAAGTTTTCCAATGCTGTATACAGGGACAAGTTTTGGTTCGCCAAGACTGCCCTGAAAAGTTCAGGAATCACCGTTTCCGAATTCCTGACGAAGCCTAGGCACGACGTCTTCATGGAGGCCCGAAAACGCCTGGGCATTGGCAAGTGCTGGACTCGGAACGGCGTCATCGTGGTGGCGGCGGCGGGCGGCGCGCAGCACCGCATTGTCACATTGGAAGAGCTGGACAGGGTTGCACCGACGGCGCCCGGCGCTCCTGTTCCATCTCCGGTGGCCGGTGGAAGTGTGGGTGGAGTTCGAGATGCGACCGGCGCGAGATCTAAGCGGCCGAAGAAGCAGTAGGTTTGCATCTAAATTGTAAACAAACATTGCGCGCTAGTATGTCGTGTTTCGTCCGGGCCGGTTTTTGACCTTTTCCTTTTTGTCGTATATTAATTTGATGTCTCACTTTTTACCCGCGTTCCATTAATTATTATAATATAAGTTCTGTAGGTAACAGCAATACATAAAATGGTCAAATACCGCACATAAATTATATTTTGTTGTATCATTAAGTCAAATCATATCAATTGTCATTCTGACATTAAACTTTTTCTTTTTTCGTCTTCCTATACACTTCGTCCAGAAACTGTGTGCGGCCCTGGAACGAGTGCATTGGTACTTTTGTTTTTAAGTGTGTTTTGGATTGATTTTATTAATATTATTTTGTTTCTGTTTTTCTCGTGTTGAGATATTTGTGTATCGGTCTGCGATCCTTTCTGCTGCTGGCGGGTAGTAGTACATGTTTGTGCCTCTAGACCAGTGGTCTATAGGATTTGATTTTTATTCTATTTTATTTTATTTTTATATATTCATACTTATTATTATATATTGATATTTATTATATTTATATTAAATGAGTGATAGTGCAACCGATGGCGAAACTAGCGACCACTTTTTATCGTTCTCGTCTTCCACTGATAGCTTCCAATCTTCTTCTCTTCCACTTTCTAGTACTCTTACTGATAAGTTTTCAGATGTGCCAAAAAAATTTTAACGTTGTTCACATAAACGCGCAGAGCATCCCAGCTCATTATTCAGATATTCTAGCGTCTTTTGAAGATAGGAATATCCATGCTATTCTCGTATCTGAGACCTGGCTTAAACCCTGTCTTCCTTCTACTTCTTTCTCCCTTCCCGGTTTCCAGCTGATTCGGAATGACCGCATTATTCGTGCCGGTGGCGGCGTTGCAATTTATTTAAAATCCCATATTCCTTTCTCTGTTATAAATGCATCTCCATCTTCTTCTTCTTCAGACTTAGCACAACATCTTTTCATTGAAATAACTCTCTTGCACACTAAAATTCTTCTCGGTGTCCTCTACAGCCCCTCTTTAAGAGTAGACTACTGTCCTGCTCTAGAGAAGTTGTTAGAGGACCTGACTCCGTTATACACTCACACTATACTAATGGGAGACTTCAACACTTGTCTTTTAAAAAATGATCCTCGTGCCTTTCAGCTTAGATCTATCATTGATTCCTGTAACCTGCATATTCTACCTCTCAATGCTACTCATCATTTTCCAGACTGCACTCCATCTCTACTTGATCTAATGATAGTTTCCTCGGTTGATCACGTGGCTAAGCATGGTCAGTGTGACGCCGATGCATTTTCCTATCATGACCTTATATATCTATCATATAAAATACGTCCACCTAAAGCTAAAGCAAAATTTCTATATCAGCGCAATTTCTCTAGAATGAACATCGAGAACCTAAAATCTGACGCTCTCAATATTGACTGGTCCGTGGTCCATAAGGCTGAAGGAGTAGATGAAAAAATCACACTCTTCAATTCGCTTCTTACTCAACTGTACGACAAGCACGCCCCAGTACGACCAGTCAAAATGAGACACTCACCTGCGCCTTGGCTGTCCGATGATTTGAAATCTTTGAGAGATAGGAAGAATAGTGCCAAAACTAAATACAAACTGGAACCGTCCGAAAAAAACCGTGAAAAATATAAATTGCTTCGAAATCGCTGCAATAGGTTGTGTAGAGACGCTCAAAGACGCCATATTCATAAATCAGTTGAAAATGGGGATCCAGCCAAAGTCTGGAAATTCCTCAAGTCGCTCGGAATTGGAAGAACACGTAACGATATGATCCCTAATAATATATGTATTAACTCTCTAAATAAACACTTCTCATCGTCTGTCACTATTGATGACTTAACTAAAGCGAATACTTTAAATCAACTTTCATCTCTTCCAATTCCTGACATTCCACCATTCACTTTTGGTCAATTATTCGATTGTGATGTTAAGAAGAACATAATAGCGATAGCATCCAATGCCGTCGGTAGTGACTGTGTTAGTCGAAATATGTTAATGCCTCTCCTTGACTTTTTGGTTCCTGTCCTAACTCATATCCTGAACTCTTCTTTATCCTCTAGTTGCTTTCCTGAAACATGGAAAAACGCTCAAATTATCCCGCTACCTAAAAACTCTAATTCCTGTTCCTTTTCCGACTACCGTCCTATATCAATCTTGCCTTTCCTCTCGAAGGTTTTAGAGCGATTGGTCAATCAGCAGCTCATTTCTTTTTTGTCCAAAAATCAATTGCTAAACCCTTTCCAGTCCGGCTTCCGACCTGGTCATAGCACGACTTCGGCTTTGGTCAAAATTACGGATGATATCCGTTCTGGCATGGATAAGAAGCATCTCACCGTGTTAGCACTGCTGGACTTCAGCAACGCTTTCAACACGGTTAACTTCGATATCCTTCTTGGATTGCTACGTTCTCTTAACATATCTCCAACGGTAATTGACTGGTTTCATAGTTACTTGTACGGGCGCCGGCAACGCATTCGCGTCGATGATCGCTTTTCTGCGTGGTGTGACGTTACTGCTGGTGTACCGCAAGGTGGCGTTCTGTCTCCTCTTCTTTTTTCAATTTTTATCAACTCAATATCTCAAAATCTTTCTTCTTCTTATCACTTATATGCGGACGATTTGCAATTATATTCGCAGGGTAACCTTAACGACCTCTACAACACTGTTCAGATATTAAATGCTGATTTGGACCGAATTCTGGCTTGGAGTAAGTCGTTTGGTCTAGTGGTAAACCCTAAAAAAACACAGGTTATCATTATTGGCAGTTCGGGGCTAATATCCAGAATCAACTGGAATGCCTTGCCTCAAGTCTTGTTTGACGGTGTCCTAATCCCTTTTAGTAAAGAAGTGAAAAATCTAGGTTTATACATGGATGGCTCTTTCTCATGGAGTAAACAGATTGCCGAGGTAAGCAGGAAGGTATTTGCTGCAGCTGGAGCTCTAAGTAGACTTCGAAATTTTTTGCCTATACCTACCAAAATCGCACTAGTACAAGCACTCCTCTTACCTATTATTGACTACGCCGATTGCTGTTTTCCTGATCTTACCGTGAATCTACTTAACAAGCTTGATCGCCTGCAGAACTTCTGCATTCGTATCATTTTCGGCCTCCGAAAATTTGATCACGTATCTGAATATCGGTCTAAGCTCAAGTGGCTTCCTATTCGCCTTCGTCGCAACTCTCACATTCTTTGCACCTTATATTCAATACTATTTAATCCAAAGTCTCCACCTTATCTTCGGGAGCGTTTTCAATTCTTGCAACCCACACATGGCCAAGTGCGGTCATCCAAATCCCTACTTCTTAAATTCCCTCCTCATCACTCTCATTCCTACACACAGTCCTTTACCGTCCAATCTATCCGTTTATGGAACTCCTTACCACTATCCATCAGACAGTCCCAATCCTTGCCTAGTTTCAAAGCTCGAGTAAAGGAGCACTTTTTGGCGCTCTAAAATCTCTTCTACTTCAGTTCTCTTTCTTTTGATTCGGAAGCTGGTATTGCACTATTCGATTCTTTACAAGTATATATTATATGTATATATATATATATATTTAATTGTGTATTATTTATGCATGTATTGTTATGTATATCCCATGTCAGATGGTAGTTCATTATGTATATTACTTATGTATATATTATTATTTATATAATTATATTTATTGGCTAGCATCAATTCCGATTTAGTTGATAGCTCACCTCACCCTTTATTTTTCATTTATCCTCTACCCTAAGGTTGTCTGGAAGAGATCGCTTATAGCGATAAGGCCGCCTAAATTGTGCAACAAGTGTTTATAATGCCTAGATTTAAGTCAAATGTATGGTGCGCAATAAAGTATATCTATCTATCTATCTATGTATTATAAATTATATAATTTACACCAATCATCTGGTCTCAAACTAACATTTTCTCGCATATTATTAGTAATAGATGATGAATAGGGACCTCTCCCAAAATAACCAGAGCCAAGACAATATAGGTACTTAAAATAGTGAATTTCCTAACACTTTGCACCAACCGCGGACTTGGAATCATTGGATCCACACTTAAAGTTTAACATAATTTCTAACCTAAAATATGTATAATCATTATGCCTCTGAGTCTGTCAAATTCATTAGTCAAATCAAATCAAATTTATTTATTGTATTAGTAATAGTATAATATTGCTTAAATATGTATTATAAAAATGCATATTAATTTCTATCCTGGATGTTGTTATCAATATCCATGCATTGAGTCGTTCAGCATTGAATAAATATATCATTTGTTGCATAAAAGTATTAAAAAACAGGAAAATACACTGCGGACAATTGAAATTTTATTATAAATTGTCATGATCCTGGTTGGGTTTGAAATGAAATTACTTAATCTAGTTAATAGAAATGTTTTTAAATAAAAACATTTGATTTTAAGAAAGATTATTTCACACAAAATAGGTGCTCAGGTGTGAGTTGCAGAAAATGGCCAGTTCAAACTAAAAAGGAGGTTGATAATGTATAGGTGTAGGCATCATCATCCCAGTTTAGGGTAGGTATGTTTAAGGCCGTTATACGAGCTCATGATTGGTTGTTGTTGGTTTTAAATTAAAACTTGCAAACATAAGTAGATGTAGTACGAGAGACAATAAAAAATGACCTTGTTAACAAAACTGCAAATAAACTGGGTGAGAAATGCATGCATCTACAAAGTATTCATGTTTTCATGCATTTACTATGCATTTAAGTAATAAATCTTTACACATTGAGGCAAGCAATCTATTGTGAGAGAGGTAGCGCATAGCGAATCTTCGCTCAATTTGAGCCACCCGTCCGTAGATAGAATAGAATACTGCAGCCAAATGACCTCCGCATGGTAATTCTGCCGGTGAGGAAGGTTTCCGGAGCTCGAGTTGGGACCGGCTTGGTGGTGGCAACTGACAGGTAACTGACCAGTTACTTGCCCATTGTCACAGAGACTTGGGCTTCTCTTTCGCTTTCCATCAGGCGTAGGGAAGCCATTATGTCGAGCTACTATAAGAAATCGCAACCATTGGTACTCATATACCTAGTAAGTTAAGTATGTTCAATATGTTCTAAACTCGCAAATGTAAATTAGCATGAATACTTACAGTTGCTTATAGTCTCACTGTTGATACAACTAGCGATGGTGTGATAAGTACCTACAAGGCCTCATGAATTATCACAGATAACACATGTGCTTGATTGCTTTGTTTTTAGGTTAATGGTAAATAATTATTTTTGTATTTAACACGTAATGATGGTGTCATTAGGTAGATATTTAGTTTCAGTATATGAGACAATAAGGCATTCCCTTTTGAAAACCACATTTGTTGGAATTCTTTTAGCTACTATCAAATATACTTAATTTCAATCATTTAATTTATAAATAATGCTTTACTTATTTCAGTGGAACGATAACACTCATAACCTGGACACTGTCAGCAACTACACTTCATTGTTGATTTACATAGTATTTTGGAAAGATATAGGATTACTTACATTAATTATTCCAGTTCTGTCCAAAGCTTTTGCATCAGAATGATTCCAGTTGTACATAATCCAAAAATGTTAGATAAAACAAACCATGACTAAAATTCCAATAATCTAAATCTAATCTACTATTTATCTGCTGATTTCATATACATAATAGGTACCTCTTGGAATGCTTCATTTATTTAATCTAGGTAAGTATATAATGCACTTCATTGGATAATTGGTTGAAATGACCGACAAGAGATCAGGTGTAGAATCAATGTTTTACTTTAACTTGTTTTACGATGCTACGATACAAGGGTGTGTATTACCATCAACAGTCTCTATAGTTCATTCGCGTTAAGAAAATAGTGACTCATCACCATGAGCTGAGTGTCCCTAAGTAATTTCCGAATTAGACCAAATTGCTTTTGAGTGGCCTATGTCCTGCAGTGGACTGATAAAGGCTGATGTTGATAATGTTTGACAACATGAAATATGTAGATACTTACTTACTTATAACACATGTGTGTCATACTGAGTAATGCCGTAACTAAAGAAATTATTTCCTTCCTGTTTCATAGCTCTTGGGTGACCCAAAATTGTTTCAAACTCCCAATTTTCTCTAGTATATTGACCTCATTGGAGATACCCAGTGAGCCAACCTCTTTGGCACAGTTCCACATTCTATGCTCATGATTTTAAGCTCCACACCTTTTTTTATCTAACCTAGACACTCATAGCTGTTTATAAAAGTGTCGTAAAATGTGGGATCATTATTATATTAGACGGAAAACTGGCGTCATAGTAAAATATTTACTTTAGCCTAAGAAGACATGTTGTTAAATGAATTAAATATCTATAGGTAGATTGTTTTAATTGAAAAGTGGACTATCAAATTGGACCACCTGATATATGAAAGTTATTATTGACCTACTTTTCTTATAATGTTATCAGACACAATCTTTTGTGTATTTAATTAGGGTGGTTTGGTCAGATTTTAGAATACACATTGTATTTTTTATTTAGTAAGAAAATCATGAAGTGGTTTTTATGTCCATATCTCTGTTGATATACAAAATCGCGCTTAGTGATGTTTGTTACCTGGACATGTGGAAAGTTTGCAAGTTTAATTATGATCTGACATAAGTATGTTTTGTCCTTATGCTTGCAAACTAAAAGGCAGCATTGTTATTTTGTTACTGGAGTTGACAGACGACCACAGAGCCCATTTGATGTTCAAAGTCTGCTAATGATTGTAGACTCGGCAGCATTTTCGCCCCGACACTGGATTCGTAGCCCGCTTCCCTTCACTTGCTACCACTAGATTAACGACGCATCTTAAGGCTGCGGTCCCAACCAACATAGCCAATGCTGACCAATCACAGGCCTTGAAATAGATGTTGTCTCTCTATCTCTATTCAGAGATGCGGTTTTCATGCCAAGTAATTGGTGAATCGCTGCACAACTCTTCTCCATCATCATCATCAGTGTCCACTGTTGGACATAGGCCTCTCCAGTTGTTCGCCACTTTAGGCAAACACCTGGAGGACCCATAATTGCCACGCTGGGCAGGCGGGTTAGCGATCGCAGCACCGGTAAAGCTACTACCCGTCATCGGCCTGTGGTTCCTAGCTACGCCTTCCATCGTGATGGTTGTACTGCCACCAGTCGGGTGCCAGAACCTCGTGAGGGCTTGGAGCGAAAAGATGGTGGCTCCGCTCCCTTACTTCCCAACTCTTCTCCGCTCCGCCTGAACCGCAGCCTAATAATATGAGTATGGAGTGAATTCACTCATATTGTATAGGGTTGGTTCAAATTGACAGTTTTATATAGGTAGACGCATGGCAGTGTAGGGCCGTTTATAAAAATGTTGCTATTCAGAACTTTCTAGTACAATTCACACATAAAACTACATACCAAATTGACGCGTTCGAACAAAACGAACCATCTAACGGCACCAAGAATGCGACCAGTTTCCGTTGGCAGCTCCTATTGAGAAATAACTAATATTAATTGGACCACACAATTAGCGAATGCGCAAAAAGTAACGAACGCTGACGAGGCGGTTTTGCGTGTCGGTTTGGACGATTTAATGACAATAATTGGTTATCAGGTACAGTTACAAGTGTTTGACGTATTGTGGAATAAACTGTCCAACAGAACATAACTCTTTGTTTATAATATAGCTCTACATGATCAACTATTAGTTTTCTAGTTGTATCTTAACTGCCTACTTAAAAAATACGCCATAATTGCATTAATTCGTTCCCTCATAACTGCTGTAACTCTTTCAATTTTAACTCGATATGGTTTTGTACGCGCTCTGGAATCCCAGAAAGGAAGGATATGTTCAGCAGTGGACACATAAGTGCTGAGAAGAAGAGAAGATGGTTTTGTACTGTAAGTCGTCAATATCAAATATATTATTTACAAAAAAAAAGTATCTAAGTAAATTTATTAGTTGTCTAGTACCCATAGTACAGGCTGCGGCTTAGTTTGGGGCTGGACAGCGCTGTGTGGCCCAACGTGGCGTGTCTTGGGTTATTTATTATTATTAATCTTAAACGTTCCTAGTTAGTCGTGAACATATAAAACCAAAATCCATATAATCTAGACGCGATTTTTAAGAGATCCGTCTTTTTAACGACTACGAAATCTTGACGCCAAACTCCAATGTTTATTTTACTGTTACACTGTTTAGCGACAGTCGTCTGTTTGTACACGACGCAGTTATTGGTGGTGTTGGCACTCGACGAGAAGACCGTTAAGAAATAAAGTTAGCTATGCAAACTGAAATGTGAAAAGTTGTGAATTATGCAAACCGTTTAAAATAAAGGTCCGAATATATACGAAAATTCTGGGTTCCCAGTTGGCCCTAATGTTCTGGAGACGACCAGGCATAGATATCACCGACCAACATTCAAAATTATCCGTAACACATCCTTAGCTAAGAGAGGTAGGGCATAGCGAATCTTCGCTCGAAATGAGCTGCCCGTCCGGGGAAGGACCTCCACCCTATAGAATACCGCAGCCAAATGACCTTCGGGTCATGTTTCTGCTGGTGAGTAGGGTCTCCGGAGCTCGTGGGTGGTTAGGGTTGGGCCGGCATGGCAGTGGCAACTGACAGGTAACTAACCAGTTACTTGCCAGTTGTCACAGCGACTTGGGATTCTCTTTCGCTTTCCATCAGGCGTAGGGAAGCCATTATGTCGAGCTACTATAAAAAAAACTTACTGTCTGTTCATTTTGGATATAGGTATGCAATATCAAAGACCAAAATAATTTCCACTCGGCATTTGTTTCATATTTCGATTAGAATCTGTCTCGGGTGGAAATCAAACCTTGATCAGAAGATACAATTTACCATTATACCTAATAGGTACTCAGAATCTTGAATTACTTTATCTATTAAAAAACCGCATAGGTAAAAGTGCGTAGTATACATAGAGAGACAAAAGCGACTGTGTTTTATTAGACTATTTAGGTGATTACGATTAGTTTACATAATATAATAATAAATATCAGACAACATCACATACATTGCTCTAATCCCAAAGTAAGTAGCTTAAGCACTTGTGTTAAGTGTAACGGAACAACGTAGGTACCACAAATAAATACTTAAATACAAATATATAAACACCCAGACACGGAACAAACACAAGTGTTCACACGAACGAACCCACGGCCCTTGGTTCAGAAGGCAGGGGTCACTACCAATTGAGCTACCGAGCCAGTCGGTAATCTAATATCACTAATCTAATACGAGTAAATCATGGTACATCTATCAGTGTGGTAAGTTCAAGTTAAGAGACGGGATGGTTACCGCGCATTGTCCGGTCTTTTTTCCCCGCTGTGACACATAAAACCAGAACTTATCCAATCTGCCCATTCAACAAAGCTTCAAAGGGGTAGGGGTCCGATGTAGCAATAGAGGGGAGACGAGCAGGGTGCGGTGCGACGCAGAAGTGGTCGTTCATTTGCAATTTTAGTCGGTCAACTTGGTCCCGTAATTGGGGAACACTTGCCGTCCCCTTCGTCCCTATGGACCGTTCTGATTGGATGTAAATAGAGGATGTCGATTTGTTGAACGTTGGTGGACAACTTAAATAAATAAATAACCCAAAACATGCCACGCTGGGCCACACATCGCCATCTAGCCCCAAACTAAGCCGAAGCTTGTACTATGGGTACTAGACAACTGATAAACTTACTAAGATATCATCTTTTTTGTAAATAAATAGGTACAGTACATATTATACATAGGATAGAGAAATGTGGCGTGAATTAAAGGAGGCCTACGTTCAGCAGTGGACGGGCCAAGGCTGTTGATTGATTGATACATAGGAAACACCCAGACCAATACGAACAGACATGTTCATGAGCACAAATGTTTGTACTGTGCGGGAATCGAACCCACGATCCATGGCTCAGAACGCAGAAGTCACTACCAAATGAATAAGTATTGATTAGGAAAAAACATGGAAGCATGACATAATCCATACTAATATTATAAATGGGAAAGTGTGTCTGTCTGTATGTTTGTCTTTCTTACACGGCAAAACGAAGCGACGAATTGACGTGATTTTTAAGTGGAGATAGTTGAAGGGATGGAGAGTAACATAGGCTACTTTTGCCCCTTTCTAACCCCCCACTTCCCTAAAATGTAATAAATACATTACAGAGGGTGACTCCGTTTACGAATACAAAAGAATACAAATCACCGCCCCATTTCCTCCCCTGGTGTCGTAGGAGTCGCCTAAGAGACGTCTTGATTTCAGCTCCTCGGTCGGTGATATGGTGTACGACTGCTACTATTAAAAAAAAACATTTTTATTTACCCATCTCATAGGCTAAAACCTAACAGCTCCCAGAACCATAAAAAAGCTTTCACGTGATTGGAAACACGAGTATACAAGCCCATCAAAGCCCTAATAGCACTTCTCTGTATATTTTTATTTATTTATTTATAGTTTTCTCTTTTTTTATATTAAGTCGTCAATATGACTGCGTCCTGTCCTGTCTGATGTTAAGCAGATGAAGAAGACCAAAAATCTAAGGCGTCACGCCTAGTTAGTACAACACGGATACGAAAGACTTTACTAGTCACCGCAGCAAGAAAAGATTGCTGATAATTACCTAGGTAAATAATCTTTGTTAAATGTTTCTTAGCTTATGTTCAGATCCAACCAGGACTTTATGGTCCATCACGTTCTTTGTTATTGTGTCTTACTTTTAATGTGAAACTTGTATAGACAGTTACGCATTCCAGCCAAGTCCCAGTTATGTGACTGACTGGCTGGATGGTTGGTAGTGACCTCTGCCTTTTGGGCTAAGGGTCGTGGGTTCGATTCCCACACAGTACAAACATTATGTTCATGAACATGCCTGTTAGTATTAGCCTCGGTGTTACAAAAAAGTAGGTACATTATGATTGAATAAGTGCAGGCGACTATCATGTCCATGTGACATTGTAATCTAAGTAATCTTGTACTTAACATGACTTAATGTGTCCATTCGCACCTAAACCGTTCAAAGAATTCCACAAATTCGCCGCATAAGTACACTCTAGCAACGCAAATTAGACCGGTATGCCGCCTTTTACCGGCATTCCTCGGGTTAATAAGATACGCATCGCTTGCCCTTTGGTGCGGAGGTCGCGCCGGACTCCAGCTGTGTTTGGCTTTGTAACTTAAACCCTAAGTTAAATACGCCAATCAAGGTCTGCATAATGAATGCGATAGACGATACAGCAATCAACGAGGATCGAAGTTTTGCCTTTCGCGTTGTCTTGTGGTAGGGTTGCCAACCGTACTATAATATATAGTATTGTACTATATTTCGGGTCTGCGTACTATATACTGTTGAAAAAATATATAGTACGCAAAAATACTATATTTTCAACACCGACAAATATAACAAAAAATTCTTCATTTAAAAAAAAAAAATAAGAACGCGCCTTTAAAGTAACTTTTAAATAACGTATTGCGTATGTACCAATTCCTTTGATGAGGTCCGCGAACATACCCGATAGGCGATAGGGTGTATCGGAACGCTTGCGGAACGAACTTGTCAATGTCAAATTGACAATGTTAACTTTTACGTCGTCAAACGATATTTTGGTCTGCTTGCTATAATTATTGTCGGCAGAATCGTTTTCAATTAGATGTTGTTTTTCTTAAGAAAAGGTGAAATCTTAAATAAATTAGGTAGCTATGGAAAGTGGTAGTGATAACGAAAATGCGTCAAATTCTAGTGCGCCGCTAACGCCGATTAAAAAACGAAAAATATCAAAAAGACTCCAAAAATATAAACCTGAGTGGGAAAGAGAGTATGACTGGATTACTGAAGATCCCCAAAATATTTATAATGCGAAATGTAAACCATGTAACATAACATTTTCTGTGGGGAAAAGTGGCATTGGCCAGGTTAGATCTTCTAAGATATGTTAAATTCTTGCATCTTCTGTTGTTTTATTTTTATTCAATGAAATTGCCAACTCGCTTTGATTCGCATGATATGTGGTACTTAACATTGCAGATTAAACAACATGGTGAAACGAAGCACCACAAACTCAAAACTGAACTTTACAAGAAAACTTCTACATTAGACAGGTTTTTTGGTTCCTTGGGCTCTTCATCTGCTTCTGCTCCTCTTACTTGTGATGACAAGATTTCAGCCAGTGAACTTGTTTTAACCTACCATACTGTAAAACACAATCTTTCTTATAACAGCATGGACTGTACTGTAAAACTAAACAAAATCATATATGTTGATTCTAAAACCGCTTTGAACATAAAATTAGGACGCACTAAAATGGAAGCACTGGTTAATGAGGTTTTGGGACCTTATGCATTACAAACTTTACTAAATGACTTAAATGGTCCTAATTTATATTTTTGTTTGCAAACTGATGCAAGTAATAGAAAAAATATAAAATTATTTCCTTTGGTTGTTCAATATTTTAATATTGAGAATGGGATACAAAACAAGTTATTAGACTTTTATGAAAATTGTGATGAATCTGCAAATGGTATGTTTGATGCTATAAGCAGTTCACTATCCCACCACAATCTTTCCTTTGATAGAGTGTCTGGTCTGAGTGCGGATAATACCAATGCCAATTTTGGTATTCACCATTCTCTTTATAAAAATATTGAACAAGTAGTTCCTTATTTGGTGAAGGGTAATTGTCATGCACACATAGTTCACAATACAGTGAAGCATGCAATGAATTTTTTAAGCATTGATGTTGAAAATATAATTTTAAAAATATACAGCCATTTCTCCGTTTCCGCAGTCCGTAGAGAAGAGCTTAAGAAATTTGTTGCTGCTGTTGAGGGTGAATGGCATGAACTAAAACGACATGTTGGCACTAGGTGGCTTTCATTGCTTCCTTGTGTGGACAACATACTTTTGAATTGGAAGGCTTTAAGTGATTATTTTTTTAGCTTGGGTGAGGAATGTCCTACAAATATTCAAAATATTTTGATGATTAATGAAAAAAATGAAAACAATAAAGTTCAAATCTTTTTGCATTTCGCGAGTCATTTTTTACATAATTTTCATAAAGCTGTTAAACAACTTGAAGGCAACAACATAACAGTCATAGATGTGTATAATATTATGTCAATTTTAAAATCGGCGCTAGAACAACGTAAAAAAGATAATTTTTTTGGTTATGAAACCAAAAAAATGTTGCAATCATTAGAAGCAAAATCCCCCACAGAAAGTTATGGAATTCAAAAGAATTTTTTATTATTTATTGATAAATGTTTAGACTATCTTAACCCGGCGTCAGCACAGTCAAAATATGCAACAACGACAGTAGGGTTGGGTCGACAGGACCCGTATAAGAAAACGTCATAATTACAAAAGTTAAAATAAATTTGGTTTGTGGTTGTACTATCTGTATAATACGATTATCGTTATAGGTTTTGAGTACAAAAAAAAACAACATGATACGAAACTATTTTTTTAATGACTTTTTTATAAAAGTATCACAAATAAATAACAAAATAGACAACCTCTGTCTTAAAGTAATAAAATTTTAACAAAACAAACTTTTTTCTTTAATATAAACTTATTTGTTACATGGTAATCAAGTAATTAATATACTAATAATATAACACCATTTGTATCAGTCTTATACGTCAGTCATGGTATCCTTATCATCTGCGCAATCTCGGCAGTACAACATTGCATGCTCACTGCAGATGTATTTGCTACAGCTCCGACAATTATTATTAGTTTTTCTATCTTTTTTGGCAGGACAGTCTTGGCATCTCTTTCTTACATTAGGTATCTTCGCAGGTGGCTCCTCATCAGGTTCTCCTAAAAACTCTCTTATTCGTTTGCGCATAAGTCTTGGCAATTGAATGACATCTTTACGATTGCGCAGATGGTCACGAACCAGTGTAAGGCTTAAATTCTTTATTCTTTATTCTTAAAATTTGCTGCCGTTCACGTTCTTCGCGATCCATAATTGTAAAATTTCTGAAAATAACAAAATAAACAATATTACAAAAACAAAAAACATTTTTTAAAACGGCGCAAAATTACGACACGAATAGTATGGTTGGGTCATATTTACCTTTTTCGCTTTTGACCGTGTCTATCACCCGCTGCGGCCGCAACACGACTAATTGGCGATATCCCGCACTAAGTGTGGACCATTAGCTCCAGCTACTGAGAAGTTTGGCAACGTCGCACACAAATTCTAAGAAACACGCTCATTTGAAAACTGCTCGGGTCAAATAGACCCAACTGTGCGAACGCCGGGTTAATAAATGGTTTGATTTCGGTGATAGCAATTGGTTATTTAAAATCCAAAATCTAAATTTAAAAAAGGAGGTTTCATTTAATGACTGTGAGACAATATTAGAAGTTCTAAATTTACAAGAAAAATTGAGTATTAAAATGGACGACCTATACTCTGAAATAACAATATTGAATGAAATCTTTGCTAAAGTAAAAGACTGTAGTGAGTTTACTGACAAAACCACAGCCCAAAAATGGCAGCATGTTTTAAAAAATTCTGAAAATGACTTGCCAAATTTATTTAAACTAATTTCATTCCTGCTCTCTATTCCTGCCACTTCGGCATTCACAGAAAGGATATTTTCGGTTATGAATTTGAAGTGGCGGGAAGAAAGAAACAGAAGTAGTATATCATTAATAAAAAACGAGCTTTTGATTTATGTTAATTTAAAAATTGAATGTGACAAAGCATATGAAACTTTTATTTCAGACAAAAAACTGTTACACAGTGCAAAAAGTTCAAAAAAATATAGTTTTTATAAAAATAAATAGTTAGCAAATATATATTTGTCTATTTTTTTCATTTTCCCATAAAATACTATATTTTTTTTAAATGTACTATATTTTTTTACACCTTATTTTGGAAAATACTATATTTTGCTGATTAAATGTTGGCAACGCTACTTGTGAGTGTT
Organism: Conogethes punctiferalis; assembly: GCA_031163375.1. Taxonomy (NCBI): domain Eukaryota; kingdom Metazoa; phylum Arthropoda; class Insecta; order Lepidoptera; family Crambidae; genus Conogethes; species Conogethes punctiferalis. Next base: position 3,241,072 of record CM062096.1, on the reverse strand, counting down.
AAAACTAGTAGAAAAGATTTTTGTAAATGAGCGAGTCTGCTTTTCGGACTAAAGACTTATCACTCATACATACGTCCATTTTGATAGTTTCATTTGTACATGAACTCGTAGACCTTTTGGACCTTACGAGACCGCTTACCATCCATCAGGTGGAGTGAGGACATCCTGAAAGGTCTTCTTATATAAAAAACCGGCCAAGTGCGAGTCGGACTCGCGCACGTAGGGTTCCGTACCACTGATTGAATGAAAAAAATTAGGTAATTTGATTTATGATGTTTAAAAAAAAACTACTGTCTAGATTTCATTCAAACCAAATTTCGTTAGTAGTTTACATAGTAATACACATCATATATTTTTTTCAGTTTTGTAATGCCCATATTTTAGAAGTTACGGGGGGGGGGGACACACATTTTTCCACTTTGGAAGAGTCTCTCGCACAAACTATTCATCTGAGAAAAAAATGATGTTAGAAACCTCAACATCATTTTCAAATACCTATCCATAGATACCCCACACGTATGGGTTTGATGAAAAAAAAATTTTTAAGTTTCAATTCCATGTATGGGGAACCCCAAAAATTTTGGATTTTTTTCTGATTTTACTTTAAAATCTTAATGCGGTTAACAGAATACATCTACGTACCAAATTTCAATAATGTATCTCTTATAGTTTCGGAATAAACTGGCTGTGACATACGGACGGACAGACAGACAGACAGACAGACATGACGAATCTATAAGGTTCCCGTTTTTGCCATTTTGGCTACGGAACCCTAAAAAGAAACCTTTATACCTGCTACTGTTTATTCGACGACCATTTTGGTTCAGTCATTCACGAGTAATACTTGTCAAACTTTTTCCTACCAGCACGGTGGTAGGAACAGGCACAGCATTGGCTAGGTGAGAAGAAATGCCGCAAGAAATTCGTCAGTTAGCCTTTTGATTAAAAAAGAAACAACGTATATTTTTTTTTAGTCTTATACCTAGTACAATATTAGACGAATGATTGAAAATTCAACCCTACAAATAAAGCGAAATATTCGCGAATGTATACTATACTCAACAGAAGTCAATAGAGCTCCTTAAAATAAATTGTTGCTCCAAAGCTGAGAAACAGAACCGCTGCGACAATTTCGCTTACTCTAAACACCGCGCTAGTCCCAACAGCACTAATTTGCTATCTGGATGATGAATGGCTGCTCGTCTGGTCGCGTTTGAGGGTTCCGTAATGAGTTGGACGAAAAAACCGAGCGACAAAGGCGATAGGTATTGCGATTGTCTAGCGTAGAGATGAGAGTAGTTAGTATTCATTGTTGTGCAGCTGAGTATTGAGCGGAATGTTTAATGACTGGTATAGCACTCGCTGGCTCGCGGGGATGTAAGGGAGCGGCCTATCATCTTTTCGCTCCAAGCCAACCTCGCCTGCCCGTGGTGCATCCTGCCGAATAACAAACGAGGCGCTGGCAACCGATTGGTGGCGGTATAACCATCACAATTGAAGGCGTAGCTAAATACTAAAGACCGGTGACGGGCAGCAGCGTCACCGGAGCAAGAAGCTACGCCCTGCGATCGCCAACCCGCCTGCCCAGCGTGGCGATTATGGGTATATCCTCCAGATGTTTGTTCTAAGTGGCGAACAACTGGAGAGGCCTATGTCTAGCAGTGGACTGTAATAGGCTGATGATGATGATGATGATGATAGCACTCGCTGGATTTTTAGCGGTAAAATTGTAAATACCGTTAAATTACAATCTATATCGCGAGATTGTAATTGAAAATTATCAACAGTTCCACTTTGATCTATTGGGGGGCTTCACGGCGTTATAGTTATAGGACCCGTGTCGCCGCAACCCAAGGCGCACTAGACGGTGGCAACCAGGGCTTTTTAGGCCACATAACCTGCTGCTCCCCCGTGCAGCGGGTATGCGTAAACTGCATTTCTCTCTGGTGAAACAAAAATAAAAGGTAAACGGTGCTGCCAGTTTCCTGATATTCCCTTAGTCGTCTTCTACGACACCCACGAGATGAGATGGGGTGGTTCTATTCTTAATCCAGAAACCACACTCACGATATTTTAGTGTACTTCTACTGTATTGTACGGAACTCTATCTACACAGGTCCGTCTCGCAATTGGTCGGCTTTTTTACGCAAATCGGTGTGACCCACCGGAGTCATTGCTCCAAGTCACGCGATGCCTTTCAGACAGCACCGCCGTTAATTATGCCTCTATTGATTTAGGACGGCGGCTTTCTAGCTTCAAAGACGACCCCAGCTTCAGTTGGGATGATAAATGTTCTATGTGGAATGTGGAGAAGCCAGACCTTGCCAGCTGGGAGAAAAGGCACAGATATAATTTTGTCTGCATCAGATCGTCCTTCTCGTGATTGTAGCTTCAAAGACGACCCCAAGCTTTACTTGGGATGATAAATGCTCTATGTGGAATGTGGAGAAGCCAGACCTTGCCAGCTGGGATAAAAGGCACAGATATAATTTTGTCTGCATCAGATCGTCCTTCTCGTGATTGTGGCCTCAAAGACGACCCCAAGCTTTACTTGGGATGATAAATGCTCTATGTGGAATGTGGAGAAGCCAATCCTTGCCAGCTGGGAGAAAAGGCGCAGATAGAATTATGTTTCATGACAGTTTTTCTGCATCAGATCGTCCCACTCGTGATGGTGACCATAAAGGCGACCCCAAGCTTCAGTTCGGATGATAAATCCTCTATTTGGAATGTGGAGAAGCCAATCCGTGCCAGACTAGGAGAAAAGGTACAGATTAGAAGTGTGTGATGACCTCTTTTCTGCATCAGATCATCCTGCCCGTAAAGATAGGGCAACCCCAAAAAAGACTCAAGCTTAAGTTGGGTTGATAAATGTGCCTTTACTCTCTGTAGATCCAGTGATCAAGATCCATTTGATTCTATTGAGAATACTTTTTCTCTTTAGATCCATCTCGGATGATTTGGTTCTAGCACTTCAAGAACTTTTATCCTCTATAGATCCAATGATAAAATTGATTTTGTTCCAGTGAGAATACATTTTGTCTTTAGATCCAATTTTTATGATTTAGTTCTAGGAAGAACTTTTACTTTCTGTAGACCCATTGATCAAGATCCATTTGGTTCCAGTGGTCCTAATACTTTTATCCTTTAGATCCAAAATTAATTACTTTGATCACGCTAATGGAATGTGGAAAAGCCAATCCATGCAAGCTGGGAGAAAAAGCACATATTAGAAATGTTGTTTTGTTTCTGGACTTAGAATAGGATCACCTCATCTCATCCTGTAGGTGTCGTAGAAGATGATTAAGGGAATATCAGGAAACGGGCAGCGTTTACCTGGGTACAAATAAAACCGGCTGCGGTCACCAACCCACCTGCCAAGCATGGTGATGGTCTAAAGAAGAATCTAAAGAAGTCCCTTAGCCTCTTACGACATCCGCGGGAAGGAATGGAGCGGTGATTTGTATTATTTTCCCTCACCGGCACGGATACGTGAGTAGGTAATTGAAACAAGATGTAATGGTGCATACAACAGCTCCTAAACGGCGTGATGCAACCGCAATCCGTTCGGTCAGGAGGTTACGGCAAGGTTGCCAGTTGCCACTAGCCACCCGCCTTTACATAATGCGACGTGTATTATGAACTTTTGATCGCGGTTCGGTTAACATGTATTACATCGTACCGTGCGCACGCGCATTGCGTAACAGTGTCCATAATAATGACGGCTTACTTTTCTATACGTAATTATTCAATTTGGTTGACTGTAAATCAGTGTAATTTGCGGCGTACTCATTATAAATGCTTGATTTATAATACTTACGATATTTTTAATGTTGCATAAGTAATATTGCTGATAATTGCTAGAAAGGCTTATAATAAATAAATAATGTATATCAGACTAAATCACATACATTGCCCCGATCCCAAAGCAACTTAAGCACTTGTGTTAAATGGGTATCAGGACAACAATGGTACCACAAATAGGTATGTATAAATAATTAAATAGATAGAAATAGAAAACTGAGTCGAAGATTGTGCTATGAGTGCTAGACAACTGATAAACTTGCTTAGATACTTTTTTTTATACAAACACCCAGACAAATACAGACATGTTTAATTGTTTATGCACACAAATGTTTCTACTGTGCGGGGATCGAAGCCACGTCCCTTGGCTCAGAAGGCATAGTTCACTACCAAATGAGCCATCGGGCGTGTCACCTGTCAAAATGCGTCCACGGCTGGTGGGATGTGTCCACCCCAAATGGTCTATCAAATTGAGCCAAATTTACTAACTTTCATAATTATTTCCCTAGCAAAACATAAGAAATACGATATACCTGAACGGGCCTCCATTTAAATGGGTAAATAAATATCATATACGATCACCATTAACCGTTTATTGGTTCTCTCAGGTTTCCTGCTCTGGTCATGTTTGTTAAAGAGTGGATTCCGTGAAGACCGATCTGCCGGTTTGTAGTTTTCAACGCGATCGTTAATAAGTTGTGTTTGTGCGGACGTGGGGGTAAACGTATACAAATTCCGTTTTCTTATTCTGCAGATCAAGAGTAAAATAGAACATGCGAATATTTATATTAAATCGGTTCACAACGAATAAAAAGCTAAAATATCAGACAAAATCCGCTAAGTTTCAAGTTACTTTCCAAACAAGTAAAATCACCGGGAATTTTTCATCTTTATGATAGTGTATTTGTATAATCAATACAAATATCGAGAAATATAGAAAATACACTTCAGGGGATGTCTCGTTCGTTTAAAGAAAACCTGTTTTTTTTAAAATAACCTTTGCCATGTCATCAAAATGTGGAACTCTTTACCGACACATTATGTCCCTATATGCTTTTTCCTTCGAGATGGTTCCTTTAAGCGATCATCTTGAAGAACAATTGACATAAAAAGGAACGTTCAGCCTGGAATGGTGGTGGCAATTGGCAGACTGTGACACTAAAAAGTGTCAACTCAGCATAAGCCGTATTTCAAGTTTCCTAGATATTGTGAATATTTTTCTTAGCGCCGGCACAATCCACCTACATTACAAAACCTTTCTTGCAATAAGTCCATGCAAGTGATTAGCGCTTCCAATATAGCCATTAATTAGTGACCGTTCGAATGGTTTACTGCATTCCTGTCATACATTAACACCGGCCGTTATACGATATCGCTACTAGACAACATAAACCTTAAACGTTTATCCGTGGGTCGGGTCAGTAAGTGCTCGTTGATATCCGATGTTGAAGCCATAAAGCGAAGCTAGAAAACCTACAGCGCATCTTACGCAGAAACGTATCTAGAATAGAACTACCATTGCCATTCCACAGGTGGATATAGGCCTCTGCAATTAGTCGACACTTTACTCAATCCTTCTCGCATCCAACTCTTGGCAGCCACCTTCCACAAATTAGCACTCCAACTGGGGCTTCTTACTCCACGTTTGTCGAGTAGCGGTGTCCGCTCCAGAACTCTTTTGTACCCCAACGGATGTCGGTTCTGCAGATAATATGGCTAACCACTTCAGCTTGCTAATCCGGAGAGCCATTACACAGAAGAAGTAACGCATAACTCTTTCCATAGCTAGCACGCTTTGAATGAGTCGCTCAGCTAAACGACTCATTGAAAATCTCTTTTTCAAACAGTTCAAAATCATTTCGAACGCTCGAAACATCTTCAATTAATTAGAGTGCGCATTCTCCTTTAAAAGCATAGAAGATTCAAAATGCATATTGCATTGTCCACTCCAATGTATTCAAATTTAACGCCGCTGTCCGATCTAACGTTTTTCAATTCTTGCACAATAGTGCAAGTTCGATTCACGTTTTAGCGCTCCCAAGGCCGTTCTATTCTAATACACGTCTGTAGTAAACCTATAGCGTATCTCCTATACAAGAACTAAATAACATGTTCTCTGGGACCGGACTGTAGTCCCATTAAAATACCAGACCCACGCACCACCGTGCGCAGACGGATATAGAAACTGTTGTGATAGACAAAAAGTTCACATTCGCCTGGATGGCCTCCGGACGGGTTCGCGAGATATACCATATTTGATAGCTGGACCGCGCGGTCTGTTACTCGGAGGGTTGTAATAAAATTGGGAATAATACGGATGATGACAAGGTATGAAAATGAAGAAAATAATTAGTCCGTCTCTTAGATAATAAAAAAATATAAGACCCGTATTTTTTGTTTTGTCGAAATAACAAGAAAATACTTAGATAAAGTTACGGAGTGGGGGCTAACTACGTCACGTTAGAGTATATTTTGTACTCTAACGTGACGTCATGTGACATTTAAAATCAATGTATCTTCGTAAGTTTTTGAACAAGAGGCAAAATAAAAAATACGTATCCAATATTTTTCATTAATCTATCTGATGGACATTAAATTATTTTTTAGTCATCATCCCAATTGGGAATAATTGACCGTACACGAATGCGAGGGGTCTTTTAATATATGTTAAAAATGTTATGCGTCTTGGAGTGCTTACCGCTCTTAGGCAGATGTGTAGGACGCCGTGCAACTCGTTGGGCTGATGACATTAGAAGAACTGCTGGGATTGACTGAATGGGGGAAGCTCGGGATAGAGAAGTTTGGCGCGAATTAAAGGAGGCCTACGTTCCTTCCTCACACCTCCCGGGATAGAAGAGCATACCCACTAAACCCCCCTGTACATAAAGCATAATATAATAACACCATAACAGTAAACACAAAAGCAAAAAACAAAAATAACAAAAGCGCAATCCTACAAGCATAAAAAAGTCTCTGATCATGTTAGAGGTAAAAGACTTTAAACAAAAAAGCCCCTGTGTGTGTCGCTAATGGGCAGCAAATTGCAGGGACACGGGTAGCACCGAAGCATACGGCCGCATCCCTGCCTGCCCTGGCCAGCCGCAGATGACAAGCGGCCGGCACTGGTATACGGCAAAGGTATTATAATATTCATGCGGGCAGATCCGCGGGCAGCAGCTAGTCTATAATATTCTCTGCATGACCCAAGGGTTGACTGGTAGAGAATGCTCCTAGCGTTAAGTTCGCCTTTTGTACCATTTTGTGCAATAAAGTTTAAATAAATAAATATTTTCAAAAATTTGCCTAAGCCTCATTCCGGTCAAGTTCAAATAACCGCGGTAGTAAGATTTGATACAGTTACGCTTTTTGAGGTAAAATTGTACGTTAATTAATTTGAAGGCGGCTGCAGGCGAGTGGAGGACATAACCGATATGGCCGCGATTGGTTTTATAGCCGGCCAGGTGTATCTACGTAGATAACCTTTGTAGGTAAGTCCTTGACAGACCTTTACCGTTAATGGTCGCAGTTTAATAGAAATAGTAATGGTTTTTGCAAGGTCTACAGGCATGAGGGAGGTATAGTAACATTATTTTAATACGTTAAACTAATAACAAATTTGATAATATATATCGTTTGAACTACCTACACCACCTCGGCCTTCTATCTTCTATCTATCTTGCCAAATTCCCTACCCAAAGGTTGTTAGGAAAAGACCGCCTAAATTGTACTGACACATTAATAACTGCATACTATGCCAAGTTCTAAGTGAATTTTTTCGGTCTATCTATCTCTAATATTAGGTGCTTATGGGCAATGAAAGCATCAGAAATTTAAGTTTTCTTTTGTTATTTTGATAAAACAAGGACATCTAAATTAGAGGGTTCAGGCGACTGGGACCATAATTTACATTACACTAATGAATATCAAGTGCAACAAGAATCCTTAAAGAGAGGCATCTTATAAAATTGCTAGATGAATGGAAGGCATTTTTATTGCCAAGTAACTTGTACACAATTGGCAGATTAATGTGCAGGAACCTAAGTTATATGGTGTACCCTTGTGGAGCATTCAATAATAAAATATTATATTTTTGCATCAAAATATTCACTAAGATTGTTAAAAGCATTTTTAAAAGCCATTTTTACCTGTCATCATTTGTCTTCTGGTGACTCCCAAACAATAACCGTTCTACTGTGTCAGATTTCTTGCCATTTAAGACATTTTTGCAAGTTTAAAAAACGTCTTTAAATGGCAGGTGTTCAAACTTTTGTTCGAAGACAAATGATTGAATATTTAATTACATAATATGGTCTGCTTACTGTAATTAGTGGATATGTGTTATTTTTGTTCCTTTTAATAGCGCAATATTAATCTATAAAGGTTCAACAAAGTTTCATACAAATAATAGCCGATCTCCCTGTAATTATTTCAAGTAACTTCCCGGGAAATTTCCCGGTTAGAAATCGCCGGAACATGTCCAAAATTACGGTTTTATCACGAACCCACAAATTGTTGCACACAAAACGGCGGATTTTCCTCAAAAAAGGTGATGTACCAATAACGGCGTGAAAGCCCGGATGGGTTGTTAATAAAGGTTAAGTCAAACAGCGGACTGGCATCTGGCAGGTTGCTGTTGTGACTCTATGGTCTACATATAGTCAAATATCTTGGTGCGCTTCTGACAGTTCCTTTATTCATATTCATTGCATCACATATGTATGTATTAAGTATAAAGGTCTTATTTTAGGTTAGGTATGTAAACATATTGGCCCTAGAAGGGCGCGGCAATTTGTGTCATAAGAATTATTCCATTAGTATTATTTTCTACACATTACAAACTAAGATTATAATCCGAAACAATAATTCGTAGAGCCCATAATTAAAAGGGAGGGATGTGGGTATCCCATGTGTATCGAAATAGACTATTTAACAGTCCACTCATTGCTGAACGTAAGTTTCTCTTTAAGCTGCCCTAAAGAGTCCTATAGCTTCCGCACCAAGTCCACTCCAATCAACCTTAGATCATCGGTCCACTCATTCATTATCAAGATTCCGTGTCGTCTTTCTACCGCGCTCTATCCCCGACTGCCGGCGGAACGTTCCGAAGGCAAGGCCCATTGCAGAATCGGCGCGCGCGCACACGGCCCGGCCCAATTTCCACCACTTCCGGAAATAGACGCGCTTACAACAGCCGCGCTCGAGCGTGCTTCCACAAACGTTCAGTATACCTAACACCGGTTACAAAATACCGCAAGGCTGAATGGATATGACTTTGCTTGTTTGCTTTCTACGTAATTAGTAAAAAAACAATCAAGGCACTTGCGAATTATGGCCTGAAGGCGAGGATATGATAATGTTGCTTTTCCGATTGTTGCAGCGCGGGTTTCCTCTCATATTTTTTATAGCAACTTAGTGCCCTCCTCTCATCTAATGGCTAGCGAAGGAAAAGCCTAAGTCGCTGCGGCAAGTAGCTGAATCCATTTCAGTCAGTTTTCACCGAAATCCTGGCTTATACGTTAGCACTGGTGATACACCGACTAATAGGTACCGAAACGTGAACGCAATCATTTCACGTACATTGCGTACGGTGGTTGCCACCGGATTAGGGGCTGAAATCTCAGAAATCCTTTAAGTTCACAATGTCCAATTCCCAAAATGTCCAATTCCCAAAATGTCCAATTCCCAAAATGTCCAATTCCCGAAATAATTGGACATTATGGGAATTGGGCATTTTGAGAATACCTTTACATCCCTCTTCTTGTCGCCTCTTACAACACCCTCGGGAAGAGCTTTGGTGATTTGTATTATTTATATACGTCTAATCTGAACGTAATTGGGCTCGCAAACACGCAGCTGGTCGGTGTACATTAACAATTCGCCAATTATACGAGTAGTCTGGGTTTACCCCTAATCCCCTATCGTTATAAGAAACCACTCTTAATGGGTTTCGTATATCTTTAAGAACTTTCACATTTCTACTTGCATTAGTATAGAAACTAAAACAGTGCAACAAACACAAATGACGCATGCCTCGGTTACCAACCGCGTGTCTCCAATTTACACGCCACGTAATTAATGAACGATCAAAACGCTTAATCTGATATGTAATCGTGAACTTGTTTCTGTCGAGGGTCCCTTAATGTCGATAAAAACATTCAAGACTATGGTTAAAGTCTCGAGTATTAATTAATTGCTATCGTGAACGTAACTAAAGGTGTGCTTCGAAGAAAAGTTTGGGAGGGATTCCTTAAGAAAGCTTCAAAATAGGAGCGAGCACTCAGGCTGTGGAATGAGCTCCCCGCCAAGGCTCTCGCCCGAGACTACAGTATGGGGTCCTTCAAAAAGGTTGTAAAGTGGTTTTTAAAGGTGTCCATAGGCTTCGTATTTTTACACGCTCACTATGAGTCGAGAGCTCAGTCTGACAAGCGCAAAAACTGTCTTGTCCGTTATTAGGTGCTGGTCGTTGACACATGTCACGAACGTGATTAACGACAGGCACAATTAGCGCGGGGAGTGTGGTGTGTTGTTTTGATGAGATTGATCATTTGGGAAATTAAAAAAACATCCAGAAATACCCATAATGTAAAATTACGAATTACACATACCAAGACATGCCACGCTGAGCCACACATCGCCATCTAGCCCTAAAGCGAGTCGAAGCTTGTACTATGGGTACTAGACAACTGATTAAACTTACTTAGAAACTTTTTTTAGTTTATTTATAAATATAGCAAACATCCAGACCCATACACACTGATATGTTAGTAGATTTATTACGACTATGATGTTCTTAAGTGTTTTTAGTGTAATATGATGTTGGAACCTCACGCAAAAATATATTATACCAATAAATGGGAAATATTTCCCGAGTCCCGGTTATGTTGCTCTATTCCCTCCCACGTAAACAATGGGGCTGATCCCCATTACTCTCTAGCCCGTAACAAATTAGTACAGTCCATTCTCCCGCCAATCGGCAGCCGGGATGCACCTTAGGGAATAACAGAGAAGCAGCTTTGCATTCTCCCTAAATGTTTACCTTTCTTTTTAAAGCCTGTTGAATACCTGTTTCCAGATTAGGTACTTTCTGTCCTTTTTCTTAGTAACTAGATGCAAAGATAAGTGTCTATTCTTTCTCTCTGCTCTTTATTTGAGACTTGACGACAAACTTTATTCTCTATGTCAGCGGTCCTCAATCTTTTTTGGTGATGGAACCCTTTTGGATAGCAGAATACTTGATGGAACCCTACAATAAAACAATAAATAAAAATAATAAATAAATAAATAACCCAAGACATGCCACGCTGGGCCACACAGCGCCATCTAGCCCCAAACTAAGCCGAAGCTTGTACTATGGGTACTAGACAACTGATAAACTTACTTAGATACATTTTTTTTTGTAAATAATACATATTATACATAGAAAACACCCAGACCAATACAAACAGACATGTTCATGCACACAAATGTTTGTAATGTGTGGGGATCGAACCCACGACCCTTGGCTCAGAAGGCAGAGGTCACTACCAATTGAGCTATCGAGCCAGCCACAATGGTTTTTAAGTGTATTTTTTATTAATAAGCATAATTAAATGTAACAGTTACTTATTACTTACTTACATAACAAGTATAATAATAGTGAATCGTGATACGCCGGGTCACAACGGTCGACTAGAGAGAGGTGTTTTGATTTTTTTTTCTAACTTCTTGCGGAACCCCGACAGGGGTATCGCGGAACCCTAGGGTTCCGCGGAACACACTTAGAGTATGGCTGCTCTATGTTTCTAATTTTATCGATTATATTATTTAAAGCTGTGAAAAACCTTGGTTAGAGACCAGCGTGGCTATTCACAATTGCGTTCGAAGAGATCTTTCCTAAGGCATTCGTTGTACATAGCTCTGCAGTACTTAGTTGGTATGCATTATCTGACCTGGTGCATTCATTTATTTATTGTTTTATTCGTGTTAGACAAGTTGATTTCAGTGTTAATTAGGTACGTTAATATGTTACAGTGACATCACCAAAAAATGTTATTATGATTATAATCCTTCAGGAGCAGGTTTAAATATAGATCTATAACTATAAGCAGAGTATACAATTGTTGTACAATTTAGGCGGTCTTATCGCTATGAACGCTCTTTTCTAGACCACCGTTAGATAGAAGATAGCAAGATTGAAAGTGAGTGTAGTAAATCAAACTATTTAAGATTTATCCTATCGCTATACATATCCATGCCCCATCTATCTCGTATACTGTGTCACGGCTGCTTTCTGTCCGTTAATCTCGCCCTAGATTAAGGCATTAATGGCATTCGGGGATTGGATAACAACGTTTAGGCAAGGTCGCTCGCCATTCGCCATTCAACCTGCCCATTGTACCGCGCTGGCCGGTTACTGAGCTCCAACTGATTGGTACTGAGCTTATTACATTTTTGGATTCTTGGTCCCTGGTATGTACCTGTGTTGGGCAGTGAAGTAAAGATAAGAACAACTTAACCCTCTTCGAGATTCCTGGCTCCTAGCTTTTTATTACTAAACGCCTGGCCCCTGGCGACACACCCCTATGTTATTTATAAAGAAGTAAAGATTGTGTGTTTGTATATTTGTTAAATTGTAAGGGTAATTTCGGGATCTACTGAACCGATTTTAAAAATTCTTTCACCAATAGAAAGCCACATTATTGCTGAGTGTCATAGGTTATAATTAACAACGAAGTGGGCCCAACGAAGTGGGCACGGGTCTAGCAGACCCGTGTGTAATAAAATGGCACCAAATTCCATTGGGCCCTGCCTGCCCAGGCCAACCGCAGATGACAAACGGTCGGTACTCTTGGACTCCTTATCTGCCTTACCATCACGTGATAAGGGAGCCGCTATGCTTTGCTACAATACTAATCGTTATGCTTTCCTACAATACAAAATATAGTTATTACCTACGAGTACTTTTAACTCTGCGATAAGGATTTTTACTTTTTTATTGTGTGACTTTTGAGAACATTATACTTTAACCGCTTGACCGGTCAGAATGTTGATATGGTGACACTCTCGTCTGAACTGAGGTATCGAAAGGAGTAGTTTGAAATCCGGACATTCTATTTACTTATACTATTTAGATAACTCTGGGCTTGACTGCTTAATTATAACCACTATCTATATTTGAATGGGTCTATGTTTAGGCTACAATCAGTAAGCAATTAGACTTTGCCCAATTAAATATCTCTAAGCTTTTGTTCGTTATGAATCATTATTGGAATGTTTGTGGCCACTTGCAGTGATAGTGCTACAATTAAATAACACTTAGCTACTTGTTCGGTTTATTGACTAATTCGATGCACTTTCTGTTCCGTCACTCTCATATTACGTTCCTATGGGGTTTCGACGATATGACCCTTAAGAAGGGAGACAAAAATTAATGAACGAAAACATAATGTTTAGCCACAACTTAACTAAAACTCCGATTTTTGTACTTATTTTTTGTTGGCTCTCAGCTCCTATACTAAGTTATACATATTTCAGGTTTGCCCGTTTGGTGACATTACTATATTTTATTGTAAAATTGATAGGCTAGTCCGCAAGTTAAAGGTCGCTCAGCGAGCTATGGAAAGGGCTATGCTCGGCGTCTCTCTGCGGGATTGAATCCGAAACGAGGTGATCCGGCAGAGAACCAAAGTCGCCGACATAGCTCAACTGATTAGTAAGCTGAAGTGTCAGTGGGCTGGCCACATTAGCCACAGAACCGATAACCGTTGGGGTACAACAAACGAGTTCTGGAGTGGAGACCGCGTCTCGGCAAACGTAATGTAGGACGCCCTCAGGCCAGGTGGAGTGACGATTTGCGCAGGTGGCAAGTGCTGTATGCGAGAGGCCCAAAGTCGATGAAGGTGGCGAACATTAGGAGAGGCCTATGTCCAGCAGTAGACTGGCATGGGCTAATGATGATGATGTCGATTCTGAGCTTTTTATTTGGCCATCTCCTTTGGTCCTCGGGTCATATCGCCGACTTCGACGGCTAACAATCACCGACCATTGCGTTACCTGTTTATCGTTGGCTAACACTCAAACCTGATTAACGAGTATTATTAGAAATAACAAAAACATGTCGCAAATAATTGGAACATGTTTTGCGAGTTAAGTCATTAAAGGCGTAAGGTTAACGCAATGCAGCATTGAGTAGGACACGACTTAGTTGTTACGGTCGTGGGTTTGATTCCCCACCCGGGACAAACGTCCGTGTGATGAACATTTTATGTTTGTTCCGTGTCTGGGTGTTTGTACTTGTGCTCAAGCTATTTGCTTTAGGATCGGAGCAATGTATGTGATGTTGTCTGATATTTATTTAGGTACTAGGTTTTTCTGTCAAGAAATTACTCGGTAGCCCTGAAATCAGGAAATTGGCGGTGATACACAGCTGTACTCATCAGTGGGGAACAACGGTACTGAAATCATCCCTTGGGACATTACTGGTGGATACTGAGATGAAATGGGTTGCTGTCCCCCTGTGATGGATATCGAAACAAAGCATAAATGTAGCAAAGAACGACTTCCCGCAATTTGAAGGAAAGCATGACAAAACCCCAAGTCGCCATAATAACGGGTGCAACTAAACTAGTCACCTGTTAGTTTAACTTTGTTTCATCACGTTTTGGCTCGACCAACAAACGCAGTTCCTAGTGCATAAAACCAGAGAGTAATTTATTTTCCAGTGCGCGTATTAAAAAAGTCATTGTACAACAATTTGTTAGGCCCGCGTCTCGCGTGACTGTCGCCTTAGTTTTATTGCGTTTATAGCACGGCATGGCGGCTAAGGGTGGCCTCACACGACCATTGATGCATCGTTTTTTTTTTTTTTTTTTTTATAGTGGCTCGACATAATGGCTTCCCTACACCTGATGGAAAGCGAAAGAGAAGCCCAAGTCGCTGTGACAACGGGCAAGTAACTGAGAAAGGAAATTCCCTTTTTTTTTATAGAGACGCACTGTGCAACTAGCGACTATTTGCTTCAAACGGCCGTATTTTGTTAATGCTAAGTGAATTTGGAATTAGTTTTACTATAAATCAATCGGCCCATTGCCGTCCACTGCTGAACGTAGGTCTCCCAGAGAGAACAACAATCCTGGACAACCTGACAAATCTCGGCCAGACATCGTCCCACCTCATTGGAGGGCGTCCTATATCATCATCATCATCAGCCTATTGCAGTCAACTGCTGGACATAGGCCTCTCCAGTTGTTCGCCGTTTAGGGCAAACATCTGAAGGATATACCCATTATCGCCACGCTGGGCAGGCGGGTTGGCGATCGCAGTAATTAGCCTTAATCTAACACTCGTTCGTAATGTGCCGTCTGCGGCGCGCCTTGCCCCAGTGAATGACGGCCGGCCTAAGAAAATTGCATCTCTACGATGATACATGCGATTGCGCGTAATTGCGCTGCCATGATCCGCGACGCACTTTGGCTTGCGCGGGCGCACTCTACGAACAAGTCCGTATTTGTTTCATAGTATGTGTGATTCTCTTCTCTCTTTTCATTCTAATCTCACTGCGTTGTAGCTGCTAGTAGATTAGTTTTAGTTGTTAGACAAGTGTTTTTTTTAAACATATACGAATAAAGATTATTAACCGACTTCGAAAAAAGGAGGAGGTTCTCAATTCGTCTCTATGTATAATATTTTTTTTTTTTTATGTATGTTCACCGATATCTCCGTCAATTATGAATGGATTTCAAAAATTTTTCGACAGTTCGATAGAGGACACTTCCGAGGTGGTCCCATTATCACCAAGTCAGGATCTGATGATGGGATCCTGGAGAAATTGAGGGCATCAACCGAAAATTGTATGCTCATATGGTGTTTTTGTTACGTAATCATATTTTACTCAGGTATATGCTTCCGGGCGTCAACATCTGGTGCTGATGATGAAGCCACAGAACTCCTTAACGGTTAGGAGTTAGGGGACAGTACTGACTTTGGTCGATAATAAACTAGGTAGTAGTATGTACTTATGCAAGGCTAATAGGGCAGGTGATTTGGTAAGTGATTTGCTTGATTCTAGATCGCAAAGTCTTCACTTGACTTAAAGCAAAATATTTTCATTCCTAAGTAAAACTCTTAAGGACATTAATTAACCTTTATTCAAGGTCACAGCACATTAACGCAACTAAAAATAGAGAAATAAAATTATTTTTTAAAAAAAAATTAAACCGACTTCAAAAAAAAACACTTACGACCAAAACTAAAAAGCGATAAATAACGTAAGTAATTCTATCCTTAATACATAATTATTTAAATATAACAATTATCACTTATTTTTGAAGTCGGTGCCAGCCAAACAAATAAATGTATATTGTCGTGTGGATTTGCCAGCCGCGCGCGTCATACAACAACAGTCTACGTTAGTTACCGAGAGGCTGGCACCGACTTCAAAAATAAGTGATAATTGTTATATTTAAATAATTATGTATTAAGGATAGAATTACTTACGTTATTTATCGCTTTTTAGTTTTGGTCGTAAGTGTTTTTTTTTTGAAGTCGGTTTAATTTTTTTGCCTTTTTTGGTTAAGACGCTGGCACTGCATAATTTGAATAATAAACTATATTTAGGCGGCCTTATCGCTATAAGCGATCTCTTCCAGACAACCTTAGAGTAGAGGATAGTTGAAAAAATAAAGGGTGAGGTGAGCTATCAACTGAGTCTGAGCGATGTATGTGATATTGTCTGATATTTATTATTATTATCTAGGTTTTTACTCCCATACTGAGCATGATGGTGGCAACTGATGGGCTATTGATTTGGTTACTTGTCCATTGCCACAGTGACTTAGGCTCTTCTTTCCGTCAGGCGATGGGAAGCTGTGTATACTGTGGCACTATAAAAAAATATCTAATTAATCTATAAAAAAAAACCGTCGAACAGACCGCAAGCGTTGCGGTTCTTACAAAATACTCGCTGTAGTGTCACCGCACGTGACTATTAAAATGAGAATGCTGTGTTTTTTTGCCTTTCTCCTATAAAACTTGAATCGTCAAAAGAAATGGACGTTACAGACGGAAGAATGTCACGTTTCAGTATTGTGTCCGTCCGTACCCTATGACTTACAAAGACGTGTACCCAGAAATCTACGTCTGTCTATTGAACAGGGCCTAAGGGTGACGCCGAATGAAGCTTAGGCTTACAAAAATTGTTACCCCATTTCATCCCATGGGTATAGTAGAAGGCGACTAAGGGAATATTCAGAAAATGGGTTACAGCGTTTACCTAGGTACAAGTACAACCTACTGCGGTCACCCACCCGCCAGCCAACCATAGAGACTAAGGCAAATTTCCCAAAATGGCAAGGCCGATGAGGGAGATGTGTGTATACAAGCAGGACCCTGCCTTAAATTCGATCTACAGCTATAGTTTAACATCAGGAGTAATTAGTACCTTCCTAATTGTAAAAAATAAAAATAAGTACCTCAATAGTTTAGTACCAATAGTAAGTAGTAGTAGCAATAGTAGTAGTTTCCCTTAAGGCAGGGTCCTGCTGGGTATACACACATATGAGGGAGGCCTATGTCCAACAGTGGACGGCTTTAGGCTGATGATGTAGACCTCACTCATCACAACCCCCAGGGGTCTTGACCCACAGTTTGAAAATCACTGCTATAGACAATCAACTTGTTAAACGCACCATTGTTTTCATACTTCGAATAAATTACTGTTCCATGTGTGGGTTAGATAGAGTACGAAATGTTCACCAATAGTGGCGCGGTTCAATGGTCCACGTAATACAATTATGGGATTGCGGCCAACTCGGGATTAGGCCGGCGTTAGCACACGGCGACGGTGACCGCTTGCGCATACGTTTTAGACATCTTAGATCAAATATTTTGTAAGAGAGGTAGGGCATAGTGAATCTTCGCTCGAATTGAGCCGCCCGGGGAAGGACCTCCACCCTACAGAATACAGCAGCCAAATGACCTCTGGGTCGTGTTCCTGCCGATGAGGAGGGTATCCGGAGCTCGTGTGGGGTTATGGTTGGGCCGGCATGGCGGTGGCAACTGACAGGTTCATTCAATCATATTATAAAGAATGTACCTATTGAATGTATTTTAAATGTAAATTGTAAAGTCACTGTTTTTGACATTACTGGACTTTATACTTATTTTATACTTTCCTGAAGCTTACATAAACACAGTCTATTTTTGTTTGTTGTTCTTTGAAGCTTGTTAATGGCGTAGAAAGTGAAATTATTAATTTCCCGTCCGCTTTCCACATCACTCTCGAACGCAATAAAACTCTGTAGAAGGAACGTTTATATCGCCGAGGATGAATTTTAAAAGTGGTTGCTTTTTTCTGCAATCATTATTCCTAGTCCAGTAACTGTGAGTCGTAACTCTGTTTCTTGTTTGAGGAAAATGTACCTTCGCTTGTAGGGGGTAGAGTTGATTGTTGCTGGTGTGGGGGGGAGCTGCGAGGTGGCGTTATGAATGGCAGACGAGACGAGGGTTGGCCAAGGACGGCCATTGTGGGATCCGGCCTAGCGCGGTAGGAAGCCTATGTTGTGTAAGATTAGACGCCAGTGCGCTTCTGTGGCCCTAAGGTCGTGTAGCTAATGTAATAAGTATAAGTGTACCCATGTATAGTTACCATTAACTGTCTTTATTTATATTGTACCTACGTTAAAACAACCATGTTTAGGGCATTGACTACTGTTATACCGAAGATAGTAAACTACTGATCTGACTGAACTTACTGATCGAAACATACAACGACACAGGATGCGTCAGGATCGGTTTCATACACTGATTATTTGTAAAGTAGACCCTAAGGTACCTAACCAATAGACCCTCCAGAAATAAGGAAGGAAATTTTACATATTTCTGTGTACGTTGTTGCTGTTTACTCTGCTCCCTATGTAATGAAAAAAAAATTGAAACTTTTTTTATAAATTGAACTTCGGATTAACTGCGTCCTTTACACTGGTAGATACTACATAGATACTCTTCATTGCTTACCATAAAGTTGACATAGAGCTAGATAGAGTATACACTTGTTCTACACTATAGTCGCTCTTATCGCTAAAGCGATCTCTTGCAGATATCCTTTGAGTAAGGGTGTAGTTTATACGATATTAGAGTTATATTTTAATTGTATCCTGGAACCTTTGCTATAAATTGAGAATGCAACCTTTCTTCTTTATAATCACACTAGCTGCGCCCACGACTTCGTCGTGTAATAGAGTTTCATACCCTATTTAACCCCTTGGTGATAGAATTTCTTAGCGGATGCCTAAGTCATCTCCACATCTCCTGCATGCCAAATTTCAGCTCTATCCGTCCAGTGGTTTTGGCCGTGCGTTGATAGATCACTATGTCAGTCAGTCACCTTTGACTCATATATATTTAGAAGATTTCTGAACTTATGTTTGTTTGTCCGCAGGCAGTGCAGTGCATAGTATAGATGAGAGTGAGACGCCGCTAGTGTTTGTAGCGGGAGAGACGCCGCCCTGGTCGGTTCACCAACTTGTAAGTACTAACTTGTATGATCTATTCTGAGCTAGACCACTTTTGAGACTGTTCTTTCGTAACCGTAGGCTGCGGCTTGGCTGTGCCCAGCCTATAAATCGTCAAAACAACTAACAATTACGCTAGATTCGGTATTGAGGCATAACACGTTCTTTTTTTCGAAATGCTACAGAAAGAGAGGTAGGGCATAGCGAATCTTCGCTCGAATTGAGCCACCCGTCCGGGGAAGGACCTTCACCCTATAGAATACCGCAGCCAAATGACCTCCGGGTCGTGTTACTGCTGGTGAGTAGGGTCTCCGGAGCTCGTGGGGGGTAGGGTTGGGCCGGCATGGCAGTGGCAACTGACAGGTTACTAACCAGTTACTTGCCAGTTGTCACAGCGATTTGGGCTTCTCTTTCGCTTTCCATCAGGCGTAGGGAAGCCATTATGTTGAGCTATTATAAAAAAAAAGTCACTTCAAGGATGTTTCGTTGAGTGGTGGTCGCTAATCAGGCAGTCCTACCACCGAATGAGAAGCTGAAACCTCAAGATGTTTCTTGATCGTATCTTACTACCTACCACAAGAAATGGGATGGTGACTTGTATTCTTTACTGTCACCACAAGGAAAACAGTTTGCGAATGATGATGAACATACTCGTATGATTGCAGCTACGAAGCATGACTGAAGTTCGTTCACCTCTACATTCGAGACCAGCTCACAACTCTTCACCTTGACCTCCCGAAACACGAATAAGCACACATGTTGCCAACACATTGCAAAAAATTATCTTTAGGCTGTTTTTTTTTTTTCATGTGGACTATTGTGTCGGACTCGCGAAGAAACAGGATGTCCAATTGGATAATTCAGGCATAATTTCGCAACTGTATGAGCTATTATCGTTTTTGCACTGATTATTGTCCGACAGAGTTACCTCTCATAAGTCTCTCTCTGGTAGCCAATCACAAGCTATGTTTCTTTGCGTTATCGTTGCTTTACAGATGAGCATTCTCTGAAGGCAAGGTCATTGTCAAAATTAAAGGGTCTTATTACATACTAGCTGTGCTCGCGACTTCGTCCGCGTGGAATGGTTTTTTTTTCCTCGTTTTTTTTACATTTTCCATTATTTCTTCGCTCCTAATAGTTGCAGCGTGATATTATATAGCCTAAAGCCTTCCTCGATAAATGGTCTATTCAACACAAAAAGAATTTTTCAATTCGGACCAGTAGTTCCTGAGATTAGCGCGTTCAAACAAACAAACAAACTCTTCAGCTTTATAATATTAGTTAAGATTGCTTATAGTCGTACATTTGCCGAAACACCCGTGAAGTGCCTTGGGATGGCATGGCAGCGGCATCAGACAAATTTGGTTGGTCCCTTGCCGCAGCGATTTGGACCTCATCCGTTTTTCAACAGGATAAAATGCACACATCCATGTGGAACTCCCCTGCCTCGAAATGTTGGTGAATCAGGAGATACTAAGACTATATTAAGACCGTGGTCCCTCCATCAAAGTTGAACTATGCGGCTATGAGTAGGATAGCCATTACACTATCCATCATCATCATCAGCCTATTGCAGTCCACTGCTGGACATAGGCCTCTCCAGTTGTTCGCCACTTAGGGCCGACATCTGGAGGATATACCCATAATCGCCACGCTGGGCAGGCGGATTGGCGATCGCAGGGCGTAGCTTCTCGCTCCGGTGACGCTGCTGCCCGTCATCGGTCTGTGGTATTTAGATACGCCTTCAATTGTGATGGTTATACCGCCACCAGTCGGTTGCCAGCGCCTCGTTCGTTATTCGGCAGGATGCACCACGGGCAGATGAGGTTGGCTTGGAGCGAAAAGATGATGGGTCGCTCCCTTACATCGCCAAATCAGCGGAAGCTAGCTATTATAAAAAAATCGACCAAGACGAGTCGGACTCGCCCCCGACGTGTTCCGCACCAATATTGGGCCAAAATAGGCGAAATAGGACTGACAAACAGAGAGGTCTTAGTAATAGGTTTCCGTTTTTACCCTTTGGGTACAGAGTCCAAAAAAGTTTTCTGGCATTATAGACTCCAGCTATATCGCAAAAACACGTATATTTATAGCATTGATTGTGCTATGTGACCTCAAATTGATTGCCGTCACGTCAACCCAGTCTCCAGAGGAAGTCGCCATTCATCTCGCAACTCGGACAAGTTGTACAACGTCCAGGACCATTATTCAGATGGCAACTGACACTCAATTACCTAATAGACCCGATCTAATATCGGTGTACCTGTGTGCTGCAACCGGATGGTGCGATTCTGAGCTGGCTTAATGAAAACGCTAAGGATATAATACGCTTATACGCTAAACGCTTATATATATAAAAAATAATAAAAGAAAGGGTTTTAGTACACGGGCAACAACTTGATCACGTCAAAGGCAGTCAACCTAACCTGCCAGCAGTTGACGTCACTGCAAGCTGTTACGATGTTGAACATTAAAGTCGCACTATCAAGATCAGCAACAAACTGCTGTTCGTGATTGTGGTCTAGTTCTTTTTATTATTATTGGCTTTTCTTATTATTATTATTATACTGGTTTTGTTTTCTTTTACTTTGACCATTTTGGATCTATTGTGACTCCTTTTCTCTAAACTAGAGTTCACGGCTCTGTCCCGTGGTTTCCAGAACTTCCAAATGTTTTGGGGAGTGAGGGATTGTATTTGCTCTATTCAATATGTGCCTCCCTGTGTGATGGGTTCCTAGGGGATACTTCTTATAACCCATATTGGGGCCCACCGGATCACAAGAGCTTTTAATTTTTTCTTTTTGAAGCTCCTTAGAGCCTCGCAGAGTAGATAAATATGTACGGCGTTAGGATCGACCTCGCCAGAAAACGCGTTTTCTTTCCACATATTTCAAATTGTATCTCGTCCCTGCTGCGCAGAAACTTCCTCATTACCCGAGTTAATGTCCGTAATCGAGGGTGCGGTTGGGGTGGCGAAGATTTTTGCGGGGTAGGCATGGCATAGTAGCAGTTAACTGGAAACTAAAGTTGCTAGCATCAACATTTCGCATCAAGCGAATGGCCGGTCCTGCAAGATCATTGACTCATTTAACAAATGCCGTTTTATGACGAAAGAAAAAGAGACAATTTTCGATGAATCATAATGATACATTTTAGCTGTTTAGATGATTGAGTGCAATGAGCGGTTAAAGGGATGTAAATGTTTAATGTAATATCCTGCATCTCATAAGGCCAAACAAAATACACCGAGACAAATGTGATTTCATCTTCAGCATTTCTCAGTCACTGTGCTGGTGATTGGCCTCTTCAATTGTTCGCTACTTTGCTCAACCCTAAGCTTATCGCCCTTCCGGTAAAATATTTTCATTGAACACGACCTTGATTTTATGCAAGCTATGAAGCTACCCAATTTGCATAGAAGACTGTGCCAGGTCTTTTTGCATCTGTTGTAGATCCTGCAACGTTTCGGCCGTTATAACCACGAAACAATAACCATGTCGTCTGCAAATCGAGAGATGTATACGCCATTTATGTTGATGTTTTTTCCGGTTCAGCGTTTTGATCATTTATGTCTCTTTATATTTGTCACCGGAAAATAGCAAGAATCGTAAGTTGATCAATTTCCTAGGTAGTTGATTAACTTTCGGAAAATAACAAACGGTAGTTGAAATGTATTATTTAACGCAATGGATTTCAGTTAGTTGATCAATTTACGGTAGCCTGACAGTCATTTAATAATTTACGATTTTGACACAAGTAAAATCGTCCTCAAATGGGCCAATCGTTGCTCAATGTACTATTTAACGGTGCACTATTACCCGTAACTTAATACACTGTTCCCTGATTGGTTGCTTGGATAACGCCACGTGAGCCATTGAACCAATCAACGTTCACATCACCTTCGTCGGACGATTTTACGGCAAGACCCCGTAAAATGATCAATTTACTAAAATACATACGTTAAATAATACATTTCAACTACCGTTTGTTATATTCCGAAAGTTAATCAACTACCTAGGAAATTGATCAACTTACGATTCTTGCTATTTTCCGGTGACATATTCATGGTGTAGGCTTTCTTTGCTGATTCTGTACTTGGGCGGAAAGGTTTCATTTCCAAAACACAAGCTTGAGGAACTTCTGAATAGAACCAATTGTATTGTGATAAAATTAGTAACCCAAAATTGCTGTTATAACATCGTCACTCAAGTTATCCTATTATTAGCTGAACTTGTTTTAGGCCTCCAGCAAAGTCCCGAGAGGATATTTCCGTCATATCAGATTAAGTGAGGTGTCAGTGACAGAGTTGGTCCAATCATCTAATAAAGTTAGGCCGTTGCTCCGAGGTATACCTACTCATACTGCGGCTATAACCGTACTAAATATAGTATGTGCGATGCATTGTGTGTAGGAACAATTCAGGATTGTCCATTGTCCCCGACGTGGATGACCAGAGACATATTGAATGTGCGGAAATTAAGCTGCGTTTGCGCATGTAGAACGAAAATATGTTGCGTATTGCACGCCTAATTGAATTTGTTTTATGTATTAGGTAAATATGGTTAGACGTATTCTGTCGCGACATTTTTTTGTAGATTCAAAATGGTAGTACATTATTTTGTAGTATATTGTAAATAAATAGTACTAGCGTTTGCCCGCGACTTCGTCCGCGTGTTTAAATTTATACATACAAAAGTTTTTTCCCGCTAACTCCCGTTCCCGTGGGAATTTCTCAAAATACAGCCATAACTAAACTTTATATTTACTAAGGTACCTGCATGCCAAATTTCAAGCGTCTAACTTAAGCGGTTTAGATTTTTCATACAAAAGGATTTTCCCGCTAATTCCCGTTCCCGTGGGAATTTCGGGAATTCCTTTCTTAGTGCACCCCTACGGTACCTAAGCTACGTCCCTTCCAAATTTCAAGTGCCTACGTTTAGCCGTTTGGGCTGTGCGTTGATATGTCAGTCAGTCAGTCAGTCAGTCAGTCAGTCAGTCAGTCAGTCAGTTTCTCCTTTTATATATATAGATAGATTCGCAGCGCACGCGGTGTAGGACATTTTTTGATCATTATTTGATACTTTATGTACTTACCTTGGCTTGGCGCTTTAGTAAAGATCCCTAACTTAAAAAGAAAAACAAATACTTATAGCCGATGTTGACCGGAGATAATGTAGCTCCCCAAAGTTGAAAGAATTTTTCAAATCCGTCAAGTAATTTTGGAGCGTATTCAATTAAACGGTTAAAAAGAAAGAAATTATTTCTATTTTTTTTAAAGAAAGAAATTATTTCTTTCTAAGAAAAAGAAAGAATATGCGTCCTATCCCCCTCCTCCCCCAAACTTTTCTATAATTCTCTTTCTAAAGCTAGAGCCTGCCAATCCTCTGATAGATGGACCAGATTATCACATCATCTTTTCTTGGCCTTCCCCCCTTTGTCAGAAGTATAGATTTTGTTTTTTTTTTCACGCTCGCGCACTCGCTACACATGCCGATCACGGTAATAAAACTACTGGTACTACAGTAACCTGCGGTATTGTCAATGGCGGCGATTAAATCCGTCCGCTTCGTTACAATGGCCCCCGAGTGGTCGGGGGCCGCGCATGTCACAACAGATGAACAGACAGCAATAATAACCGTAATGGGACGAACTTGGCGGTGATTTGTTTGGCCGTGCACAATCGTTCGGCGGTAATGATGGGTGACCTAATGTACTGTCGTCTGTAGTATACGTTTGAATATATTAGTATTATAATATATATTAGTTTGAATAATAAATAACCCAGGACATGCCACGCTGGGCCACACAGCACCGTCTAGCCCCAAACTAAGCCGAAGCTTGTACTATGGGTAATGGGTACTAGTCAACTGATAAACTTATGTAGTTAGATACTTTTTTTTGTAAATAAATACATATTATACATACTTAACACCCAGACCAATACAAACAAACATGTTCATTCACACAAATGTTTGTACTGTGCGGAAATCGAACCCACGAGCCTTGGTTCAGAAGGCAGAGGTTACTACCAAATGAGCCATCGAGCCAGTCATACTTTCGTCGTACTTGAAAGTTTGCATTTATGTATTTATGTTATCAATACATGTCACCACATAAATCTTCACTATCACTAAATATATACTTAGATCTTTGA
This sequence comes from Conogethes punctiferalis, assembly GCA_031163375.1. Classification (NCBI taxonomy): domain Eukaryota; kingdom Metazoa; phylum Arthropoda; class Insecta; order Lepidoptera; family Crambidae; genus Conogethes; species Conogethes punctiferalis. Next base: position 3,215,626 of record CM062096.1, on the reverse strand, counting down.
AACTAAATATGCAACGGATTTTAATGCGTTTCTTTAAATAGATATAGTGATTTAAGAGGATGATTTATATGTAGGTACAATACATGCTGTAGCTACAATGCATGAGATTTCTGACACCCATAAAGTGCTCAAACTACTTTGGGATCAGAGCAATGTATGTGATGTTGTCTGATATAAATTTATTTGTATTACGTCGCTAGCCACCAGAGCAGCGAATTACACACATAATAATATGCAAGCTTGCAGAGATTTCATGTGATATTACTTTCTCGCTTTTACCGTCAACGGCCGTGCGTGAGCGCACACGCGGCAAAATAAATGAATTTCCTCATATTGACACTTTCTTCTCGCATCCATCAGTTGGCGTGAATGCAACGTGCGTTGTATTCATTACGTAAACAGTAGGGTTGGTTCGATAGACATCTATAGATAATATCATAATTTATATAGATTTTTTTCATCATAAGCCTATAGCAGTCCACTGCTAGACATAGGCCTCTCCAGGCATTCGCAATTCGCAAATACCTGGAGGTTATACCCATAATCGCCACGCTGAGCGGTTAGAGAAGTTCGGTAGGAGGAGGAAAAAAAATCATTCTTTCTGGTAACCATTACTTAACATGCAAAATCAAACATATTCATTTGAATGTTCATTTATAGGGTATATTTACCCTATTCGCGTTAGATTAAACGGCATATTGCAATACGCATTACACACGCCTGAATCCAAAGTAAGTACATTTTAGATCATAGTTTCCCAGAGAAGACTATCTTTCATTGGATATTGGAAAGTTGGGTCAAAAGTCGTTGGAACTTGTTAGATATCGCTTGGAATTTAATAGGTGGCCTTATCTGGAAAACCAATCCATTGCCGAGTATGAGTCATTGTAATAATATTTATATCGGACTTGCATCATGATAGCTAGCAACGCTAGTTTATAGAGTCATTAGAATCGGTTTCACTTGAACTGAAGTAAATAAAGTTAAATTATAATTATACGGCTAAGTACCATTGTGTACATTGGTTTAGCGGCAGTGGAGTCACATTCAAGGCCCTTGGCAAATTCATGGAATTTTTACTAAATGTGTAATACCTAAATTCTACATCCGGATTTTTTTACAAAAAGAGGATATTCGTGAGGTCCAAAGTCAGGTCGACAGGCATCACCGCGCCTGTCGCTCTCACCCTGAAGACCCACTGAGATGCCCAGGATTGTAAGAGGAAGAAAACGCATGAGCTGGAAGGGCATTCCATGACTCAATGGCCCTTCACGGACAACGCTACTGCCCGTTTCATGATATTTCCTACCGTTTACCTGGGTACTAATAAAACCTGTATAAAGGAGCGGTCATCTTTTAGCTCCAAGCCAACCTCATCTGCCCGTGGTGCATCCTGCCAAATAACAAACGAGGTGCTGGCAACCGACTAGTGGCGGTATGACGACTACAATTGAAGGCGTAGCTACCACAGACCGATGATGGGCAGCAGCGTCACCAGAGCGAGAATCTACGCCCTGCGATCGCCAACCCGCCTGCCCAGGGTGGCGATTATGTCAAATCCCTCCCAAATGACAATTGTCATTGCGTGAGTCTAGTCTATGTCCAGCTGTGGACGTTTGCAGGCTGATGATGATGACTCAGAGCGTAAGTTATCGTTTTTAATAACTAGTTTCGATCCCACACTCTCGTTTCCATTACAAACATTGGTGACTAATACCCCAGATGTAGGTATTATTTTAATTACAATTCAGTTTTGAGCGTTCAATGTATTATTTGCGTACAGGTGGCCTCTCGCGTGACGTCACACGTGACGGACGATTCAGTACGAGTTGAGTAATTTGAATATTGTTTAAGTTGATGTCTACAAATTAGTGTTCGGATTCATGGTCACATGTGCTCCTAAGAATTCATGTGTCTTCGTATGTAAAACTTAGGGAATTTGAAGGAAGTTTGAGTAGAAATGAGGGGAAAATTTTGGGAGTGAATATGGGATGTGTTTTTTTTTGTAGTAAATCTAAGTAGCTTGCGCAATTGTGTTATGGGTATCAGAAAAACGAAGATGAGTGGGTGGGGGCCACCTTCCGCCTTTTGTTTAGCTAAAAGACAACTTAAGTCGATAAAATAGTAAAACTTTCCTTACCGAATCTCCAGGAAAACTAGTGAAGTATGCAGGCGATATTAAAGTGCACAAGTGAGCAAACACATAGACAGTAGAATAGTTTAAACTGTTTATGGGTGCACTGTGGCAATGCTAAACAACGAGGATTTTATCCTGAAATCCTACCCATAAAATTGATAAAAGTATTATGAATAACCATTTGTGCTCAGGTGGCCCCGACTTAAAATATGTAAAAATATAAAATCTCTTACACAAACAACGTGATCCCACTTGAATTATTATCAGAAAAAGACTGCGAGCAAAACGTGAGGAATTTTCCCAGATGGCGTCAGTAGTAACAGTATCGTCCATAGGTTCCTAAAGGGCGGTAGAGCCCCCTGATGGGCAGAGGAGCTAGTGTTAAGATATCAATTTGATAAATGGTTTGTAAGACTTACACCCGTATTCGAACAATACTTAATACATATCAATGAAAACTAACAACTCTGTGAGATACTGCGATAGTTACAATGGCGACCGACACTCAAATGTTGTCTATGAATAGGTTTTTGGGTACCTGTGTGTCCGTGCGTTGCATAGTAACGATTGTGAATACGTGTTAGCCTTTTTTGTACATAGCCTACCCAATATCTGACGACTTCAAATAAAGTGAGGTATACTGAAGCTCGGCGATATTCTACCTCGATCCCATTCTCTGCCATATGGTGACATCTCTGACTATAGGGCTGGGTGGTATAGTAAATGACGTGTTAAAAGAACTGCTTTCTGCCTGACGCTACAGACAATGATGTTCCATAAATGAGAGCAATCCACATCACGCCTAATTCGTGCAACGAAGATCGATTACGATATGACAGCTTGTAAAGGGACGGAGGATTTCGATGTAAAGAGGTTAGAGTGTTAAAAGATTGGGAACCTATGACGTACACCCACCGCAAAACGCAAACGACTCAATTTACTGTTAAAATTGACGAATCCGCGATAAGGGGGGAATTTTATTGTCGACATTAGGCCTAATACAGTATCGCTCACGGCGAAGCGCTTTGATCTGGCCTATTTGTGTCACTATCATGATGAGAATGGCCATATTACTTCCCACTACCAATACCAAGAATTGGCTACTAGTGAATTTAGACATTACAAGAGAGAAAAATTAGATCCGGTGCAGGACCAAATTAAAAGCATACGGCTAAGGTAATTTGCTTTTCTAGAACAAGAATCTATCATCGCTATCTGCCTTCGACACTGTTTTAGCACAAAATGGATTTCTAAACTTCCAGGAGGAAATCCAGGACTTCTTGGCCTTCTATTAATGGTGTTTCTTGGACTAATGTCTTTAAAATAGTTTCCCCCAATATCTTTCACCCGGTTTGGGTAGGCACTTACTTTTCAATTATTCCAAATGATCATTTCATTATGACTAGGTACGAGTATATTGTTTAATCATTTGTATTAGATAAGCTATACCTTCTTCTCGACAATAAAGTTCAGAAGGGATTTCCCTAAGGATGCCCCGGCGCCCGGGACTAACATTCGCGTGCGTTACAAAAAATGCTGTTCACATCGTCACACAGTCGTCTATTTTATGTGTGTTTAAGCTTTTATTTTAATTGTCTACTAAACGCTCACATGATAAGATACTTGTACTTTTGTTACTAGAATAGGGATGTTTCCAGGGTCAAAATAATTACATTTTATTTAGTCCGCATTTTAGATTATAACAATATATTGGACACGTATTTCCTTTTTTCACATTAAACAATAAATAACAAAGATTACAAGGCATCAAAATATAGGAGTCTTTGACGTCACTCAGTGGCGAAAAAACTTCCACTCTTTGACGTCACGCGTCATTTTAAATTAAAAAAGTTCCTCTTAAATCTACAATCTTCTGCGTAGCTGCCGTCTCAGTAAAACAGTACTCCATCTGAACCATAATACTATTATCATAAACGTATACACTTGTTACTTATTACCTACTTTCTCAAATGTCATGTTTATCGTCCGCTAATTCGCCATACCAAGTTTTTACACCGTCACCTTCACTCTACTATTTATTTTTATACTTCTGTGTTTTCTATATTTTTTATTTTTTATTATTATTAATAAACGGTACCACTGAAAATCAGCGCCGCGGCGCTTGCGTCACGGCTAATGCTGAGTGGTTACCCTTTTGTTGCATTGTTCTATAGTGTACGTTATTAAGTTACATGTGCCTATACCTACGTTTTACCTATAAGTTACTCCGTCTATTTGTAAATTGGTGTACATGTGTTGTCTTGCACTAAATAAACGTTTTTTCTTTCTTTCTTTCTTTCTTTCATTTTAACGGGCTATATGTTCGTAATTTTTGGTCTAATTTAAAAATGTAAAAATACGAATCTTTTATTTCTGAACAATCTAAAAGACGACTAATTACATATTTTACGGCAACAGGCCTATTTGTACATGATGGTGTCAAGGTATTTTTGTGGTAACTTCGTTGAACTACACTGGCCCTGCCTAAGTATTGCTAAGTAATGGGTAGTAATAGGTGGGTGTGTTATTACTACACCTACAATAGCCGTTTTTAGGTCGATTAATTTTCTTGGCATAAAACTTTCATATAGTAACTTGGGGCCGCGTCCTTCGGACGTTTCGTAGACGCTATGACTTACTCATCTATTCGAAGAATTGTTTGAAAGTTTTACGTCTTTAACAAGTCCAATAAACATAATTTATTAGTATTGGATTATGATGTATGAATGAACCATACATTTGCCAAAGACATCTATGTCTGAGCCAACTGGTTAATAAAGCAACATTAGTTTAACAACGTCATTAAAAGTTGGCCGAAGTAAGGAGAATTGGTGTTGATGAAGATTTATGGAAGAGTCAGATCTGGTCTGCATTTCTTTGGTTTGTCATCTCAAACCTCAACCATAGGCGAACCAAACCAATCATTGTGAGGGCGACAGGCGCGGTGAGTTCTCCCTAGTGAACCTAACATTTGGACCTGACCGTCGACCGCTTACCATCTGGGAGTGAACGCATCCTGAACGCTTTTTTTCTTATAAAAAAGCTAAAACCTCATTGGAGTCAGACATTCAGCGATGACTGATTCTCGTGCCCAGGAGAGCAATTTAAAAGACTTTGGTCTTGCGCCTTATTAAGATTAGTTTGGTTAGGTAATACCCATATATTTTGCCCGAAGTGGTTGGAATCATCAAGTGTCTAGAATCACTTCGCATGGCTGAAAACTGCTCAAGATTCATATAAATTGAAATTGTAGAAGGAAATGCATTAACATTACGAGTATAACATAAGCGCGCATAGCTGTCTGTATAGTACTTAATCACTATTAATTTATCCCGCGACAAGTCAATACACCTGACATTTTCCACGTCAAGAATCACTTTCATCGGTACGCCCACAGCTACGGCGGTTCACAAACCCACATACGAGTACCAACGTGTAGGGTTGCCAGGTTTTGTGTAAAAATGCGGGATACTTGTAATTTGCATAACCATCATTATCAGCTTCTCCCAATCCACTTCTGGACATAGGCTTCTCCAGTTGTTGTCCACTTTGGGGACACATTTGGAGGCATTAAATCGACACCATGGGCAAACGGGTTGACGATCGCTAGGCGTAGCTCCTCGCTCTGGCGACTCTCCTGCCCGTCATCGGCCTCTGGTATTTAGTTCTTCAATCGTGATAGTTATACCAGACGGTTGCCAGTCTCGTTTGTTAACTTATTAGGCAGGATGCACCACGGGCAATCGAGGGTGGCTTGGAGCGAAAAGATGATAGGTTCTCTTACATCCCAAAAGACGATAGTCACAAATTAGATATACTCGTATTTGTTTTCTATGTCCGGCTTTATCCGAAAGCCTAGCAGCCTCACGGCCTGTGTAGTAGGCGAAAATGTTTGCCGGTCGTAAAAATTGTGATATGAGTGCATTCGTATGCAAATTGCCTTGCTATCACTAACGATGGACGCATGTTGGTTCTAATTTATGTATTTTGACATACTATGTGGATAGACAGTAACTTATTTATATATCATTACCGAGAGTGGAACGTATAATTTTAAGGTTTCTTTTTTTAATGCGCCGTGTAATGAATGCCAATCTTATAGCTCCTAAGTAGGGCTTTTCACGGTGATATAAGTGCGAGATGAATAGTTATGTGCAAGTCTCCCATAACACATAGCTATCGTTTTTTTTGTTAGATGACCCCAGCTTAGAATTCCAGTTCGGATCAAAATTTGTTACTGGGTTTTGTCCAAAACAGGGTTTTTATTAACAATTAACGGTCGCAATATTATTATATATATAAAAAAATATTATACCTATCTAGTAAACAGGACATCGATTATACAGAAAAACCTTACTTGTTCATAAGTGGGCGGAATTCAGTTCGGAGAGAGTATTATTAAAACATTAACTAATCTGTAGCTGTATAAATGTCAAAATAATTAAAGTATCGTTAATCACCGACATCGTACCGAATATAGAATTCTAAAAATAGTATAATACAAAATCAATTTACTGAAGTTATTATACACTTTGACAAGTTACTGCCCACGTCTGTTATGCTGTAACCGAGTAATTTACGAAACCGAGACCATCAAGAAAATAATGGGAAATGCCAGCGAAAGTTATGTGAACAAGGCGTAATATTGTATGGAAGTGCCGAATAGTTTTATGTAGGTATTAGTGTGGGCAATGTTCTAACTACCTGGTAAAGTTTGTGGCTCTTTCAGTGCGGCGGTTGTCTATGGGCTAAGGAGACACAATTAAGGGTTTTATAAGCTCTCAGCTTTGCCTACACGAATATCGGTTATATGGTAATCTGGATTCATGCATTCACGCTTTTATATACAAGTAAGTTATAAAATCTAATCAGTATACTAACAGTTTATAAACCGCAATTTAATTACGTCGAATTTCCCATCATTACATTGATTTATATTAAATGATAATGGATGAATGATCGAAGAATTTTTTCAATGATTATAATAAAACCAGTTTAGTTTGACTTGATTGATTGATTCATTGCGATGTTATGCCGAAACGTAAGCACTTACGGTACGGTTGATACACAAGTTAAAAGTTGTTCAGCGAGCTCTGCGGGAACGGACCCGAAATGAGGTGATCTGACAGAGAACCAAGGTCGTCGACATAGCTCACTGGATCAGTAAGCTGAAGTGGCAATGACTGACCATATCCAACCTACAACCGTTGGGGTAAACGAGTTCTAGGGTGGATACTGCTTCTCGGCAAACGTAGGGCGCTTGGGTCAGGTCTCAGGTGCAATGACGATTTGAGCAAGCACTCAAGTGCTGGATGCGAGAGGCCCAGGGTCGAACAAAGTGGTGAACACAGGGTATTATGGCTAAAAATTGTAATTAGTCCGTCTTTTAGCTTATTCAAAAATAAAAGACACGTATTTTTCTTTTTTTTTTCATTCAAATAAACAGTAGCAAAGATACAAGGCATCAAAAGTTAGGAGTGGGAGTCTTTGACGTCACTCGCTCCCGTAAAAATGCCTCACCGAGTGACGTCACGCGTAATTACAACGGGCTATAACTTTGTAATTTTTAGTTTAATTTACAAATAAAAAAATACGTGTCTTTTATTTTTGAATAAGCTGAAAGACGGACTAATTACAATTTTTAGCCATAATAGCCGATTGTAGAGGCCTATATCCTGCAGCGGACTGCAAAAGGGTGATGATAAATATTAACGTAAATGTATTTATTTTTCTCGATGTCTAAAGTATTGAATAACAGTAAAAGGAGGTAATGTTTGTTTCCTTATGGCGAGGTATGCGAAGAATGCACTCTTAGCCTCTAATAGAAATATCGTAAAACACATTGGCTGTTGAAATTTTAGGAATGTTACTCACTTGCTTGAAACGTGTTTTATGCTTAATTTGCTGGTTTATTCGTTTAGTGTTTAACTCAACAGTTGGTTATTTTGCATACCAGTTTTATTATATCCGCCTAAAGGTTTTTGTGTAATTAAAATTTCTTAAGTCTTTGACTGCCGAGAAACTAGACACAATAGAAAAACTATTGTTTGCCGGTCACCGGTGACCGGCATGGCGGTCAACGTGTTAATTATAACATCGGGAACTCCACCAAAACAGCGCGTCCTATTTCTAATAGGTACGTTCCGCACAACATAGACAGCTTCGTGGCGGAATGTTCCGAAAGTTCCGGGTTCGATTCCCATTAGAGTCAATTTAGAAAGGAACTTTTCTTTCTTTCGTTTCGTTTGACTTTCGTCTCCACAATACTTGGTGTACAATAAATAAAATCTCTCTAGGTATAATTAATTAATTACTTACACCAGAACTGTTATTATTGGCTTTCGGCCACGTCTAAAAACTTCGCCAGAAAAATTTTAGCGCCACTTTTTCCTCCTAGCGTTAATTACCGTTTCTATAATCAAACATACAACTAACCTGGTTACTTTGTACAAACAAAAAAGTGATGAACATATAAACTCGTTTTATTGGAAAAACAAGGTTACTGGGCGCCATTTTCTTCGCTCGTAAAACAGCCGCTAATTTAATTAAAATTGCTCATTTATTGTATTGCAATAAACAGTACTTCATTGTTTTATCGCTGTCCTTCGCTGGCGGAATGTTGTCACTGATTGGATTACTAGCGGAATACGTCAAATGTGTATGATATTTGACGACAATGATCAGTCACAATAATGCTTCTCGTGATTATATTTTACTGTTCGTTCACTCGAAATATAAACGCAATATAAAACCTATTGTTTCGCGGCCGTATTCTGTCGATAGGGGTTCAGCGGGAGAACTATCCAGACGACCATAAAATACTTTATAGTTATTAGTACCTATCCCTAGGGATAAATTGGTGCAAAACTGTTATATGTTATGTAATTTTCATACTTTATCTTTTTACGTACAGATTTTACATACACGTTTTAGGCTACATCTTATTTTATATAATAGCACAGCATAGTGGTCTCTCGTCGCCTGATGAAAAGCGAAAGAGAAGCTCAAGTCGTTGCAGAAACGGGAGTAACCAAATTAATCACTTGCCAGTTGTTACAGTCTTGTCATTTTTTAAGATGGCTCCGGCTATATACAGACTTCTGAAAGCGACAAATGTAACTTTACGGGTATTTTGCCGAGTGTACGGCGGTCGCCAGCCAGAAGAGTTGTTAAGAAGTGTCTTATTCAACTCTTACGACGCTCATGGGAAGAAGTGGGGACGATTTGACACAGATACATCGTCTTATATGGGATATACACATACATGGTAGAATGTCAGTATTCATCCCATTCCCCACGGTTCAGAAATCACTCCCGAACACAACTCTCATCGCTAACATAACCCTATTAAATTACGACCGACAAATGAGCCTCCCGTTTGTAAAGCCCTTGACAAGCCGACTGTGACCGACCATCACAATACTAATTGGACAATGCCGTGGACAATTGGACAAACAAATCCATTATTCAATATTGACATCGATCGGTAAATCACAGCAGGGCTGAGGTGGTGGCCTTAGGGCTTGCTGTCCATTGTTGGGTTGTGTGAAAACTGCGTGTCAAGGAGATCAAACCAATGCCGCGGTTCGCTGTAAAAGGGCTTTTTCTTACGTTGGGAATGCTCTTGCGCATATACTAGGGCCCTGGGCTATGTGGAACTTAGCTTACTACTATTTAGCGATCTATCCATTACAGACAGTACAAATTTGTAAGATCGAACTTAGGTTGGGCGGTATTCTTTGCCCCACTTAACTTAAGAGAGACTCTAGAATAAGGGTTACTAATCCCAAATCCGAAATTTTAGAAAATATATTTTTTTTAATGCAAGAGGCGGCAGACGAGCAAGTGTGATGCCTGATGGTAAGCAGTCGACACCGCCCATGGACACCGCACATGGCAGCTCTAACCGAGTTTAGGGTCGCTGCCGGCCTTTTAAATATGAATACTTACGCTCGTTTCGAACGAAATATAATTTGGAATAATAATTAAGTAATTCTTCACGTAATTTTCGCATAACAGTTACTTATTTACCCATGCCGTTTTTTATCGGCGCTCGTGGAAAGTTTATGCTAAACAGTAGATTATTTTTAGAGTGCGCCGGCGCAGGCAAAAACGTGACAGCTATCAATCACGACCTACTGGACATGACCGTGAAGGAATCAATTGACTATGTTTTTAGATTGCATCGCTGTGTTCAGTATGTCGTTAGTTCTATAGTACTTGCAATGTTGGCCTGAAGATCATAAGCAACATTTGTTTTATTCATCATCATCATCATTATCAGATCGCAGATCACTGCTGGACGTAGGCCTCTCCAGTTGTTCGCCACTTTGGGCAAATATCTGGCTTTGCCCATAATCGCCACGCTGGGCAGGCGGCTTGTAGGGCGTAGCTCCTCGCTCCGGTGACGCTGCTGCCCGTCATCGGCCTGTAGTATTTTGCTACGTCTTCCACCATGACGGTTTTTCCGACGACAGAGCCTTGTTTGTTATTCGGTAAGATGCACCACGGGCCTTTGAGAGCGCAGCGATGATAGGTCGCTCCCATCCAAGAATATCTATCCATCTATTATTATGTCGATCTTGGACTATTTCCTCCAAATTGACGGATCATTTACCGTTGTTGTGTCTCATATGTGTGGAAAGTGCGCTACTGTGCTAATGACCCTCGCGGAGGTTAGCGTATAGTAATCTCGTTAGCTGGAGGTAATTCTTTTAGCTGGCAAATAGACCGAGCCCTTGTTACGTACGGCGCGGTGTAAGCGATGAGATATTGGCTTTGAGTGTTTTCTTTAGTTTGTTTAGTTCAGTTGGTTTCGATCTACATAGCTGCCCTGTGTCAGTTATCTAAATTGATCTTCTTGCATGTGTAGTCCATACTACACATGCAAGAAATAGCGAAAATCATTGAATTTTTGGAGCTGCGACCTGTCTGCCCCGCGTGTCGATTATGCAAAGCCTCCAGATGTTTGCCAAAGTGGAGAGGCCTATGTCCAGCCGTGGACTTCAATAGGCTGATGATGATTAAAACATAGCATTAGCATGTTTGCTAATCAGACGAATATAATACATACATAAACACCCAGACGAATATAAATAGACATGTTTATGCACATAAATGTTTGTACTATCCAGGGAACCCACGACTACTGTGTCTGTGGCAGCGTTCTAGTGATTACCACTGAACCAAATTGGTCATCGCTGAATCTTATCAACTTGCGGCAACACAGAGGCAAAGGCGATGCGCGCTGGAACAATAGACGGGCCGCGGTGACGGTCGGCTGCTCTGCGCACGCGCCACAACACTGCAGAAGTAATTGTGAACAAGAGAACAATCCATCTATCACTTGATACTCGTACTTGAATGGATTGGTTTTAATCACTTTGAGCATATGAGCTTACACTTAGTCGGTTTTTTTTTTCATTTAAAAATTTGGTGTCTAATTAGTATCTGGACCACAATTTTGAGACTTATACCCAGTAGTGGGACAGTAAAGGCTAGTTTAAAAAAAATGCACGAGATGATGGACGCTATCGCCTGGTCTGGTTTAAGACCAGGAGATAGTTTGAGAAGTGCAGATAAAATCTTAGTTTTAGGGCTGGGTTTGGGCCTGAACTGAACCGTTTTCTCGTTCAAATTCCATAGACGACACCACTATGAGCAATGGTAGTATGCCATTCCCTTTGCTCTATCGTACGAAGCCTGAAGAAGCATGGCAGTGGCTTCTTATAAGAGGCAGTATTAGCTACCCGTTCCAATAGCGATTTATCTTCTGCCTCGCATAATGGATGAACACTGCTTTAAACGAAGCGTAAAGAAGCATCTCTGAAACCAATATGACAGTGGCTACTGACAAGGAATTGTACCTGCCCGTTGCCTTACCGAATTAAACTTCTTTCTCGCATAACGACTGACCTAACGGAAGTGACCTCTGCACTCTGAAACAAGGGTCGTGGGTTCGATACCCGCACAGTAAAAACATTTGTGTGCATGAACATGTCTGATTGTATTTGTCTGGGTGTTTTCTATGTACATAATATGTATTTATATATAAAAAAATCTAAAGAAGTTATATTACTATGGTGTACAAGCCTCTGTTTAGTTTGGGGCTAGATAACGCTGTGTGGCCCAGCGTGGCGTGTCTTGGGTTATTTATTTATAACAGCTCAAATTTCCACAGTCTACAGCAATTATACAAATGCGTGTGACCAATATAGTCAATAGGGTTCCGGGGGAAATCGCCTCGATACGTGCGCACCCGTGACCGTTACGATATCTGACTGCCGGTGCAGCCTTAGGTGTGAATTGTTTGTACAGTACATTAAACTTTCAATGGTAAATGAGGTGATGAGGAGCGAAGAGAAGTTGCCATCGTCGTTGTAACACAATTTGCTTCAACTTCCAACTTCTCAAGAATTTGTACTTTATGTAAAGGAACCCGCCTGATTCGTTTTCATCAGCCCACATCAGTCCACTCCTGGACATAGGCCTCTCCCAAGGTTCGATACCGTGATCGGTTTCGGGCCTCTCGCATATATTCGTTTTCATGAAAATATGTTTATTTTTTTTTAATAGAAAAGAATACAAATCACATCGCCACATTTCTTCCCGTTGGTGTTTTGCTTCGTGCTGCCCCGTGCTGCACTTTGCTGCGTCTCAGCATACGCTTAGGCTTAGCATGACGTGGAGCTAGGGTAGCTGCCATCACCTAAATTGTCGACGCCGGATAACACGGCAAAAATTTCGACTATTTGGGCGATATATATATGACTAGCTGTGCTCGCGACTTCGTCCGCGTGGAATAGTTATTTTTTCCACGTTTTTTTTTTTACATTTTCCATTATTTCTTCGCTTTTAATAGTTGCAGCGTGATGTTTTATAGCCTAAAGCCTCCCTCGATAAATGGTCTATTCCAACACAAAAAGAATTTTTCAATTCGGACCAGTAGTTCCTGAGATTAGCGCGTTCAAACAAACAAACTTTTCAGCTTTATAATATTAGTTAAGATTTTCCCCGGACACTTCAGAATTTCTTCATTCATTATTTATTATTTTGCCGTGTCTTCTTGATTGTGGACTTATCTATAAGAATTTGAGTTTTCGATTTCAAAAGTGTCTACGTAGTGCAGACCTTCACAATGTCACTTGCTGCTACGCCTATCAAGAACACAATCAGAAACTAACCGCTTGTTGAAACAAACCGTTCCGTCAAAATGTCCCGGTCAACTTTGCCAGTTTGATAATGAACCCCGACCGGACGCGTTGCGTTGCCGCCGTCTGACCTTGAACTTGCGAAGGCAAACGAGACATATTGTGTAAAGTGTAACGCGGAGTGGAGCGAGCGAGGCGTGTGTACGGTGTAACGTGGCCATTACTAATGTACGCGAAACGGGACATTGATAAATTCACAGTATGCTGCGACTTTTCCGAATGGATACGAATTAGCCACCTTTAAAAAGCGAAGCACCCGTGACATCTTGACACTTACCATCAGGCGACCTTCAGGCTCGTTTGCCCCCTCTGTCCAGCCCATAGACACCGCACCAGGAAATACACAAGCCGTCGAACATTGAGAATCGTCCAAAAGAAAATGTAACTAAAAAACGGACTATCCTGTACAATAAAAACGTATGGTTACACAATATGAAGCTTTTACTTGTTTCTTTTGAACATCGTGCGCCTGATTACGTAAGATGCGGGCATATTATGAATTTTTAAAGTAACACCCTCCATTCATAAATTGTTTTATTGTCCTATTACGTACAGCCGTTTATTGTACTTAAAACTCTGTAAAGCTTAACTCCATAAAATGTTAAAAAACTAATTAGTATTCCTGGTCGGGTATTGCGGGATAGTTTTACTTCGGTTGCAAAGTTAAAATTAATGATATTCTGAAGTTCTATAATAATTTAATGTTGGCTCGACATGACTCTTTTTCTCAAAAAAAAAAAAATATTTAAAACACCTTGACTAAATCGTTAACAGTTGCGTCACTGACGTTAAACACTTTATTCCGATTTCAGGGCAAATAGCGTAATTAAATTTCACGCACCAGGTCAGTGGGTTCGAAATTTTCGGAAGCGACGCTGTTGCCAAATTTGTGCGTTTCCTGTTCGTTTTATCTACGTCAATTTTTAAATCGATTGTTGCTGTATTATCCTACATTGGGCAATTGTGTGGTTATTGTAGAACAATGTGCATGAAATCATTGGAATAGGTTGTAGGGTAATTATTACATCCAGTTTTAGCTTGATAGTGGCTTATAACGTGTCTTGTATCGTGTACAAGGTAACGTGTCCTGTACAAGGTTTTCGAACGAATGTGACGAATTATCAAATTACCTGTGAATCCTGTAATCTGCCGCCACAGTTGTAAGTAAGATCGCTTAAATTTTATGACACTATAATTTGTGCTGACACTAAATGAATTTCAACTTAACTGACGTTAATCTCTGAACTAAAGCTTGCACATCACGTATTGCTATGCCATTGTTAGATTAATACCTCTTAAGGTTAGATAATTGGAAGTAAGTATTATTTATTTCACTTACTTTTTAGACTTAAGCTGGCATTCGGGATTTTGATACGGAATTCCGAATTGAATATTTGTACCCGTTTTCTATTTATTCTCTTAGTCGTCTTCTACGATACGCACGAGATAACACGGACACTTTAACTAGAAGTAGACAATATTCATATTATCTCTGCTAGATTTCCACGTACGCACATATATCTTAATGGAATCATTCATACCAATCATTATATGACCAATCTCATAATACAAATCAGCGCGAACGACCAAGTTATTCGTCTGTTATTACGCGCGGACATTACCACATCCGTAATTATATTACTCCAACATGTTGTTTTCCACAAGTCGTCCGCCGAGAACTATTACCAATTATATTATTATTGCGTTCGGCACGCATTCCATAACGGTACCAAAACATATCAGAGCAATGACGCCAACAACTGATCACAATATAGAGATGTAGACAGTATGTATCTAGTCAAAAATAATTAATGTCTGTACTTGGGAACTTTGCCAGAATTATAAATGACAATGTGACACAGTTGTAAAGTGTACGGTACGTACAACCAGCGTTATTTTTCGTTCTACTGTCCTGTCACATTAAGCAAAAAAGGCCTTACACAGTTTACTTCAGTCATCTTCATTCGCAGTAAGTTCTTGACGGACCGAAAAACCGGAGAAAAGTGATCTAGAAACCGAAATTGAACGAGATCATTTCTTCTGGTTGGTACTTTACCAACGAGTAACAATAAAATATTTGATTAAGGTGGTATTTTTCAATGGTGGATAAAATTTAAACAACTGATTGTAATATTTAGTCAATATGTATTTCGCTATGCTTACAATTAATCAGTCTGTTAGACTCGATTGAAGAATCAAACCTAAAGCTTCATTTATTTCATCTAATAGTTAGAAGGAAGGCCTCTTCTTTCAACTGTCATCGTCATCATCCCCCTACGACATAGGGTAACCTTAACCTTAACCACATTTATTATGTTCTTTTAGTCAGACACGGAAGGCATATATCGAAGATTTCTTACTGCCGTCCATTTGACTGGGCCACTTTCATTCACAGGGACTGTTCGCTCGGGACCAATTAAAATACTTGAAAATATTTTGCCTTTCTCGTTACGTCCAAATTGAAGTAGATGGGGGAAAGGTATCGGTTTACTTTTACCCATTACCTTCACAATACGTATCTCGGAATGCGCGAAAAATTGCCAAGGTCTTTGGAATCAGCTTCCAGCGTCGGTGTTTCTTAACAGACAAGAGCTAGTAACCCTTCATAGTCATCATCGTCAACCTTTATCAGTCCACTGCTGGACATAGGCCTCAGTAAACCCTTAATACACATTGAAGCAACAACCCACAAACTTATAAGAGGCTGATTTACGTGTCTGTAAAGGCAACCCATCCATCCATCCATCCAGGAACTTATAAGAGGCTGATTTACGTGTCTGTAAAGGCAACCCATCCATCCATCCAGGTCCGGACTTGGTTCAGAAGAAAGTCATTATGAGCAACCGGCCAGAATTAGTCATAACCGCTATATTTCTTGTTTATGGGGTTTTTCATTTCCAAATCACAAAAAAAAACGCCGTCGAACGTTTTAGTTTCTTAAATTACCGTTTTTAGACCCCGTTTGTTATGTAGGTACAGTTTTTTATGAAAAAGTAGAGAGGCGTTTGGTTGAAGTTGATTTAATAGACTGCACAAAACGCTGTGACGTTAGTTCAACAAATTATTTATTCATGCACATTCACTGTAATTACATTCTATCGGTGTCACGTCAAATACTTGTTAAAGGGTATTGATTATTCTGATACGATATGTTTTTTGTGCTATTAACTGTAAAGTGGCACCTTCGTTTTTATAGTCACACGTGCTAAAGAACCGACAACCTTTGGGGTAATTTAAATAAATAAATAACACAAGACATGCCACGCTGGGCCACACAGCGCCACCTAGCCCCAAACTAAGCCGAAGCTTGTACTATGGGTACTAGACAACTGATATTAACTTACTTAAATACATTTTCGTCACGGCATCCACTCCAGAACTAAATTGACTGGCTCGACGGCTCATTTGGTAGTGACCTCTACCCTCTGAGCCAAGGGTCGTGGGTTCGATTCCCGCACAGTACAAACATTTGTGTTCATTAACATGTCTGTTTGTGTTGGTCTGGGTGTTTTCTATGTATATTGTATTTATTTACAAAAAAAAAATGTATCTAAGTAAGTTTATCAGTTGTCTAATACCCATAGTACAAGCTTCGGCTTAGTTTGGGGCTAGATGGCGCTGTGTGGCCCAGCGTGGCATGTCTTGGTTTATTTATTTATATCTCATAAAAAAATTGTGATTTAACCGAATCATCACAATTTCGAAATTACAAATATTGGTCAAAAATAAAGACAAGCCAAGTTTCTGTTTCCTTTCTTACTTACTTTCATATTATTACCAAAGTCCCATGTCCATAGAGTTTCCATAATTGGATTCGTCATTGCTTTATTACTCTGAAACAATTTCAAAGTTTTCTGTATTGTATATCCGCAAAACAAGAGTGGTTTTATTGAATATTCCGCGGGCATAAAGTTGGAGCTTGTGTTGGAATATTAAACATGGCTGGAAGTGTTCAATTTCCGATTTCATAAAACATTTTTAATGGCACAGAGTTTTTGGCTCAATGGTAATTGGAAAGCAATTGTTACCGTATATTTCCTTGAATGGTTTTGTAACTTGTGTGAAGATTTATCGTTTCCCATTATAAACTGTTGGTTATTCAACCTTTTATGGGCAGTGATCAAATTATTAGCGTACCTAATTTTAACATTGTATGTTTAATATGTACTTAGTCATCATCATCATCAAAGTGTCCTGTAAACATCCACTGCTGAGCAGAGAATTCCCCCAATAGCGATTGGTCATCAGCAATCTAAATATATAAAACTCAAAGGTGACTGACTGACTGACTGACATAGTGATTTATCAACGCACAGCCCAAACTACTGTCCAGTGGTCCCGCATGCCAAATTTTGCATGCGGGTAGATGATATGACGTAGGCATCCGCTTAGAAAGGATTTTGATCAATTCTACCCCCAAGGGGATGAAAAT
Organism: Conogethes punctiferalis; assembly: GCA_031163375.1. Taxonomy (NCBI): domain Eukaryota; kingdom Metazoa; phylum Arthropoda; class Insecta; order Lepidoptera; family Crambidae; genus Conogethes; species Conogethes punctiferalis. Next base: position 3,197,847 of record CM062096.1, on the reverse strand, counting down.
CTATTCCACGCGAACGAAGTCGCGGGCACAGCTAGTTTCCCATATAGTCACCACGCTTAGCAGGCGGGTTGGTGACCACCGTAGGATTAATTTGTACCCAGGCTGCTGTCCGTTTCCCGATATTCCCGTAGTCGTCTTCTCCGACAAACCAGGAAGAGATGGGGTAGTCCTATTCTAAATCCGGGAATCGTAAGTGTAAGTCCGTATTTATCCCAAATTGTTTTATCCCATTGCTCACGTAACCTGTAAGTAACTCTAATAAACGTTTTTCTATTCTATTCTATTTACATATTACTGATAGCACATAATAATGCACGGACAGCTTGACTTTTGGTTTGTGTTATAACAACCGTGGTCACAATTCCAATCGGGGCTTATTTTTAACCGACTTAAAAAAAGGAGGAAGGTTTCTCAATTCGACCGTATGTTTTTTTTAATAGTAGTGTAACACATCTGCTGCAACATAAATCACCGTTTAATATAAAACAATGTGATGTACGGAGTGGTGGATGCGAAGCGTCCACCCGTGGCCTTTGGACCGCTGCGGTTGCGCCCGCGCATAACCGCAGGAGATGCGCTGACAACACACAATGCGGCCAAGCGGCGTTCTCACTGAAGCGGATACAGGCTAAAGATGGTTCCGAAGGTTCAGTTGGTTTCTGTCATAGAAACAGATAGATAGATATAGCACACCAAAAAAAATCTTAGTACTAGGCGAAGTATTCAATTGTTCTCAACCTTGGGTATATGAACACCTCTTTTAGCCACTCCCCTTATGTCTCGGATCGTCCGTCGGTTGTCCAACACTCCTCTCATCTAGAGGAGACTTTGTTAAGACCTTGCCCTATCTGTCACCCACTCTTCCCGCCTTAGGGAGAACAATAATCATATTTCTCAACGTTCTGTCGGGTTCCTCCCAATTTTGTCTATAACATCGAGCGTTTTATGTACTTCTTATTCTGACAACTTTATTTTATTAATTCCTTCTTCAGTGTGGTGTAAGCCTTACCTACCAGCAAGGAGACGATTCATCTGAACTGCGGGGTCGTTGGACCTTATTGTTTTGCGACTATTAGCCCGTTCATAAAATTTTAACGACATCGTTTTGTGTCGTGCTAAATGCCAGCGTTATAGTGTAGTGTAGTGTAGGGTACAGCTGAAGTACTTTTACGCTAATGTACCTCTATTGAGTCATTGAGTTATTTTTAGCAGGATTTGGTGGGAAGACTGAGTTAAACTTTGGCGATACTCTGAGTCAGTCTAATGGAAATTTCATCTGTTTCTTGAAGAATGAATACATTAATCACATTCTTCTTCTTTGCGTTTCGATGGCAAATCGAAATCATTGTCTCTGTGCACACATCATCACACTCAATCACATTTATCATTTTTTCTGGTACTGCGAATTATGAAATAAGTACGTTAAATGCAGAAATGTAAGTCTTCCGCTACTGTACCCGGTTAGATCCATTTAGGATTTTGTTCTTGGTTCACACGCTCCCGTACAATATATGTGGTACGATGTAACTCTACAATTAATGCGATAAATTATCAAAATTCAATTTGTATATAATTGTATAGTCCGATTTATATAATCCAACAACTTGAACAATTGAATACCTGTAAATATTCCAAAGAACATGATAATCCAAAGAAATTGATCAATCAAGTACCGAACACACAATACTCGACGCTATTGATCCTAAGCGTGCAATTAACAAAGGCTATACAAGAATTTATTTCAAGAATTGTATCTATTGCGCTTTCACTACTAGAGAAATTGCGAACTTTAAACTTTATCCATTAAAGGATTTCATGCGGGTTTTGCGGGTAATGGGCACAATTTAAAAGATGACAGTATGGCGTCCTTATCTTGTAGACGTTAAAACTTGAAATGTTTTTGTTCAACTTGTCCTGCAAAGTTGGGAAATTTCGCGGATTAGTTGTTTTATATCGCTATCTGATTTTTTAGGAGAAAATACACATAAGAGATGGTCGAATTATAAAAATAGATAACAAAACCATACAACAAGATCTTTGCCGTATCGCACTACAAACAGAAACTTTATGGGATCAATTTGTTGTCCGTTTGCCAACAAGCTTCGGCTTAGTTTGGGCTAGGTGGCAATGTGTGGCCCAGCGTGGCATGTCATGTCTTGGATACCCCATAACACAAGATCTTGTCTACTTACTTTGGGGTCAGATCTATGTATGTGGATGCTGTCTTATAATAATTATTTTAGTTACACCTGGTGTTGCAGGCGTCCATAGGCTGCGGTAACCGCTTTAATATCAAGCAGGGTTGTACTTTGCCACCTTAGTAGATCTCTCAAATTCATATTAGGGGAGACCGGGTACAAAAGTAACGGCGGGTCGAAAGACTCGAAAGTAACAAGCGCTCTCTAGATTTATCCAATGGGCGAAAGGTCGCTTTGCCATGATAAGTGCCGCCTTCAAGTGATAGTCCTGTGTCCTGACTATCACCTAAAGGCGGCAAAGCGACCTTACGCCCATTGGATAAATCTATAAGAGCGCTTGTTACTTTCGACCGCGCCGTTACTTTTGTACCGTCTCCCCTACTATTCTAATCCAAATATAACATTACCACGTTTCAGTAATACTTAATCATGTATTAGTTTGCTTAGCTTCCCAAGAACGTTTGTTTTAATTACCGCTTCCTTCAACATGTTTGTTTCTGTTCAACATTAAGTTGGCGCGACTGGAATAGCCGCATGTTTATGTTTCCTGTGAGGAATCCGCTGGTGTTAGCGCTCGGGTATAACGCTCGCTCGCTCCGCTTTTATCGCTCGAAGGACCATTATCGTTAACTGCAACCATTGAGACCTGAACGCCTAGATATAGTTCGGTAAGCCGCAGTTTCAAGGGATTAATGTTAGAATGCAACGTGTTGTGTAATATTAAATGTTGCACATTTTTAAAGAGAATACTTTCATCTACGAAAGTTGCTTTTGTTTATTATACTGCAGCCTGAATCTTGCCCACGTAAATATACGTGACATGTGATATAATGATATCTTTATAATTATTGTCTTTGTGTAAATTTGATAAAGTTTAAGCATAAGCTAAAGTTTGTTGGTGCTAAAGGTATAAAGTTTCATTCAGTAGTTTTCGCGTGTAGGAGTAACAAACATCCATCCATACAAACTTTCGCCTTTATAACACTATGAAATAGGATGTAATAAATATTTAATACTCGTATTAGTGGCATTTTCTTATCGAAGTCCTAAGGATACAAATCTTACGTGTTAGGTAGAACAGAAATGTATATTATGTATCTTACCTTAAGTGATATTTTTCCTGTGGTGTAATTACATGAAACATTGTATCTGTAACTCATTATCTATTTATTTCTTTTTAAGGTTTTCATTACGTTGCTATGTGCGCTACGTGTCTTTTTGAGAAGAAAGTTCTTTAAACCTTAATAAATAAATACATAATTAAGAACAAATGAATATTAAATAGCATTAATACTGGAAATAGCATAGGCCTATGAGCATAGAATAGAAAATTATTTCTATTCTCGCTAGTTTTAGTCCAGTCGGACTAGATATTTAAATGAGGACCTATTTCAATACTACACGTACGTATGTTTTGCCTCTAAAGAGCAGCGGTCGTAAACCCACTACCTATATCCACTGCGTTCCGGGAAGATACATTCCAGAGATGCTTAACCTGTTTCTCAGCATTCCTCAGTAACGAGGAAGCGGTAACGAAGCTGTCAATTATCTAGAATTGACCAGTGATTGGGACAATGCTATTCCAGCTGAAGCTATCTGGCAGCTGGAATCCATCGGTTAGGGAGCAATAGGGTAGTTTCCTGTGCTTGATTTTGCTTGTTATTTTATGGTTGCCAGAAAGTATGACCAAAACCAAACCCATTCGAGGAATCACTGCTATAAAACGTTGCAAAATGAGGATAGTTTTTTGGAGAAGTCGGTTTCAAAAGTGTGACATTCATTTAAAAAGATTATACCATCCTTTGCACTCATCATCATCAGTCTGAAGATGTGCACTGAAGAGTGCGCGAATCATATCTGAAATTGTACTGGTTTCAACATTGGCAACCATCAAAAATAGCAACTGTTCATTTGTGTCTTCCAATTGAAACTATTACGTCATCAAAGAATTCCTTTTGCTTGCTACGGTTCGTTCCATGGTGAGCTCACAGCTTCATCTCCGTTTTTTATTCCATTACGCCCCGTCTCACTCGGTGTGCGGGCCAGCCCAGCGGTCAGTGATTGCGTAATGCCGGTGGTCGTATCACAAATTGGTGGTTTGCACCTTTTTTTCCATTCTGTCCTACAGACCGTTACGGCGCTGGATGTCGTTCGTCTGTGATGTAGGGTTGGCATGGAATAAGGAAGATTGTTTATTGACGAACCATAGTGGCTCCAGTTTAATCTGATGGAGCAAGGACGACAACCAAGTCTCTGAACAAACTCCTTAACTACCTTCGCAAAAACCACCAAACAATAACTTTTCAGATGTGCCTACTTTTTAGGCAATTTAAAGGTTAAATTGTCTTTATTGTTAAAAGATGTGAAAAGGATTTTTTAGGCACAAATTAAAATTCATCGGGGTTTCTTTTATAAAATACACTAGTTAGTTAATTTTCTTAAAAAATCCTGAACAATGGTAATAAATGATAGAACTTAAAGTTAAACAATTCAAAGACTAACTTTAACAACCAAATGTGCGACGTGTTTGCTTCGAATGTAGTTCAGGATTATCTGAAAGACAAAGTCGGGCGTTGGCCCGAAGACTTTGTCTTTCAGATAATCCTGAACTTTATGATAGCATTTTTCATAAGAAAAGATGTTTTTATGTGCGACTTTTCGGTTTATGCATTATGACTTGGTACTACTTATTTTAACGATTCTTTGTGGTGCATAATATTGTTTTAGGCAGTCAATAATTTATGATTTTAGTTTAAAATTATATCATCTTGCATTTTAGATCACATTACATTACATAAGTACTCAACTAAATAGGACCTATTCTTGTAATCATCATCATTACATAAGCCTGCAAACGTCCACTGTTGGACACAGGTCTCCCCCTATGACAATTGTCATTGAGGGATTTGCCTTAACCCGCGCTTGGCAGGCGGGTTGGTAATCCGGTAATACACGCCTTATTTCTCGAACCCATCCCTTAATTATCTCGTACGAGATAGTTGAATCTCGCTGACAAATTCTCGAGAATCTTGCTCCGTGAAGCGAAGAAATTATTTCGCGACCAGAAAGACACTACAATCTCGCAATTAAAACAACACATACCAACATATTTGAACTTTAATAGATTAAGAGACGACCCTAAACATAATCGCGGCTCGTCCATCTCTGTCACTCATCAGGATTCTGCGAATATGTGACAGAGACGGGAACAGTTGCTGTGATTGCTGAGGACCGATGTCATTGTGCTGGATTCCCGCGTGGGAAATAGTTTTTATGGTCCTAACACAGATAGACATGTGTTACATTGTTTATATAGAGCTGCTGTTTGATGCAGCTGGGCAAACAATTGCTTGACTTCATCGGTTTTTGAAGTATTTGTTTGAACTTAGCCAATTTGGCTGAATGAGATGCCTTTATATTGGACACTTTCTAGTTTTAAGATATCCCCTATTCTTGATGCGCAGTGAAAGAGAAGCCCATGTCACTGCATAAGAACGGGCAGGTAACCGACCTATTCGAGCCATGGGTGACCCGTAAGATGCTTCTTCATGCCCCATATTAAATGAAGGAGGTAACATCTACTACAAGCAATATACTCGTAGTATTTACCTCATTTCTTGCCAAATTTCATATCATCAATGTGGATGATAGAAATTTGGTGACAGAAATAATATTCACGCCATATCAATTAAATCTCGGTCTCTAAGGATGAATGGTCGGACTAAATATATTTGTACATTGTATACATATATACCTTGTAAGTGTAAGTACGAGTATATCAGTATTGTTAAAGTCGTTTGAATGTCTTAATTATAAATACGTGTGCCGTTTTTGCGATATCACGGTTGGCTGATTTCAATGTTTGAAAACAAGGGCCGAAATAACACAAAGAACAATATTGGTTTGTTAATTTTAAAGAATATATTATGATATAGGTTTTTATGGACTATATATATACGTATTCTTCGTAACGCATTTTGTGGCGTGCCTAATGAAAAGGATATGATTCATTGTTACGATCGATCTGATGTTAATCTTACCGAAAGCTTGAATTTTCGACTTACACTCTCCGTGAACGAAAATAATCGATTTTTTTGTTTCGATCGGTCTGAAACAGCAAATATCATGAGATCAATTGTGCCATATGTGTCAAGTATGTGTGTATTTAGGAGTTCATTGACGTACCTGTTCTTTTTAATTATAGCACATCATATACTCCCTCTTATTATCTCTCTTTTGCTTTTTTATCCCCTTTGCTCCGTTTTTCATCAATACGTATGTATCTTCATAACAACAACAACAACGTATTTATGTAGACCGTCTTTGTATTATGCCATCCCTGCGACAAGCATTTCTAAATTTAGGACAAAATTGGATGCGCTATCCTATCTAGTAGACAACAAATGTTTACTCCTCGTAATAAATTTCAAATGTCTAAAGGCACTTTCAAATGAACGCTCCGTACTCTCATCTCCATTTGAAGCACGGAAAATTAACCCATTTCACAGATAATGTGGTAACTCACTGGCACATTTCTCGTCGCGTCGCCTAAGATAAAGCAACCACACTTACATTCGCCCATTCGTATTGTAAACTCACAATTAAGTAACAACACAATAGCACCGTGCGAACCTATAATATGTTAACTTGTATGAATCAACTCGGCAAGGCCGCTGGTGTTCAATCAACCATTTTTATGCCTTAAAACTATCCGACATAACGTCGAAAATGCATTGTGCTCTAGTAGCGATGTTTTGGTAATTTTAAAATTCTAGGCCCGAGATATCCATTCGGTGTCTGGGTTCTGAAGTATCGAGTTACTTGGTTGGTTTGGTGTGTCTGGAAAAAAAGTGTCTCTTTTGTGTTTTTTAATTCAGTTCGTTGATAGTGATAGTGTTAAGTCACTTTCTTTATGTGTCAGTGCGAATTTTTAGGCGTGGGATTGGTTACGGTGTGATAAATTTGTTCGTGACATATCGATGCTTGAGGATTACTTAAATCGTTGTCTTCTTACGGTATAATCCCCATAAATTAGGATACTGATAGGGATCTCGGGCGCAAAAAATTTTCAAACCCTAAATAAGTTTTACTTTCTTTTTTTTAACTTTAGACAAGCTTTATCTTTCCATGGTACCTATTTAACTTGTTGAAAGGCTGTGACGTTAAAAATTGCAGTAGTTATGTATAGTGTAGTTATAACGAGAGTATAAAATGCTTAAATGTTATCATTACCGATGATGTTATCTTGGAGTACTTCAGGGTTTTAATCTGAACCCGGCTCTTTATGGCGAATAATGTAATGAATTGCCCTGAAGTAGTATTAGGAACATTCTAGATATATGCCGCTTTCATTGGTTTATATAAAGGAATACATCTATTATAAATAACTTACTAGCTTAATAACAGCTTCCCAAAGCATACATCCAAAATTGAAAATGCAATACTACCGGTCTACCATATTGCTTGTAACATTTTTTCTTATACACTATTAAGAGCCCAAAGAACATTGCCCATATCATGCTATATAATCCGCGGGAAATTAAAGACATGTTTTAATAGGCAAATTAAACTATGACATCATACTTCTTGATAAACGTCTGACTGAAGTTTAGCTAATTCGATGTTTTACATGCAGTCATTGACTTAGGAATCCAGCGTTTACGATCTTGGTATTAAAATTGGAATTTACGCCAACTCAACTGCCCAGTCATATAATGCGAATCAAATCTAAAACTGTTGCTATTATGGCATCTTTGAACTTTATTCAAGATCTGATTCATATTCAGAAGCTATATTACTTACTTTTGTTGTTAAATTACTTGTAAGTCCTTGGAGCGTCTTGAATTGGCAAAACATTCTGCTAATAGAACTAGTTTTACATCTATTTGTATAACCGGATTCTCCATATTCTTTACTTGAAGTTGGTTCGGTATAAAATTGTAATCAGTTCTATTTCCTTCGACTGTGTGGAAGAATTTTAATTTTATTTTTATCGTAATTGAAAACAAATGGGTTCAATGACCATTATGACATTTATAATTGACCTAAATGTTGTGTAATTGTTTGATGACTTTAACGTGGATAACGTTTACGTCAATAAAGGAACCAAAATAGTTATTAAGGAAACATCTTTTGGTCAAACAGTAGTTGACGATATTGTTGACTCTAAAGGATAAACATCAAGACACACTAGGTACATTTTTCCTTTCTGCCTTGCTATTTTTTTCTACCTAAAGGTTGTCTGGAAGAGACTGCCTAGGTTTAAGTGAATTATTTCGGTGTACAGATCTATCTATCGATCTTACACTTAGGTTAACGCGACTGTGTTGCAACAGCCATGGTCACATGCGGATCAAACATAGTCGTAACGTCAAGATAGTACGAAATGTACAACATAGGGAATGTCCCGTTAGAATCACTTAAAACTTCGTGTTTATCCATTAAAATGAGGTTACTTAACTATGTTTTATCAAAGACAGTTTTACAATGACTGAGCATTTAATATAATAATAATTTAACTTTAATCTAATCTTAAGAACACATGCCGTACCTTATAGTCAAAATATTTACCAAAAACATTTTCCGCATTCAGTGACTCGGGAGTCACCGCTATTCACTGCAGTACCCGATAACATGACAATAGTGAGTGATAAAGTTATTCAACTACAGTTGTTTTGTCCAGTTGGTCGGTTGAGTACGTTTTGTGCAATAAAGTTTTTTGGCTCAATTTTAGGAGATTTTGGATATAATCCTGTTAAATAGAATCTAACTTGCGCTTGTTGTTTGTTGGCAACGGATTGTTAGAATTTTTCATATCAATTTTATCTGCTTATTTTGTTATGCTTATGACTAATGAAATCTTCATAAAATCAAATCGTTAGTTTATTTACTTTGCTAATATTCAGGTTTTTTTTAGTTCTTTTCAAATGCTCTTTATTGTTTTTGTTATAATATCATAAATTGAGGTTTAATGTACATGTATAGTAATGGAATTTTGAAGTTATAGGACCGTTCGTTCATTCATATTATTACCTTCTCACTAGAAGGGGATTTATTTCAATGGTGCTCTAAACCATTGAAGGTCGCATGAGAACAACTTGTTTTGTGCCCGAAGATCTCTTAGAACATGTCTACCTATGGGAGGATGTCCAAGGGATTCACAAAAGATATTGTCCTTCAACATTCCGCTTTGTATAAACAGATAAGCTGTATTGTTAAACCTTTTCTTTCACTAGACATTGGTACGGACAAACTTGGGTATAGTCTAGTTACCAAAATTTGTGCATCTCTGGTGGGCCAGTGACAACAGCATCCTGGGCATCATTGACATTCGTTTATCAATGATGACCAGTGAATCACTGCTGTGCCACGGCTCTTATATGCAGGGGCGTTGTCCAAACTGATCAATCATTTTGCGCATTAATAGACATAGGCTTCATCATCATTATCGGGCTTAGCTTACACTTATATTTTGAGTACTGGTTACTTGAAATAAATCATTTTAATAAAAAGTTTATGAATACTTCTAGTTTCAAAGCTTAGCTATACCACATGTTTTTAGTTGCTAAAACTCGTGTTTCCGCAACTGTGATATCAGCAGACAGAGTAAACGTCAAATCTCGCAGCTAAAATGCCCAACTAACTACTCAACTGTGACCTACAAATCTGTGACATCAATCTACCTACAACTGGATCCATTAAATCAAAGCGCTTCATTCACAATAAAATTATCACGCCAACACCAATTCCGCGAACGGAGTAGCGTTTGTAAACTAGTTGAGTGTTGTGTTGTGGCGCGTTAACGCGCGTGGGCGCGTTGACGTGCGCGCGCGCAGACATGAAGCGCGGGCGCAGGTGTAAGGGCAAGCTGCATCATGTGCTGATGTACTTTAGGTGAGATTTTGATGTTTTTTTATACTACTATCCGTCTGAGAGGCTAGCCGAAGATGAGATGGCGTGACGACCTTTACCATTTTTCTCCTGGGAATCGGGAGGAGTGGAGAAATCGGGGGGAGGCCTTTGCTCCGCAGTGGGACAAAATAAAAAATAAAATAGTTTATTTCTGCAAATAGATTCACTAGTAATACTTTTGCACGTCAAACTTTTTTCCTACCAGTAGTAGTACAGTAGAGGCTAGTCAAAAAAAGGTGTCAAACTAGCCTACGGCCGGCTGATGTTGATGTTGTTGTTACCGCAGCGTGTGGACGCCAGCAACCACGGGTATCACACGCGCGTTGCTTTGAAGGACCTCATACAGTAGTCTAGGGTGAGCTGCGGCGGGGAGTTCATTCCATAGCCCGGTTATGCCTGACAAGAAGTTTCTTTTGAAACGGACAGTAGAAAACCACTTAGGCTCAATGGAATGTGGCTGAATCCCCTGTCGACGGCAAATCATTTCTTGGGGATAGCCCATATAAATAAGTAATGGACAGGTCGCTAGTTATTAATAAAATGTCCTATTAATAACATACAAGAACATCCTACATGGTTTCAACAATAGATGCATGTTCTTACAATAGCGATTACGCAATCATGTCCTTTGAATATACATATAACCGATATTATAATACTATAATTATCAGCAGTAAATAAAGTTGTTAATTTACTGTATATATTTAGATTTATAATATAATGATGGAGCAGTGACATCATTGTTTATGATGAGGTTAATTGGTATTCGATGCTCGTGCGTGATGCCATTCATTGAATATTATGGAGTATTGTAAGTAATTCTTCAACCAATCGGGCTGTTTCCTTCCATTGCTTAACATAGGCCTCCCCCGGAGGAGTCCAACCATCACGGTCTTACGGTAATATACATCTGTCCGATGCCAGCTACCTAGCTGCTATAAGTTTAGTTAGCTATAAGTTATTGGCCCACCGTGGGGGAGGGCCTCCCACTGTCAGTCATAAATTTTATCAAGTGTCCAATGATAAATATCCACCTAGAGATCTTTCAGTTGAAGACAGAAAAGAGTTGATTGATGTGTGGCCGTCTGTACATATCGATTTATGTAAGACCAATGACGTCATCATCATCATCGCCCTCTCACAGTCCACTGCTGGTCATAGATCTTTCCATTTATTGGCCACTTTGTTCAATTCTAAGCTTCTCTTTTTTATGGTAGCACGGTTTAATGGCTTCCTTAGATGGAAAGCGAAAGAGAAGCCCAAGTCGCTTCGACAAAGGCCAGTTTCCACCACCATGCCGGCTCATTAGATGCTTCTTCTTATCCAGCACTCGCCAGCCATACTACGCAAATCGTGACTCCACCTGGCCTAAGGGCGTCATACACTAAAGAGAGGTAGGGCATAGCGAATCATCGCTCGGATTGAGCCGCTCGTCCGGGGAAGGACCTCCACCCTATAGAATACCGCAGCCTAATGACCTCCGGGTCGTGTTTTTGCCGGTGAGTAGGGTTTCCGGAGCTCATGGGGGGTTAGGGTTGGGCCGGCATGGCAGTGGCAACTGACAGGTAACTGACCAGTCCTTGCCAGTTGTCACAGCGACTTGGGTTTCTCTTTCGCTTTTAATCAGGCGTAGGGAAGCCATTATGTCGAGCTACTATAAAACAAAAGCACTACGTTTTCCGAGCCAGCTTGACCAATGATGTAACCATCGTGATCATCATCAGTCATATACCAATTAGACTGATATAGGCTATAGATGATATACCAATTATCGCCTCCCCGTTTACATTCCAAGCGGTTTGATTCCGTGATGCGTGCAGTTGTTGACATAACAGAGCTAATAAAGCGATCCGCATTATTGCAATAGCATTGGAAATGTCAAGATCACTGGCGCATGTGACGTATGTGGCAATGCGGCGGTGACGTCACTAGCCAGTGTTAACAACCAGGGGTTTGTTGCTAGAAGTAACCATTCTTGGTGGATGTAGATGGAAACATTCTTGAGTTGAACAGAAAGGATCACCACAAAAAGTCAACGATAAATAATTATCAGTTGTCTTTGCATAATCAGGACATGAGCATTCGTGTTCCAGAGTTGCCTATCTCTAAAAAAAATACCACATTTTTTTATGCGAGGGGCGGTAGACGAGCAAATGTGATGCCTCCATCATGCAGGCATAAGCAGTCGACACCGCCCATGGACACACGCAACTCAAATCAAGTTCTGGGGTCGCTGCCGGCCTTACTATTGCACTCTTTATTGCACCAAAATGAAACATGTACAGGAAAGAGATGTTATACAGATATATAATAATATATAGTAGTACAATGTAGGCGGATCAAAATCAAACGCGGACAAAAATTCAGAACGTGGCGGTGGCAAATTGACTAATCATAGATTTAAACCAGCGTCTTCAAGAGAACCTGCCTTTTTCCATAAGAAAAATGCAGGTTTAAATCAGGTTCAGATAAAGCTTCAAATATCCTAAGAAGAGTCCTAGTAAACGTACAACCTGCTTATTTAATCAGTGGCTGGCAAAAGTATTAAATAACTAGAACGTATTCATAAATTGGATGCGCGTCTTTCATTAAAACATGTATTTGTGTCAAATCAATATTATAATATTGTTTAGCGCCTGTTCATACTAGCGTTTATTTTCGTTCACACTAGCGGTTGATCCGCCCGGCGGCTACCGCAAATCGACCGCCGATCAACCGCAAAACGGCCGAGGTGTTCACACTAGCGGTCGCGGTTTTGCGGTTCGGCAGCTGGTAGTGTTGTAGATCGATGGTCGGCTATAGATAATAGTTGATTCTTTAGTGAGAATAAATCGATTCAAGTACCAAATGATTTTACAATCTAAACATCGATAATCGCTTTAAAGATAATTTATGTGTGACTTTAATTACTCTGTTTTTGGGAATAGGATACACGATTGTTTACTGTTCTATATTACTTTCTGGTCACCTTAAGAAGAAGTACAATTTAACTTGTTTGAGAGCCATGAGTACTAAATTGATTGCAAATGAGAAGTTTATTGACGTCTACAAACTTCAAATATTATTACAAAAGTTAAGTTTTGATTAAATCATAATATTATCGTATTTTTATCTATAATAACATCTTCACTTAAGAAATAAATTTCATAAACTCACATTTAATACAGTTGTCACAATTGTCTTAAGCGAACAGCAAATAATTAACGATTCCTAGTGATCGTTTAACTTTCTGGTGACCCATGCTGTGATTACAATTTGTACTCTTCACATATCGATTAATCATTATGATCCATTATTGTAACGATTAAATTGTAACAACACTAAAAATAAAACAATTACGTATCTACTAACAGAACGTAACCATTTTTGAAGCGCGTTGCGAAAATAAAGAATTATTGTATTTACTTACTTCATACTAAAATTATGTTGTATTATGTTGTTCTACTACCTGTTTTTACGGTAGATCTAATGGGTGTTTTCGTTCCCACAATACATACAGAAATTCTTATCAAATATTACAATGCTTCTTGTATAGGAATTGAATAATTTAAACTTCCTATGTGATGCACTCCTGGTACTTCCAATTAGAGAAGTACACATCAGTGTACTTAATTGATCTGTGCCATCGTCGACACCCACACAAACAAATCTCACAGGGTCGATACCGGTTCAATTGGGGATTTTCGCTAACAAACAAGTTTATGAGGACACAATAAAAGATGTGTAATAAGAAACACAGTTTGAATATGGATACCACACTTGATGAAGCTGCTTAAGTGCACTGCTTCAATCGGGTATGCTTCAACCGTTTTTTGATTTGAAAAGTTTTGCCAGCGGTTCCTGGAGACCGGTGGCTACATTTATAGACAAGGATCAGGTAGATTTCGCTGCAACTCGGACAGACACGACTGCTTTCTTGTTTCAATGTGTTTATGAAATCGGTTCTCAAATGTCATTGAGGTACAACAGGCAGCTTCAGACAGCACGCAGAAGAACCGTGAGTGTCTGTAGACACAGACGAAGACTGAGGGAGGAGAATATCACGGTGCACAGAGCTACTAAGGTTCCAAAATTAACAGCAGCCCATCGACAAGTCGCTTGTAATTTGCTCGCGACCATGTTGATTGAACTCTTGACCAATGGAGGGCTGTAGTATTCTTAGACGAGACGAAAATGTGCCTCTTTTGCTACGATAGACGCAAGAGAGTATATCGGAGACAAGGAGGACGTTTCACTCAAGTTTACATCCAGGACTGTTAAATACGGAGTCGTGTCCTCTATGCCGCTATCCGGGCAAGGGAGGGTAACACTACATTTTAGGTTACTCATAACCATGTTTTGTTATTTTTTTTTGGATAATTTACCTGTTTTTAATAATAAAAATAAATAAATTTATTTTTAAAATAAGTTTCTGTGCACCCCTTTTCATTACCTTTCTAACGATAGCCAAAATAATTAATTATTAATGAGCTTAAAAGTTGTTTGAAGTCGTTTTTTCAAAAGGTGCGATTTTTTTGACGCTGAATCTAGTACTCGTGGGATGTAAGGGAGCGGACCTAACCCAACCTATCATAATTTCACTCCAAGCCAACTTCTCCTGCCCATGGTGCATCCTGCCGAATAACTAATAAGGCGCTGGCAACCGACTGGTGGCGGTATAACCATCACAATTGAAGGCGTAGCTAAATACCACAGACCGATGACGGGCAGCAGCAACTCCGGTGCGAAAAGCTGCGCCCTGCGTTCGCAAACCCGCCTGCCCAGGGTGGCGATTATGGGTATATCCTCCAGATGTTTGCCCTAAGTAGCGAACAACTAGCGAGGCCTATGTCCAATAGTGGACTGCAATATGCTGATTATGATGATGTAGTACTTGTAGAAACGAAAACTCCCATTATATCTACCGTAAAAAACAGGGAGTACAAGTGAGAATATAAACTTTCACTAGTCCTACTATTCTGTAATATGCAAAATCGTAGAACTAATGAGAAATCCCAGTAGTGCTACAGTAGAACTACCTGGTACAACTAGTGGGAACAAAAGTCATTCATCCTTCATCAGCCTATTGCAGGTTGTTGTTTTTATTGTGTAACTTTACGTTTGAGTGAAACGCTGACAGTGTACGCAGAAAGATATTTTACAACCTGTATATAGTTTGTGTTGCCAATAAATCAATCAAAATCAATCAAAATAATCTTTATTCGTATGTTTTTAAAAAAACATTTACAAACCCCCAAACTATCGGCGTTCGGAAAACAGCATTCTACCGAGAAGAAACCACCAAGAAACGCGTGTATTTGCATACAACACATACATAGTGTTTACAATATTATCATAACATGTATAATTTTTAGAATAACTACGTCACATAGTCTAAGGCTTTCTGAAACGTTACAAAAAAGTCACACAACCTTACCAACCCATAAACATTTTAGTGAGCATCATTACATAAGTTAAACTAATAATAAATAATGTTTGATTTTTGGTATAGAAAAATGCTAACTAAAAATGTATCCATAGTTTAATAACCATTTCTAAATAATTAGTGTGGCTTCATCGTGTACCTATATTTTCCACCATAATTTATAAATTCAAATAAATTTGTTTCATATTTTATTTTAACCGTGTAAAGTTACGTTCTATAAAACAGAAGAAGAAATGTCACTAGCTAGTGATGGAGGTATAGTGCTATTAAAGTTTCGATAATATCTAAATATAATAAGCTGAAAAGTAAAATAATTTTAAATGGAAATGGATAGTTTCTTGAGAAAATATTTCGACAAAGAGTAAAGAAAGGTAATTTTTTTTATAGTGCAAACGGGCCATTATTTTCACTAAGGAAATAGTTAAATAACTTTCTCCTTAGCTGTTGTGTAATGGTCGTCGTGGCCTCTCTCATCCTTTCTTTCCTATTCTATATTACCTTCGAGTACTGTTGTACGTAATGGGAGTTGAAGGCACTGGCGGAGTTCAGGGAGTGGTGGATATTGCTCACCCGATAAGAGCAAACCTCTTTAGAATTAATGAATATGAAATTTTGCGACATTGACTTGTGGTAGAGTATATCTTCTAGCTAAAAATATTTAGTAGCTGAAAATTTTACCCAAAATATGGATAGTATTGCTGCCCACCAATTGTGAACCATTAATTACGAGAGTACCTACACTAAAGAACTTACGTCGGCACTAAGTTATTTTCCTAGTAACACTACGTAGTGCAGATACGCTTACTTTGCATATGTAAGATTCGCGATGGGCATTTGTCTTCTACTTTCATCGATATTCCCAATTTGACTATAGAGCAGCCCTAGCCCGCCGATGTCAAAACGCGTAAACAGGGGTAGCGGATCAACCGCCAAACCGCAGTTTGAACGCCGCGCCCCGCCGCGTTCGTAGTGTGAACAGGGGTAGCGGTTTGACGGCGGTTTGATGGCGGTTAAACGTCAATCTGAAGGAAGCCTTACTTACCGTGCTCGGCTGTCCTTACATCCACGGCTCATGCTATCCGCCATTGACTTTGTCAAAGCGAATCGAGCCAAGGTTGCAAGTTGATAATTATCGGAAAATAAACATACCTACATGACTTCATGTGGCGTGCTTGCATAGTTTGTAGCTCAGTGGCTCTCAACCTCGCGAAATATTGGGCCGCAATCATGTGTATCATCCAGTAGAATGCTATTTTACATAATTTGACCAACAATCGGATTTTCAGAAATTCGTATTTTAAAAATCACTACCTATATCATAAGAATATCATAGTCCTGATCTTTATGTAATAACAGATAAGTAAGTCAAAGGTTCTTATTACCACCCAAATATTGTTTTAGATTTTAATTTGTAGTTTTCTCTAAAAAGCTATATTATATATCATGGTTTTAAAAACTTAAGTTAAATAAATTTAATGAGGTCCGTATTTTTAACCTCGTCATCATCAGCCTTTTGGACTGCAACAGCTGGAACAGACAATATTATATGAATTTTATGTAATAATTATATCCGATTTAATCCATTCGTGTAACAACTTCATTACAGCCGAAATTGTACAGAAATATTTATGCTTAGTTTTGAGTCAATTGTTTGATGTGCAATAAAGAATATCTGTCTATCTGTATAATGACTATCAAAATAAGATTTCAGACGCCTAACGTTTAGAACCCCTGCTTTATTTGCTGGTTGACTGTACGCATTTGCTATATTTACCTCCCTGATAATAGCCAAGACGATACTCTTATCCAAATATTGTAAGATTGCCTGTAATCCCGCGGGATTACCGGGTCTTTTCGTCATAGGCCTACAAGCGGGCTTTGCTATAATCCTATGCGTCAAAGTGTTCAAATATAAGTGACTTTGCAAGGTAACGGTGACGTAAATATGATGTTTAGATAACGAAGTATGTTACTGAATTACACAATGGGTGGTGAGAAATGTGTGTTTTTCGAGGTAATCATATACATATCTTTCTGTATGTACTATTAAAATGCATCTTCGAATCATTGCTAAGTACCGCCTATTGACCAGTCTCGGCCAATATATCAATGCTGAGTTCTGCTATTCAGCAATTACTCAGTAGGAACCCGCAGTCAAAATGTAGATATACCTAGAATAAATAGTATACATCATCGTGAATCGTAAGGCATGTTAACCTATTGGTCTTGCATTAATCGAACGGCCCATGGCATTATCAGAGTGGAGGAACAGAGATTGCAGCTGTATTTGAAGCATACTCTTAGGGTGTTACCAATAGATCACTCGATTCCACAACTCGATGGAAGAATCAATTGGTAGACGTTGATCGTTGATTCTTCCATACTGAACACTATGGGTCGCTGTTTCTTTTCTGGTTCTTCCTTCCTTCATTCTTTAACCGATCGATTGGTCTGGTAAACACCTGTTTTTTAACTGGGGAAAATACGATTATGTCATCCTTATCATTGGAGTGTGGCAGGGTATGTGGGACTCCCCTGCCTCTAATGGTGTTGGGACAAGGAATGCAGCCCAACTAAAAATCCCGGTCAGTCAAGCGTGGTGCCATGGGACCTTAGAACTAGGATTGCCATGATATCCGGTAAACACCTTTATACTGGCTCGGTGGATCAATTGCTAGTGACCCCTGCCTACTGAACCAAGGGTCGTGGGTTCGATTCCCACCCGGGACAAACATCCGTGTGATGAAGTGGTGTTTGTTCCGTGTCTGGGTGTTAATATTTGTATCTAAGTATTTATTGGTGATACGTTCGTTGTTCTGATACCCATGACACAAGTGCTTAAGCTACTTACTTTGGGATTGGAACAATGTATGTGATGTTGTCTGATTTATTTATATACTTCTACTATACATAATATCTCCTGTGTCCTATTCTTCTTTCTTCTTTGAGATATACCGCTATTATCAAAATACCAGCAGTATTCATTGACCTAATAAATAAACATCTTATTTCCAAATGTCTTATTCTAGACATGTTTTACATATTTTATTTTGTTTACACACAAGTCAATACCGAACATAAAAACTCCAACGATTAATATTAATTTATGCGCGCACGCATCTGATTTACCCACTTACGGGCATTTTTCCGCGGTGAGGTAACGTGTAAATCCGGCCCGGTCGTCAGACGGCGATAGAGCTTGTAACGTGACTTAATTGTCTTAAATCATCGATTTTGCACAGTATACATGACATAGAGCAGCGAGGTAACTTTAAAAAAATGACCTGGATGATGCCTCTTTTTTTTTTCTAGATAGGAATGCATTAGGCACCGTCATGTAAGGGATTTAAAGGCGTCCTATCACCTTTTCGCTCCAAGCCATCCTCACCTGCCCGTGGTGCATCCTGCCGAACAACAAACGAGGCTCTGGCAAACCAACTGGTGGCGGTAAAACCATCACGATAGAAGGCGCAGCTAAATGACGGGTAGCAGCATCACCGGAGCAAAAAGCTACGCCCTGCGATCGCCAACCCGCCTGCCCAGCGTGGCGATTATGGGTATATCCTCCAGAAGTTTGCCCTAGGTGGCAAACAACTGGAGAGGCCTATGTCCAGCAGTGGACTGCAATAGGATGATGATAAGGCACCGTCATGCCACCTCCAGGGGGAGGTGACATGGTGTGTGGGACTCACACCTACCGAATGTAGACCCACTAAACCCCCTGTAAAATTTTATTAAAATTCCGTGTTGTAGTTTTCGCGCGAAAGAGTTACAAACATCCATCCAAACAAACTTTTGCATTAAAATATAAGTAGAAAAGTAGGATAAGACGGTAGGAAGTAGAGTAGAATAACGCTAGATAGTTTCGTACTGTTTTTGGTTATTTAAACTGTGTATTACGGTATCGATGGCATTCGTTTTTATGGCCGCTCGTGAAATGTTGACTCATATTGTAATCAAATTGATAGATAATAATCTGTTTGTAGCGTTTAAATGATTAGGGCAAAAATACTGCTTTCTAAGCAATGTCAGCAAATTGCGTGGTTTTTCAGACTCTGAAATTAGTGTAATTCTATTTTAATGAAATCGTACGCTTGAATAAGTAACTCGCTGTTTCTTTCAAAATAAGAAGGTGATTGCCGTGCTATTCAGATATATTTATGATGTCCTAGACTATGTTTGCGCGTTATATATAACAAGATAAATAACTGTGGTGCCCCTCTCCAAAGCATGTCTCATCTGATATGCTGTTCGGCGTGTGGTGAGACTTGCTCACTAGCAGAGCTTATATGTCCGCGACTGGGGGTGCAATTGGAGTGGCGGAGCACTGGGCACAGCAGGTGTGATTTATTTTTATTTGCCATCGACATACAACGAAGAATAAGTACGCCAGTTTGGGCAAATACCTGAACAATGGTTTCCCGCCCGTTGTCAGAGCGGCTTGGGCTTCTTTTCCTGCTTTTACATCAGGCGGAGGGAAGCCACTATGCTGAGCCAATATTTAAAAAAAAGTGAGCAAAAGTTCATATTTATATATTCCAGCCTCTAATATTATAAACACGAAAGTTTGTTTATCACGTCATACATTCACTGCAAAAACTTTTCCTATGGCACCAGTGACCCACGTCGCGAAACTTTTCTAATTTGGCCCGACTCAGGGTCACCTGCCAGGCGTCCCCAACGCTTGGCCGAAACAAGTTTGGCAACACGACTGCATTATTTAGGTCCCGTGGGACTTGGTCTGGATGCTGATTGATATAACTAACTTATAATATCAAATTAATAACTGTTGTTTCTGTAACACAGTGACGATCTTTAGTGCATGCCCGAAAACGGCGACTAATATAATGATTCTCAGACGACAATGATCACTTAGAGCCCGGCGACATGATGAGCGTGATTCTGTCTGGTCGACCGCCGATCGACCGCAAAAACGCGAAAAAGACGGGAAAAACGCTAGTGTGGTCAGGGTATTAGTCGTCAGCGTGTAAGGAAACCAAGCATTAAATTTATGGACAGATAGTTATCAACATTATTGTGTAAAAGCTTAGCCCTCGCCAAATCTCTCAGTTTGGGAAGCCGACCCTGAGACAATCGGGAAAAAGGCAAGGATGATGATGATGATAGTTATCAACATTATTGCATTCGGTCTAAAGTAAGTAAGGTCAAAGTAAGATTTCGCTAGTAGTGTCTAGCCTATATGTTTAGCCTTCTTTTGAATCTTTGTATGTTTTGAATTCGTCTCATTCTATCACTCGTTGGTGTCATCGTGAGATACCTTGTTTTGGATCACAGCGACAGCGGTCAGGTAAAACTGAATTTGTCGCTGTGATCCAATTTTGTCACGGTTCTCAATGGTCTCAAAAGATCAGATGGGTCCATGGAAATGACCTGCTGAAGAGTTGCACTATGCACAGGGAATTTAGCCGTTAAAGATGAAAAGGGACATTTTAATTGTAGGCCAATGTCGAACACATTAAAGTCTGACCCAGTTTTTGACCAAAACAGGTTATCTGATGTCTAAGCTGGCGTCTGCCGCATTTTGATTGGCCGATATAAATATTAATGAAACCATCCTGCGATATATTTTCGCATCAGTTGCGTAATACATGCAAGCATATTCTTAAGTTAATCGATTTATCAAATTCAAATATTCTGTAAAGTTCACGGTGACGCCGATTGACCTTGTGAAATAGTAAATGTGCATTTGTCTAATGAGCTTGTTGCAGTCCACTGCTGGACACAGGCCTCTCCAGTTGTTCGTCACTTCGGGCAAACATCTGGAGGATATACCCATAATCTCCACGCTGCGCTGGGTAAGCGCATTGGCAATCGCAGGGCGTAGCTTCTCGCTCCGGTGACGCTGCTGCCCGTCATCGGTCTGTGGTATTTAGATACGCCTCTAATTTGTGCAAGTGGTTATACCGCCACCAGTCAATTGCCAGAGCCTCGTTTGTTATTCAACAGGATGCACCGCGGGCAGATGATGTATGTAAGGTAGCGACCCATCTTTTCGCTCCAAGCCAACCTCACCTGCCCGTGGTGCATCCTGCCGAATAACAAACGAGGCGCTGGCAATTTGTAAAAGTGTCTTGCTAAGAAATAAACATTTTCATTTTAACAGACTGGTGGCGGTATAACCATCATAATTGAAGGCGCAGATAAATAACACAGGCCGATGACGATCAATTTTCGTCATGGCAAAACGACTAATCTACTCCATTGCCACATTCTGATGTCACACGTTTCCTTGTTCGCAGAGGGGCGGTGTGTGAGTGCCGCACCGCCATGTCGCACCACAGCGACGAGCAGGCGCTGCTCACGGTCGCCTCGGACTCCTTCTGGGAGCCCGGCAACTACAAGCGGACCACCCGCCGCGTGGACGACGGCCACCGGCTCTGCGGCGAGCTGCAGGCGCTGGTGCAGGAGCGCGCCGATATCGAGAAGACGTACGCGAAGAGCTTGAGGGGCTGGGCGAAGAAGTGGAACGATCTAATTGAGAAAGGTTTGTGGTGGATGCCTTAATGATTGACTGGCTCATCTGGTAGCGACCTCTGCCTTCTGAGCCAAGGGTCGTGGGTCCGACTACCTTCTGGGAGCCCAGCAACTATAAGCGGGCTGGGCGAAGAATCGCGGCACGGCTCGTCTCCGCTCTGCCTCAGTGAAATCCAGCAGGATTTCCTTCCATGCCGACCTCAGTTTCTGACATTGGTCGAGCGTACGATACACTAATTCTACGAAGCACCGTAGCGTTGCAGTTGCTTACAACCTTTGAACATGATTGTTTTAGTTAGGGCGTTTGTGCCAAATAGGAAGCTTAAACTCTAAATGAGTCGGCTTCGGAGTAGATCTGTAAGTTTCTGGCTAAGCTGCTTTCTGCCGGGAATGCATAGACAAGGGTCCTGGGTTACGAGGGGCTTCAGTTTAGCAGAGAGTACCCACTAAATCAGACTTGAAAAAGGAGGCTTCTTGGAGAGCAAGGCAGACCCTCCACCAAGATAGAAAAAACCGAGATATGACTTTGGTAAATTTTTTGAGATTTTTCGAATAGGTTCTTTTATTGGTTCTTTCTGGCACCTGGCATGATGTTTATCAAATAAAATGCAAAACCAAACCTAGTCGTCTATCCTATTTATCAACTATATATATCATACTCATTGCTTAGTATACTAATTGGTGAATCGCGGCACCGCTCGTCTCCGCTCTGCCTCAGTGAAATCCAGCAGGATTTCCTTCCATGCCGACCTTAGTTTCTGAGATCGGTCGAGCGTCAACATCGTCATCGGTCAAATTTACAAAGGTCATTTAGAAAAACTAAACTAAAAAACTATCTTTTAGAAAAAAAATACCACATAAATCTTAATGTAAGTCTCAGTCGCGCCACGTAACTGATGACTTTGTTAGCACCGGATATTTATACGCGACCGCTGTTTGATTAGCCGAGGGCCGCCTTTCTCGTGTCTATAGACGGTTGTGAAAGAGCCGCTAGGTAACGCCTTGTTCATATGCCGATTGTCTGAGTGACTGGGCTAATATTTTTTTTTTTGTATTTGTCAATAATCCAAAACTCAAGACATGCTACGCTGGCCGGGCTAGTATATTTTTTTAGTATCTATTCATCTGCGCAAGATGGCTGGCAAGTGCTGAATGCGAGAGACCCAAGTTCCATCTATTGGAGAGGCCTATGTCCAGCAATGGACTGCGAAAGGCTGATGAAGATGATGATACATACCCAGCACTCAGACCAATACACAAATGTTTGTACTGTGCGGGAATCGAACCAACCTGAACCGTGTAGCGTTCACTACCGCTGAACCGGTCGTCATATTCATTTTTATTAATCGCCAATTTTCTTACACTGTAAATACACCGAATCAGATGAAGAACACTAGATATAGCATATAGTATACGTCCAGCGCCTTAAAAATTTAAAAATTTACACTTAGTAGAGCAAGATCACAAACTGAAGTAAACTTAGGATTTGGCCGACCAGTCGCAACTCGCGGCACTATACACACACGAATGACCCGTTATGCTCGCAACTCACTAGTAGTTGAGCAAGCAGTGTTAAGATGTCTGCCATTGAGATGTTTGTACGCGTGCTATTTATGTTTGTCAACATCTCCATGTATAAGTGCATACTTCAGAACGTACTCGTAAGGTCTTCCTAATTGTTTGTTATACTCGAATGTCTCTGGTTTAGTGGTCGTAGACGCCAGAATAATTGAGAGTCAGAATCCCGGATCGGACAAAATGTTCCTGCGTTTTTTGTCTACTTGCCTTCCCCTAGTAGTTTCTCAATACTTTGGGATGGTATTTGAATTCGGCAATTGATTTTATTTTCTGGAATAATTTTGTAAATTAATCGATTTAGGGTTTCTCGCATCCAGCACTTGCCAGCCGTCCTGCGCTCATCATGTCATGAAATCACGGCATGACTTGGATTATTATTTTTGTAGGTATCGGTTTATAGCACTTGAATTTCTCGAGATTCCAGTGGCTCACGTAAATGTAATTAATGCCATAGTAAATAGGAGCATTTATCATCATCATCTTCAGCTCCTCGCTCCGGTGACGCTGCTGCCCGTCATCGGCCTGTAGTACTTAGCTACGCCTTCAATCGTAATGCAAATCATTACATTCTGGTATATTTAACTTGTGACCACCATGCGTATGATTTTCATATTGTGATAACCAATGATCTTTCGATACAACAATGTATTTACAAGTTGAATTCCAGTCGCGCCGAACGCGCGTCCTTTACGTAACCGTCTATAGATCCAACAAGCGTAAGGTGCTTGCGACATGCGCGCGCGCACTCGTTTTGATCGAACAATTTCTCGCTTCCTGATGAACGACTATTGGTATTGTGTCATGCGCTTAAACATTAATATTATAGTTGCTCAATGTATAGGTTGGATCATATGGATTACTTTAATGTGTGAGAAGATAGCTTTTTTTTATAGTGGCTCGACATATTGGCTTCCCTACGCCTGATGGAAAGCGAAAGAGAAGCCTAAGTCGCTGTGACAACGGGCAAGCAACTGGTCAGTTACCTGTCAGTTGCCACCGCCATGCCGGCCCAACCATAACCCCCCACGAGCTCCGGAAACCCTACTCACCGGCAGAAACACGACCCAGAGGTCATTTGACTGCGGTATTCTATAGGGTGGAGGTCCTACGGGCGGCTCAATTCGAGCGAAGATTCGCTATGCCCTACCTCTCTTCTCTAATATATGACCTACTGGGGCACAATCTGCCGCAATGTTCTAATTAAAATAGATGAGAATTAGAAGCTTACATCTTCTACAATTTTCAAAGATACGAAGGTGCTTACTATATTTATTTCAATCACGTGTTTGCACGAGACTGCGGCGGAATTTGTGCAGATAACGCGATAACGTATCAATGAATACATCTTAGATAGCTACAATAGGCTCTTGTACAAGTCGTAAAAGTGAGGTTTGTTGTGTAGTGTTGATTTTACACCCAAGGAATAGATAAATGTTGATAAATATTTGATTACTACTGTTACTATTACATATATAGTATACTAGCTGTGCTCGCGAATTCGTCCGCGTGGAATAGTTATTTTTCCCCGATTTTTTTTTACATTTTCCATTATTTCTTCGCTCCTAATAGTTGCAGCGTGATGTTATATAGCCTAGAGCCTTCCTCGATAAATGGTCTATTCAACACAAAAATAATTTTTTAATTCGGACCAGTAGTTCCTGAGATTAGCGCGTTCAAACAAACAAACAAACAAACTCTTCAGCTTTATAATATTAGTTAAGATTGTCCGTGCGGTTTCCGGTTTTAGACCCCCATAGGACCCCATCTCATCTAGTGGGTGTCGAAGATGACGACTAAGGGTATATCAGAAAACGGGCAGCAGCGTTTACCTTAACCGCTTACCTTTAGGCGGTGCGGCTCAGCAGACATTTTGTCAACCCTAGTAGTATAAAGAAAAATAAGATACAAATAAAAACTACTGCGGCCACCGACCCGCCTACCAAGCAAGGAAAACCCCCCCAAACGACAATTGTCATTGTGGGAGATCTATATCCAGCAGTGGACGCTTGCAGGCTGATAAAGATAATGATAATGAATTGCATGCTTAGGGTCAATAGTTTCGAGTCATCATCATCATCAGCCCGTGTCAGTCCACTGCTGGACATAGGCCTCTCCTAATGTTCGCCACCTTGATCGATTTTGGGCCTCTCGCATCCAGCACTTGCCAGCCGTCCTGCGCAAATCGTCACTCCACACGGCCTGAGGGCGTCCTACATTACGTTTGCCGAGATGCGGTCTCCACTCCAGAACTCGTTTACCCCAACGGTTATCGGTTCTGCGGCTAATATGGCTAGTTTCGTTTCGAGTACTGTGTGTTTTTTTATTTGAATGTTGATTATTATACCTTAAGATGCCTAGAATTATTAAGTATACCTCGCCGTTCACTCACGTCACACCGCTGCGCGAAAACGAATTTTTCACCGATTACGCGAACAAGCGCAATCGTAATTTGGTATGCGTACGCGCATCGCGTCCGCGACGAAATGGAAAGTTCAATCGATAATATAATTAGGCGTCTCGCGAATCGCGTCGCGTACTCGATATGTGATCGCGAGGGTGATTGATACGCGTTCGGGGATTCGTCGCCTGGACGTGATCGCTTGTTTTTAAATGCATTAAGGCGGGTCCAGACATGTATCTTTTGCCCGATCCGATCACCGTATCCGTATCGTCGACGCGTATACGATACAGGGGCCCTACTACAAAAAACGAAAACGATCGTTCGTTGAACGGATCGCGTATTTTTGCCCCATAAATCCCTCTCATTTGTCCCTCCCGTGTTTTAATATACGAACTAAAATTCATCAACGTCGATTTTCAATAATTTAATTGATATATTCGAACACGGGAGAGACAAATGAGAGCTATTTATGTGGCAAAAATACGCGATCCGTTCAACGAACGATCGTTTTCGTTTGCTGTAGTAGGGTCTCAGATACGGATACGGCGATAGGATCGGTCAAATGATCATGTCTGAACCCGGCTTAACGCGTACACTTATAGTTGGGCTTCTGTATGTATTCTTTATTAGTTCTTTTTTTGTTTTGGGTCTTCCTATAAGTCTCATAATTATGTACCTATTTGTTTGTAGCACACTACCTTCTTACTGTTTCTGCTTAGCCCAATGGTTGACTGGTAGAGAAGGCCTACGCGGCATTAAGTCCGCCTTTTGTACAAATTGTTATGTGCAATAAAGATTAAATAAATAAATGAATGTCTTATGGTTCGTTTCGTTAATTTTGAAAAATTTTCTCTCTCATCTCTCAGCTCATCATAATGACATGCCGCTACTAGCGCTCAGACCGAAGGGGATCAGGACGCCCAAAGGGACTCGACGCAACCCCCCCACAGCTGGGGCGGCACCTTATGGTGCCCAACACCACTGACCTTGTACCCAAAGCCACGTGTCGTCGTCTTCCTCGACACGACCCCAAAGGCCCCTTTTAGTGCGCTGTTGCCACAGGCCGGGACGCCTCGGAAGTATTCTTTCGCGCCTTACCGCACGACGCATATAAAAATCAACTTTATCATTCCGTATCCTTTGGCGGAAACATAGCCACTTTAGTAAAATTTTCACCTTTAATTACAGTGAAACTTGTACAATCTGAACTTAATTAGTAAAATCACCAGCCTAAAAAAACTGCCTTTATCACTAGGCCACCGAAGCTCGCACTCTACAAAACAAAGTCACAAAACAATTTTTTTGGACATAGGCCTCTCTTAATGTTCGCCACTTAGGTCGATTTGGGCTTCTCGCATCCAGCACTTGCCAGCCGTCCTGCGCAATACGTCACTCCACCTGGTCTGAGGGTGTCCTACATTACGTTTGCCGATACGCGGTCTCCACTCCAGAACTCGTACGTACTATACGAACGGACTTACGTACGTACTGTACGTACGTTGCCATAATTCGGCTGCACCTCCATCTCGCGGTGCATTCAATCGCGGCCTCATCGATGTCGCAACCGCTTTCATAACGACGCAACAGGTGCCGCGCTGAATTCAACGGACACTTTACACTTTCCATTTTACTTTATACGCAGGTTGCGGCGTGCGCCGAATGCTTATGACGGATCACGTATGGAAGAGGGGTCAGTGACCTTTGTTGACCAGATGTGTCGATGGATTGGCCAACATTAATGATTAATACTTTGAATCCCGAGAAATGAGACACAATTAAAAATCTATTGTTATGGAGGCAAATGAGTCACTGGCGTACAAAGAGTTAAATATAAGAGGAGAGACGGTAGGCCTTTTCGGACTTGCAAAAGCAGTGACTGTCGGGTTCAATTGTGTTTTTAGGGTTCCGTAGCCAAATGGCAAAAACCCTTATAGATTCGTCATGTCAGTCTGTCTGTCTGTCCGTCCGTATGTCACAGCCAGCTTATTCCAAAACTGTAAGCGCTACATTATTGAAATTAGGTGCGTAGATGTATTCTGTAAACCGCATTAAGATTTTAAAATAAAAGTAGAAAAAAAAAGGGTTCATACATAGAACTGAAACTCAAAAATTTCTAAACTCAATAGTTTGCGCGAGAGACTCTTCCAAAGTGGTAAAATGTGTGCCCGCAACTTCTAAAATATGGGCATGATAAAACTGACAAAACACCAAAATTCATGTAAAAGTAAGTGCTATATGAATTAAGCGTGTTTAATTTATATCTTACAAAACCAAGTACTTTGTAAAAACAGGGTGCTTCAATTGACGTTAAAAATTAGGCCCATTGCAACCAACCTTTAGGAATACTTACATATTCCGTTTAAGTAGCACATTATGTTTGCATAAACCGCATTTAAACCGCTAACTAACGTGTCTTCAATCTGAGATCTAGCCAAAGCATTGGTGACAAACGGCTTCACGCTGAAGAGAATGGAGACGAAATGTCCTCAAATGTAAATCAGACCAATTAGTTAGCTTCAGCGCAATTATTACTTGCGTTGCACAATTATTTAGACCAGTTATTCCTAAAGTTCTCTATATGTGATGGCAGTCTTAGTTTTTAAGATCTTAAGGCACCGCCTCATAAGGTCGTAGTGGAGGGACAGGGGCTTTAGTGGATATTTTGTCCCCACCACCATAAAGCAGAGGGGTCAATAAGTGACATGGATAACCGCATTTTCCCCGGTATAATAAAGTGTTCAATTATGTCGACTTTGTTACTCATTTTCCATAAAAAGAATTTTTGAGTTATGTAGGTATGTCCGTATTGTCCGTGTGTCTTGTCAGCCATCAAATGCCGTATCTTGTAAGATGTTTCTTCGCGCTTCTTTCAAATGCCTATGTACCTGTAAAGGGTTCTGGGGACCAAATGAATGGGATTGTAGATTTAGGAGCTAGTATATTTCACCTTTCAAGGTATCGTTTGTACGGAGCTAAGTAAGGTGACATTTTAAGAATTCGAGGTTTTAGGAAGGGACATTTTTCGTCCGGTTGATATTTTGAGAAGTCGAAATTATGAGCTAAAACGGCCCTTTTCTGTTTAAAATAGTTTGGGAAACACTGATCTGCACCAAAACTGGGACGCACCGAATTGTATGTGTTCTAGAGAATGTTTTATATTACCATTTAGGTGCAAATTTGTGAATATCACAGAATTGCAAACTGGTTGCAAAACGCGCGCTGATGAGATCCGTTTAATTTACTACTTCGTGATGTTGTTTCACAACACCTAGACTCGTAGGCATTATATGGATTTATTACTAACTAGCTGTGCCCGCGGCTTCGCCCGCGTTTATGTAGTAGCCTATATGTTACTCTCCATCCCTTCAACTATCTCCACAACAAAAACTTGGTAAAATTTTCGTCGATCAATTTCATGACCTTACCTGTCGGATATTTATCAGGGACTTTATCAGGAAGTAGCCAAAACAGTTTTGAAGTCATTTACATTTATTTATTCATTTAATGTCATGAATCATTCACTAATATCAGGGAGGAATGGATACCTGTCATTAATACATCATTAAATTAATACACTAATATTATAAAGAGGAAAGATTTGTACCTATTTTTGTATGTTTGTAATGAATAGGCACAAAAAGTACTGGGCCGATTTAAAAAATTATTTCACCAATAGAATGCTACATTCTTCGAATTTCATTTCATTTTGAAAAAAATTAGGGATCCTTGGTAAAATTTGAACAATATAATTGTCTACCCCGTGCGAAGCCGGGACGGGCTGCTAGTTAATACATATTCGTGTACAAGCGATTAAGATAAATGGTCTTTTGACGTGATAGAACCTCATTACAATACGATTTGAGATGTTCTTAATGTGTTGTAGAGAATTTGGTGGTGTTAAACATAATTGTGTTAAATTCCTATGGAATAAAAACTATTTGACGATGGTTTGGTTCAGTGGCAGAAATCACTGGCTCGACATTGATCGCGGGTTCTTTTTCGGTCGGGATTATAAACTACTTGGATTATCTTAACTAATATTATAAAGCTGAAGAGTTTGTTTGTTTGAACGCGCTAATCTCAGGAACTACTGGTCCGAATTGAAAAATTCTTTTTGTGTTAAATAGACAATTTATCGAGGAAGGCTTTAGGCTATATAACATTACGCTGCAACTATTAGAAACGAAGAAATGATGGAAAATGTAAAAAAAAACGGGGAAAAAATAACTATTCCACGCGGACGAAGTCGGCGTACCCTGAGCAGTCAGCGAATTTCCGACGCAGGCTGGCCAATCTTTCTACCACGATTACAAATTCTGAGAAACTAGTAACACAAACATACTCACCCGTGTTCAAGTTATGGCAGTAACATAGCCACCATTGCCCATTTAAGCTTAAGATAACCCAAGACATCTCACGTCATCGTCATGCCAAGACATCGCATGTCACTCCAGGGGGAAACACAGAACAATCTAGGCCCAACCTAAAACCCTTATTACACAACCCGGTATTCAGGGCACTGAATACCGGGTGGGCGGGGACCCTAGTTAGTGCGGCGCTTATTACACTACACTGAAAATCGGTCCCTAAATCAGTTGATACGCGATAATCGCCCAAAATGTTATTACATTTCGCGATAGGCAGAGCGGTTAGGTAGCTAGGCAGCTCGATCGCCCTAAATCGGGACAATTACCCTAAATCTTATTATACCACCCTTATTCAGAGTTAGGGTCCCTGAATACCGGATGGTGTAATAACTGCTTAAGTTGAAGCTTGTACTAAGGGTACTAGACAGCTGATAAATGTATATAGATATTTTTTTAAAAAATAAATACATATTAAGCATAGCAAACACCCAGACCAATACAAACATACATGCCCGCAAAATATTTGTCCTGTGCTACCTGAACCAAACTGGTCATAGTCTATTTCTGTAAAACACAAATCACACGAACGATCTTCAAATGATCAACTTGTATACTTAAATTAATGTATTGCAGTCTTTATTTGATCTTCTACTGTTGACCAGTCACAGTTCAATTAAATAAACAAAGAGGTTGCCATTAGCTGTTTGCTGGTACTCGTGAACACGAGGGCTGAACAATGGGTCGTAAACCCGAGTCGACTGCACGAAACGCCGCGCCAGTGGTGTCTGCCTACTGCCCGGAGGAAAAATGGATAATTTATGTTGTATGTAACAACAGCATAAGTTTAATATAATTATGTAGGAGGTCACAGTAAACTTAGAGTGCCTTATTGGTTCAGTGATCGCATCTGCTTAAAGATGAGTTCCACGGCTGGGTAGGCTAAAATTAAATATAAATATATCAGACAACATCACATACATTGCTCCGATCCCAAAGTAAGTAGCTTAAGCACTTGTGTTGTGGGTATCAGAACAACGAAGGTACCACAAATAAATACTTAAATACAAATATAAACACCCAGACACGAAACAAACACAAGCGTTCATCACACGAATGTTTGTCCCGGGTGGGGATCGAACCCACGACGGTCACTACCAATTGAGCCACGGAGTCAGTCAAATTGTTACTATGTTTTTCGGCTTAAACATTTTTGAGTCTCTTTTTTCATTTTTTTTTTCTTATTTTCTTTTTCTGACCACACTCCACCTGATGATAAGCGATCGTAAGGTCCAAAGGTTAGGTCGACAGGCATAATAGAACAAACCCATTGCGCCTGTCGAAAATGATAATATTTGACCGTAGCTGTCCGAGAAGACTATCCAAGTATGCAACATATCAAGACACGCGAGAGCGTGTCAGTCAGCCAAGTTCCAGCGAATAGATTTTTTTTATAGTAGCTAGACATAATGGCTTCCCTACGCCTGATGGAAAGCTAAAGAGAAGCCCAAGTCGCTGTGACAACTGGCAAGTAACTGGTCAGTTGTCAATGCCATGCCGGCCCAACCCCGGAGGTCGGGTCGCGTTTCTGTCGGGAACCAGTGAGGTGAGGGTCTCCGGAGCTCGTGGGATGAGGTGAAGCAACTGACAACTGAGAGAGAGCCATCGATTCCATCAGGCTCAGGGAAGCCATTATGTCGTGTTACTATAAAAAAAATTATTACATTTTTCATTGATTCATTCTCTATTTCCTCATTTCAGCAAACACAGCTTTGCTATTAACGCATCGCCTTGACCCGCCCCGACACTTGACACTCGTTTCCAACATGTCCTCCGCATTTATTTCATCACAATATAAATACAGTTTTCGCATTATGTTTTCGCTATCGGAAACAAACAATAAGGTTACTGGAACGAAACGTTACACAACGGAGCGGAAAAAAAAAGGAATTCTTGTTATGTCGGCGACTTTTTTTTGGCGAAGTTGCAAGTTGACTTGCCGTGAAATCGCCTCGCCCGCGGTAGGTGATGCTATAATCAAGAAAAACGGAAGCCAATCAGTTGGTGTTGTGTTATAATCGTTGTCGAATGTTGTTCGTTAACAAACTGTTAAAGTGAAAATCTTGTTCATATTACGGGTGTATCGGTACCGCTCCTTTGTCATATCATAGGGTATTTTACTTTTATGTCTGATTATTATGCTTATTCTCTCTCTCTACTCTTCAGTTGTTCGCCACTTAGGGCAAACATCTGGAGGATATACCCATAATCGCCACGCTGGGCAGGCGGGATGCAAGAGCGGCCTATCAACTTTTCACTCCAGGCCAACCTTACCTGCCCGTGATACATCCTGCTGAATAACAAACGAGGCGCTTACAACCCACTAGTGTCGGTAAAACCATCACAATACGGATGATGACAAGGTATGAAAATGAAGAAAATAATTAGTCCGTCTCTTAGATAATAAAAAAATATAAGACCCGTATTTTTTGTTTTGTCGAAATAACAAGAAAATACTTAGATATAGCGCATTAAAGTTACGGAGTGGGGGCTAACTACGTCACGTTAGAGTATATTTTGTACTCTAACGTGACGTCATGTGACATTTAAAATCAATGTATCTTCGTAAGTTTTTGAACAAGAGGCAAAATAAAAAATACGTATCCAATATTTTTCATTAATCTATCTGATGGACATTAAATTATTTTTTAGTCATCATCCCAATTGAAGGCGTAGCTACATACCACTGACCGATGACGGGTAGTAGCAGCGTCACTGGAGCGAGAAGCTACGCCCTGCAATCACCAACCCGCCTTCTTCTTTTCTTTCGAATCGTCAAGGTCGACTAAAGATATCGTTTATCATCCATTTCTAATCGTTTTTGCACTGAGATGGGACGAAGTACTTCTAAATTTATTTGTCCTGGCCGTGTTTGTGTGTGGTGTGGAGGCGGTGTAGTGGACACTAATCCACATATGAAATAACCATGAACAATAAAGTAATGAACGATGTGATGGTACCGATGATATCGGCTCGCTATCCTCACACGAACACGTCTTTACTCGGCGGCGGTGGGACACAGACTGACTGTCCTCCCACCCCGCACCTTGCGTGAAGTGTAGGAACGAGACGACTGTTGTCAGTGTCAGATGTCAGTGTCTGATGTCACTGTCAGATGTTTGACAGTGTGTGTAGCTGTGTGTGTCTGTTTGTATGTTCGTGCATGCTACAGGCGGTAAGGTCATTTCCAAAGGACAAGCCTAAACAAGCAAGGCGGAGCTATACGTGATCAATGTGTCCCGGTCTCGTGTGTTGCCGCGAAACAAACGGAATACCCTCCAGGGAATCGATCTTTTAGAAGTATGCGATTACTTATTTGAAGTTATTTGGCGTTCAATACTATACGATACAATTAAGTTGTTGATAAATAATTTGACCTGTCCGAATTTTGATTACAGCGTGTTCGGTAATTTAGAAATTTCCTTTCGAGAGGCTGCATCGGTGGGTCGGCAATGAGCGTGTAAAAAAACTGTATTTCTTTGAGAAAACTTCAGCAGGTAGCTCATTCCACAAACGCAGCGTTCTCGGTAGAAAATTCCTCTGAAACCTATTTCATGTAGTCCTAACCATGCGTCATTAAATTCAATTTTAAAGCGATGACCTATATATTGTACGGGTAAAAAAATAGTAATTACTGTTTTGTTACATAAAGGTGCAAAGACTATGATAATATCAACATTATCGAAGATTAGTTAAAGGTATTTATAACGATGATAACAATATCAATTTCAGTATGCAGTGCAATGTACGTACATCATTAAAGGAATGTAGGTGACGGTTTTGAATGCATATTTGATGCTTTATTTTATTGGTCCTGGTCTAGATTCAAAAGAGAAGATTCAATAGCGCCATTTTAACTTTATATAATCCGGTAAGCACGGATACCCGGTTAAGTCAACCCACAAGTCAACCTTATAAATTGGCTTGAGCATGTATAAAAATTCGCTTTGTCCATCTGTCTCTACCTATAATACCATCATCTCGATGGTTGGCGATCCTCCACTGTACGCTTTGTGAGGAACTTCTTGCCTCGCGCGTCGGTTTTGTGAAACCAACTCTCTGCGACAGTCTTTCCGAACAGCTACGACTTGGGAGCCTTCAAAAAATGAGCGTACTCCTATTTAAATGGCCGGCAGCAACCCCAGAACTCGATTTGAGTTGTGGGTGGTATCGACTGCTTACCTACCATCAGGCATCACATTTGCTCGTCAGCCGCCTATTGCACAATAAAAAAAAACCCTGATCCGGGTTCAAACCCGAAAATGTTTGTTCCAACTCGTGTCTGGCTCCAACAAGGCAGTCCCATCGTTAACATATATCATCATCATCAGCCTGCATACGTTCTCTTTTAGACATAGGCATCCTCCAATGACAATTGTTATTATTTTTTTTTTATAGTGGCTCGACATAACGCCTGATGGAAAGCGAAAGAGAAGCCCAAGTCGCTGTGACAACGGGCAAGTAACTGGTCAGTTACCTGTCAGTTGCCACCGCCATGCCGGCCCAACCCTAACCCCCCACGAGCTCCGGAAACCCTACTCACCGGCAGAAACACGACCCAGAGGTCATTTGACTGCGGTATTCTATAGGGTGGAGGTCCTTCCCCGGACGGGCGGCTCAATTCGAGCGAAGATTCGCTATGCCCTACCTCTCTTAATTTATAAAAGTACAGTCGAAGTTAACCCCGCTCCCGCTTGCTCCAGGTCCCGAGTACGGCACAATGGAGGCTGCCTGGAAGGGCGGCATGGTGGAGGCGGAGAGGCTGTCCGATCTGCACCTCGGCGTGCGCGACCGGCTCGTCAACGACGTCATAGCGCAGATCAAGAACTGGCAGAAGGACACCTATCACAAGGTTAGTGTGCCGATACAACTAGTGGCTACTAGTGGGATGTGAGGGAGCGAACTATCACCTTTTCGCTCCAAGCCTTCCTCACCTACCCGTGGTGCATCCTGCCGAACAACAAACGAGGCTCTGGCAAACCGACCGGTGGCGGTCAAACCATCACGATAGAAGGCGTAGCTAAATACCACAGGCCTGTGACGGGCAGCAGCGTCACCGGAGCAAGAAGCTACGCTCTGCGATCGCCAACCCGCCTGCCTAGCGTGGCGATTATGGGTATATCCTCCGGAAGTTTGCTAACAACTGGAGAGGCCTATGTCCAGCAGTGGACTGCAATAGGCTGATGATGATGTCATCTACTAGTGGCTGGTGCCGGCTACTTCGTACTTCTTCGTTCGAGGTATTCCTCGAAGCGCTCCCATATTGAAGCGCTGCTAACGAAACGCTCCCAAACTATTCCTCGATGCGCAGTAATGCGCGCATTGCGCACCTTTTGAGCGCAACTAAAATGTGCTCTTCACTACTTTTTACGTCCTTTATTCACGTGAACTTTTAGATAAAGTAAATAAAGACATAAATAACTTAAACGTATGTCACGCAGAGCCACACAGCGCCATCTAGTCCCAAACGAAGATGAAGCTTATAATATGGGTACTAGAGTATTGATAATCTCACTTAAATCTTATAATGATACAACAGAACACCCAACATACTCGTATTATACATAGTCATTACAATTCCACATCAAATGTTTCAGATCTTCTAATTTTGGTGTATCAACAAAAATATCCGTTTTATAGCATAATGTGTTCCGGTTTCCAAATTCGATTATTGCCTATGTGTTTTAGACTTATTAGCTATATAAAATATAAAAGATTCATTCAATGCTATCCTGTAGGTAGTACCTAGATAAACGTTTACATATATGGAATTTTTTGGATTCTTGCTAGAGCAAAAAATAATTTAGGAAATAGAGTAATACTCGTAGATGACTATTTCCTAATTTTTTTTTTTTGAAAAACATTAAAAGTACGTACATACCTTTTTACTCTACTATCACATTTGACTTTAAATAAACTCTATGAATTATATACGAAAGAATTCACGAAGATGGTTTTTATTGAATATTTTTCTTAAAAAATACTCAAGGGTCATCAGTTTTTGACGTAATTTTGATTGATGGCGTCCGCGGCTGCCGGCCCCGAGTGCCGCCATCCGATGGCGCCCATCGATCACAATCAATCGTCCTACAATAAATGGGACGACAAATGTAGCTCTGATACGTTGTGTAACAAAATGAAAGGATATTTATAAAACATTTAATGTTTATATGATAGAGAATAATAAATAAATGCACTAAACACTAAAATTCACACCAACATTCCCTTTGGCACATAATTTTTTTTTGTTTTTTTTTTTTATAAGAAGAGCTTTCAAGATCACCTCACTCCACCTGATGGTAAGCGGTCATGTTGTCCAAAAAGTTAAGTCGACAGGCACAAAAACTTCTTACTGAATTATTGTCATTCTGAGGTAAATTTTCTAAGAGATCAACATTATTATTTTTAAAGTTCAACAAATATATTAGTACAGTTTGAAAGTTCAAGCCTTTTATCCACGCCACATCGAAGACCAACAAGATCAATAGATCATCCTAAACACAGACCAATATAAACAGACGGTCTCATGCACACAAATGTGCATTAGATGAATTAGCTTGCATTTAGTGTTCTGATTTTATTAATTCACATTTGTACACTCTTCTCTAACTTTCCAAAACAAATGAAATGCATCGCAATGTCGGTTGCATAAAACCGAAACGTATTCGAAAATACATTAGGTAACAACACGAGTGCAGAGTTTATCTTGAATACAAATCTAGAGAGCACCTTTCCCCGGGTTTTTGTTTAAATTATTGATCAGCTTTAGCAGAATTAAATCTACATAGAATTATGTTGACAATAGTGTTCGTACCGTACACTGTCCACTCAATAATAGACTTTATTACAATGCAATAAAGGTTCTACAACATGCTCCATTCAGTCGTGATGTAACTAGGAATCGTTATCTTATACATATTCCGCTTTCCATGGTGTTGAATGAAAAATTCAAGAGGTGCTAAGAATTCCTTGATAAATTATTTAATGGAGCATTTTCCCGTCGTGATGAAGAAAGTACATTAACTATTGATTGCAGATGTTTGTTAATAGAGAATATGCATTAGAAAAACGGTCGTGTATTTGCAAATTTATCGTAAAACAGACAATACACAATGAAGAGTGAAAATAAAACCCTAATTGACCCAAAAATAGAAAAAATACTGTCTCTCACAAAAACTTTGGAGTTGCATGCAAGGATCAATGTAATGTGTCGTCCTCTACACATCGGATTCCCCTTTCTAATAAAAATAACTGTCATCATTCATCATGAACCTGCAAATGTCTACTGCTGAACGACTAGTCAGATCTGCACTAATTAAATAAATAAATATCAGACAACATCACATACATTGCTCCGATTCCAAAGTAAGTAGCTTAAGCACTTGTGTTATGGGTATCAGAACATTGAAGGTACCACAAATAAATACTTAAATACAAATATAAACACCCAGACACGGAACAAACAAAAATGTTCATCACACTAATGTATTTTTTTTGATCGCAGTAGGTTTTATTTGTATCCAGGTAAACGTTGCTGCACGTTTTCTGATATTCCCTTGGTAGTCTTCTACGACTCCCACGGGCGTATTATTGTACCAAATAATTAATTAATTACTTGATGATGTAAATACTTACTAACTTATCATTGCCTCTGCTTAAAATAAAATATTTAAATTGAATCGTAATTAATTTTGCATACATTATTATGTTGGGTTTTACCATGCAAATGATTACATTTTAATATTAATACAGCATAGCATCCTTGGCTGGTGACAGCATCGACATACAACTAAATATTATAACTATATGTTGTTCTGTTAGCTATTGCATGCGAATAATAAATAGCATCTCATTGTGAATGTATGTGTCGTATGTACTCAATATGTGACGCTAGACGTCATGTATATTTAGGTATATGTTTTGATTTGATGTCAATCTTTATGATGTACAATAAAGAGTATCTATCTATCTATTTGTTACGGTACTTGCTGGTCCGCAAGTTCAAAGTCGCTCATCGAGCTATGGAAAGCCCCATGCTCGGCGTTTCTCTACTAGATCGAACCCGAAATGAGTTGATCCGACAGAGAACCGAAGTCATCGACATAGCTCATCGGATTAGCAAGGTGAAGTGTCAGTGGGCTGGCCATATCAGCCGCAGAACCGACAACCGTTGACCGCTTCTCGGCAAACGTAGTGTAGTATGCCTTCAGACCAGATGAAGTGATGATTGCGCAGAATGGCTGGAAATTGCTGGATGCTAGCAGGCCAAAATTAATGAAAGAGTCGGACAATTGGACTTCACTGCCAGCAGTTCTTCAAAGGTCATCATCCCAACATGTGATGGTCCTATGATCCTACATTACGTTCATCTTTGCGTTTCGATGGCAAATCGAAATCAAACCCGCTGTGCCCAGTGCTTCGCCACCCCGACCGCACCCCCAGTCACGGACATTAGCTCGGTGAGCGAGCAGGTCTCTCCACTCGTGGGACATCAGACCTGGTGAGACATACTCTGGAGAGAGGCACCACACTCGCAGGCAGGGTCTGACCCATCAGAGTACCCCCATCTGAACATATTTTCCTTGCTACGGCCAAGTTGGGTACGGAGTCTGTTTAAAGACTCCAGGTCAGCCATGGCAACTTGTGATGTATATGTCATCGGAAAATAGCAAGAATCGTAAGTTGATCAATTTCCTAGGTAGTTGATTAACTTCCGGAAAATAATAAACGGCAGTTGAAATGTATTATTTAACGTATGCATTTTAGTAAATTGATCATTTTACTGGGTCTTGCCGTAAAATCATCCGACGAAGGTGAGGTGAACGTTGATTGGTTCTATGGCTCACGTGGCGTTATCCCGGCAACCAATCAGGGAACAGTGTATTAAGTTACGGGTAATAGTGCACCGTTAAATAGTACATTGAGCAACGATTGGACCATTTGAGGACGATTTTACTTGTGTCAAAAGGCTACCGTAAATTGATCAACTAACTGATATCCATTGCGTTAAATAATACATTTTAACTACCGTTTGTTATATTCCGAAAGTTAATCAACTACCTAGGAAGTTGATCAACTTACGATTCTTGCTATTTTCCGGTGACATATACACTACGTTAATCGCCTTATAAGTACCGCAGATATTAAGTGCGTAGGTACATTAGGCTCGTAACCGGTGCCCCGTCCGTCCGGCGTCGAACCGCGACCGCACCATAAGGGTAGCGCGCGTCGTGAATTATTCATACGCGCCGTGTTTGCCCTCTCGCGGCACTCGCACTTGACCGCTGGGAGGACGCTTACGTAAGAAATGTTACCTCTATATTAAGGCATCGCTTACTAAATGTACGATGGACCGGTTAGTTATTTGAAACGTGAAGAGAGGTAGGGCATAGCGAATCTTCGCTCGAATTGAGCTGCCCGTCCGGGGAAGGACCTCCACCCTATAGAATACCGCAGCCAAATGACCTCCGAGTCGTGCTTCTGCTGGTGAGTAGGGTTTCCGGAGCTCGTGGGGCGTTAGGGTTGGGCCGGCATGGCGGTGGCAACTGACAGGTAAGTCACAGCGATTTGGGCTTCTCTTTCGCTTTCCATCAGGCGTAGGGAAGCCATTATGTCCAGCTACTATACGTCTGTGAATTTTTTCTTTTTTTATATAGTAGCTCGACATAATAGCTTCCCAACGTCTGGTGGAAAGTGGAAGAGAAGCCCAAGACGCTGTGACAACGGGCAAGTAACTTGTCAGTTGCCTGTCAATTGCCACCGCCATGCCGGCGCAACCCTAAATCCCCACGAGCTGCGGAAACCCTACTTACCGGCAGGAACACGACCCGGAGGTCATTTGGCTGCAGTATTCTATAGGGTTGAGGTCCTTCCTCGGACGGGCAGCTCAATTCGAGCGAAGATTCGCTATGCCTTATATCTCTTAGAATACGGCCGTCAGTCACCTTTGAGTTATATATTTAAGATACAAAGAACAGTATAGGGAAGAGCTATTAGATACCATACTGAGTTACAACAAAAAAAACTTTTCAACATAATCACTTATCCAATTAGTGCCTACGATGAAACGCTGTATTGGTAACGACGCGTTTGTTTGTCGAACAATCGCCACCGGGCGACATAATGCGCCATATACTACCATATTAGTACCATACCGGTGTTGCAATTTGAACCTTGTCACCAACGCATAAGGCTGTTAGAAACAGTGGTCCATCCAATGCGATTGAACG
Organism: Conogethes punctiferalis; assembly: GCA_031163375.1. Classification (NCBI taxonomy): domain Eukaryota; kingdom Metazoa; phylum Arthropoda; class Insecta; order Lepidoptera; family Crambidae; genus Conogethes; species Conogethes punctiferalis. The sequence continues at coordinate 3,157,186 of CM062096.1, read as the reverse complement.
ATGAAAGATGATACTTATATTTCGGTCACGTTGTGTTATCGCTGAATTGGCATTGTTCCGCATTCTTTAGACAGAAATGAGTATGTTTATTTGTTTATTGCACACGAGAGCATCTACGATTTCCTTTCGTAAGCATCTCATGCGCGAATGGCGTTGAAGACGATTAAGGGATGTAAAGGAGCGGCCAATCATCTTTTCGCTCCAAGCCAACCACACCTGCCCGTGGTGCATCCTGCCGAATAACAAACGAGGCGCTGGCAAACGATTGGTGGCGGTATAACCATCACAATTGAAGGCTTAGCTAAATACCACAGACCGATGATGGGCAGCAGCGTCGTCCGAACGAGAAGTTACGCCCTGCGATCGCCAACCCGCCTGCCCATCGTGGCGATTATGGGTATATCCTCCAGATGTTGGTCCTAAGTGGCGAACAGCTGGAGAGGCCTATGTCCAGCAGTGGATGTTTGCAGGCTAATGATGATGATAGCGCTGTGTAGTGGTCACCCATCGCCTGATGAAACGTAGTTCAGGAGTTAGGACGACCTCATCAGGCCAGGTGGAGTGACGATTTGCGTAAGATGGCTGGCTGGTGCTGGATGCGAGAAGACCAGATACAGGCTATGTGGTGAACAATTGGAAGGGCCCATGTCTAGCAGTGGACTGCGACATGCAGATGCTAAGAGGGTTAGGATCCTCTATTTATTTACGAACAGATTATGGCATCTGACCGTTTTGGTCAAATATCATATTATTATCACATCATGTTATTCAATATGCGCAGAATTATGCAGAAATGCCAAACGGGTCCGTATCGCGCGTGTGAAGGTCGTCGGCGCATTCGCTGCGCGGGCGCATAGCAGTAGACGGTGGACGATAGTTGTTGTTGTGTAAAACATGATAAATAAATAATTATCAGACAACATCACATACATTGCTCTAATCCCAAAGTAAGTAGCTTAAGCACTTGTGTTATGGGTATCAGTTGTAACACTCAGGAAAGACGTCAGAAATGATGGCACAGAATTCCATATTTTAGCTGTCCGCGGCAGGAAGGAATTAGCAAATCTTTTTGTACGGATGAATTTATATATGTCGACTACGACACTAGATATAATTATTATCGTTATTTTAGATACAATATTTATTTCTCGTGGTATTTACAGATAGGTTACATATTATAAATAAAAAATAAATAAATAAAACCTAAACCTTTAGATACATATTCTTTATTGCACGGTTATTATAAAAAATAAATATAATATAATTTTAAATTTTTGACAAACTGATACTCGAGTAATGCCGGGACGCACGCTTGTATACCAAATTCGATAGCCAATAAAAAAGATGAGGTGTTCACACGAACAACTGTAGCGGAACAGGCCGCGAGGGCTGGTCAGTATTCAGCACGGAGCTGTAAGTAATTCACCCCGATGGGCGGTTGGTACGTGTGCGATTGTTTTGGGCGGGCGGGACCGCAGACCCTCGGGGCGTGGGAAAAATGGGAATTAGGAGGAAAAGTTGTATCAGTTGGGAATTGATTTAAGTCAAATATATGGAAAGGAGTATACTCTAAATGACGTAATTTTTAGAATGCCGTAATTCGATATAGGTAATCATCGGGGATGTAAGGGAGCGGCCTATCAACTTTTCGCTCCAAGCCATCCTCACCTGCCCGTGGTACATCCTGCCGAATAATAAACGAGGCGCTGACAACCGACTGGTGGCGGTATAACGATCTCAATTGAAGTCGTAGCTAAATACCACAGTCCGATGACGGACAGCAGCGTCACCGGAGCGAGAAGCTACGTCCTGCGATCGCTAACCCGCCTGCCCAGCGTGGCGATTATGGGTTTATCCTCCAGATGTTTGCCATACGTGGCGAGCAACTGGAGAGACCTATGTCCAGCAGTGGACTGCGATAGGCTGATGATGATAATCTATTGTACTGTTTGGTTCTGATTTCCATAGTACATGTGATTATACTACCTACTTCGGGATTGGATTGGATTAATGTATGTAACATTGTCTGATCTATATGTAACCGAACTGATTGAAACACTAATCCAACCATTACTCCACATCCAATTAGTGAACTACTGATGTTTGTGAGCCCCGATATCCGCCCGTTGCCATGGCGACGAGTAGTGTATAGTCAGCTACAAAGGTACATAGATGGATATACAATAGATGGATATCCATCCAAACTGGCTGGCTAGCACCTAATTGGCTGTCTACCACCCAACTGGTGACCATCGTTCACTCGGCGAAATACCTATTAAGTGACTTCGGTCGCGTTTCGGGTTCAATCAGTGTTTAGCCAGAGTTAGATACTCGACCTGTAAGATAACAAGCCAGCATGGCGGTGGCAACTGATAAGCGATTGGTTACTTACTGGTTACTTGTCCGTTGCCGCAGCAACTTGGGCTTCTCTTTCGATTTCCTTTAGGCGTGGGAACTCACTGTGTGACCAGCATGGCTGTGATGACTGACTATAAACCGAGGTTCTCCGCCCGAGCGGCTAGCCGCTCTGACAACCTGGCTTCCTTCCTTGGCTGGCTACCTTCCTTGGCTTCCTGTCTGGCTTCCTTTCTTACTTTCCATCAGGAAGAGAGAAGCAGCTCTCAGCATAGTGATGCTTAACCAATATAACAAAAAAATACTAAAAATTATCATAGTACAAGGAATAAGAAATACCAATGCTGGCAAAATGTAATTTGGGCAAGTTTAGTATAACAATTCTTAGGTAGAATACTCGAGATGTTATCTTAAAGATAAGACTGTTATCCGTTATCACGTAAGGGAGCTACAGGCGTCCTTGAGTCAAATGTGGAGTGTGCCTACATTACTACGTAACTTTGTAACATCACGTTCTAGTGGAACGCCTATAAACTACAGTAGTAGTATGTGCAGTCGAGTCACGTAACGAATCATTTATTTAATCGGTGATAAAATTCGTGCGTAAATATAAATTTAATGATTGGCGCTGAAAGGAATTACCAGATAAATCATATGGTCCAGATAAGGGGTGGACCACATTTTACCACTTTGGAAGAGTCTCTCGCCCAAACTATTCAGTTTAGAAAAAAAATATGTTAGAAACCTCAACATCATTTTAAAATACCTATCCATAGATACGCCACACGTATAGGTTTGATGAAAAAAAAAATTGAGTTTCAGTTCTATGTTACGGGGAACCCCAAAAATTTTAGATTCTTTTCTGATTATTTCTTATCTTAATGCGGTTTACAGAATTCATCTACGTACCAAATTTCAATAATGACGGACGGATAGACGGACAGACAGACAGACATGTCGAATCTATAAGGGTCCCGTTTTTGCCATTTTGGCTACGGAACCCTAAAAAGGCTGTTAAGAATGCCAAAGTAAAATATCATGATAGGAAAATACACTCGGCGAGTGATAGGTACTACTGGCAGTCGTAAAGAGTAGTCTGTGTTTTCACACCGTCGAGTGTCTGGCGCTGTGCCAGCTGTTTTCGGCGGAAACTGTCGAAATAAAGCCCAAGTGACCTTTCACAATTTCACCTTCGTTCACACTCGCTACACGAGAACTTTCTGGAAAAAGGTCTTTGTGTAAAAATTTTGTGTTTAGATTTTGATGTAAACATTACGGGTATATGGAGCAATGTGCAGCGGGGATTGTCAAAAGACGCTGCACAGTGCTTTGCACTAAGAAAAGAAAGATGTGACGTTTTACGGGTTAGGGTACTTTATGTTCGGTATTGAGTTACTCTTGTCTCTGTAATCTGCAAATAATAGACTATTCAAATCAAAAATAGATAGATATGTACTCGTAGATAGATATTCTTTAGTGCACAGAAAACAAACATTTATAGAGAAGGTATTACCTCCTTTAGTTTTCTAACTAGTGGTACAATTTAGGCCGTCTTATAGCTAGTAAGCTATCTCTTCCAGACAACCTTCAGGTAGAGTGCTATTCTGAAAAAAGGGGCAAAAAAAAATATTTTGGTAAGATGTAAAGTTATGGAGATATACATTTTAGAAAATGAGAAACAAAATTTTACACTGTCATTTTTTGTTAAATTTAATTTATTGTAAGTTTGCGATCAGGAAATATGCCAAGATCTCATCAAGACAACATCCAGCCCATACAAATCTTACGTGATACTCGATATTAATTAATTCTTTTGATGATACTCATACGTAGCTTATTTATTCGTATATGTGACCGGTGATAAGCCCGAATCGCTTAGATGCGCGGTCACACCCGTGCTATTGACGCAAATGCATTCGACGCATTCTATGCACAATGCACAAGCGATGCTACGTGCCGTAGGAAAGTGCAGGCCAAGTCGCTGCAACAACAAATATCACTTTTCGGTTGCTATTGCCCTGACAGCCTTTGAAATAGCTCAAATACACCGACAGCTCCCGAAACGCTGCAAAAACTATAAGAATTAGGAAAATCTGATAGGTCCGTTCCCTTAATTTTAAGATAACAATGTAATATTATCTCACTTTAAGTATCTAGGAGAACGAATACTTTCTTTCATTCATAACACTGTTATGAATCAAGATAAATATAATTTTTTTTTGTTTATAAGTTTTTATTTTGTTTTGGGTTTTCCTAAAAGTCATACGTATTTGTTTGTAGCACACTACTTTCTTACTGTTTCTGCTTAGCCCGATGGTTGACTGGTAGAGAATGCCCACGCGGCATTAAGTCCGCCTTTTGTTTAATTTTTATGTGCTACAAAGATTAAATAAATAAATAAAAAAACAGCCGACGAATATCAAACAAATTGTGGTCTTAGCCATGCATTAGGGATAAAACCCGAAAGAGCTTAAATGGGAATGGGTGAGACATGCGGTGGGCCGAGTGGATTAGATGCCCGGAAGGTAATGCTTTTGCTGACCAAATAAGGTTGCTGTAGATATACAACTTATATAAACAGCTAGGATAACACAAGACATGCCACAACTGTACGTACGTATAAACAGCAAGAGTATATAAATAACCCAAGACACGCCACGCTGGGCCAAACAACGCCATCTAGTCCCAAACTATGCTGAAATTTGGACTATGGGTACTAGACTAGACACATACTTTGATACTTTTTTTTAAATAAATATATATTATACATAATCCACACCCAGACTACTAACAGGCATGTTCCTGCAAACAAAAGTTTGCACTGTGCCTGTGCGGGAATCAAACTGGTCGTACGATATTGTTAAGTACACTCTTCGACACATCAACCTACCTTACCTTAGCTGACATTCTCTATCTATTTTCAAATAAAAGGCCGGCATGGCAAAGTCTATGTAAGGAAGCGACCTATCTTCGTTTCGCTCCAAGCTAATCTCACCTGCCCGTGGTCCATCCTGCCGAATAACAAACGAAGCAACAGACTGGTGGCGGTATACCCATCATAATTGAAGACTTAGCTAAATACCACAGGTCGATGACGGGCAGCAGCGTCGCCGGAGCTAAAAGCTACGCCTTGCGATCGCAAACCTGCCTACCCAGCGTGGCGATTATGGGAGATGTTTGCCCCGAGTGTGAATGACCCGCATATTATGGGTATATCTTCCAGATGTTTGCCTTACGTGGGGAACAACTGCAGAGGCCTATGGCCAGCAGTGGACTGCAATTGGCTTATGATGATGACGATAGAGTCTTTACTTCATCGAACTTAAAGTGAAAGTTCATTAACTCATAAGTTGTAGTACTTATAAGTGAATCAGACTAAACAGCCTATTATATTAACATAGCACGGTAACGATACAAGCTGTGTATGGGCAAACATATCATCGCGACGCTGGATGGGCGGGCACGCTCGGCTAGTGATGTGCCACCTGGGGAAACAGGACTCGAGTCATGGGTCCCACTAACATTTACACATTTTTTTTTTATGCGAGAGGCGGCAGACGAGTAAATGTCATGCCTGATGGTAAGCAGTCGACACCGCCCATGGACACCCGCAACTCAAATTGAGTTTAGGGTCGCTGCCGGCCTTTTAAATATGGATACGATCGTTTCTTGAAGGTTCCCAAGTCGTAGCTGTTTGGAAAGACTGTTGCAGGAAGTTGGTTCCACAAATTCAGTAAGAGACATTAGTACCATGGGTCGGTTCGATACCGTCGGTACAAACATTCGTGTTTGTCCCGTGTCTGGGTGTTTAAATTTGTACTCGTATTTGAGTATACCTTCGTTGTTTTGATACCCATAATATTAATGCTTAAGCTTCTTACTTATAGATTGGAGCAATGTATGTGACGTTGTCTGATATTTATTTATTTATTATTTACTAGCTTTCCGCCCGCGACTTCGTCCGCGTAATGTTTTTTTTTCCAAAATAAAATTGTGCCTATGTTACTCGTGGATAATGTAGCTTTCGAATGGTGAAAGAATTTTTAAAAACGGTCCAGTAGTTTTTGAGCCTATTCATTACAACCAAACAAACAAAGTTTTCCTCTTTATAATATTAGTGTAGATTTATAAGAACACGGGAGGGACAAGTGGGAGAGATCTATTTTGCAAAATTACGCGATCCGTTAAACGAACGAGCGTTTTCGATTTTGGTGGTAGGGGCCCAGATCTACAATTTCATGCGTACAGAACATATTAATACGACATTTCCTCCCGAAAAATTACCGTATACGTTTCCAGGGACTCGAATTGTCCCATCACTCAACCACGCCGCTTTACATAATACGACGTCCCGCAGGAGACGTGCGAGATATAGTGTCTATTAGCTTTATTAGAACAGATGTGCGTCATATTCACCTCTTCGTAACCTTATAGTGAGAAAAAGATGAAAGAGAAACTCGTTCATCACTTGGAAGCTTTATTATTGACGTTGTGCTCGTAACTTGAAAATTGTTACGGGATTTTTCTGTCTGGAAAGTTACTTTGTAGCTCGGAATGAAGGATTTGGCAGGGCAGTTGGACCCGCGTGAATTATATATAATTGACCAATGACGATTATGGACATGATTTCTCATATATGAGAAATCATGTCCATAATCGTCATTGGTCTATCTAGTGTATAGGTACCAACTGCCCTGATTAACAAGAAAAATACGCACTTGCACATGGCTTGTTCAGTACAAGAAATACGCCGCGGTAGGGTCCATCCGTACCAGCTTTAAACTATTTCGTCCAAAACTGTTGGTTTTCGGCGTTCATTTCTTCCACAGACTTGAACGACCTCCCAGCCGCGGTTTTTTCTGAAAGCTACGACAAGTCATTCTTTAAACGTAGAGAGCTCTCTCCTCACGGTGTAGTCCCCAGCATTGCTGATGTCCATAAGCGTCGGTATAATGTAATGTGATGTTTGTCTGATATTTACAACATTAGACAGACCGCTTGCTCGTCTGCCACCGACAGAAAATAAAGAATGTAGTACTAAAGTTGAATTCTCCTTGTCCACAGTCAATGATACAGTTAAAAGAGCGCAAAGAGATGGACGAAGCGTTCAAGAAAGCGCAGAAGCCGTGGGCGAAGCTGCTGCAGAAGGTAGAGCGCACCAGGCTGGAGTACCACACCGCCTGCAAGCAGGAGCGGACGGCGCAGAACCAGGAGCGGAACGCCAGCGGGGACAGCTCGCTCAGCCCTGATCAGGTAGGTCCACGCGTTACTGTTCGGATGCCAAGTTTTTTCCGTTGAGACTAGTATTAGTACAAGTATTATGAAGCTTAAACCCAATGGGGGGTCTTCTGAAATAAAATACGCCAGCGGGTACAGCTCGCTCAGCCCTGATCAGGTGAGTGAACGGGGTTACTGTTCGGATGCCAAGTATTTTTTCATTGAGACTAGTATTAGTACGAGTATTATTAAGCTTAAACCCAATGGGGGTCTTCTGAAATAAAATACGCCGGCGGGGACAGCTCGCTCAGCCCGATCAGGTGGGTGCACGTAGTTACTCTTCGGATGCCAAGTATTTTTTTTGTTGAGACTAGTATTAATAGTATTATTAAGTTTAAGCCTAATGGGGGTCTTCTGAAATAAAATACGCTAGCGAGGACAGCTCGCTCCGACACTTGTTACTGTTCGGATGCCAAGTATTTTTTTGTTGAGACTAGTATAAAACTTGGACGATTATGACCAAGCTTTTTGTGGAATTTAGCATTATTAGACTTAAGCTCATGTGGGCTACCAATAAAGTTACTGAAAAAAAAAAACAATATATAGACGCAGCAAGGTCCAATTGTTAAGTGATTGATTATTTTTGACGTGGCACCGACGCGACGTTAGATTAGCGTTGATCAATCAGATGACAGCTGGACCGCAAGCTGCATGGTGACATTTGGTGCATTTGTTTTTTTAGAAAACTCTCATTGTGTAATAACAATAACAAACAGGTACTACCTATTTTCAAACCGGCACAAGAGTCATTAATAAAAAAAATTGAATAGCGTTTATTAGTAACACATTAAAAAGTAAGTACATTCTGTATTACATTAAAAGTAATACAAAAATACAGTGTGACAGTGTACTACTCAGAATAAGCCTAGATATTTACTCTGCAAAGGTATAAGTTTTAAATGGCATTAAATTATATTTGGAAAGAGAAATACACCTCGGAAAATACCGCGTCAGATAGATTGTTTATCTGAGACATATCTCGCAGCGATAAAGCGCGACGGGTGACGACAATGCCTGCTAGATAAAGATTTGGTTCATTGAAGATTTTGGTATGTTACGTGTCTTTAAAATTAATGTAGGTACTTACTATTCTTCTTCCGATCAATGATCAAAATCAAATCAAAATCAAAAGTATTTATTTGCATTCAAATATAATTTTACAGTAGCCAGTGGCCAGCGTCTCCTTTTAAGCATAATAAAGCTTGTACCAGGAGGTCCTGCTCTTCATATACCTAACTGATATTAGTGATATTTGGTGTAATATCTTAGTGCCAAAAATAACCTAAAACTTAAAACATATTTCTTTATAATGAATCTTTACCCTCTTTTTGATGATAAACCCCTAAATAAAATTAAATCACCGGCCGAAACTTAGCAACCCAAGTACCACTGTCAGTCGCCTTGTAGAGGTCGCCTATAATTAGATAGAGGAGTAGCTACCCAGTGGCTATCCATACTACGAATCCATACTAGAAATCTCAACCGATGTATAGGTTTTTGGGTACCTGTGCGTCCGCACGACGCGTATAGTAACATTTTGTGAATACGGATGTAAATCCTTAAAGCCGTTAGCCCTGCCTAACTGTATAAATGTATACTTAAATAGATATAGGTGTAGGTCGCTGCTGACGGCTGCACCATGTACGACATAGCCCACACACATTTGCTCTCTGCAAGATCCAAAGGTTGACTGGTGGAGAATGCTCCCTAGCATTAAGTTTGCCATTTGTACCATTTAAATTTTATAGTGGCTCGACATAATGGCTTCCCTACGCCTGATGGAAAGCGAAAGAGAGGCCCAAGTCGCTGTGACAACTGAAATGAAATGAAAATGAAATAAAATACTGGCAAGTAACTGGTCAGTTACCAACCCAACCCTAACTCCCCCCTAATTTTGTGCAATAAAGTTTTAAATAAAATAAAAAATAATACTCCCTTACTCGACTCTTATGAAGACCACGGCATGAGATGTAACGGTAATTCGTATTCTTTATCCCACACCGCACAAGAGCTTTAATAATAAAAATATCCCCTGCCAGTACAGACACTTCCTCGTCAGGGTAAACTCTTTTACCAGCCATAATATCTGTCAAAAGTTCCTTCCACGTAATAAGTACGGGCAAGTTTCACCGGGTCGTATTTACTTTGATGTCGGACCGACGCAGACCAACTCTAACGAGTTTACTAAAGATTTTCGAAGTTTCTGTAACCCTTTGATTTATCGAATTATTCGAAGTACTATGTTAATATTATATTTTCGTTTAAGCTCCTATTTAAAAGGCCGGCAGCGACCCTAAACTCGTTTTGAGTTGCGGGTGTCCATGGGCGGTGTCGACTGCTTACCATCACATCACATTTGCTCGTCTGCCGCCTCTTGCATAAAAAAAAGCTAGATTAGATATGCTATAAATTAATAATGATAGGTCGCATATCAGACAACATCACATGAATTGCTCCGATCCCAAAGTAAGTATCTCAAGCCCTCGTGTGTTATGGGTATCAGAACAACGAAGGCAGGGCCGTTTTTCCCCGGGGGTGCAAGGGGTGCGGTGCACCCAGGCGCTGCCGGTCGGCGCGGCGCAGGTCCCCGGGGGCGCTGGTTGAGTCCGGCACCCCGGCGCTGAATATACTTAAGACGGCCCTGAACGAAGGCCACAAATCACAAAAACCCGACACGGAACAAACACAAATGTTCATCACACGAATGTTTGTCCCGAGTGCAAGCGTAAAGCCCCTGCCTATCCGTGAATAAGCGCGCGGCGTGACGTCGTACCTACTGCACGCGCATCTTGAAAAGTCTGCCTGTTTCTCTCGCGCGCGCTCTAGCTTATGAGTGTTAAAGGGACTAGAACAGTCCGTTTACTACTGTGAACTGAAATCGCATATCTGTACTATAATAAAAGACTAACCACTCACATCATCATCGTCATCATCAGCCCGTGTCAGTCCACTGCTGGACCTATGTGAGGCATGGGCCTCTCCTAATGTTCGTCACCTTGTTCGATTTTGAAAGAAAGAAAAAAGTTTATTAGTATCACTTATTACAATACATACCCTATTCCAAAATGTATAAGTCTCACCCGACAGGTAATCGAACCCGGAAACTTACGCTACGCCTCCCTAAGCGAACATGTTACACAATGCGGCACTGAGGTCGTCAAATGTCGATAAGAGCTGAACATTGTTGCGGCCCTGAAACCACATGCGATGTAGCATCTCGCAGTATGTAACATATATAATACGATATACACACAAAATGTACGTCTGTCTGTACGTACATCTTTCCATCTACATTTAGATATTTTCTTTGAGATAGGGTTGACACAAGGATACAAACGCTCAAATTTTTAATTTTCATTGTGCGGTGTCTAGTACTTACACCCGCATTCACACACAATACTTACCTATGAAATGTTACAACACTATACGAAGTAAGGCATTTACATTTACCGGAACTCGAGTGTAGTCTATGAATAGGTTTTTGGGTAGGTACTGTGCGTCCGGGGGTCGCGTAGTAACTTTCATGATTAAGGGTGTTAGTACCCATGGTGTGTGCTCTGAAGAGTTGTTTTCCCTCTTCCCACCTTCCCTCTTCCTCTACACACCTCTACAACAGAACCATACGTGCTAGGCTCACGTGTCACAGTCTCACCGTAGAACACATTCCTTCTCGTACAAAAATATATTGACTTTCAGGTAATATTCTACGTTGAGCAGTGAACGGCAATGGGCTGATTGATGCCACGTGGAAGGCTAAAAAGAAGCTCAAGTCAAGTCTAGCAGCCAAACCAGTCACTTGTCATTTACCATCGCCATGGCCGGTCCTAAGATCCTTCTTCAAGCTCCGTTTAAAGGTTTCATAATACAATTGTTGTATTCTGAATTTTTCTTCCATTATAGAACTGATATACAAAAATAGATCGATCAAAATGGCGAACATTGGGAGAGGCCCATCTACAGCAGTGTACTGATAAGGGCTGATAATGAAGATGATACAAAAATAAGGAAAACCGATATTTTGTACAAACGTATTAACAGTCCCGATAAACATATCGGGACAGAGAAATGTGCCACTAATTAAGAGGCCTACGTTCAGCAGTGGACGGCTCAGGGCAGTTGATTGATTGAACTGTTTATAATAATAGTAATAGAATCCTCTTTCCTTCAGTGTCGTCAACCCTAGAGATCCATTCCGTTTTCTACATAAAGTCGGCAGCAGAAACATACGCTTATCAATTCACTTATCATATGACTGTTATCGATTATTCGAATCCAAGGAGCGATAAACAGGGATCGATGTGGTGATATTTGGCGCAAGGAACGCATTATCAAATGTAGAAAATTTCTGTACACTCTTGTGTAAAATATCAGTCTGCATAATATGTCTATTCTTACCTAAAGCACGGTTAATCCAAAGGTTTTGTGTTCATTTTCCGATAGAGTAAAGTTTAGAAACGAAATTTTGGAAGTTGTCTTATTTTGGACGTAGCGTAAGACTCCTCCTGTGAATATTTAGGGGTGAGAACCTTCCGCTTAGGGGTGAAGGCCTTCCGCTCCCCCAACAGTCCGGTGATGAGGGCAAGGCCGCCCTGGCCAATATCGTAGTCATTTAGAGAAAAAAAAATCCTGTGAATATCTGCTACTCATAAACCATTTATTTTGGAAATGGAGCTATAAATAGAATTTGATATTAGTATCGAACTGGCATACATCATAATGTATGCCTTTCATCTCATTTCATTTCATCTCAGTTCAGTAAAACCTTGGTTAGAGACTATGTGGTGTAACACTAAACTCCTATCCCCAGTTTGATACCAAGTAATCCCATGACACTTTTCTCTCAATCCCGGATTTGAATCCGGAACTTCGGTATTGCCATTCCAACTGTTAGACTGACTGCTTACAAGAAAAACTATTACCCTATCCTAAGAGCATGACGTATCACCAACTTTGCTGAAATCCATAATTTGAAGACGGATATTGTTCACCGAATACCACTTTCTCCTCACTCACGGCACTGAATCATCATATGTATGAGATTCACGCTTGACTCATACTTTCCAATCATACCTGTCTGTTTCCCACATTACCCAATAAATGAGTATGGTGACACTAGGGTCCTAGTTTGAAGGGCGTCCGGGCCGGCCGGGGCTTTTAAAAGTGTCCGGGAAAATTCGGACACTTTTGAAATCAAAACTCAAAATCTTATTGATAAGCGATAAGTCCACAATCAAGTAAAAAAATGAAAAAATTCTAAAGCGTCCGGGGAAAAAACCATATTTCGCCCCAAATTCCGGAATTTTTACCCTGTTATCCGGCGCCGGCAATTTAGGTGATGGCAACCCTAGGTGACACAGACCACAGAAGACGACAATTATGGAAGTGTTCGGGGGAAGACTATGTTCTCCAGATGTTTGCCCTAAGTGAAGATCAACTGCAGAGGCCTATGTCCAGCTGTGCACCCTCCATCCCACTTCCACCATGGAACCATTCAATGCATGAGATTTCACAGTTAGGCTGTAGAGAACATTTCACATTTTTAAACTTTAATATCTCCTGCCGTACTTGGCTAGTTTCCTTGTGACAGAATGAATGGCCACTGTGACCGTAATGCGATTAAGCAGGAGAGTATTATTGTCTATTATTATTATTTTAAAAATATACAACTCAAAGGTGACTGACTGACATAGATCTATCAACGCACAGCCCAAACCACTAGACGGATCGGGCTGAAATTTGACATGCAGATAGATGTTATGTCGTAGGCATCCCCGCTAAGAAAGGCTTTTGATCAATTCTACTCCCAAGGGAATTAAATAGGGGATGAAACTCTATTCCACGCGGACGAAATCGCGGGCTCAGCTAGTTTAAAATATAAACCGAACACAGTTCATTCGGAAAGCAAACTATGCAACTTACTAGCGAGGGCAGTTTAAGTTTTAAACGTGGCCCATTAAAGTTTCGCCTTTTCAAAGCGACGGACACTTTGACGAAGGATCTCCATCAACTTATAGAACCGAAGAACTTTCATACAAGTTTTATAATAGTTTTATCTGAGTTTATACAAGGCATAGGCTGTTGCTGCACTTAGGCCTCTCCAGTTGTTCACCACTTTGCTTGATTTTGTGGACCTTACCTGGCTGGTAACACCTTCGTAAATCGTGAGCTATGTAAAGAACTCGTATAAAAGTAAATTGAATAAAACCAGTCTATTTACCATTTAGTATTATGTACTTAAAACCTTAACACGTCACGGCTCTTCCACATCTTCTATCTTCTTCTATACAATATAATAAATCTGTAGAAAGGTCAATTCTGTACATGAAATATTTTTTCAAAATAACTATCAGGGGGTGATTAGTGATCGATACTGATGCCAAAAATGCAACAACGGATTTTAACGAAACTTGGTACAATTATTTTTCATACGGCAGGTCATAGAATACTTCTGACCACGCTACAACCAATAAGAGCAATGCAGTGTAGGGAAGTGTGGGGAAAACGGGAGAAATTGTTATCTGTATGTTTGAACGCGTTTTACGTGAAAAGTATTGCATGGATTTAAATGCGGTTTTCACCAATGTATTGCTAGAGGTCTAACTCAAAATTTGAGCACAATTTTATGGAAGTTCCTTTTTTTAACGCTTGCGATGCCGCCGGCACAGCTAGTTTTGTTATAAAAATTAAAAATACAACGTCGCAAATGGAGAGGCCTATGTTCAGCAGTCTACTGCAATAGGCTGATGATGATGATTACTGATCCATAAACGCGAACTCACTTCATGGCTGAGGCAATAAAAAAATCCATTACCACTAAGGCAATTTAAAAACAAAATAAAAACTTTGTTACTTTATTACCTACTTGTTCATTACTTGACATAATTTCAAACATAACTTTGTTAATTACCTAGACGGACCGTGGATTCTTGTAGCTAACTTGTGTTAAAAACTTAAATGTTCCCCGTAAAGTTTTGATAGGAATTCATTCTGTTAACTGGCAACAATATAAATAATTGGGTTTCAAGTTTCAACTGAACAAGTGTTTAAATGAATTTTACAATTTCATTTAAAATTTTACAACTAGATAAATGAGACTGTAGTAGGTAGTCTCATCGTGGGTATCGTCGAATACGGCTAAGAGAATATCAAGAAACGGGCAACAGTGTTTCCTGGGGACAAATAAAGTTTTTAACCGACTTCGAAAAAAGGAGGAGGTTCTCAATTCGTCTGTACGTATATATTTTTTTTTTAAATCAACTGTTTCGTGTACAATAAAGAATATATCTATCTATTTACTGCACTCGCCAACCCTAGGCGGGGGACTGGGGCAAATCTACTTAAATTACAATGGGCTATTATGGCTAAAAATTGTAATTAGTCCGTCTTTTAGCTTATTCAAAAATAAAACACACGTATTTTTTTATTCGTAAATTAGACTAAAAATAACAAAGTAATAGTCCGTTAAAATTACGCGTGACGTCACTCGGTGAGGCATTTTTACGGGAGCGAGTGACGTCAAAGACTCCCACTCCTAACTTTTGATGCCTTGTATCTTTGCTATTGTTTATTTGAATGAAAAATGGAAAAATACGTGTCTTTTATTTTTGAATAACCTAAAAGACGGGCTAACTAGAATTTTTAGCCATAATAGCCTATTGTCATTGCGGGAGGATCATGTGATGATCCGGTGACGCTGCTGCCCGTCATCAATCTGTGGTATTTAGCTACGCCGTCAATTGAGATGGTTATACCGCCACCAGTCGGTTGCCTTGCCAGCGACTCGTTTGTTATTCGGCAGGATGCACCACGGGCCGGTGGGGTTGGCTTGGAGCGAAATGATGATAGGCCGCTCCCTTACATCCCCCAGATGTTTCCCTAATTTTTGTACTATTTAATAAATGCCGCGTGTAAGTCTTAAATTAAGTCCTTAAATAGTATTATTATACAAAAACGTCTTTGTATAGGATACACGAGGAGAACGCTACGATCGATATACAAACTCGTCACAACTTGTATTGTTGACCCAACCATTCTCGGCTCGGCTGTTCCCCAATTATTTATTCAGCGAAACAGTTTAAGCCTTCTAAGTTTGTCAACAGCAAAGCTTACGTTAGCATAGTAAAGATCTTTAATAGCTTAATAGTCTTGTGGGATTAAATGCATTTTAGTGGACTTCAAAAGATATTAGAGCCTAATTTCTGTATTGCCCCCTTATGCAAAATGTTGCCGTATTCTGTAACTTTTAAAATAAATCATCTCTACGAGTGTAGGTATTATGGTCGCTAGACGGACGGGTAAACCCTACCATCGGCTGAGAAACTAAAATCTTACTCCTTCCCGAGACCGGTACGGTAAAACATTTGAAAATGACGTGTTTGCCCTTTGATCGCTGATTGAAGGATGTCTTTCGTAGTTATCAAATTCACAAAGAGAGGGTCTTTAAAGTTATATAGTTACCTAGTACCACAGATATCTCCAATAGATACCGCACTTAAGATATCGCGCGAGAGGTAATACATACATGAATACATCAGTGCAATGCATACGCAATACGCATGAGCTTAAAGTGCGTCAGTACCACGGTCAGTACTGACCAGAAGTCAGACCCGTGTGTATCGGAGACACTTTTAATAGTTTGTAGAACATAAACGTATGAATCTTAGTATTGAACTCCTTGGCGCCGGAGCTCAAGTTACGATGGAAAATATTTGACAGATGTTAGCTCGCGTTGATGTCTTTTTTCATGATCTCTTTCTTTCATTACCAATTTCACTATTTTTACCCCTTTCTAGCATAGACACGTTTGATAATAGTGTTACAATGTATTACTTTCAAGTACCTATATCGATAATGCAAGATGAGAAAAATTTTAGTGTTTCTACTTTAGATTTCCAAAGTGTCCTGAGAGAACATTAAAATGGACAAATGCCGCACCCTGCTGTTAGAGACATTTACATAGGCCACGACCCGCGCATTACATCTCATCGGGGACATGCTCGACCATGACTATTCTATTGACTTATTTGCTGACCATTTTGGATTATTGATTAGGAAATCTATTGAATATATTGACAAAATTAAATTATAAAGTTATTATATTAATGTGTTCAATTGACATTCGAATTGCCATTTACAATTTATTTAACTTATATTAGGATTTTAATTGTTATTTTTATACTGACATTTTAAACTGATTTCTATTTTTTTTTGACATTTATTTTTGCGACATTTTTGAATATTGACATTTGTGATGATAATCGAATTTATGCATGTGTGTACATTATTTTATTGTGTTTGACTTATTGATGCATCCTGGCGCTTTGGGAGACTGTGAGCCGGGATGTATAAAATGAATGTATAAATAAATAAATAAATAAATAGGATAGTTTTCAATGTATGAAGGATAGAAGACGAGTAAATGAAAACTGCTGTGATTACTTCACCTAACCATATTTATAACTATACTCATTTGAATTTTTTTTTTCCCAAGACATGCCACGCTGGGCCACACAGCGCCACTTAGCCCCAAACTAAGCCGAAGCTTGTACTATGGGTACTAGACAACTGATAAACTTACTTAGATACATTTAAATATACTTATAATGTCAAAACGGCAGTTGAAATGTATTATTTAACGTATGTATTTTAGTAAATTTATCATTTTACGGGATCTTACCGTAAAATCATCCGACGAAGGTGAGGTGAACGTTGATTGGTTCAATGGCTCATGTGGCGTTATCCCGGCAACCAATCAGGGAACAGTGTATTAAGTTACGGGTAATAGTGCACCGTTAAATAGTACATTGAGCAACGACTGGCCCATTTGAGGACGATTTTACTTGTGTCAAAATCGTAAATTTTTAAATGACTGTCAGGCTACCTTAAGTTGATTAACTAACTGAAATCCATTGCGTTAAATAATACATTTCCACTACCGTTTGTTATATTCCGAAAGATAATCAACTACCTAGGAAATTGATCAACTTACGATTCTTGCTATTTTCCGGTGACATATATAAACATATATTTATATACATACATAGATAAATATCCAGTATTGCACAAAATACTGAAAAGGTGATACAGACATAATCTAGTCTAATATACCTGATTGGTAATTTTTCGATAAAATTATCGACATTGCACAATACAAATGTACATCACTTGAGAAATGAGTTACGTCCCCCGCACACCCTTCCATACCACCTGAAATTGACTCGCGAAACTCAAAGCAAAATGCCGAACATGCGGTATCTATTGGGGGTAATCTGTGCCTAGTACACATGTAATGTAAATGAATCTCAATACTTATAACAAAATATATCTTACTTTGCCGACGACCGTCCACTTTTTTTATAGTAGCACGGCATAATGGCTTCCCTACGCCTGATGGAAAGCGAAAGAGAAGCCCAAGTCGCTGTGACAACGGGCAAGTAACTGGTCAGTTACCTGTCAGTTGCCACCGCCATGCCGGCCCAACCTTCACCCCCGGCTACTGATGCAGCACTCACCCTACGAGCTCCGGAGACCCTACTCCTCGGCAGAAACACAACCCAAAGGTCATTTGGCTGCGGTATCATATAAAGTGAAGGTCATTTCCCGGACGGGCAGCTCAATTCGAGCGAAGATTTGCTATTCCCTACCTCTATGAGACATCTGCTCTCTTGTAGGTGTAAGCAGAAACCCCGGACTAGAAGGTAAAGCTTTCGGATGCAACCGGGAATAATGCTCTGATGATGATGATGATGATCATCGTAATTAAATAGTATTTATTTTCTGTCTATTAACAAGTAGTCTCTTTAAAACGTATTCTACATAAAATATTAACGTAACAATATATCAATTTATTTGTACTTGGCACATTGATATGCATGCATATTTACTGTAATAAGATGTAAGTAATTATATTTAAACATGGTTTAAGGATATTGTATGATATTATGAATATTTACAGGCGTCAGCTCGGTGGAAATACAACTAAAATTCAAATTTGAGAACACATTGTTATTTCATTATGTTGGGTCTTTGTCTATGCAGTTATTTATACTATAGGGCAAGCGTAAACTATGTAAAAATACTCATTGGTGGCCAACTTATAGACGAGTCGTTTGTGTTAAGAAAATGAAGACAAAAACGAATTAAATATTTAAAAAAAAATGGCTTTAGAACATATTTTATCATGTACATTAGTTAAGTATATTAAAACCACATCTCCTAAAAACGATTATAAAAAAGTTAGTCTTTTATTTCGGGATATAGTGCCATATTCCGGCAGTACAAATTGAATCAAAATCTTTAAACAATATAAAATTTACTAAATATGTACTTATCACACTAAAAATTTGATTAATTAATCAACATAGCAATTTTTATACTCTTTACTTGACTCTTTGAACAAATGTCATAAAAAATACAAAAGTATTACACTTTATAATGGCTAGTTACATACGAGCAGACCCATAATTTCATACGTAAAGACCTAACATAATACGACATTTCCTGCTGAAATATTACTGTAAACGTTCCCATGTAAGTCGATAACACTTGAAAATCGTTTGGTCAACAAACTAAGCCACCCTTGTTGGGTTAGCGATCGATTCTGAGGTCCTCGGCCCTTCGGTCCTGTCTCATTAGAACGCCATGGTTGCGCTACTGTGGTGTCTTGAGCCACCAAGCAACAAACACCAAATGAAACACCAATTTGTTAGAACTTGCCGATTTCTGCCGACGCCTAAGCGCTTGTTTTGCGTGAGATAGGCTATACAATAACTATCCTAGGTCAGCTTCATTCACGCCAACCCAGCTCATTGAAAAAACCTCAGCAGGCCATTCAGCTTGCTGAGAATGTCCTGGAATCTGCTGGGCTGGCTAAGGATCAAACATCATTGTTTCAATCATAATTGTTGTCAAAGATATTATCCGGCACCGGCAGGAACACGACCCGGAGGTCATTTGGCTACGGTATTCTATAGCGTGGAGGTCCTTCTCCGGACGGGCAGCTCAATTCGAGCGAAGATTCGCTATGCCCTACCTCTCTTCAGCTTCTATGTGGCCAGCTGTACATATTTCGCTCGTGGATCGATTAGTGATGCCACCATTTGAGAAAGGTGGCATGGTGGGCCATGGTGTTCTACTGAGACAGACCCTCAAGACAGCTATCGAGCGAACGCCCTAAGAATTATTCATCAGATATTGACCGTCCATGATTATACCTTTCAACGTTATCCTATACAAATTGTATTGTTTCTTGTTCTAGCTTCCGCCGGCTGGGAATTCGGTTTGTGACAGAAACTCTTTCTAGAGTGTTATACTAACGCTTCTGATAGTGATTTTAACGTAGTTTTAATTTTTTTTTATCATAGAGATCTTTTACATTTGACTATCGCTATGTTAACGCTGACTTTTGCTTCGTGGGTACATTTGTAACAACATGAAAAAAAAAACCAATTAAGACGGTTCCTTCTGCTGGGTAAGGAACGTTAAGCTTTTGATCTTGTGAGCTTTCGTGAGTTTGCGATTGCTACAGTGAGACATCTGAATTGCTTTCAGTCTCAAAAGTTTGTTTCACACACAAGAAAAGGGGGAGGATTTGTCTGAATTCTCGTAATACTGCAGTGTATGAAAATAATAAAAGGATATTTTTGTGTGCAGTTTGCGTTGCATTTTGAATTAAGACGAGGCGAAACGTTAAAGTAACGACTAAAGTATTGAATATCATTGCTAGGGAAAATCTTTGGACACAAAGAAATAGTATTCTCGTTTATAAGAGTCAGATTTCTAGACAACATTCTGTACTTTTTTAATACTTAACCTATCCTTTTAAATAACTATACATGTCGTGTTCGCCATATTTAACGCAGACATATTTATTTGTAATTATTACAATAATACTCTGTTACAAATGCACTCAGCGTTTAAACTAGCGCCATATAGACAAATGATCAATTGTCAACTATTGATGATCATAATCAAACAAACAGCTATATAAACAGCTTAATTGAGATCTTGTCTGCGAGATATAGGGATATGGATAGGGCGAGAGCGGGGAACGAAGGAGGTGCGGGAGGGTGGTACGCTACGAGCGCCTGCCGCCCGCACCTCACCCTTCCCCCGTTTTCGTCATACTCCCGCGCCCTACATCCCGCAAAAAAGATCGAAATTATGCTATTTATCTATAGTATCTATAGTACTGTTCTCACTCTGCAGTCGTCAGTTAACGCGATAGAAGATCTCTACCGACTATTAATTTTCCTAATACCAGCTTACTACTTTTTTTTCATTACAAATAACAAGTTTCTTTTTAATTTTTACTTTACTGCCTGCCATACTTACTTAGTATGTTAAGTGCCTTTTTAAGCCCTAATTAATTGATCTGCTGTGTTGCATGGCATGGAATGATGAATTTACTTAAAATGTGTATGCTTTCAATATTCTTTTATAGTTTTATAAGGTTCGTACGTTTTTAGGCAATTTGTAGACAATTCTGTAAGATAGTTGTTCTAGTGGCAATAGAATAAACACCAGTGGGTAAGTGTTTTCCAAGGAAGAACTCAAGGAAGTTGTGGAGGAATATCTCTGCATATTTAGTTGGCTCTGGACTCTATGTAACTGTGTTCCCATTCAACTCGTTCATTTTAAGGGGGAAAGCCATTTGCTCCTCCAACAGCGTGTGATGATGATAAACGCCATCTTCATATAAATCGTGGTAATTTAAAAATGAAAAAATGTATGAATCGCCACTTCTTTCCCTACAAGACCTGCATGTAGATAAAAGCATAATGGCAACGGGGACGAAGTAAGTACCATTGGACATTTCTCGAAGATTTTCACCTGACCTTACTTTAATACAATATCGAGGACATAGAACAAACAGAAATGCAGAAGAATCGTTCATATATAACGTAAAGTTAGTAATCTGATGACTTTAAAGAGATCCTTAATGTCATTTTAATCGCCCTGAATGTGTATACAAAATCATTAAGGATCATTCTTTTAAGAAAACAACACTATTTTAAGAATGATCCTTCTTGTAGAACTTTAGTAATTCGCCACATCTGGTGGGGCCGAGAATAAAACACTTCTACCGTAAACTCGATGACGTCACGAGGTTATTTCGGATCTACTTTCGAGATACTCGAATGAAAGCGTACGTCATACACTGTTTCAATAATGTAAAGCCGAAAGAGATCAACCAGAAACTTCAGCGTTGGGATTTCTTACATGGTATAGAATACCTTCTAAGAAATCATTGGTATGTAAGGGCCTGTCATCTTTTCGCACCAAGCCAACCTCACCTGCCCGTGGTGCATCCTGCCGAGTAACAAATGAAGCACTGGCAACCGACCGGTGGCGGTATAATACACAGACCGATGATGGGCAGCAGCGTCACCGGAGCGAGAAGCTACGCCCTGCAATCACCAACCCGCCTGCCCAGTATGACAATTGTGGGTATATCCTCCAGGTGTTTGCCCTAAGTGGCGAACAACTGGAGAGGCCTATGATATGATGATCAGATCACCATCAGAATACCTTTCTCTGCCAATCCATCACAATGTGGTAGGTAGAGGCTTCTTTTTTACGATTTAGGAAAATAATCTCCGTGTGGATTTAGAATAGCACCACCCATTTCAACCCCGAGGGTGTCGTAGAAGATGACTATCTGGAATATCTGCCAAGCGTGGTGTCTAAGGCAAATCCCCCCAAATGACAATTGTCATTGGAGGAGGCCTATGTCCAGCTGTGGACGTCTTTAGGCTGATGATGACACTTTTAAAGATTCGGACATTTTTTTGTAATATAAATGGTTTCAGCCACATAAATATATTTAGAAAAACAAGTAGTGGGATGTCAGGCCCACGTTAACGTCAAGTGGTATTTCAGAGAGATTTACAGAGAAGATAACGTCAAAACATTATCGCGAATAAAAAATAACGTGATGATGTAACCTCTGGGTAGGTACGGTTATCTTGGACGAGGGCGCAGTGTATTGGAATGTAGTGAGATAACTCCCATAATGATTCAAACTAATTGTCTGAACAATGAGGTTATCTGAAGAAATCCACCAGATGGCACCAAACAAAAGGCTGGTCCAACTGTCACGTGATTGGTTCATTTTGACATGACACTGACATTTACATAGCAACTGCAAGACCTTTTTTGTAGACAATTTCACGATCTACAAAATTTGTTTGAACCATTTTTCGGTAGCTCTCATTGTTTCAGAGATATACGCAAAAAACGCAAATTTGTGACATTTGACCTCGAATAAAAAACAACGCACAAACGGGATCGATGAGGACTTTTGACATATCATTTGTAATAACGTATAGAAGGCCTGCACAAAAATTCAGCTTGTTGGGAAGTAATGCAAACTGGGATCAAATTTTAGTCTATTTTGACTGGACTGAATCTGAATCAGCGAAATACCCGTAAAGTGATTTCAGTCAATTTTCTGGATCAGTTGCTGTATAGCCAGATTAGCCAGAATAATCCAACGGGCCTGAATAGCGGTGGCAACTTACGAGTGATTGATTTGGTTACCAGTTTGTTGTTGCAGCGGCTCGTGAGGAAAGAAAGACGTGTCGTTATGCTCTTTAGCTGACAGAATTCCATCTTCTCTAGTGAAGAGCAGTTAATTGATAAACCTTCCCCATGTATTGGCTTTGCCTTCACTGTTTTACTATACACTGTGTACCAGTAAAGTATAGGTCGCGGCACGTAAGTTGAGCGCTGAGCGTTTCTGCGCAGAAGTCAAAAATTCGGTATCACAGGGGGGAGTACGGGGCGAGGGCGGGTGTGCGTACGCGCTTATTGGCTCTCCTGTCGTTCCTTGCTCCCCGCACCGACACGTCCACCCGCTAACGCCCGACGGTACAATCGCGTTATAAGTTTTAATGTTCTCGTTGTTTAATTTGTTTGTTGAGTTTTGTTTTATCAATACGCAAAGAGTGACCACGTTGTTGACTTGGTAACCGAATAATTTATCATTCACGTTGATCAAGACATTTCAGATGAAGATGTTGATGATTCTGATGATGACAATGTTAATGACGACGATGGCCGAAGCAGCCCTGAACCCCAGCCCTCAACAAGCTACCTTTGTCAGATTCAGACTATTTTGTTTTTGAATTTGAATAAAAATGTTCAATCGTTTCTATACAAACCCATATTTTATTTCTATCTAACGTAAGTAGGCAGTAACCTCGTAACTGCAAGGCTTACAAATTCCTAGTAGTTATTTTTTTTATTTCTTGTACTAATATTAGGTACTACATTTTACTGGCTTTCATGCAATCTGTTTTTTTAAGTAAATACACGGTAGAATAATTTACAAATGAAATGATAAATTAGTCGAGATAATAAATGTGTGCGCAATAGTACACATGCGCAGCTATCCCCTCCTTATTCCGCTCAGCGCTCAACTTACGTGCCGCGACCTATACCAATAATGGTGGTGTTTACTGAGGCTTCAGCAATCTATGTCACGAATGAGCCAGCACGCCATGGCGACCCTGACCGCGGTACCCATGACACGGTATTAGCGAAGATACGCCATTGGCGAGTACGTAGGCTAATTAGCGAATGCATTAATTACATGTTTTACCTAGAAATGTATGTGGAAGTTGTTTTTAATGTTGGTTGGACATCATCTTCATCATCATCAGTCTACTGCACTGCTGCATAGGCCTCTCCAGTTGTTCGCCACTTTGGGGAAACATCTGGAGGATATGCCCATAATTTCCACGCTGGGCAGACGTGTTGGCGATCATAGGGCGTAGCTTTTCGGTCCAGTGACGCTGCTGCCCTTCATCGGTCTGTGGCATTTAGCTACGCCTTCAATTGTGCTGGTTATACCGCCACCAGTCGGTTGCCAGCGCCTCGTTTGTTATTCGGCAGGATGCACCACGTGCAGGTGAGGTTGGCTTGGAGCGAAATGATGATAGGCCGCTCCTTTATTACATCCAGCTAGTATGCGATCTCTTTTCTGTACTATAAGGGGCAGCGCAGACGACAGACTATCCGTGACGATTTTTTGCAATTATATGCAGTAACGCCAACACCGTGCAAAAATCTGTCGCGGATATTTCACAGACTCAACGCACACGACGCACATCTTCGAATATTCTGTTGGCAGACCTAGACGCTCTTTTTAAATGTCTCATACGCGGACTCTATCGCACAAAAAGTGTGCCGTCTGCGCTGCACCTCAAGAGCACCAAGCTCTACAACAGTCATATAAAAGTATCCGGTTCCAACTTATCTTCACGTCCTTGACACAATTCCCTTGTCTCACCGTCGGAAGATGGTCATTTGGCCATCTGAATGGGCGCCGACGCTGCGCAGTGCCCGCCGAGACATGACCACATTCATATGGTAATATGGTCAAACAACCTGTTCGCAGTTTGCGCTTCCATTCTGTTTGTATAGCGAGCCGGCGCTAATGCTTCAAAAGATGTGACACTAATTTTGAGTGGTTATGACTTCCAACATTTTGTGGTAACTTTGTACCTTGTATATTTTGTATATTTTATAAGGTATATCAAAAAACGCAATTATACGCATATTACTTCTCAATAAGAGGGAGTTTCTGCGGAGTTATGCACAAATCTGTAGGGCATAATAAAACTGAAAAAAAATATATGTATGATGTGTATTACTATGTAAACTACTAACGAAAATTGGTCTGAATGACATCTAGACAGTAGTTTTTTTTTAAACGTCATACATCAAATTACTTAATGTTTTAATTCAATCAGTGGTACGGAACCCTACGTGCGCGAGTCCGACTCGCACTTGGCCGGTTTTTAAACTGCTATTTGTAAACTGTTAAGATTAACCCAACATTCCTGAAAATATTCTTGGACATAGTACATTTTTAATAACGTCTTTATTACTGCTTGAAGTCACAATAGTCTTGTATTTCTGATATGATTTCCTCGTTATTAAATATAGCATTCGAAACAAAGGATTATTAAAACAAACAACAAAATTGATTTCATTGTTCTTTCTTCTACAAATATATAGCTATAACATCAATTGGTATCAACAAAGTTCCAATTCCACTGGAAAGAAAGAGCATTAATCCCAATGTTTTGACATTATCTGAGCGTAGTCCCGCGTTCAGAAGTTTTATGAAACAAGACAATATAAATAGATCTGGATAAATTGCGTTCGAGCGGAGGATATATCAAAACAATATTTATCAACTTGAGTTTTATTTCGTCGGCGTAGTGGTGTAAGATCTTACGAGATGCTTAGATATCACAGGTATCTTTCTTCGTGAAATAGCCTAATATCATAATACTATATAACAAAATCGCAAACATTACTCCTTTTGATATTTTGATATTCAGTCGTTGCGATTTTATATTGTGTATAGAATGCGGGCATGTTCAATATAGGTACTATACTCAACTAACAGAGACAACTTAAGAGAGGTAGGGCATAGCGAATCTTCGCTCGAATTGAGCCGCCCGTCCGGGGATGGACCTCCAACTCTTTAGAATACCGCAGTCAAATGACCTCTGGGTCGTGTTTATGCCGGTGAGTAGGGTTCCCGGAGCTCGTGGGGGGCTAGGGTTGGGTTGGGCCGGCATGGCGGTGGTAACTGACAAGTAACTGACTAGTTACTTGCCCGTTGTAACAGCGACTTGGGCTTCTCTTTCGCTTTCCTTCCGGCGTAGGGAAGCCATAATGTCGAGGCACTATTAAAAAAAAATTTAGAAAGAACACTTATATCATTCTATATTGTCTATGTAGTGCAGTCAATGAAGCATTATAGGTCCGAATTTTTTTACTGTGAACCGAATTGCATACAATTTTGGGATTAGGTTCATCTTACCATTAACTTCAAAAGTGAAAATGATTTGAACTCCGCCACCACCATGGGGGTGGTTGCCACCCCTTCTCGGGGGTCAATGGTTGTTTTTTCAAAATAACCTCGGATATCGATTGAAGATCTAATTTTAACCAAAAAAGTTTCTATAAAGTTTCTCGAAAAATCTAATACTTTTCAAGTTCTTGGCAATTGAAAATTCGCAAAATTTTCACGATTTTCATCAGTTTTTTTCAAATATCTCCAAAAATATACGTTTTATCGAAAATTTTATAAGGAACGAAACTGTAGCAGGTAAAAAAATGAACAATTTGGTTTTTTACAAAGTATTCTAAGTGCAATATTAAGCTAGATATTAAAGATCAAAGCCGTTTTTTATTTTATCTGAAATTTCATCGATGTAGTCAATGCCATCTAGCAGCGAGCAAATGCATTTTATGCTTTCTAATCGAAAAGGGTTTTGTAGTGCTTGAAATAAGCTTTAAAATGAGCTTTATCAAAAGTCTTTTGCACGTAAAATAAGTGAGCTATATTGCAAATAAGCGGAGCATCGAATGTTTTTTCTTTTCAATCAATGGGTTTAAATAAGTGCCATTTCCACCAAAACTAAAATTAATCATATTCCGCCTAGAATTAACTTTATTATGAAGAGTTTTATAGATTGTATTAGTTTGGCTGCTTTAGGACACATAGTTTTCAAAAAAGTCACGATTAAGGGAGGCTGTGATTGCGCTGCCACGCGCTCTTTAAACAATCATATCTCCGTCAATTTTTATTTGATAGAAAAAACAAAAAAAAACAAATTGTTTGTCAGAAAAATACCTAAATTTTTTATCCCTACACTTTTATACGTATCTGTCGTCATTTTTGAGATATTATGAAAAAGGGGTGGGATTTTTAAAAATTTGAAATTCTCGATTTTTTTTTAATCGTGACTTTTTTGAAAACTATGTGTCCTAAAGCAGCCAAACTAATACAATCTATAAAACTCTTCATAATAAAGTTAATTCTAGGCGGAATATGATTAATTTTAGTTTTGGTGGAAATGGCACTTATTTAAACCCATTGATTGAAAAGAAAAAACATTCGATGCTCCGCTTATTTGCAATATAGCTCACTTATTTTACGTGCAAAAGACTTTTGATAAAGCTCATTTTAAAGCTTATTTCAAGCACTACAAAACCCTTTTCGATTAGAAAGCATAAAATGCATTTGCTCGCTGCTAGATGGCATTGACTACATCGATGAAATTTCAGATAAAATAAAAAACGGCTTTGATCTTTAATATCTAGCTTAATATTGCACTTAGAATACTTTGTAAAAAACCAAATTGTTCATTTTTTTACCTGCTACAGTTTCGTTCCTTATAAAATTTTCGATAAAACGTATATTTTTGGAGATATTTGAAAAAAACTGATGAAAATCGTGAAAATTTTGCGAATTTTCAATTGCCAATAACTTGAAAAGTATTAGATTTTTCGAGAAACTTTATAGAAACTTTTTTGCTTAAAATTAGATCTTCAATCGATATCCGAGGTTATTTTGAAAAAACAACCATTGACCCCCGAGAAGGGGTGGCAACCACCCCCATGGTGGTGGCGGAGTTCAAATCATTTTCACTTTTGAAGTTAATGGTTAAGATGAACCTAATTCCAAATTTCATGCAAATCGATCACAGTAAAAAAATTCGGTGGTAGCCCGTATTTTTTCGCTTCATGGTAGGCTGATTGGGGTATATGAAGGAGGTGGGGGTGTCCTTCTACACGTGATGATGGTTGAGGGTTGAGGGCTACTAGGATGGATCTGTGGGACAGATAAAGATAGAGTCAGAGCAGGGTTAGTCACCACGCTTGGCAGGTTCGGTGACCGTAGTAGGTTTCATTTGGACCCTGGTAAACGCTGCTGCCAGTTTCCTGAAATTCCCTTAGTCCTCTTCTACGACACCAACAGAATACGACGGGTTCTTATTCAAAAGCCACACGACAATACATACATTTTCTTATATACCTCCTCTTAGCGTTGTCCCGGTTTGTGCCTCTAGGCCCAGGGTCCGCTTTGACCATGATCCTACATTTAGCGAGTCTGGTTATTACATTGTGTTGTAATCGAACATGCAGCCCCACCGGACCGGTCACATCCCTAATCCGACGACAGCTTTTGTCCCCTCACTACTATTGCTTCCCCTTTCCGTCTCGTTCACTCTCTCATGTCTGCCGCCGCGATCGCCTTTCGAAACATATCTTGTATCTATTTTAATCAATAGATTATTTAAAGTATTTCCACTGTTTTATTTCTCAAAACAACAGGTTATGGGCCCAGCCCCCTGTTGTTTTAACTTAATAGTAGTTTTTTTGCAAAATTCCGACAAGTATCGCGTATTCAAAAGTAAGGTTAGGTCGCCGGCTAGGTTTTCGTATTTTTCAGCTAAATCCATCCAGTTTAGAAAGCAATGTCTGTGAACACGGTGCATATGGATAAACTGACCGGGAGAGACAACTACAATAGTTGGAAATTCGCCGTAAAATCCTATTTGGAACACGAGGAGTTGTGGTCGTGTGTGGAACCGATCATAGACGAAGCCGTGGATCTGAAGAAAGATGTGAAAGCTAAAAGCAAAATCATACTCTTAGTTGACCCAAGTAATTATCACCACATTGAAGACGCACAGAGTGCACGGGATGTATGGGTCAAACTTCAGTCTGCATTCGAAGACTCCGGTTTACAGAGGAGAGTGGCATTATTGCGTGACCTCATTAATACAAATTTGGATAATTGTACCGATATTGAGGAATACGTCAACAAAATCATGACAACTTCTCACAAATTGAGAAATATTGGATTCAAAGTGGATGACGAATGGCTAGGCACCCTTATGCTGGCAGGATTGCCAGACCAATATAAGCCAATGATTATGGGTTTGGAAAGCTCTGGTGTAAAAATAAGTGCTGATTCCATAAAAACTAAGTTGTTACAGGAGGTCAAAAAGGAATCTGACACTACCGTATTGTATTCTAAGCACAAGTTCTCCAATAAGAAGTACAGCCATCAACATCATCATTCCCCGAACAATCCAAACAAGCCCCGAGGCCCACGTTGTTTCAACTGTAACCGCTATGGACATTTAAGTAAAAATTGTTTTGCTACTAAGAAGGATTCTGTTACTAATAAAAATTATGCCGCTGTTTTTTCAGCCTATGCTAACATGGAAGAGACGGACTGGTACGTGGACTCAGGAGCGTCCATGCATATGACTCGAAGATCCGATTGGCTGTATGACATCAAGACACCTCCGATACATAATATAAAGGTAGCCAATAATTCTTCAGTCACTGTACAAAAGATGGGAAATGCGGATATTAACCTCAGCAGTCAAGATGGTAAAGTAAACACAGTCCAGGTGAGAGATATTTTATTTACTCCGGAACTCAGCACCAACTTATTATCTGTAAGTCAGTTAGTAAAGAATGGCTGTGAAGTAAATTTTCATAGAACAGGCTGTAATATTTATAACAGAGAGAGGCAGTTAGTAGCAACGGCAAGATTGATAAACAATATGTACAAACTGAATACTGTTGGAGGGGTAGCCTATGTCACTAACACTAATAGTTCTGAAACATTAGATGTTTGGCACCGGAGAATGGGTCACCTTAATTATAATGATGTGAAAAAGTTAGAAAATTGTGTAGAAGGTATAAGGATAACCAAGTCTGATGGTAAGACATGTTTACCCTGCATAAAAGGTAAACAAACAAGAATACCTTTTCGGAATGAAGGTTCCAGGGCAACTACACAACTAGAAATCATTCACTCTGATCTCTGCGGTCCCATGGAGACAACATCATTAGGAGGGGCCAAATATTTCATAACATTTATTGACGACTACTCCAGGAAGGCATATGTATATTTTCTTAAAAACAAATT
Source organism: Conogethes punctiferalis (assembly GCA_031163375.1). Classification (NCBI taxonomy): domain Eukaryota; kingdom Metazoa; phylum Arthropoda; class Insecta; order Lepidoptera; family Crambidae; genus Conogethes; species Conogethes punctiferalis. The sequence goes on along the minus strand of CM062096.1, from coordinate 3,126,798 downwards.
AGATGTTACTTCTGTATTTCATGAGTTCAGATGTGAGGTTGAGAATGAACTCGAGAAAAGGATAAAAATCATTCGTACAGATAATGGCACTGAATATTGTAACAGACAGTTTACCAAATATCTTTCAGATTGTGGAATCAAGCATCAAACGACAGCGCCCTACACTCCTGAGCAGAATGGTCTCAGCGAGAGAAAGAACAGAACACTTGTAGAACGCGCCAAATGCATGCTCAGTGATGCCAATCTGTCTAAGGTGTATTGGGCTGAAGCTGTATCTACCGCAGCCTACATACTAAATAGATGCCCATCCCGAGTTCTAAATGACATGACACCAGAAGAGAAATGGTCCGGAAATAAACCCAATGTCAACCACATGAGAATATTTGGATGTAAAGCCATGGTGCATGTACCAAAACAACACAGACAGAAATGGGACTCTAAATCTACCGAAATGATATTTGTTGGGTACTGTCAAAATACAAAAGGTTATAGATTGTTAGATAAGAAGAAAATTACCATTGTCAAGAGTAGAGATGTTATATTTATAGAAGATTTGAATTCAGTTCCGCATACTACAGAACAAACCATTATACCAAATTTGGAATTATGTACACAAAATGTACAAACAGAGGAATCAACTCCGGAAGAAGTCACTTTGACAAATATGACTTTGTCTGACAATTCTTTGTCAGAAGATAGTACTTTTTCAGATGCAAATGACAGCACTTATCTTCCTAGCAGTGGTGAATTAACTGATTACAGCACCAATGAAGAATACATTTCTAATATCACTCTTCGAAAAAGAAGACCGAACAGGCAAGTAGAAATGTCCTCGGAAGAATCTGATGATGGTCATAATCATGCGTACTTGGCTATTGGCAATGATCCGACAAGCTTAGAAGAAGCTTTATCATGCACAGATTCAGGACACTGGATACAAGCCATGGAATCAGAGTATAGGTCGCTGATGCAGAACAAGACCTGGATCTTGACCAAACTGCCACCTGAAAAAAAGGCAATACCTTGTAAGTGGGTGTACAAGAAAAAGGAAGATGAAAAAGGCAACATAATTAAATACAAAGCAAGATTAGTCATAAAAGGTTGTGCTCAAAAAAGAGGAATAGACTACGATGAGGTGTACTCACCCGTTATACGCTATGCATCACTCCGATACTTACTAGCACTGGCTGCTAAATATGATCTGGATATCGACCAGATGGATGCGGTGTCTGCTTTTTTACAAGGCGATGTAGAAGAAGAGTTGTACATGCTGCAGCCTCCTATGTATGAAAATGGAAATGACACAGATGTTTGTCTACTGAAGAAATCCCTGTATGGTCTTAAGCAAGCAAGTCGTAACTGGAATAGAAAGCTAGATAACACACTCAGAGAAATAGGTCTTTCTCGCTCTTCTATAGATCCATGTGTTTATTACAATATTATAGGAGAGAAGATAACATTTCTGGCGATCTACGTTGACGATTTGATCTTGTTTACAAACTGTGAAGCTACCAAAAGTACAATCAAACAGAAATTACATGAAACGTTCAGCATGAAAGATCTTGGAGAGTTAAAATATTTTATTGGATGGCATGTAACAAGAGACAGAAAAAATGGTACTATATATATTGATCAGAAGAAATACATACAGGAAATATTACACAAATATGGCATGTCTGACTGTAAACCTGTAAAGACACCGATAGATCCACATACAAAATTATCTTCAACTGGCCGAGAAGAGGCATTATTAGAAAACATTCCTTACCAAGAAATTATAGGATGTCTGTTGTATTTATCACAAGGGACAAGACCAGACATCAATTACGTTGTAAACTATTTAAGTAAATATAATAATAAACCAGAAAGGAAGCATTGGATAACATTGAAGCGTGTATTGAGGTATTTAAAGGGAACTGAAAAGTACTGTTTAAAGTACACACAGAACAAAGATGAAGATACAGTTCATGCATACTGTGATGCAGATTGGGCGAATTCTGAAGATGACAGGCGCTCATATACTGGTTACACTTTCATCTTTCAGGGAGGATCAATATCTTGGAACTCCAAGCGGCAACCAACTGTTGCACTTTCAACGACAGAGGCAGAATACATGTCCTTGTCAGCATGTACTCAAGAGGCAATCTGGCTGAAACAGCTGCAAGAACAGTTTTGGCCACATCTCAAGCAACAAGCAGTAATTATTAATTGTGATAATCAGAGTTGCATTAAACTTTCAGGTACTGATGGGTACAATTGCAGGACCAAGCACATTGATGTCCGTCATCATTTTGTGAGGGACAACGTCAATCAACAGAAGATTATTGTACGATATGTCAGTACTGAAGAGATGGTTGCTGATGTGCTCACCAAAGCGACAACGCAAGCCAAGCTGCTCTACCTATGCACCAAAATGGGCTTGTGTTCTAGGGAGGATGTTGTAATCGAACATGCAGCCCCACCGGACCGGTCACATCCCTAATCCGACGACAGCTTTTGTCCCCTCACTACTATTGCTTCCCCTTTTCCGTCTCGTTCACTCTCTCATGTCTGCCGCCGCGATCGCCTTTCGAAACATATCTTGTATCTATTTTAATCAATAGATTATTTAAAGTATTTCCACTGTTTTATTTCTCAAAACAACACATTGAAGCGACTGCCATCTGACCTTCGTAACCCTCAGAAAGGGGAACCAGACAAATTTGGATCATGGTTACACATTCAGAATTAGACTGGATGTGCAGGTTTCCTCACGATGTTTTCCTTCACCGCTAAGCTAGTGGTATAAATCCGCACATAGATTTTTGCAAATCCAAAGGTGCGTGCCCCGCGCGGTTTCGAACCGACGACCTCACGTGTGTGAAGCCACCACTAGGCTACCACGGCTCATTTCTTATATACAATAAATCAAGATATAACTATTTCTACTCAGCCATAACATTATTACAGTACCTAAAGCCCCCAGGGTCCCATTTCGCGACCTCTAAAATATGTACTTGTTCGCGGTCCGTTGGACCACAAAGGATGCTTCCCGAACCGGCTCACAATGGCTACTGTTTGTAGGTAATGTTCCGTATAGCAAAGAGAAAAATGACGAATTGAAAATTTGATGAGGGCCTATGAAAAACGCTTATTATATCGGGAGAAGGCTCCTTTGCGAATTATGAGCATCTCAATAGATAAATCTTCTATATTATGTGTCCTCTTTCATAGTATTTCGCAGCAATCCATGTTGAATTCGACTTAGTGAATGAGATAGATAGATTAATATCTAATACAAAATTAATTGTGCAAAACACAAACAATACATTGCTAATTTAACATAGTAAGATTTAGGCGGTCTTATTGCTAATAGCCATTGAGGTCTCATTGTTTTCTTCCAGATAACCTTCAGGTGGAGGGAGCAATTTTTTTGAATAGATTCGATTGTGCCAGGATGTTTATGATTCCCCCAAGTTAGTTAGTTTAAACGGGCCAGTTTCCGCTACCAGGCGTCTGAGCGTTTTGCGTGTGGGTGGGCCGATTAAACTTAACATTCTAAAATGGTTTTCATTCCCATCACCCCAGCTCATCCAAGAAACTCAGCAGGCCATTCAACCTGCTGAAGATGTCTTGGAGAGTGCCGGGCTTGCCAAGATGTTTCAGCCGGAAGGCTGCCGGTTCGGGGCATTCCATTCTCCAATTATTGTTTTGATTGATGTTGACATAGCTATTTAAAGCATTTTAACAATAGACCGAATTGTTGAGCGTAATCGTACCAGCAGTACAACGACCCAATGAAAGTGGCGTCCATCAAATGGAGACGTCAATTATTTGGTTATTGAACTGATAATTACGAAGTAGACTTGTCTGCGTACCAATGTACGTACGTACAATTACGTTCATACATTGTAATTACAAACATGACGCATACTTATCACGATTATTGTCTGACTGCCTCTTTGGTCTAGTGGCCGCAGGTGATCGAGAGGTCCAGGGTTCGAATCACGGGTCGGAACAAAAATTGGTATTGTGTTTTTCTGTAAAGTCCTTACTTTACAGAAAAACACAAAACACAATATCTCAGTACCATTTCAGAAAGTTGGTGACCCCCGTGCATCGAAAAGCACTATAAGACTTTAGTCCTGCGTCTGATCTCTCTCCGGTCGTGTCGATTTGTCGTCCGGAGGAAGGTCCTCCATCCTATAGAATACCGCAGCCAAATGACCACCGGGTCGTGTTTCTGCCCGTGGCATCTCTTTTGCTTACCATCAGGCACAGGAAAGCCATTATGTTGAGCTACTTATAAAGAAAAACAAAAAAATAATCGTCTAGTCGTTTTGGTCGTTAATAAGGTTAAGCAATAGGGTACCTTAATACATTACTATTTCTCTAGGGTACACAACCCTGCAAGGCAGCTGTTTACAGTTATTAGACCGGCCCTAGGGAGGGTATTAAGCTAACATCAAGTTGGGCTAATGCGGCAAACACACTTAGGGTAATGGCTGACCATCTCGCCTCTGAGGTCATGCTTATAATCATTTGGTGTAACTTAGACCGATGTCTCGGTCGGATGATGCCTCGGTGGTCTATTGTGACGTGAAAGATCAAAATATTTGTACGAGGCGGGATATGAACCGCAGGCTCTTGCGTTGAAGTCGACCATTTAAGTCTTTGACTGCCGAGAAACTAGACACAATAGAAAAACTATTGTTTGTCGGTCATCGGTGACCGTCATGGCGCTCAACGTGTTAATCACTATGCCACTGCGCTGAAAAATGTTTTTTTAGCCACAGTCGTATGCCACGCTAACAATTAAAATAAAAAAATATTTCTTTTGAAAAGAGCAAACACGAGTTTCTTGCATCTTCTCGAATACTGCGCTCCGAACTATTCACGTAGATTCACTTTTGACGATGTGTACGTGTTTATATTAAACCTACACATAATATGGAATCTTCTCCTTCATTCATTCGTTCACTAAAAATCCAAATTACTGCAAGTAAGTAAACATTGAACAAAATGTGTAATGCAAAGATAAGTACGAGTATACCGTGCTATCGCTACGGTGCGTCAAAGGATATTTTACTATAATAATATCCATGCAGTCACAGAGTTGCAGAATGCAGCGTATCTTATCTGGCTTTATCTGTCGTTTGAACGAAAATGAAATCGCTTGCCGAGTTGTAATGGCGATACTTGTGAATAATGTTGTTTGTGTTAATGGGAAATGTTGTTTCTATGCATACTTAGATGTAAGGGAGCGACCCATCATCGTTTCGCTCCAAGCCACCCTCACCTACCCGTGGTGCATCCTGCCGAACATCAAACTAGGCGCTACTAACCGACTGGTGGCGGTATAACTGTCGCAATCATCTGGTTGAATCTCCTATGTAATTGAATGGCTACCGCGTTCATTGAATGACGACATTTAATTGAATGACAGGGATGTACGTGAACGATCCATCATCTTGTTGCTCCAAGCCACCCTCATTTGCCCGTGGTGCATCCTGCTGAAAAGCAAACGTGTCTCTGGCAGCCGACTGATGGCGGTATAACCATCATGATTAAAGGCGTAGCTAAATACCACAGACCGATGACGGGCAGCAGCGTTACCGGAGCGAGGGGCTACGCCCTGCGATCGTCAACCCGCCTGCCCAGTGTGGCGTTTATGGGTGTAGTCTCCAGATGTTTGCCCAAAATGGCGAATAACTGGAGAGGCCTATGTCCAGCAGTGGACTGCGATAGGCTGATGATAATCTTTTTTTCTATAACATTCCCATATATTAAGATAGGTATGTAGGTTCTTGATTAGCTTTTCACTTGCAACTTACTTACGTTTACTTCACTTCTACTTCTAAGCTGCTACTGCTGAGTAATTTCTTTACATAAATAAAAAAAAACCAGTAACAGTTTTTGGCCTGACCCAAGATTCGAACCTGGGTTGTTAGGAGGCACCTGCGATCACCAGACCAACGACAGGTCACAACCTCATTTTCCCCAGAATGTTGTCACGTGGACAAAGTTCTATATTGAATATTTATCACAAAAGAGTTAAAACTTTGTCGCATCGACAATATTATGTAACAGTGCTTGGGTATTTGTGGCCTACTTCGACACCTGCCAGGCCTCGTATTAATTCGTAATAACTATGTGAAACGCTTTTTGTAGGCCACATAGAACTGCACGAATGATGCAAGGAATTCGATAATATTATGATTGTGGATTCCTATAGAAATACCGAGTCTTCATTATTGCTTTCAAGTTTGCGCTGGTATGGTGGCTGGCGACGTAAAGCTTCTTAGTTTCCTTCATCATCATCTATCAGTCCACTGCTGAACAAAGTTAGTTAGTTTCTTCAGTTTCTTTTTAGTCACACCGCACATCCATCGTAACATTTTCATCTCGGACACATACAAACTCAATAAATAATAATAATAAATAATACTTATAAAGAACCCCAGACATGCCACGCTAGGCCACACAGCGCCATCTAGCCCCAAACTAAGCCGAAGCTTGTACTATGGGTACTAGACAACTGATAAACTTACCTACTTAAATACTTTTTTTTTTAAATAAATACATATTATACATAGTAAACACCCAGACCAATACAAACAGACATGTTCATGAACACAAATGTTTGTACCATGCGTAAATCGAATTTACGATGAGAATCCTATTTCTGTTATGGTAATCATAATAATAATAATATAATAATAATAATCCATTTATTTCAGAATTCAATCCATAGGGTATACATCAAAATTAAAATTACATAAACACAATTACAAATAAAACATGTCAACATAAACCAAAACAAACACAAATCGGAACAAAATACATAAAATGTCGGAATAAATAAAAATAAAAATCAAATTTAAATAAAAATCAAATTTAAATAACAATATAAAATAAAAATAAAATAAAATAAAATAAATGAAATAAATGTCGCACATAATTATTGGTCAAAAGGCGATGAGCTTTCATGCAGCTTCATCCACCTTTGTACCATGGGGGAGTCCCACCGCTCGGCCAATGCGCCCAGGATACTGTTGGCACTGCCCCGGAAGCGACCCAGCAGCGAAGCGCTCCTTTTCCTGATCATATCACCATAGAAAACCAATAGCGACACAGACAATGATTGGCATCTGACGTCACCTCGCGCGCATTTCCCATGCGTTCATTGTGCCAATGGCACAGTTCCGCCGCTTTCCACCGCGCACCATGGCTCGTGTTATGGCGTTTCGGCCGCTGAATGCTGCGGTTGCCGGATCTCTCCCGTGGGGCTTAACCGCACCTGTTATGTTGTTATCTCGCGTTTTCACCGTTAGATGCGTGAGCGATTTTTCGTAAGGCTGTTTGCCGAATTCGAAAGCGTAATTTTAGTTTATATAAATAAATAACCCAAGACATGCCACGCTGGGCCACACAGCGCCACCTAGCCCCAAACTACGCCTAAGCTTGTACTATGGATACTAGACAACTGATGAACTTACTTAGATATATTTTTTATTGTAAATAAGTACACCCAGACCAATAGAAATAGACATATGTTGATGTTTGTACAGTGCGGGAATCGAACCCACGACCCTTGGCTCAGAGGGCAGAGGTCACTACCAAATGAACCATCGAGCCAGTCTTATAGTCTTAACTAGCTGTGCCAGCGGCGTCGCTCGCGTGGATATCGGGTTTCAAAAATAACGGACTTCCATATAATAATACCCATCTATACCTTGTGCCTAAGTTTTAAGTTAGACCTCTAGCAATACATTGGTGAAAACCGCATTCAATTCTATGCAGTAGTTTTCGCGTAATGCGCGTTCAAACATACAGGTTTAAATTTCTCGCGTTTTCCCAACACTTCCCGTCACTGCTCCGCTCCTATTGATTGTAGCGTGATGAAAAGTATCCTATAACCTGCCCAGGAGTATGAAGAATAATTGTACCAAGTTTCGTCAAAATCTGTTCAGTAGTTTTTTTTTCTATAACGAACATACAGACAGACAGACAGACAAAAATTTTACTGATTGCATTTTTGGTATCAGTATCGATCACTTATCACCCCCTGGTAGTTATTTTGAAAAAATATTTTATGTACAGAATTGACCTCTCTACAGATTTATTATAAGTATAGATGAGTATTGATTGGTGCATTGTATAAGACTTGTTTAAGCACAGAATAGTAGCTTCCCCTCGCCTGACGGAAAGCGAAAGAAAAGCCCAATTCGCTGCGGTAAGAGATAAGTAACCAAATCAATCATTTGTTAGCTGCTACGTCAGACGCGTACAAGTTAGCTTGTAATGCCGCGTTTACACGCTCGCGTTCGATACGACATTCAACGGGCACGAACACAAGCACAAGCATGTGAACGGGCTACGTTCGTCTGTTTGAATGTGCACGTGCGTGCGCAGTGTGTAGGGCAGGGCTGCTCGCCGAGCTGCTTGCCAGGTTGTTTGCCGGGCTGCGTGCCACGCGTGTAAACCTAGCATAATATCTTATGCCCTAGTTCAGAAGTCGCGTTCAGAAGTCGAAGTCGGTTCACGGTAGTGTCACCGAGCGTATTGTGGTCGCCAGGGTAGTGGATACACCCTATCACTGGTTAAGAAGCTGACACTTTTAAAAGTCCCTTATTCGTCATATATCTGTTTGCATGGAGATTTCTCCAGATTCTGGAGACATGTGAGCTCATCTTATTGATACCAACTTTTGTATCACTTTTCACGCAAATAAACGATATTAATTTATTAATTCATTAGTTTCTTACAAAACCCACGGGAAAAGATGGGACGGTGATTTGTGTAGGTACTTTTTTATCCATCACCACACGAATATCCTATTTCTTCTATTCTACCATTTTTTTAAGCGAGAGGGGCCAGACGAACAAATGTGGTAAGCACCGCCCATGGACACCCGCAACTCTAACCGAGTTTAGGGTCGCTGCCGGCCTTTTAAATAGGAATACGTTAATTTCTTTAATGTTCCCAAGTTGTAGCTATTCGGAAAGACTGTTGCAGGAAGTTGGTTCCACAAAACCGAGGCGCGAGGCAAGAAGTTCCTTACTCTATTTTCTGCGTGCTTTCTTGAGTTTTGTTTCATTGGTAGCTTTATTATTGGCCAACAAGTTTAGATGGGTGAGTTATTGCCACAGACATTCAAACAAGAAGAAACAAGTCGTTGGCAAATCGGCTTAGAGCATCCGCCGGAGGCAGATAACAACTTTATTCGATCCATCTCCGCCGATCAGTCGGCGGCGGCGATCGAAAAGTTGTTAGAAGTTGTCGTGTTGGATCAAACGTTGGCCGTGCGAAATGTTGGCGTTGGTGGTTTAATTCAGTTTTTAGGGTTCCGTAGCCAAAATGGCAAAAACGGGACCCTTATAGATTCGTCATGTCTGTCTGTCTGATGTTGAGGTTACTAACATCATTTTTTTCTAAACTGAATAGTTTGCGCGAGAGACTCTTCCAAAGTGGTAAAATGAGTGTCCCCCCCCCCGTAACTTCTAAGATATGGGCATGATAAAACTGAAAAAAATATATCATATGTATCACTATGAAAACTACTAACGAAATTTGGTTTGAATGAAATCTGGACAGTAGTTTTTTTTAAACGTCATAAATCAAATTACCTAATTTTTTCATTTAATTAACTCTAATATAATAAAACGTAAAGAAAAACATTTATTTAGCTGTATAGTGGTACGGAACCCTACGTGCGAGAGTCCGACTCGCACTTGGCCGGTTTTTAGGGTTCCGTAGCCAAAATGGCAAAAACGGGACCCTTATAGATTCGTCATGTCTGTCTGTCTGTCTGTCTGTCTGTCTGTCTGTCTGTCTGTCTGTCTGTCTGTCTGTCTGTCTGTCTGTCTGTCCGTCCGTATGTCACAGCCTGTTTATTCCGAAACTATAAGAGCTACATTATTGAAATTTTGTACGTAGATGTATTCTGTAAACCGCATTAAGATGTGAAAATAAAATCAGAAAAAAGTTCAAAATTTTTGGGGTTCCCCATACATAGAACTGAAACTCAAAAATTTTTTTTTCATCAAACCTATACGTGTGGGGTATCTATGGATAGGTATTTGAAAATGATGTTGAGGTTTCTAACAACATTTTTTTCTAAACTGAATAGTTTGCGCGAGAGACTCTACCAAAGTGGTAAAATGAGTGTCCCCCCCCCCGTAACTTCTAAAATATGGGCATGATAAAACTGAAAAAAATATATGATGTGTATTACTATAAAAACTACTAACGAAATTTGGTTTAAATGAAATCTAGACAGTAATTTTTTTTTAAACGTCATAAATCAAATTACCTAATTTTTTCATTCAATCAGTGGTACGGAACCCTACGTGCGCGACTCCGACTCGCACTTGGCCGGTTTTTTGCAGTAGGTTTTACCCGCGATTTTGTCGATGTGATTCGTTTACTGATCACGTTCATTTGTTTTAAGGTGCTGAACGCTAGAGTTTACCTTATTAAACCTTCTAAGGTTTACTATTCGGTATGTTTATCTGGTTTGTTTAATATTTTTTTTAATTATGTAGGTACGTTATGTTTTGAGACAAGCACTTATAAATCGTGTATTACAACGTATACAGTCAAAAATGAAGATTAAAGACGTTAAAAGATTCGAAATTATAATGATCTATCGATAGATAAAACATGGTACTTACACCTTATCATCAACAAAAGGTGGAAAATTTGGATGAAAGTAGCGCAGAACCACGATGAATGGCAATCAGGAGACGAGGCATATATGCTCTGCCACTGCAGAAACTGTCATCATCAGTAGAAGAAATGACGTAATAACTTACTCTTTTTCTTCTTAAAAGCCGAACAAACATGCCAATGTACCGCGAAATGTCATCGAAATTGTCCAACTGTATCGATTAGCCGTTCGCAGCCGATTCGGGCGAGTCGCGACCTACAATCGAGACGTGTGTAGTCGCCGGAAATTGGACGTCACATCGCTTCGACGACGTCGGACGCGTCGCGACGGCTGACGAGCCTTTAATAAAGGCTTGCTTTTTGTTTTATAAAGGTCTAGGTAGGATATTGTCTATACTTTGAGAATTAGGCGAGCAGCGTATATCGTCTTTGGTACAATCCAAGGTCTTTCCCTTCTTTTGTCACATATTCCGGCGGGGAAAGGTGGCCATTGAGCGATTTGTGATCCAGAGAAATGTTGAAAAGACCAGGTCACGAAGGAGATCCCATATGGTGACTAAGGGAAATCTCCCCAAATAACAATAATTGTCATTGGGAAAGGGCAGATGTCCAGGCATTTTCATAATGATTTAGCTAAAATATTATTTGCTCCCATAACAATTCGTAAAATATGGGTACATACAACATACTGTTCAAAATTTATCTCTTTCTCTGTAAAACTGGACATGTGTAATCAAAAGTAATCAGAAACACAAACGATAGCTGGATTTTGTACGACGGTTTGTTAGTCTAAAAAATTGATGATGACATTTCTTGACATGTCTAGTCTACACAAGTGTTTGTACAGAAAAGTAAATTGTAGGTATCGCGCAAGCATTTAAGACACTGATGATTAATATGAATTTGGGATTTTAATGGACATCTATACTTCTACACTAATATTATAAAGAGGATATTATTATATTTGTATTTATGTATGTAACGAAACAACTCAACAACTCTAGAAAGCTACATTATCTAAGTATCATTGGCTATATTTAATTTCCCGAAGCAAAGGGAGGGCGGGACGCTAGTTATCTATAAAAAAAATCCATCAATTTTCTATATGTCTTGGTCTTTCTCTAAGATGTTCAGTGCAGTTTCATTAACGAGCGCTGGTGAGGTGACATTCCCAGACTAACGTTGAGCGGAGCGTATAAAAGGCACGTGAGACTGAGGGATCTCTCCGCTGAGTGAGGACCCTCGAGCGCCACTCCAGTCGCCGATTGGAGCGGCGGCCTGCGGGCTCACGCACTCCCACGGGATAGGGCTCGCACAAGCGATTATTACCGAATTATGAAAGAGGTGGTGCAAGTTGAAAATGTTCATTAGATTTTTAATATGAATAAGGTACAAATCCTGTGAGCAAACATAGTCCTTATAGCCTCTAGAGTTTCCCATAATACTCGTATTACTCTTCTGGCCGAATCTCGGCCAAGGATACAAGCCAAGTAAGCAGTAGATATTGAAGGTATACATAAGTGAGTTCTCAAACACAGATGCAGCCTCTGTTCCTTTATTCTCATAACCCGATAGCACGATAGTTCGACACAACCGACAGAAAGCAGTTTTTCTCATGCGTTGCCTGAAATTCAATCGTTCCTCAGCGAATTCTGTAAAAAAAAATTCTATTTGACTGGCTCGATGGCACATTTGGTAGTGACCTCTGCCTTGTAAGCCAAGGGTCGTGGGTTCGATTCCCGCACAGTACAAACATTTGTGAACGTGTCTTTTTGTATTATTTTGGGTGTTTTCTATGTATAATATGTATTTATTTACAAAAAAAACTATTCAAGTAAGTTTATCAGTTGTCCAATAATACAAGCTTCGGCTTAGTTTGGGGCTAGACGCGTAGTGTGGCCCAGCGTGGCATGTCTTGGGTTATTTATTCATTTATCAATTCATCCCTCTTTGAGCCAACCCTACGGGGCGCTGAGTCGGCGCTCCGCTATGTAGTCGTGTCGTGACGGACGGGCGCCGCAGACGGCCGTCTGACGTGTCTGACGCAAGACAGTCCGCTTTCGACCCGAGTCTTCGTCATACGTCACGTGCAGTAAATGTACAACCTCACTCGACAATGTTCTCTAGCGCTTTGATGATAGGACTTTAGTGGGAACAAGTTATTTCTGTCTGTGTATTGATGTTAAGGTTTTATTTTTCGAAAATTGTCTAGGTTATCACACATACTATTGACGTTTGGCCCATGATCTTAAAGGTGTATTTCAATTGTCCACTGCTGGACATAGGCATCTCCAATTGTTGCCACTATGGGCAAACATCTGGAGGCTTTACCCATAATCGCCACGCTGGGCAAAGCAATGTACCTACCTATGCAATATTTTTGATATTTACCTCATCATCATCATCAGCCTATTACAGTCCACTGCTGGACATAGGCCTCTCCAGTTGTTCGCCACTTAGAGAAAACATCTGGAGGATATACCCATAATCGCCATGCTGGGCAGGCGGGTTGGCGATCGCAGGGCGTAGCTTCTTGCTCCGGTGACTCAGCGTCTACGCCCGTCACTGGTCTTTAGTATTTAGCTACGCCTTCAATTGTGATGGTTATACCGCCACCAGTCGGTTGCCAGCGCCTCGTTTGTTATTGGGCAGGATGCACCACGGACAGGTGAGGTTGGCTTGGAGCGAAAAGATGATAGGCCGCTCCCTTACATCCCATTTATAAAAAAAAAGTCGTGCATCATCTCAATCGTCTATTGTCATCCGACTAGGGAGTAAATCAAGTCATATCTCTTAAATTTCAAATAAACAATGACCTACATCTGCGATACTATATCATCTTTATCTGTTACAAGGAAAATGGAAACTGCAATTTTCCTCTAGCTGCGATGTACAGAGCGGTGCAGAGCTTGTTACAGCCTTTGTTCCCTTTGATAGTGTCCCTTACGACTGTTCATGTTTCGAGTTCCAATGCAACTCTGTACTCATGTAGTTCTTTATGCACTTTGTGAAATGAAACGGAAATTATTTTTATATTATTTATGTACTTGGTCATAGATTCACAAAGTACACACCGAATGTTTCAAACGATATCAACATTCAAAAGCGTCAAATTGATCTAAACACACGTTGTCAAATAGAAGTAAATATATTTGACTAGCTTTGCTCGCGACTTCATCCGCGTGGAATAGTTATTTTTTCCCCGTTTTTTTTACATTTTCCATTATTTCTTCGCTCCTAATAGTTGCAGCGTGATATTATATAGCCTTCCTCGATAAATGGTCTATTCAACACAAAATGATTTTTTCAATTCGGACCAGTAGTTCCTGAGATTAGCCCGTTCAAACAAACAAACAAACAAACTCTTCAGCTTTATAATATTAAGTTAAGATTGTTGAGAGGACTATGAAAAGCTGTCTTCAACAATTGTCACTTAGGGTATTTGCCTTAGTCATCATGGCATGTGGGTTGGTGACCGCATTAGATTTAGTTTTTGTACCTGGTAAACGCTGCTGCCCGGTTCCTGACATTCTATTATGTATGACTTATTTGACTTAATGTCCTATGTACGTCCACAGTACGTCGCCATCCCGAACGGTCTTGCGCTTCGCGCTTCACTTCGCTCCAGGTCATTCTTATCTCCTTAGCTTCTGCTGTGCTATGACCGACCGCCGCCAGGATTGTTTAGGGCGGCCGCGTTTTCGCTTTCCTTGGGGATTCCAATGTAGAACTTGCCTTGGTATGTGGTTAGAGTCCCTTCGGAGCGTATGGCCAATCCAGATCCACTTGCGGCGCTTGATCTGCTGGTCGATTGGGGCCTCACCGCATCGTTCCCACAGATTCTATTATGTATGAAATATCATATTTTATTTATAATATGTAACCCATCTGTAAATACCACGAGAAATAAATAAATATCATATTTTCCAGATATATTTATATAGTAGTTTACGTGCTAACATATTATATGCGATGTCTATATCTAATAAAAATGTTTGTCAGCAATAATAAAATATCAAAAATATAGAACACCCCTAGAAAACGTATCCCCTACCTTATCTTAGTGGCTTAACCTGTGGTGTAAATGCAGTAGCGGCGTTAGGGTAGGGCGAGGCTGGGCGACCGCCCGGGGCGCCGGATAAAAAGGGCGCCTGCGGCGCCCTTTTTTATCGTTTTTTACCGTTGATGATCGTGATTTTTTCGTACAAATCTGTGGACTCTCACAAAACACAAATATTTTGCTGCCTTATCAACGTTAGCTTAATTTTACGACCTTATTTCTATACACGGGAACTAAGTTCGAAAAATATAAGTAAAAATTGCTATCCCGAATATAGCGCGTGTTTGTTATCCTTTTTAGGGTTCCGTAGCCAAAATGGCAAAAACGGGACCCTTATAGATTCGTCATGTCTGTCTGTCCGTCTGTATGTCACAGCCAGTTTATTCCGAAGAGCTGTAAGAGCTACATTATTAAAATTTGGTACGTAGATGTATTCTGTTAACCGCATTAAGATTTTAAAGTAAAATCAGAAGAAAATTTGGGGTTCCTCATACATGGAACTGACATGGAACATCATTTTTTTCTCAGATGAATAGCTTGCGCGAGAGACTCTTCCAAAGTGGTAAAATGTGTCCCCCCCCCCCCCCCCCCCCCGTAACTTCTAAAATATGGGCACTATAAAACTGAAAAAAATATATGATGTGTATTACTATGTAAACTACTAACGAAATTAGTTTTAATGAAATCTAGACAGTAGTTTTTTTTAAACATCATAAATCAAATTACCAAATTTTTTTCATTCAATCAGTGGTACGGAACCCTACGTGCGCGAGGCCGACTCGCACTTGGCCGGTTTTTTTTTTGTTTCACCAGGGAGAAATGCAGTTTACGCATACCCGCTGCCCGGGGGAGCAGCAGGTTATGTGGGACTCGCTCCGCGTCGGCAGAGAATACCCACTAAAAAACCCTGGTTGCCACCGTCAAATGCGCCTTGGGTTGTGGCGACACGGGTCCTTCACCATAACTCCGTGAAGCCACCAGCGCTCGTCTGCTAGGCAGACTCGGCTTGGCCCCCCCCCACTTGGGGCAGCCTAGGGATCAGTCCTGTAAAGGACGTCTCCCTCCTCCAAGGACGGGGTTCGTGCGATACGTGGCCGACACCCCCGTGCCGACCTCGCGGAACCCCGTCGGGCGTGCAGCCGCCGCCGCAGGGTGGATTTTTATTGTGGTTTTCTCCACTTGAGCTCGCGCCTCCTGGTCCCGACCGAAGTCGGGATAACAGGCGGTTTTTTAATGTGGTTTGCTCCACTCCGGCCGGCCAATTAAGGCAAGCCCCCTGGTCCCTCCTGCGAGGGGAAACAGGTTGCCCGGCGAACAATCCAAAATGGACCTATCCGATGGCCACGAGAACCGTGACCGATGGACCCGCCGAGCCGCGGTGATACACCGCCATCCCACGCCCTCAGGCAACGTCTTCTACCAAAGTGATATCCTCGCTCAATAGCGTTTTAATGTTTATTATTAAGTCTTAAGTTTTCACGATTCATACAAAATGGCAAAAACGGGACCCTTCTAGATTCGTCATGTCTGGTCTGTCTGTCTGTCCGTCCGTATGTCACAGCCAGTTTATTCCGTAACTATGAGAGCTACATTATTGAAATTTGGTGCGTAGATGTATTCTGTTAACCGCTTTATGATTTTAAAATGAAATCAGAAAAAAATCTAAAACTTTTGTGGTTCCCCATACATAGAACTGAACCTCAAAAAATTTTTTTCATCAAACCTATACGTTTGAGGTATCTATGGATAGGTATTTGAAAATGATGTTGAGATCCCCGACATCATTTTTTTCTAAACTGAATAGTTTGCGCGAGAGACTCTGCCAAAGTGGTAAAAAGTGTAACTTCTTCTCGTAACTCCTAAAATATAGGCAATAGGCATGATAAAAGTGAAAAAAAATATATGATGTGTATTACTATGAAAACTACTAACGAAAATTGGTTTGAACGAAATCTAGACAGTAGTTTTTTTTTTAAACGTCATATATCAAATTACCTAATTTTATTCACTTAATCGGTGATACGGAACCCTACGTGCGCGAGTCCGACTCGCACTTGGCCGGTTTTTTCGTATGGGATTGAATTGAAGTTGGAGGGCGCTGTCGAAATCTCGCCCAGGGCGCTGGTAGTGTTAAAACCGGCACTGTGTAAATGGAAAAACAAATCCAACTATCCCAATACGGGATCAGATAGCTTATTATTATGGAACAAAAGATCTTCCATTCCATCCTGGATATGTGGAAAATACTCCCTATACTTTTTGAAACTTTTAAACCTGACATTTATACTACAAAATATTTCTAAGACTATTTTCTCACACCTTTGTGGCGGAAAGTCCAACTATTTTGAAATTCCGTTTATAGATAGATCATACTCTTTATTGCACACCAATTGACTTACAACTAAGTAAAGTATGCGGTTGTTGTATAATTTAGGTCACTTCCAGACAATCTTATACTCGTAATTGAATATGACGTTTAAATATTATTTTTCTTTGACATTTTTCTATGTTTTTCCTTTCTGTTTCAACGCAACAGAGGAACTTGTCGGTAAGCATGTATGTTGGTTTGTACAGTGCTGTCCTTGTGGTGTCATGTTTCCTTCTATTGTATAGAGCACTCGGGTGTTTGATGAAGAATGAAATATCAAACAACATCACATATATTGTATCAGAACAAAGAAGGTACTACAAATATATTATGTTCTTCTTATAGAAACAAAAACTACTGCACGGATTTTAACGAAACTTGGTACAATTATTCGTCATACTCCTGGGCAGGTTATAGTATACTTTTTCATTCATTTTTCATCACGCTACAATCAATAGGAGCAGAGCAGTGAAGGGAAGTGTTGGGAAAACGGGAGAAATTTTTATCTGTATGTTTGAACGCGCATCACGCTAAAACTACTGCATGAAATTGAATGCGGTTTTTGCCAATGTATTGTATTATCCACGCGTGCGACGCGGCTGGCTCAGCTAGTCCATAAAATAAAAGATTTTATGTGTATTTTATCTCGAGCGCGCTACATGTTTTGTTAATAATTAACAGTAATAATTAGGTAATGTCAAACACTAGTGCAGTATTAAACTATCAACTCGAGGTGTAGTGTAATAAGCCGCCTCATCAGCCCTCTGGAGACGGCGCTAACCCAATAACTCGCCGGGAGAGCGGGAAATTAACTCATTAGGGATTTATCGGCGGGAACACTGCGGGAAGCTTGGCTGCTGACGACTTGACGAGCTTTGTGGCAAGTGAGGGAACATCTAAGGGTAACGGGTTCGATTCCCGGCCAGGACAAATTAGGAAAAATTACTTTTCTAAGATGACTGAGTATGGGATTTCTACGACTAAGGGAATATCAGCAAACGGGCGGGCGGAACTGCGCTTACTTGGTTACAAATAATTCTTACTGGGAGTTCTAGAAGACACCCTCGATTCATCATCACCAGCTATCTTCTGATCTATCTTTACCACCATCACCACTATATGTTATCTTGTAAACTCATAGTACAACAGAACATATATTATTTGAACTCTCATAGACTTCGATTTGACCTGACGTATACAGTGACGGTATACCTCGAAGCGCTCCTATTTAGAAGCACTCCTACCGAAGCGCTCCCAAACTATTACTCGAAGCGCATCTTTATTGCTATCGTGAGCGCAATAAAGGAATACCTACGCTTCGAGGAATATAGTCTACAGGCGATCACCAGCCATTCGGGAACTCTTACGGCGCTCAGAAAGAATAAGTGCGGTGATTTTTCTTTCTGAGCGCCGTAATTTAAATTTTTATCTGTCTCCTCACCGGAATTTATCTAGCACTAGCTGTGCTCGCGACTTCGTCCGCGTGGAATAGTTATTTTTTCCCCGTTTTTTTTTTTACATTTTCCATTATTTCTTCGCTCCTAATAGTTGCAGCGTGATGTTATATATGTCACCGGAAAATAGCAAGAATCGTAAGTTGATCAATTTCCTAGGTAGTTGATTAACTTCCGGAAAATAATAAACGGAAGTTGAAATGTATTATTTTACGTATGTATTTTAGTAAATTGATCATTTTACGGGGTCTTGCCGTAAAATAATCCGACGAAGGTGAGGTGAACGCTGATTGGTTCAATGGCTCACGTGGCGTTATCCCGGCAACCAATCAGGGAACAATGTATTAATTTACGGGTAATAGTGCACCGTTAAATAGTACATTGAGCTACGATTGGCCCATTTGAGGACGATTTTACTTGTGTCAAAATCGTAAATTATTAAATGACTGTCAGGCTACCGTAAGTTGATCAACTAACTGAAATCCATTGCGTTAAATAATACATTTCAACTACCGGTTGTTATATTCCGAAAGTTAATCAACTACCTAGGAAATTGATCAACTTACGATTCTTACTATTTTCCGGTGACATATACACTAAAGCCTTCCTCGATAAATGGTCTATTCAACACAAAAAGAATTTTTCAATTCGGACCAGTAGTTCCTGAGATTAGCGCGTTCAAACAAACTCTTCAGCTTTATAATATTATAGTTAAGATTTGCACTTCAATCATACACAGTTGCTAGGAAGTTTAGGTAACTTGAACTTGATAATCCGAAGCGGAAGTAGGTCACTAGTGAAATATAATTTCGAATTCATGAAACCCAAATCTTTGTATCTCCGCGGATCTCTCGCTTTCATGACGCTGAATGTAATTAAAACACGAGTTAATTACCCAAATTTACCCTTTTCCGTATTCAACACTCGGAGCGTAACGTTACGATGTTTTGCAAAATCAATTTGTCAAACTGGTGCGGGAGGTGGACGACAAATTTTGCCACTAATCCGAAATTAGATGTATTTGGAACTTAATGCAGGATAAAGTTTTGAATGCCCTTTTATTGCAATCTATATTAGATGCGTTTACCGTCTAACATCTGCTGATTTTAAATGTCACCCGCTAGAGTATAAGCATGTTTGGAATGTATGTAATATAGCGGTGGAAAAGCCCAAACTAAGATTTTCCTATTAGTACGAAACGATGAGAATGCATGGGAACGTCTCCCATAACACTTAGACCAAAGCATATTTAGATGAAGGAATATTGCTTACATAGATATCAAGTCGGTAATAAAGCGGCTGCTGAATCTCTGGCTGGCTCAGCGGCTCATTTGTTAGAGGCTCAGAAAGCCAATGGTCGTGAGTTCGATTCTGTAATAAACTTTTGTGTTAGTTCTGTGTCCAGGTGGTAATTTTGTTTAAGTATTTGTATATTGTGGTGCATCTGTTGATGCCCATTAACGTGCACTAGTGCTTAAGCTACTTACTCAGGTTAACTGGTAGAGAATGCTCCTAGCATTAAGTTCGCCCTTTGTACCATTTTGTGCAATAAAGTTTAAATAAATAAAAATAAATACTTTGGAGTAGGGTCAATGTATGTGATGTTGAATATTTATTCTTTATCAAAATCCTCAAATAATGCTACAGTACCTATTCGAATCTTTTTACCTCATATAATGCCACCACCTCCTGGACTACATTCGGAGAGAGTCCCATCTAATGACAGGCCTCCCGACAGATTAGTCATCGGGACACAACGGATCACTCCTCACTCCCAAAATATCTCCCTGCGTTAATTAAGCCCTCTGAATATGTTGTAAATTACATTTTGTTTTTGTTTTTTTGAGAAACCTTTTGGGCATATGACCTACAGCATCATGATTTATTATCATATTTAATTCATGTCTTTTTGGACAGTTTTCAATCAAAATTTATCTCATTGTGTAATGTACTAAATAAAGAACAAAAATAAAACCTACTCCGCGCCCTCTTACTCATATACCCCTCAGATCAGACTCGAGAAAACCGTTATAAATATGTATTTTAAAAAATTTAACCGCTCTGAACCCCACCCAAGACAAACATCGTGTGATGAACGTTTGTGTTTCTTCCGCGTTTGGATGATGTATATATTTATGGTCACTTCATTTTTCTGATACCCTTAACACAAGTGCTTAAGCTACATGCTTTTGGGATCGGAGAAATGTATATCATATTTATTTCGTAACGGTCCGAAACTTCGGTACACGTAGGGCCTCTGATACCGCCATAAAAGCGCTCCTGCCGAGTTTAATTTAACAAAGCTATGGCACATGACATGGCTGTAACTTGTATGGCCTTGCACCGGAGCAATGTGAACAAATGTTTCAATTCCATTTTATTCTTCATTCCAGGTCAAAAAAATGGCGGAACGCGTCGCGAAATGCCGGGAGGAGGTGTCCAAAAGCCGTGAGAAGTACCAGGCGGCGTTGGCGGAGATAACGGCGTACAACCCGCGCTACATCGAGGACATGGGCGCGGTGTTCGAGCGCTGCCAACAGATGGAAGCACAGCGGCTCACCTTCTTCAAGGACGTGCTGTTCAGCTTCCACAAGTGCCTCGACATCAGTAAAGAGCCCACGTGAGTACATCATCATCATCATCATCATCATCAGCAGCCTATCGCAGTCCACAGCTATAACTATATTCCAGCAATAGGTACATGTAAGTAGGCTATACTATATCTCACACAATCCGCATAAATGTTCCAGATTACCACAAATATACGAAGAGTTCCACCACACGATAAACAACGCGGATCACCAGAAGGACCTCAAGTGGTGGGCCAACAACCACGGGGTCAACATGGCCATGGCGTGGCCGCAGTTCGAGGTAACCTCCCCCCTCCACCCCCCACTCGTCCACAAGCTTCCCCACTGACTGAACGTGCTGAGCGGCAGATCGACATGGCTTGAGATGTTTTGTGGTGTGATCATAATTATGTTCCATGTTAGCGAGATGTTTGCTTATTTTTTAACCGACTTCAAAAAAGGAGGAATATGACCGTATGTTTTTTTTTAATAATTCTCAATATGACCGTATGTTTTTTTTTATTATTGAAGAGGTAGTTTTTGGGTCACTGGTGCTACAAGCGCCATGGAGTTCTTATAGATCAGATTCACAGATCAATATCACGAAGGACAATGACAGGTGAAACGGATAAGTCGCCAAATCAATCACTTGTTTGTTTTTTTTTATAAAAAGAACGTTCAGGATGACCACACTCCATCTGATGGTAAGTGGTCGTGAGGTCCAAATGTTAGGTCGACAGGCACACCAGGGCAAACCCACCGCGCCTGTCGCCCTCACCCTGACCTCACCCTTACACAGCTGAGAAGCTGAAATCTCAATAAATCCCGTAGTCGACTACTAAATCGTACGACACATTTACATTTTAAAGACATAATTTTAACAGACCTCAAAAAAAGAAGGTTCACAATTCGGCTGTTTTTTTTACTATGTACATGTTAACACATATCCGAGAATAGTGATTGAAAAATTCTTTTTTTGTTAGTACTTCCTAGTTAGTCTCATTAAAGACCATTTTATTTTTGCAAAAAATGTGTTATTATTTGAAGATATTTGTAAATCTTCTAAATATATAATACTCAAAGGTGACTGACTGACTGACATAGTGATCTATCAACGCACAGCCCAAACCACAAGACCGATCGGGCTGAAATTTGGCATGCAGGTAGATGATATAACGTAGGCATCCGCTAAGAAAGGATTTTGATCAATTCTACCCCCAAGGGGATAAAACAAGGGATGAAAGTTTGTATGAAACTTTGTCAACTTCAAACCGGGCTAAGGTCTTGAATGTATAAAGCTACTATGGAACGGGAGTTATTGGGCAAAAAAATTGTATGTAAAAATCTTAACACGCGGACGAAGTCGCGGGCAAATGCTAGTTTTGTCATAAAATTGCACTTATAGCTATGTCGATTTGCCGTACTCAAGCCCCCCTTTATCTATGCATCGTATTAACTCTTGGATGCTTCCGATATACTTAGGATAGATGCATCGTAGGCTTCCTATCCCAAGGAGCATGATGACAGGTCCTCTCTTCCTTCGATGTGACCAAACTGTAGTGAATAGTATTTCTGTGCTTGCTGAGTATACTAGACTTACATTAGGTAGGCTTTCTTCTGTATTTTATTAAAATGCAACTGTAGATTAATTTTTCGACGTCGAACTTTCCATCTCTCAAATCAAAAAAAAATGTCTCAATATAGCAATTAATGGTACAGGGTACTTCTTGAAGAAGAGGCGCTGAAAGCAATAATATTTTATTTTTAAAATATTTTTTTATTTCTTTTTTAAAGAAAAACATATTTTGTTTTGGTCTAGTGCTTATAATGTGCTTCCCAATACACAGGGATGTATCACTCGCCCTGACTCCGGGACTGTTACCCAATTCTTTTTGCCTGACCTGAGATTTGAATCGGGACCCTCTTGATGCTAGACCAACGAGATATACAACCTTATTTTTAGTATATACGAAACCTTCAAACCGTTTCTTCTAAATCGCGGCAATACAGCTTGAAACTTCGTACAGATATCATTACAAGAACAACTCAAGACTGGCTCAAAGGCTCATTTGGTTGTGAACTCTACCTTCTGAGCCAAGGGTCGTGGGTTTGATTCCCGCACTGTACAAATACAAACGTTTTGTGTTCATGAACATGTCTGTTTGTATTTATCTGAGTGTTTAATATGTAATTATTTACAAAAAAAATATCTAAGTAAGTTCATCCGATGTTTTGGAGAAGAGGACAAACATAGTACATATCAGCTTCGGCTTAGTTTGGGGCTAGACGGCGATGTGTGGCCCAGCGTGGCATGTCTTGGGGCTTTTTTATAGACTGATTTTTAAAATGAAAACATTTCACCATGGTTCGTATAAACAGAATATAAGGTTGTATAATAAGAATATACAAATCGCCTATATAAAGGACGAACCGGCGGACGCACCCGACCCGATCCGTATCAAATACCTGCCGGAGGGCGCGTCGGCAGCGCTGGGCCGCCTGCGCGACGCCGCCGCCGCCGCGCCCGCGCGCGCCCACGCCCACGCCCACGCGTGGGCCGCCGCCGCGCGCCGCCTCCGACTCGCACTACCCACGCTCTGCTTCGGCGCGCGCGCCGCCAAAGTGGCGCCCTCTGTCGCCAGCAGCGGCTGCTACGGCAGCAGCCGGTTCTATAGCAACCCGTTGATGGTACGAAGTCAGTACGGTGGTGGTCTTGGCTTAGCGGAGGGTTGGGACTTGTTAGAAGGATGGACTTTTCCACGTAACATACTTTTTACGACGTCATATATTGCGTTATAGACTAAAGAGAAAGATTGATATGACAGAAACTCATTGGTGTGTCAAATCTTAATTGTTTTTTTATCACGTTACAAAATTTGGAGATCTTACTATACAATAAGTTCGTACCTATTTTCTGGATAAAGCAAGTGATACAAAGAAAGAATACAAGTGATTTAACTGTACCAATTGGCATAAATATTTTTCAACTTTTATGTAGGTCCATAGTACATAGATAGAGACTAATAGAGAGGTATTAAGAAAATTGTTTTCAATATTAACACTGCATAAGTTTGATCACATGCAATATTCGATGAGTTGCCATGTATATTGTGTAGGCATATACGTATATAGCAATCAAATTCATATCTACAGTACATATTGTTAATTTAAGCGAAAGCACCGAAAACCAATACCAGAAACATTTTTAAGAATACAAGTTTTACAAAGCTTGGTGACCAATTTTGGTTCGTGGTAAACATAAGTCCTGCAACGCCATTTGACTTGTTTCAACATACCTCCGCTAAGTAAGGGATTGCCATCTGCTCTGTCACGGTGTAAGATCGACGAATCACCAAGCACTAGGGGTGTATTAGGGCAATTTATTTCCACTAGTTCAATTCAACAATGGCCACTAGTTCCATGCAACAATGCCCACTAGTTCAAATCAACAATGCCCACTGGTTCAAATCAACAACGCCCACTAGTTCAAATCAACAATGTCCACTGGTTCAAATCAACATTTCCCACTAGTTCAAATCAACGATGTCCCCTGGTTCAAATCAACAATGCCCACTAGTTCAATTCAACAACTTTCACTAGTTTCATTCAACAATCCGTTGGACATTTGTAAACTTTTTTCTTTTCACTTTGATTCACGGAATGAAACAACACAGCTTACAAGAAAAGAGTTTTGCAAAGTTCAATTTTGTATTGTTGCCGAAATGGAACTAAGGAAATGTACTATATATATGTGACTCGGTACCCACACGCTTAAATTTCGCACTGAAATAGCAACTAGTAATGGGATACAGTAAGGCGCTTTGCAGACGGTGGCGCGGAGCGGTCTATTTGACCGCCAAGGAACAAAGACTGCATCTCTGTCGACGCAGCGGCACAAAACACACGAAGGATCCTAGGCAGTTATTTCATAATTTTCGTTCTAGTGAGGTGAGGCAGCCGCCCTGCTCCGCTGCTGAGTTATTTATTTATTTAATCTATATTGCACAATTAAAATGTGTGCAAAAGGCGGACTTAATGCCACATGTTGCATACAACTATCGATAATTTCCCTGTCGAAAGTTTTCATCTGAAAATGAACATCCTATCGATTGCTTGACACCAGGGAGTACTGTCGCATGAAAGCAATACTATCGAGAGTTTTATTGGTCACGAATAAACTGTCTTGAGTATCCCTACAATCGGTAGCCAGGGAGACCACGCCGCCTGTGGCTATGTCTCCCTTTGCGCTATGGTGCGTGGTCATATTGAACCCCCTCCCCGTCTGCAAAGCGCCTAAGTGTCGCAACTATAATCCACTAAAATTGCAAGGGTACTGAGGTTAGGTAGGCAAAAACGATAAACTCAAAAATCACTGTTTTTACCAGCGGGACAAATTGATTCACGATTGCAAGAAACAAGCCACTTTAAAATTACCCTACTCCTTTGGCAGTCGGGTAAGCAAAGAAAAAAAGCAGATTAAAGAAACTCACCCTGTAAGTTCCTGGTGATAGCGACAATACACCTTGACGACTGGCGTTAGAGTCCGTTTTCGATCATCGATAGCTGACCACCGCGTCACGAATGCGCCACTCGCACCGGCACTGTCATCATCATCTCACGACGTCACGTTTCGGTTATGTTATGTCTCTTTCTTACCGTAAGGATTAGAAGAAAAAAGCTATGTATTTCGTCGTCTATACTACAAAAAAAGAGATATTTCTTTCCTTTTTTACTATTTAACAAAAATATATATTTCATCTTTCATAGAGGTTGGGCAAATACCTCTTTTAGTGCTATGGATTACTCCGTTTCTATTTCCAAATGTTTTCTTTGATATGATAGACTCCACGAAAGAACAAATTTCCTGATTTAATGATAAATGTTAATAATTTCTATCTTTTTATTGGCCATCTGCCAACTTTATGCTTAGATTGTGAGCCATGAATCCAAAACAAATATTGTCAGATTCAGTACGGGACAGAAAGAGACAGAAATATAACTCGGGACTCACCAGAAGTGTGGGTAGTGGGAATCGGAAGCAAATGCCATCTTTGAACACGGATTGATAAATCAACAAAATTTGGGATTGGTTGCAACAATATGTACTATTTTCAAAGGTACTTGTTAAAATGAGAAAATTTTTAAGTTGTTGGTATTCCCCTTAGAGTTAGTAAAAATGTAGGTGAAGAATTTTCAGAAATTATGGTAAAAGCTATTATTAATAGGGCTTTTCGTAGATTCTAAATTACTCTATTAGATCTTAAACTATGTTTGCTCCTATCTTTCTTGAAATAATCGCATGGTTTTCTTGCCTCGTTCTTACTTCCAATTTGTCTGCCACAGTACAGTGCAAGCGACCTAACATTACCATGATGTACTAGACACCAGCTTTGAATGGAAGTGATCAATTGTCCTTATAACTTTATTTGATTTTTTTGATTTTCTTAACTTTTGAGTTGCCTTTGAAGTGTACGCCGAGGCGACGGGAAAAAGCAAAGATCTATTGAAAAACACAATAAAATTACAAATGATTATCAGGGCCAATTTTTTGAAACAAAATTTAAAAATAATTTTTATATTAATAATATTTTGTCTCTCTATGATTTATAAAAAAAGTCTTAAATTTTACTATCTTTATTTTTAAATCTTTTTTACTATATTGTAAATGGTGTTTCTTATGTAAGGTTTCAAATTAATTAAAAATTACTTATCTGTCAAATTAAAGATATGTAACTCACTACAAAAACACAGTCGTTTTTGCCGAAAAACTTATAAAAAAAATGTAAATCAGACCTGTATGTACTCTGTTTTTTAATGGCAAAATTAAATAAAGCTGTTAAAGCTTGTATGGAAATTCAAAATATTTGCACGCATCAGGGATATCCCCTGTATTGCAGGCATCCATAGGCTGCGGTAACCGTTTACATCAGGCTTAGTGGTATAAAATAAAATAAGCCCAGTACAAAAGATCTTTGCATACCCCGTCGCGCCGGCGGGTACCCACGGGTGCGTGCGGTCACTCCGACCGCCCGTGGTCACTCGTGGCCGCCCGTGGTCGCTCGTGGCCGCCCGTGGTCGCTCGTGGCCGCCCGTGACCGCGTTCCTCGTGAGCAGGAGTACACGGAGGAGTTCCGGGACATCGCGAAGGGCAAGTCCAAGGAGAGCCTGCCCACGGGGCCCATCACGCTGCTCAACCAGCGGCCCGTCAGCGAGGACGTACGTGCCGTGACACATACTGTGCGCGTACGCATTGCAGTAAAGTTGCAAACGCGAAAAAAAATTGTCTTAAAAAAATGGCTGACGGCATTATTCCAATAATAAAATTATCAAATTTTAAAGTGATGTAGAATTCAAAAAATAAATTACAGTTTAATGCTCCAGAGGAGCTATTTACAAATCCGTTCGAAAATAGATCTCTCGAAAACGCTTATACGTACATTAAAATTTGACGTTTGTGTAGTACAATTAATGTTAATGACAATATGAATTTAACAAAACGAATATACCTAGTTTAATATGAATTCAATTTATTTAAATACTGGTTAATCCGTTTGCGACGTTACTGCATTGCGTAGGTGACGTTTAAATAATTTGGTGGGACAACTTTAAAAAAAAAAATTGAGATGAGTTACTTTTCAAGTCGTGAATTTAATTTATATTTTACGGTGAATTAGTTGTTAATTATTTAAAGTTGTCCTGCCAAATATACAGATGACGACACTGATACAGAAGCGGGGCTAAGCACACCGTACTAGGCGCCTAGTTCCGCAGAGTAAGTACCGACGCCCACAGATGTTGCAGCATTGTTCCAACTTGGTTCACTGTCGCCCTTCTACGCTGTGGCTAGGCCCTCACGGGATTCAAATGAGAATGCTATTCAAAATATAATGTAGACAAATTAAAAAGCATGTTTTAAATTTCCGAAAAGCGGGTTATTCTATTAGACTGCTGTAGAATTTGGGACTATGGACATTCTCATTTTAATCTGAATGGTTAATATGTGTGCTTTTTATTATTATTTATTATATTTTGTTGTTTTTATCGATGTTGCATGATGGATGTCGCTTTATCCTCCAAATGCATAGGTATCGCATGATTAACAATATAAATGTTAACATATAAGTTTTATAGTATGTTAAATATACATATAGCATATGTTTGATTATATATCACACGAAAAAATATATAAGTAAGTCTATGTCTGAATATAAACGAATAATTCCCCATTTAATCAAGATGCACCAATTAAAACTTACGCAGTACGATTTTAGTCGGTTCTTTTTTAAGACAAAGAAAGCAAAAAAATTATATTTGTAACGTAACTGCTATCCGACTCATCAAATGTGTCAATATTAAATTCAATTTTTTTTTATCAATTAACTTATTAATTTCATAAAATCGTACTACCCTTGATGGAATATATGCATGATTTTTTTCATGAATTGGTTAACATCAATCAATCAACAGCCTTGGTCCACTGCTGAACGTAGGCCTACTTTAATTCACGCCACATTTCTAACATAACACATGACAGTTATTATGTAAAGAAAAAGTCGTTCAGATCGTTTGATTTCCATAGAACTTTCCACCAGCAGTTTATTCAAACAGTCAAACTATGGAATAATATAAAAATCTTTCAAATCTATTCTACCTGAAGTTGGTTCGCCAACCTTAATCTGTCAAATCATAATCATAATATTTATTGCATATTATAATTATATGTTCACAAAAACACAAGCAGTCAGACGCTATGCGTCTCAAAAGAAGTTGGCAAGTTAGAAAGATAACAAAAAACCTCTATTCTACTCTAAAAAGAAAAAAACCATGCATATCTCCCTCATTGGCGCCGCACCGTCCATACTCGCTTGTGTAACGGTCCCCGCTGCGCAGGAGCTGCCGCCGCTCGCCAACAACAAGAGCAAGCCCGCCGAGCCCGCGCCCGCGCCGCCCGCGCCCAACAACAACATCGACAAGAAGACCATCAGCGCGCCCATCGCCGTCACGTTAGTACCGCACCTTTCATCATCATCATCATCATCATCAGCGCGTGTCAGTCCACTGCTGGACATAGGCTTCTCCTAATGTTCGCCACCATGATCGATTTTGGGCCTTTACCATCAGCCTATTGCAGTCTTGCAGTCCACTGCTGGACACAGGCCTCTCCAGTTGTTCGCCACTTAGGGCAAACATCTGGAGGATATACTCGCCACGCTGAGCAGGCGGGCTAGCGATTGCAGGTCGTAGAATCTCGCTCCGGTGACGCTGCTGCCCGTCATCGGTCTGTGGTATTTAGCTAAGCCTTCTATCGTGATGGTTTCACCGCCACCAGTCGGTTTGCCAGAGCCTCGTTTGTTTTTCGGCAGGATGTACCACGGGTAGGTGAGGACGGCTTGGAGCGAAAAGGTGATAGGTCGCTCTCTTACATCCCAAGGGTCCAAGCTTACCCGATTAGTAAGCTGAAGTAGCAGTAGGCTGACCATATCTGCTGCAGAACCGATTATTCGATGGGGTAAACGAATTTGAGAATCGATACCGCTTCTCGGCAAACGTAGTGTCACGCCTTAGGGAAGACAGTGACGGTTTAGACAGGATGACTGCCAAGTGCTGGATGCGAGGATCCCAACTAATGATATTTAACTGATGACGTCAGGATAGGTCCTAAAGAGAGTTGGGAATCACAGTGCACGCGTGCTTGGTCCCTCTCCTGTCTGTACTTGCTCCGTAGTCCCTATATATGAAGCTGGAAATCGAGCCTTAGCCTTACACCCTCCATCCGTCCCTCACTCCTTCCTCAGTTCCTCACCCCTCCGTACCTTTCCCTCCTGGCAGCATAGAGCGGCTGGAGATCTTCGCGTGCGCTTCGCCCTGCATGCCGTGCGCCCCGGCGGACACGCTCGGCAGCCACGTGCTGCGACTGGCGCTCCGCCCCGACTTCGGCGAGAACTCCTACACCATCACCGATATGACCGATCAGATCGTTGCTCCGTTAGTCTTTGTTATTGTCCTGCTTACACCTACTGGGTGAAGGTAGACTTCCCGGCTGACATCTTACATCCCACCTCACCCCCGCCCCTAACCCACCCCACGCCAATAGGCGGTTTACAATCACTCTTCCAGAGTGATATTTGACTCAAAAGTCACACGGCTTTTCTTCCAGTTCCCAGGAACACCCAGACTCGGAATAAACAGTGTTTATTCCAAGTATATATTTGTGATGCCTTCGCTATTCTGACACATTCTGGGTCACCCATCCATATGGCACAAGTGCGTAAATACTTTGGGATCGGAACAATGTATGTGATGTTGTCTTATATTTATTTATTTATTTTCCAGGAACGGCACGGCGTCAGCGCCCAAGTCTAACAAGACGTCGCCGGCTAAAGAGTCGCAGGGCAAGCAGGACAACCCGTTCGAGGAGGACGAGTGGGACGAGGAGTCGGGCGGCGCGCTCACGGACACGGGCGAGCCGGGAGTGCCCGTGCGGGCGCTGTACGACTACACAGGGGCGGAGAGCGACGAGCTGAGCTTCAGACAAGGTACTTGCTATGAGAATATGTAGCCGCGTTTGCTACGAGGACACGTAGCCGCGCTTGCTATGAGAACACATAGCCGCGACCACGGAGCAGCGTAGCCACAGACACAGGCGAGTCGGGAGTGCCTGTGAGGGCGCTGTACGACTATACAGGGGCGGAGAGCGACGAGCTGAGCTTCAGACAAGGTGCGTAGGTGCACTTGCTATGAGAACATGTAGCCGCGCTTGCTATGAGAACACATAGCCGCGGCCACGGAGCAGCGTAGCCACGGACACAGGCTACTCGGGAATGCCTGTAAGGGCGCTCTACGACTTTACAGGGGCGGAGAGCGACGAGCTGAGCTTCAGACAAGGTGCTTAGGTGCACTTGCTATGAGAACACGTAGCCGCGCTTGCTATGAGAACACGTAGCCGCGCTTACTATGAGAACACGTAGCCATGGCCATGGGGTCCAGTAGCCACGGCTATGACACAGCCGGTGTGCCATTGAGGGCGCTATACGACTACACGGGCGCAGAGAGCGACGAGCTGAGTTTCAGACGAGATGCGTAAGTGCACTTGCTACGAGAACACGTAGCCGCGCCTGCTATGAAAACGCATAGCCGTAGCCGACGACACTCCGACAGAGGCGAGCCGGGCGTGCCTGTGAGGGCACAGTATCATCTACTACGGCGCCGGGAGCTTAGCTTTCGGAAAGGACAGCCACGTCGTCCACGACACGTTGTGACGCACGCTAGGCTACGGCCATGAGTACACGTAGCCAAGGCCACGAGTACACGAAGCCACGCCCACAAATACAAACAACACGGCTACAAAACGTAAAAAAAAGGAGTAAATGATATAAATAAAGTGCTTGACGCTTTAACCATAAAGAAATACACTAAGTATAATTGTTTCCATTTTCAGGTGACCTATTCGAGAAATTAGAGGACGAGGACGAACAGGGCTGGTGCAAGGGGCGCAAAGACGGCAGAGTCGGGCTCTACCCCGCCAACTACGTGGAGCCCGTCGGACACTAGCCTCCCCCCCACCCCCACTGCCCCTCCCTTCCCCCCTCACCGTCACCCCCACCCCACGCTCGCTCACCGCACGTCGCACGCAGCAACGTCTACGATATAAGCTAGAACTGCCTTTTTGATGT
This sequence comes from Conogethes punctiferalis, assembly GCA_031163375.1. NCBI lineage: Eukaryota > Metazoa > Arthropoda > Insecta > Lepidoptera > Crambidae > Conogethes > Conogethes punctiferalis. Next base: position 3,095,023 of record CM062096.1, on the reverse strand, counting down.
GTCATTTTTGAAGTAATGACGTCGGTGTAATTGTCAAAATGCGTTTCGAATTGAAACAGTACGGAACCGTAAGGAAAAGGAAAAGCAATTTAGCTTTGTCTGTATCTAAAAAATCACCGTTTGAACGCCTATAATATTAAGTCTATTAATAATGGACTCTCTATTAAGTCTCATTTCTCGGTGGCCGAAGGATTAAGGGAATTTCGTGAGTTAGACATACCTTGACTTCTATAATTTTTAGCTATAAATTGAAATGTGTACAGCCTCTTCTTTTGTACGTTCGTATTTTGACAATTAGACCGCGTAGTTTAAATTAAATCGATCAAGTGTATTATAACGACTAGTATTAACATTCGAATGGGGTTCCCATTTATATAATATTGAATTGTTGACGGTTATAGCAATAATCAGTCGCGTGATACAGTTTGGTACAGTAGAACCATTTTTATAAGTAGCATCTACGCATAGAAAAGCTAAAGCAGATAGAGGTATACCAACACCGTTAGAATATAGACTTTATTGCGTTACGTTAAGATTTAAAGTCAAAAACAGATGCTCAAGCTGTCTCGCTCACTGCGAACATGGCGCGCACGCAACCACCAATAGCAAACGAATACGTTTCGCGCGCATATAGGGAGCTTTACGATTGGCTGAGATGTTTTCTCGCGTTCCAAAAATGAAACTCCTGCGCAGGTACATCGGTGTAACTTAAAATCGTGGTACTATTGTAACGAATATGTTATGACGCGTGTAGTTTGAAAGTTGCTGTGTGTTCACATTTATATAATGTTTTGTAACATATTCCATTGTACATGTATTTTATTTAGCGATTACATTTCAGTTTTAAGAGGTATTATGTTAATAACGTCTAAATGTTGCATCGGATTGGGACATGTCGAACGCGGGGTTAACTAAAGTATTGCCATATTTGAGAATACGATTTAATATACTTTTTAATGTATAATTTATTTGCGAATGTTTATTTTCATTATTATCATGTCGAAATTTCGTTAGATTAAATTAATAGGTGCGATTTTTAGTGCTGAATTTCTCTTATGCGTTGAAATTTTTAAGAATGGACAGATTGTTTCAAATATTACCTAGAATCACTTCAAAGATGATTCAAGGCAAACCACTTGGGAACTCTCTAAGTTCAAACTTAATTATACATAGGAGGAATTCAGCTCTAAAACTATGTCTTATCAAAAATTGTATTACAATGTATTATTTTACGCGTTCCATCATTCCTGGGTCCAGATTTATTAGCTGTATACAATGTTACGTCATGGTGTTGTCAAACACTACAGATTCCCTATAAAATTAGTTGTTTTATAAGTGCGAGTCACCAAGTAGTCATTATATTATTACAGTGATGTTGTAAGTACATATAAATTATTTAAGTGATTAACGAAGGTAACGATGTCACCGTTTCGACGACCTCGCTCCAGAGCTAACTCGAGTCTTACGACCGTGCGGCCTCGCTACACGCGCTACATCGAACGCCGGTCATCCTAACACTTTTGGAAGTATTTAAAAAGTCAGTTGTGAAGATTTTTTTCGAGAAACATTTGGAATTTTTGAAACCAAATTTTGTACGTTTCTAAGTAACGGAACGCCCAACTCGCGAGGTTAGAGTTTATAGTAGAACGGTGCAGCTAACGGATATTTTTGGAGGTAATTATTTTAGGTACGACGTGGTAACCAAAAAATGTTTATTCCTAACTTTTAGTGGACGTTTTTACATATGTGGTTTTGCCGCGAATCTACGATTATGGACGTGAGAATTTCGCGGGTGTGAATCCACGGCACTATCGCACTGAGGCCCCAGCGAGCCTAGCCAAGCCAAAAAGTGAACGCCAATATAAATATTGTGGGCGAACCAAACAGTTAGTGCGCAATGGGATTATATACTTTGTGATAATATGCAGGTCGGTTAACTAAAGCTGGCGTGTCCAACACATTCTGTGAAGAAGCGCGCGCTTGACGTACTTCATGCGAATAATAAAAAGTCTGCCTGTCTCTCTCGCGCGCTTTTATGAGTGTGTGATGTCAGTTCTAGTTTTACTTTTGCTACTGTATAGTGAAATTGCATAAGTGTGAGTACTGTGAACGCGCCAGCTTTGGTTAATAGATCTATACATGCGGCGTCGCCGCGGCACTAGGAGTGGTTGTACATACACGATTACATATGCTCGTCGTGCGTATAGGATATTTATTTCCCATTGTATATAATGTATAATGATACAGCGGTACGTAAGGGGGCCGTCGACTGAGCACGGCCTAAGGCGCAGCCGCGACGAGGTGTTGGCGCGGCTTTTGATCACCTACACCAATAACTGTTACTATACAGGAAGGTTTCAAACAAGTTACTATACAGAAACTTTGGATATGGTTTTTTCTGTACTGAAACTGAAGGGTATTTGACGCTGACAGTTGGTAATTAGCAGTTCTTGACACAAAACGCCACAAACATGGTAATGTTAAAACTTCTATTGTACCTCGGAATGAGTTAAAGGAAATGTAAACGATCCCATAGAATATCTGGCAGTAAATTCAAAAATCAGCAAGTTTGTAAAAATGGAATTTCTTTCTTCAAAAATAACAATTTTTTATTTCCACATACTTGAGCAAGTTAACTTACAACACTTTGTAAATACAGATTTTCGATGAAAATATTAGGCACTAGCCAGGAGCTCCGGTCCCTGGGTGATCGAGCCGCGCCAGCGCCCCCTCGTGGCTTAGGCTAGATAATAATTTAATATATTACGAGAACGTTTACCTTTATTTTCTTTTCCTTTTTTACCTCGTTTTAAATATTGTTGTAAATGTAATTAATTACTACGCGAGTCAGTAGTGCAGGCTACGTCTTAACACATGACTTGTATATTGTCGGTAGTTCACGTTAGTCGTAGCTCCTGTTTTCTTTGTTATGGGTTCAGAAAACCTCTTGTGCAAATTCTTTGTATTATATTATTATCAGAGAGAGGGTGGTTTTGGACCACATATGTTAATATATTATTAATATTGGTAAAATAAAAATTGTTACATATGACTTTTTGTTTTATTTGTGAAATATCTCCCTAGCAAAAATTGCCAAGACAGCTATACTAATTGTTGCTGTAATCAATTAGGATTTATATTGTACCTACCTACCTACTGTACCGTCATTCGAAACTTAATCAATGAAAGAGGCAACTCGATTTATGACCCTGTGGCGGAAATAGTGCTTGACTTGACTAACAATTCCCGCCGACGTATCCGACATAGTAGTTCTCAAAACGTCCACCAGGTAGCGAAGTTGAACTGTTTGAACATTTCAATGGACTAAATTGTATATTATAGTTAGATGAAAAATCAACATCGCACATTGACAGCGATGGTAGGTAGTGATAGACTATTTTGCTCACCTACCCCGAATTGTATTTGGGTAGCTGTTTGTATGTGTGCAGCACAAAAATTGTTTCAGCAGGTAGGATTAAAAAATAGGCTTCGAATGAAGTAAGACACTCTTCCACAACATAATTTGAATCGGCATCATCATCAGTCTATACCAGTCCACTGTTGGACATACGCCTCTCCCAAAGTTCGCCACTGGGCTAGATTTGGGATAATATTTTGATTAATTACTAGGTATTAAAAATAAACATTACCAGAAGTCTATCCATATGTTTTGATCAAATGGGGACAGGACAAATAAGAATAATAAATAAGTTAATTTAAAAATCTCTTTATTGATGGTACGCAGTGCACAGTACTCGGTATGGGCCTCGCACGCGGCGTTGTCGTCTACAGACACGTCTCATATTGCACTACACATTTACGACTGCACAAACCAACATCGTACAGCTATAGGCTTTACAGATTTATAAATACGAGGTCGCACTAAGCGAAGCTAGTCTAACGAATCGGGTTCAAGTGTTTCAAAATTTCCATTGCAAAAATATTAAACACTTTACAGGGAGGAAGCTTACAAGCACAACACTAGTTACGCAAAAGATAACACGAAATATTGCTCAAAATCTATCACAATCAATTTGAGAAGCGTTTGAGTGCGTTTGGCACGAATAATCTCCGCTGCTGCGAGCTGTCGCTAGCCGTAGGTATGTACAAACGTTGCGAGCTAACATAAACCGCTTATTTACAATGAGTATGTAACAATAATGGGGACGCCCGCTGGAACAAACGAGATTCCCGTCGTAAAAAATAATAATATCTTTGACAATACGATGTATGTATATTTAAAACTAAATGCCCATCTACGCTAAGTACCTGAATAAGTGCAAATACACAAGCGTATATAACTTTGTATATTTCGCATTGCTCAGGTACGAATATACATTTTTTTATATAAATAAGTGATGCTATGGAATTCTTTGTTATGTTATTATATCATTAACATATCTAGAACAATGGCTTGGAGTTTTTTGTGTCTAATCGCTAGAATCGAATCACATGGCCTTTTTGAAGCATATCGAAGCGCCCGTTTAAACATAAGCGAAACGAATGTACATCGACACAGTACCTTCAATGATTGATTTCCCGAAGGTAAAACATTCTTTCAATAGTAAAATATATTAGAAAATATCGTTTTATTTTATTGTATTACCTGAACTGGCGCGAAAGATAATAATTAATAATTGTTTCGCAAATAAATTTAATCAACCTCCATCCAGTTTTTAACATTTTGAGAAATAATTAACATTTGATTCGCATAAATCATGCTAGTCTGAATAGAACAAAATTAAATAACGACCAAATCCAAGTCGTTGAACGTTAAAAAGACCACAAAAACTCCAAAGTCGAACATAGTCAAACACAAAGAACGGAAATACACAATAATGGAACAAAATTCTTTACACAACAATAATAAGATAAAATATTTACAAATATTCAACGTAACAATATCATTTATTCTATTTGTCGACGTAACACTATCTAGGGGCAGGCGCGACGGCCCGAGATCGAATATGTATGACACGTCCGGATGCCGCTAACTGCGTGCTCAACAGAAGCGGGGATGCGCGGAGCTTTAGAATAGGGATGTTTCCAGAGTCATAATAATTACATTTGATTTAGTCCGCATTTTAGATTATAACAATATATTGGACACGTATATTTCCTTTTTTCATTTAAACAAAAAATAACAAAGATACAAAGCATCAAAATGTAGGGAGTGGGGGCTTTGAAGTCACTCAGTGGCGAAAAAACTCTCACTCTTTGACGTCACGCGTAATTTTAACGGGCTATATCTGTGTAATTTTTGGTCTAATTCAAAAATAAAAAAATACGTATCTTTTATTTTGAACAATCTTAAATACGGACTAATTATCTTTTTTACAGCACCAGGCCTATTGATCAATGATATCGATCCACTGAAACAAAGCGGAAATGACATGTGTCAATATCAGCAGCAATATCATTATTAAATTTTTATTAGCTCCGCTTCTGTGGTAACGCATCCTAAGGAGGCGTTTGGACTTTAGTAGGATTGCGCGAAGCTAAACTGAGGCTAACAAAAAATTACCAATGATATTACTCTTAACACACATGGACCCACCCTAATTTACTGAACATTTGTAACTTTTTGTGGGCATCGCGCAGCTTCACGCAGACCCGCTTCTGTTTAAACGCATCTTAACATCGCTACAATGCAGTACAGTTTAGATATAAACCATAATCAGAGACCCTACTTTGCGAATCTCTTCTGTTAAAACATAAACGGACAGTCGTGCTGTTATGACTGTCTTAAGTGTACTGGAGGGCCACAGAACTAGCAAAACAAGTGTCAATTTGTACCCAAGTTTTTCGATTCAAAATCTACCTTGAATTTCTTTGTTTATTCTAAAACATTAATAGTTTAATAGATTTTTAAAAGGAACTTTCGTAGCGGTTACCTACTATTTTTGTTAGTTTTTTGGTCGCCCAGAAAATTTGTCGTGTCTCTAACGCCAAATGAGTTTAAGACTGTTTTTGTCTTCTTTAAATTACTCTAAGGTTAAATTTAATATTTTAAAAACACCTCCGATAGTATTTGAATACACGACGCTCTATATTACGTGGCGTCGAATTTGGACCGATCACTAACGTTATCTTATGCAATATGAAAATTGTCTCAAATTCAAGATCAGAGCCCAAACAGACTTAATTTAGTTATGAATTTAAAGTCTTAGAATGAAAACGACTCAACTCCAAAAATGTGTGGGGAATGAGCAAGTCTTTACAATACACGAATTAAACTAAAATGAAGGCCTTTTTCGTTTAGAACTTTTTCATTCAACTGTGTAATAAAACATTTTAAATAAGTATTTAAGTAAACCCAGTTATGGCAAAATCTAGATAACAATATATTCTGCTTGAAATATCTAATATTTCTGTCAAGTAAGTCTATTATGACCCTCAGCTACTTCTATGACATACTAACCGCCCGTTACAGCTCTCTAAATCAAACATCTAATTACGACTTTACGAAAATAATAAATGCAGATATAAAAATATAATTTCCGTACAAAATAGTTACTTTTATTTGGTTAAGGAATGTTAGGGTGAAAATTTGGTAATAACTTAAAATTAAACGTCTGTATGCCTTTAAGTTAAGTATTCCAGTCGTGTGTGTTAAGTAATTAGAATGTTGGTTACTAAAAAATCCATGTTACATTAATCTATTTAGATTCGATAAATTTATCCTCGTCCATTTGAAGCTTACGCATTTTTGTGCAAAGATGCACAAAAAGTTGTCCTCTTTTTTACAAGACAATAGGGAATATACTTCAGAACACTTTTCGTGTATTTATTAATTTATCATGAAATAGATAAAAAATAATTTGATCAGTGAAACCAAAATTGGCAGAAAAGCGGACGAAATGCAGTCTATTAAAGCAAATACGTGTCACTAAACCCGACTTTTGATAAAGTTGTATGTGACATGACGTCATTAGCAATATCAGATCTTTCTGTCGAATTAATACAATAGAAAAGTCATATTAAACATTATTTGATATTATTGTATATGGACTATTAAAAAATTCAATAAATCTACATAACAAAATTATGCATATTCCCTATTAGTGTATTGTACAGAGTAGCATTAATTTTAAGTACATTTCTGTAACTAAAGAGACCGAAAGACAAGCTTTATTATCCGAATGAATTCAAGATGGGCCGCAAAAGTCTAATAAATACCGTTTATTGCTTACACAATTCATAGGCTCAATAATTTCATATCAAATCTGATACATATAATGAGCAACAAACTGATCCATAGGAACATTATTATAGTACACTTTTTGTATATTTGATGTATCAAATACGGCATAAAATAACTATGTATTCGAATACAACTTTCGGGGTACACTCGTACATACTTGTAGTAAAAATATAATTTACAATGTAACATATAAGTAACAAATATTTCCAAAGGAAATCGTCAATATAACTGGACTCCTGCTGAGGTGTGTATTACATCACACATTCTATGTTATAATAATTTGTACTGGTATACGTTTCAGCCCACATCCAAACATTGCTGGTATGAAGCTGTAAAAATATGATTGCTTCATATATTTTCTTTCTACCTTCAAACTTTGCTAGTCGATGGCCATTATTCGGTGTTGATGGCATTATACTTATTATACAATAACCTTTGTTAATAGAATAGTCTATTGGAAATCATTACGACTGAAAAGAGATTGATTCCAGTCTCGTCACTATGCAGGTAATTAAAAAATAATTGTAGGACTCGCACAAAATATAATTAGACTAACACAACACATTTCTAAGATATGCGCATAAGACGTCGAGTTGCGAAAAAGGCCCGTTGTAATTAAACAAACAGAATAACTATGACCAATACAAATTACTATTACACTACAATTTACTAAAGAGCCACTGCAGCATGTGTATCGCATAGGACACATTATGCTCAGTAGCACACGCTTTGTCAATATGTATTCCGTGACGCACACTGGTGTCCGCAGAGCACGTCGTTCGGTTATGCACAGTGTGCTCCGTGCCGCACTACTGTAGACAGCCCTGCAGCTTCTCGATCCACTCTTGCGCAGCGCCCGCGTCGCTTGCGCAGAAATTGTACGTGCGTCTCGATGTACGCAGCTAAGGAAAAGAAAAAGAGGTGAGAAATAGAACAAACGGCGCCGGGGTTATTTTGAAAAATGGTTTTGAAATATTTTGATTAATTGAAATTGCTACAATGTGATTGAAGCAGCTACTTGTCCGTTGCAGCAGTAACTTGGCCTTCATTTTCGCTTTCCATCAAGGGTGGAAAGGCCACTATAATATGCCATAATATATTTAAAAAAAATTAGGGTTAGGGCTGGGCCGGCATGGCAGTGGCCAGTTACTTGCCAATTGTCACAGCGACTTGGACTTCTCTTTGGCTTTCCATCAGGCGTAGGGAAGCCATTATGTCGAGCTACTATAAAAAAAAATCTATGTGTCTTACGTCGAAAAAGGATCTGTCGTCGCACTTCTTGGGCGGGCCCGGCGCGGGCGCCGCCTGCGTCACGGTGATCACCTCCGCCAGGTCTGCGGGCGACATCAAACAGCATCACATACATCGCTCCGGTCCCAAAGTGGGCACAGTGGAAACATCTTTAGGGTTCCGTATCGAAGTGTAGAAACAGAAGGCCCAATTACTAACACTTCGTTGTCCGAATATATAATTTAAAGTAATATACATCTTAACTAATATTATAAAGCTGAAGAGTTTGTTTGTTTGTTTGAACGCGCTAATCTCAGGAACTACTGGTCCGAATTGAAAAATTCTTTTTGTGTTGAATAGACCATTTATCGAGGAAGGCTTTAGGCTATATAACATCGCGCTGCAACTATTAGGAGCGAAGAAATAATGGAAAATGTAAAGGCGATGTTATATAGCCTAAAGCCTTCCTCGATAAATGGTCTATTCAACACAAAAATATTTTTTCAATTCGGACCAGTAGTTCCTGAGATTAGCGCGTTCAAACAAACAAACTCTTCAGCTTTATAATATTAGTTAAGAAGTTAAGATTCGTTACTCACAACTACAACAGACACAGTTATAATTAAAGCAATTCAGGTAATACGCAATATGAGTTCAGGCTGTGTGAACAGCATGTTTTGACTATATCTAGCATTATTTAAAAAAATAAGCTATGTTTGAAATAGGGGCCTACGTACGAAGTAAATACTTCACGCAATACTGACTAACGAGACTACAAATCTACAAAATAACTTTCTACAAATGTAGCGACGCTTACTTAGGTCAACGGGTTAGCCACTGTGATCGTAATAGGGAATATGCATGAAAAATAATTTCATGTATTTACTAATTTATCGTAAAAAAAGATAAAAATATATTACAAACAGTGAAAACAAAATCAAAATTGGCTGAAAATTGGGCGAGATACAGTCGTTGAAAGTAACTATATCCGTCTCTCTCACGCCAAACAGATTTTTCTATGGAGTTTGTATGGCGGACATGGTACTTGACGTCATCCGCCACGTCGGATCTCTCTGTCTAAGCAATTTAACGCTTTATAACTCGCTTAATAGAAAAGGTATTTTAAAAATTCTTCGATATTTATGTATCTGGAAGATAAATGATCTCAATAAATCCATAAAAAAAAGTCGTGCATAATATTCCCTATTGCGTAAGAAGAGTATCTTAATGTATATTTACCGATGAACCCTTTGCAATGCGAGTCTTCCATCGCGTCGTAGTACCGCAGCTGGTGCTTGATGGAGTCCAACACGAACCACCTGCAGACGGACAATTCAATTATGTATAATATGTCGCCGGAAAATAGCAAGAATCGTAAGTTGATCAATTTCCTAGGTAGTTGATTAACTTCCGGAAAATAATAAACGGCAGTTGAAATGTATTATTTAACGTATGTATTTTAGTATATTGATCATTTTACGGGGTCTTGCCGTAAAATCATCCGACGAAGGTGAGGTGAACGTTGATTGGTTCAATGGCTCACGTGGCGTTATCCCGGCAACCAATCAGGGAACAGTGTATTAAGTTACGGGTAATAGTGCACCGTTAAATAATACATTGATCAACGATTGGCCCATTTGAGGACGATTTTACTTGTGTCAAAATCGTAAATTATTAAATGACTGTCAGGCTACCGTAAATTGATCAACTAACTGAAATCCATTGGGTTAAATAATACATTTCAATTACTGTTTGTTATATTCCGAAAATTAAGCAACTACCTAGGAAGTTGATCAACTTACGATTCTTGCTATTTTCCGGTCTATCATCTTTTCGCTCCAAGCCAACCTCACAAACGAGGCGCTGGCAACCGACTGGTGGCGGTATAACCATCACATTTTAGAAGGCGTAGCTAAATACTACAGGCCGATGACGGGCAGCAGCGTCACCGGAGCGAGAAGCTACGCTCTGCGATCGCCAACCCGCCTGCCCAGCGTGGCGATTATGGGTAGGTATAGCCTCCAGATGCTTGCCCAAGTGGCGAACAACTGGTGATGACCTATGTTCAGCAATGGACTGCAGTAGGCTGATGATGAATTTGCTAATGGCACAATTACGTCACAGCTGTTGAATCACATGTTTTTTTTAAATATTCTTTGTCTACGATAGAAGGCGCTCATCCAGCAAAAACCGGTGCACTGTCGCCTTGTACTTCAGGGTAGGTACTCTTGAACCAAATGGGATTGGGATCGACATCTTCTGCAGGATCTAGTACAGATAATATACAGAGAATGAATGAACTATGACTTGGGGTGGTCATAATGTAACAAAATGTACACTACCAAATACAGGAAAATTTAAATATACGTTCATTTATGATTAAATATTACTTAATTTGTTAGGATTGAAATCGAGATTGGTTTCAAGAGTAGGCCTGCTGGTAGTTATATAAGGGTCTGCCAAAGTATGCTGGAGGGTTACCTCTGCTTCCAGCCCTTGAGCAGCGCGCCTCTCTTGTAGAGGTGGCCCTCGTGGGTCCTGTTCTCTGCCACGTTGGACGAGAACTGCTCGTAGTACTGCTGTGACGAGGACTGCAGTGTGGACACGCCTGCAGAGAAAACGGTTAATTGTTAAGGGTTGAAATCACCAGTGGTTGGATTACGCGCCTACCTGGCGACTTTAGGATTGGGCCGGCATGGCGATGGCAACTGACTGGTAACCGACCAGTTACTTGCCCGTTGAACAAAGGGTCACACTGCCCTAGTGGTCTAATGCATCTAAATGCACTGAGCACTCCTCCCATACAATGACGTAGGGTTAAATGAAATGCGTACCTAAGTCGGGTTACATAGTACCTACAAAGTTTTTTATTACAATACAACACTTTACCTATAGGCATTCGCCGGAACACAATAATTGCGCGATGTAAAGTGGGACAACGCCATCTATCATCAAGGAACGGAACTAACGCACATTTTACGATTACTATTGAGTTAACACTTAACAACTTGGGCTTATTTCAGTTTCCATCAGGCGTAGAGAAGCCATTATGTCGAGCTACTATAAAAAAGTATAATAGCCGAAGCGGCCTTATCATCACCATACAACGAGGGAGCTCAGGGCTTTCACCTCAAACTTTTAATTGCCCCAAAGACAGACGCAATAGGGAGGGGCAGAACAGCGTTATAGTAGGTGGGGTTACGAGAAGGGGGAAGGGAGGGGGATTAAAGTGATTAGAAGACACCATGCCGCCTCCCCCCGGAGACGGCATGAAAGTGCCTAATGCCCCTTCCCTAAAAAAGGGGGGGGGTTGTACTTGGTGCAGGGTAGCTATGGGGTTGAGCGCTCCGTCCTCGTCACTGTCGCACAGGACCTCGATCTGCCGCAACTCTTGCGGCAGATGACGGCGTCGAAGGAGGTCTGGCGAGCGATGCTCGCATTCTGTGAGACAGTGATCTCGCAGAAGGAGGCGGCGGAAAGAGAGCGTGAGGCTGCGGTAGACGCGCCCGCTCTACGCCGCCCCCGGCCCGGGCGTCGCCGGAGGGCATACAACGCATCGTATGCCCTCTGAGCCTCCCGCAGTGCCCCGAGTGGTGAGTGCGGGGGCGCGATCCACTCATAGGGGCGTAACGGTGTGGTGGGTGCAGCCACACCGTTGCACGAGGTCCGCCCGGGGGGCACTCTATTGCTCCCCGGATCCGGGGGCAGGGGTATTTGCCCTCCCCGGACCAGGAGTGCCGGCCGCTTATCATCAGCGGCTGGCCAGGGCAGGCAGGGATGTGGCCGTATGCTTCGGCGCTACCCGTGTCCCTGCAACTTGCTGCCCACTGGCGACACAGGGGGGTTTAATGGGTATGCCCTCCCACTTTGGGAGGTGTGAGTCCCACACACCTAATGCATTCCCCTCTAGAAAAAAAAAAGGGTAGCTATGGGGTAGTTACTGTTGGCCACGTTGCCGAGATGCGCGTCGCGGTCGGGCGGCGGCGGCGCCTTGTACTTGGTGCAGGGCAGCGCGTAGGCGTCTGCGCAGCGCTCGTGACACGCCGCGCCGCAGTCCACGCAGCGGACGCCCGCCTGCGAACGCAAATAACATTCCATAAATGAAGGATGGCTGTTTAAGCCCCTATTCAATTTATGATATTGACTTTGCAAAGTAGGTCAGAGCTGACATAAAAGGTCATATTGGATGTTCTTTTAATACTGAGATAATGGGATTACACACATTTGTCAATTGCCAACTCGCTTGCGAAGCGTGACGACTAAAGCAAATATCCCCAAATAAGAATGGTCATAGGGCGACTCCTATGTGAACGTTGTTGTAGCGCCATCTGGTGTTTTTTTTGTTTTCAGAACACCCCTATCAAGTTTCAATTCCTTGAGGTATCGCGTCACCTTGAGGCTTTGTGTTACCTTAAAGCTTCACGGTACTTTAAGTTTCCGTGTTACTTTGAGGCCCCGCGTTACACTGAGGCCCCCCGTTACCTTGAGCGGCCCCCACAGCAGGTCCTGGCAGTGGTCGCAGCGGGGCGGGCGCGGCGGAGGCGGCGGCGGCCCAGCGGTGCGGTGCGGCGGTGAGGCCCCTCGTTACCTTGAGCGGCCCCCCACAGCAGGTCCTGGCAGTGGTCGCAGCGGGCGGGCGCGGCGGCCCAGCGGTGCGGTGCGGCGGTGAGGCCCCCTCGTTACCTTGAGCGGCCCCCACAGCAGGTCCTGGCAGTGGTCGCAGCGGGCGGGCGCGGCGGCCCAGCGGTGCAATGCGGCGGTGAGGCCCCTCGTTACCTTGAGCGGCCCCCACAGCAGGTCCTGGCAGTGGTCGCAGCGGGCGGGCGCGGCGGCCCAGCCGGTGCGGTGCGGCGGTGAGGCCCCTCGTTACCTTGAGCGGCCCCACAGCAGGTCCTGGCAGTGGTCGCAGCGCGGCGGCGCGCGGCCCAGCGGTGCGGTGCGGCGGTGAGGCCCCTCGTTACCTTGAGCGGCCCCCACAGCAGGTCCTGGCAGTGGTCGCAGCGGGCGGGCGCGGCGGCCCAGCAGTGCGGTGCGGCGGTGAGGCCCCTCGTTACCTTGAGGGCCCCCACAGCAGGTCCTGGCAGTGGTCGCAGCGGGGCGGGCGCGGCGGCCCAGCAGTGCGGTGCGGCGGTGAGGCCCCTCGTTACCTTGAGCGGCCCCCACAGCAGGTCCTGGCAGTGGTCGCAGCGGGCGGGCGCGGCGGCCCAAGCAGTGCGGTGCGGCGGTGAGGCCCCTCGTTACCTTGAGCGGCCCCCACAGCAGGTCCTGGCAGTGGTCGCAGCGGGCGGGCGCGGCGGCCCAGCAGTGCGGTGCGGCGGTGAGGCCCCTCGTTACCTTGAGCGGCCCCCACAGCAGGTCCTGGCAGTGGTCGCAGCGGGCGGGCGCGGCGGCCCAGCAGTGCGGTGCGGCGGTGAGGCCCCTCGTTACCTTGAGCGGCCCCCACAGCAGGTCCTGGCAGTGGGTCGCAGCGCGGGCGCGGCGCGGCGGCCCAGCAGTGCGGTGCGGCGGTGAGGCCCCTCGTTACCTTGAGCGGCCCCCACAGCAGGTCCTGGCAGTGGTCGCAGCGGGCGGGGCGCGGCGGCCCAGCAGTGCGGTGCGGCGGTGAGGCCCCTCGTTACCTTGAGCGGCCCCCCACAGCAGGTCCTGGCAGTGGTCGCAGCGGGCGGGCGCGGCGGTCCCAGCAGTGCGGTGCGGCGGTGAGGCCCCTCGTTACCTTGAGCGGCCCCCACAGCAGGTCCTGGCAGTGGTCGCAGCGGGCGGCGCGGCGGCCCAGCAGTGCGGTGCGGCGGTGAGGCCCCTCGTTACCTTGAGCGGCCCCCACAGCAGGTCCTGGCAGTGGTCGCAAGCGGGCGGGCGCGGCGGCCCAGGCAGTGCGGTGCGGCGGTGAGGCCCCTCGTTACCTTGAGCGGCCCCCACAGCAGGTCCTGGCAGTGGTCGCAGCGGGCGGGCGCGGCGGCCCAGCAGTGCGGTGCGGCGGTGAGGCCCCTCGTTACCTTGAGCGGCCCCCACAGCAGGTCCTGGCAGTGGTCGCAGCGGGCGGGCGCGGCGGCCCAGCAGTGCGGTGCGGCGGTGAGGCCCCTCGTTACCTTGAGCGGCCCCCACAGCAGGTCCTGGCAGTGGTCGCAGCGGGGCGGGCGCGGCGGCCCAGCAGTGCGGTGCGGCGGTGAGGCCCCTCGTTACCTTGAGCGGCCCCCACAGCAGGTCCTGGCAGTGGTCGCAGCGGGCGGGCGCGGCGGCCCAGCAGTGCGGTGCGGCGGTGAGGCCCCTCGTTACCTTGAGCGGCCCCCACAGCAGTCCTGGCAGTGTCGCAGCGGGCGGTCGCGGCGGCCCAGCAGTGCGGTGCGGCGGTGAGGCCCCTCGTTACCTTGAGCGGCCCCCACAGCAGGTCCTGGCAGTGGTCGCAGCGGGCGGGCGCGGCGGCCCAGCAGTGCGGTGCGGCGGTGAGGCCCCTCGTTACCTTGAGCGGCCCCCACAGCAGGTCCTGGCAGTGGTCGCAGCGGGCGGGCGCGGCGGAGGCGGCGGCGGCCCCGCGGTGCGGTGCGACGGTGAGGCCCCTCGTTACCTTGAGCGGCCCCCACAGCAGGTCCTGGCAGTGGTCGCAGCGGGCGGGCGCGGCGGCCCAGCAGTGCGGTGCGGCGGTGAGGCCCCTCGTTACCTTGAGCGGCCCCCACAGCAGGTCCTGGCAGTGGTCGCAGCGGGCGGGCGCGGCGGCCCAGCAGTGCGGTGCGGCGGTGAGGCCCCCTCGTTACCTTGAGCGGCCCCCACAGCAGGTCCTGGCAGTGGTCGCAGCGGGCGGGCGCGGCGGGCCCAGCAGTGCGGTGCGGCGGTGAGGCCCCTCGTTACCTTGAGCGGCCCCCACAGCAGGTCCTGGCAGTGGTCGCAGCGGGCGGGCGCGGCGGCCCAGCAGTGCGGTGCGGCGGTGAGGGCCCCTCGTTACCTTGAGCGGCCCCCACAGCAGGTCCTGGCAGTGGTCGCCAGCGGGCGGGGCGCGGCCCAGCAGTGCGGTGCGGCGGTGAGGCCCCTCGTTACCTTGAGCGGCCCCCACCAGCAGGTCCTGGCAGTGGTCGCAGCGGGCGGGCGCGGCGGAGGCGGCGGCGGCCCAGCGGTGGGCGGGCGCGGGCGGGGCGGCGGCGAGGCGGCCGCGGACTAACACCTCGCGTGTACCGCGCTTGTGCGCCAGCAGCGTCGCGCGACGCACCACCCCGGACGACATCGAAGACACCCGCTGGAAACATTAAACACACCATGTTTTATATTGATCACTTATATCCTGCATGAAACGACCCGTATAATGTTGCCCATCCGGCTCTAGCCACCCTGTATACGAGGGCACCCTGAATATGAAGTTATCCCGTACTAGCCAAAAACATATTCTCCTGGATAGAGGCCCATGTCCGGCACTGGATGTTTGCAGGCTGACGTTGATGGTACCACTACAACAGGTCACCTGCAGCTCGAGCGTGTTGGGCGCAGCTCCAGCTGGTCCCAGCGCACGCGCCACTTCTGCGGCAGGTGGCCCCAGCTCCGCTCCAGCTGCCGCAGCCGCTCCAGCAGCCGCAGACGGTACCACTACAACAGGTCACCTGCAGCTCGAGCGTGTTGGCAGCTCCAGCTGGTCCCAGCGCACGCGCCACTTCTGCGGCAGGTGGCCCAGCTCCAGCTCCAGCTGCCGCAGCGCTCCAGCAGACCGCTGAACGAGTCCGGCATGCTGCGCGATATGCTGTCGTATCTGCGAATAATTAACAAAGGTCATTGGTAACGGTTTGGAATGGAGAAAACTAGCGCACAGTGTCTGGCTGACTTACCCGGCAGTGTCTGGCTGTCTTACCTGGCAGTGTCTGGCTGACTTACCCGGCGGTGTCTGGATGACTTACCAGGCAGTGTCTGGTGCTGATTTACCAGCAGTGTCTGGGCTGTCTTACCTGGCAGTGTCTGCTGACTTACCCGGGCGGTGTCTGGATGACTTACCAGGCAGTGTCTGGCTGATTTACCCAGCAGTGTCTGGCTGACTTACTCGCAGTGTCCTGGCCGACTTACCCAGCAGTGACCGGCTGACTTACCCCGGCAGTGTCTGGCTGACTTACCCGGCAGTGTCTGGATGACTTACCCGGTAGTGTCTGGCTGACTTACCCGGTAGTGTCTGGCTGACTTACCCGGCGGTGACTAGCCTGCGCTGCGGCGGGTCGGTCGGGTCGGGCGCGGGACCACCTCCAGGTCGTAGGGCGCGCCGTGGCTCAGCTCCTCGCTCACGTAGTACTGCCACACTTCTAAGCAGTTTATGGACGACACGTGGCCGGAGGACCTGTGACAACGCACATACATTATAAACTTTTTTTATTGTGCCACTCAGGATTTTTCTTAGTAGGTAAGAACGAGTGACGCTGATTTTCAGTGGCACCATATAGTGGCATATTTCATACTATGTTGATATTGTTGGCATTGTAATTTATTTGATTTTTTATAGTGAAGACTTTTTTTTAGGGAATGCATTATGCACCGTCACACCGACTCCATAAAGCCGAATCCGGATCGGCTGCAGCCTTTTTGCAGCGTTTGTATAATGGGAATGCTCCAAGGAGTTGTTTGGGATGATGCATGGAGATTCAGCATACCCTAGAGCCTGGATGGTCGCGTACGGTACGTTTTAATAGAAAATTCTTTTCACTCATGCTTTGGAATGAGCTCCCCGCCAATTACAGATTCTCCCCAAGATTACAGTATTGGGTACTTAAAGGGGGTTTTTGAAGGGTCGGCAACGCATAACCGCTTAACATCAGGCGGATCGTAAGCTTGTTTGTCACCCTAGTGCTATAAAAAATAGTAGTAAACCGCTCTCTCACCGGGTTGTCCAAGTCGGGCGTGTAGAGGAAGTTGTAGAAGACGGGCGTCTTCTGGTGGTGCTTGTCGATGTAGTCGAACAGCGAGTGCCCGCAGCCGGCGCGCGCGCCCGCCGCGCCCTCCTCCTCCGACACCAGCCCCGTCTCCACGCCCTGACATACACACAACACCCCCACATATCGATTACTTAACACGTTAGTACAGAAGGTATGCGATCGTCTTTATGTTACGTTCTTTTTATGTGTTATCTTTACCTACGACGAGAGATAGTACATACGGTGGTTTCATTCATGTACCCCTATAGTATCATTACACAGTACAAATTAGTTCAACCAGTAGGTCAACTTTTCAACACCCATATTACGAGTATTTTGGTGAACCATGTACATATGTAGTTTAATTAAACATGCTAAACAAAGTTATCTCAACGTGCTAGTTTTTAAGTTACACATGAAAAATTAAAAAGATATTTTTTTTTATAAATAAAAAATTGCTTATTATTTTTTTGAATAAACTTACTAAGGTAAGTGATACAAATAAGGCCTACCTAATTTTAACCACTCTTTTTATGATTAATTATTTGAATAAGGTGAAAAATAAAAGCAAGGCATCATTAATTGGTTTATAAATTTTAATTATTTAAGAAAACATATTATAATTTTTTATCAATAATCACTTTAAAAGAGGTAATTCTGGAACCTTAGCCTTAGGCCTTTTAAAAACATAGTGATGTAATAAAGCCTATATACTTAAATATATACTAAAATTTAGAATATTGTTATTAGAGTATTAATTACATAAAATATGTTTTTCTTAGCCTTTTATCAAGCGTTTCCTTGAGATCTTCATAGAACTTTATTAGTTATTTTACTAAATATTTTGCTTCAATTGCTAGTCAGACTTGAAGTCATATATCAACAAGAAATGAAGAACAATATAAAAAAAAACTTATCCATACAAACAAAAATTAGCAAATGAACATGTCTTCCAAAAAATATTGTTCAATATTAAAATTAAAAAATATTTTGATAGGCCTTAATAAAGCAAGGTAACTAAATAAGGCCTTAAATAGCATATTTTTCTTAAGAACATTAACCAGTCTTACTGATAATAAGTACTAGTACTTAGAGGAGTCTTGGAGGAGACATACTGAGATGATCAATCTGTAAATAAACATAATAAAGTCCAAATTCAGCAGGTTTCCCATTAAGGCCTAGGGTCTGAAATAAGGCCTATTAAAAATGTAGGCTTTATTTAGTACATCATACTTCATAAATATTTTAAGCAGTAAATAATTCGCATATTCTAAAAATTACAATTTAAAATGATAGTTACCATTTCGATGAGTTATATTTTGATCTGCATACATTAATTGAAATAAAACTTCGTAGATTAATTTATTAAAATTCGATACAAATGACGACAAATTAATAACGCGCAATGAAAACACCCATCGTTGACAAACAACTGGCCACTGCTGTCGTTGTGAGCGCGACCGGGGCTCTTGCCCACTGTTGGCCGAGTCGTAATGCTGTCGTATATGTGTGTGTGAAGTATTTTTGACGTAAATATATTTTAAACGACTTTTTCGAAGTATAGGCCTTATTTGAGCATAGGCCTTATTTGTATCAAGTACCTTACTCGAAATCAAAGGTTTTATTTATTTTTTCAATTAAGGCCATGTATTTAAAAAAAATAAAACACAGTTTACTTAAAATCGAAAAATGGAAATTATACTAGAACATAAATTAAGTCTTGATTTTTGAAAGATTATTCCACGCGGACGAAGTCGCGAGCACAGCTAGTCGTTTGATAAAGTGTAAAATGAGCGCAGGGTGGGAATATTGACTTTATCTTTATATAATCTTATACAGGATGGATCATACAATGGTGAATGGTGATGAATGAACAACATATATATACAAGGTGCATTAATGTACAGCTTAATATACAGGGTGTAGCGAGTGGCTCACCAGTCGGCTGGTGTCGGCGCGCTTGTCGTCGGCCCGCTGCGCCTCGCTGTCCAGCAGGAACGTGCGGAAGCGGCAGGACACGCTGTGGTACGCGACGAAGCGCAGGTAGTACTCGTTGAACTCGAACGAGAGCGGGAACTGCTTCTGCAACTGGATTGTACAACGAAACATTAAGATAGGTAGTTGGAGAGTTTTCGCTAAAGGAGCGGCCTATCATCTTTTCCCTCTAAGCCAGCCTCACCTGCCTGTGATAACAAACGAGGCGCTGGCAAGCCATATAACCAAATAAATAAATAAATAACCAAGACATGCCACGCTGGGCCCCACAGCGCCACCTAGCCCCAAACTAAGCCGAAGCTTGTACTATGGGTACTAGACAACTGATAAACTTACTTAGATACTTTTATTTTGTAAATAAATACATATTATACATAGAAAACACCCAGACCAATACAAACAGACATGTTCATGAACACAAATATTTGTACTGTGCGGGAATCGAACCCGACGACCGACGACCCTTGGCTCAGAGGGCAGAGGTCACTACCAAATGAGCCACCGAGCCATTGGGGGCGGTATAACCATCACGATGGAAGGCGTAGCTAAAACCACAGGAAGGTGGGGCGTGAAGACCGAGGCCTCATGACCTAGGGCCAACCAGCCCTAAGGAGATCCAAGAAGATCAGAAAGTTAAGGTTGCTCACCATAACCCCTATTGCCCTATTGGACGTCGTGGCCTAGAGCCAGTCAATCCTGCGGCAGTCTACTTATGGCAGCCACTCCTGCAGGACCCTGTACCTTGTGCACAGCGTCCGGGAATACCAGGAAGGTAGGCATAAAGCCCTGCTGCCGTAGCTGCACATAGGTGACCTCGTGGCCTCCAGCCTGCTAATCCCGCGGCAGTCTCCTAGCTCCAGCTACTCCTTGAGGACCCTGTACCTGATGCACGGCGTCCAGGAACATGAGGAAGGTGGGCGTGAAGCCTGCTGCCGTAGTAGACCTCGTGGTTTAACGCCAGCCACTCCTTCAGGACTCTGTGCCTGGTGGAAACCTGCTGCCGTAGCTGCCAAATAGACCTCATGACCTGGAGCCAGCTAGTTCTGCAACAGTCTCCGAACGCCATTCACTCCTTAGCTGGACCCTTACCTGATGCACAGCGTCCAGGAACATCAGGAAGGTGGGCGTGAAGCCTGTTGGCGTACTAGACCTCGTGGCTTAGAGCCAACCAGCCCTAAGGAGATCTCACAGCGTCAGCTATTCCTGCAGGATCAGTTATCCGGCGCACAGCGTCCAGGAACAAGAGGATGGTGGGCGTGAAGCCTGCTGCCGTACTAGACTCTGCTGCCGTACTTAGACTTTATGACCTAGAGCCAACCAGCCCTAAGGCGATGCCACAGCGTCAGCTATTCCTGCAGGATCAGTTACCTGGTGCACGGCGTCCAGGAACATGAGGAAGGTGGGCGTGAAGCCCTGCTGGGGGGTGGGCGCGATGTTGTTGCGCTGCTGGAACTTGTGGCCGAGCGCCAGCCACTCCTTCTCCACCAGGATACGGAAGCCCTCCAGCGTGCGGTAGTAAGGGTCCAGGCAGATCTGGGCTAGAGACGATATCTGTGGACGAACATAATTGGATCAGATTTCTTTTTACTTGCAATGATAATAAATAATAGCATTTTTTTTTTAGAAAATATAAACATATCTTCTTTATTTTTTCGGATCTGTTCACATTCTCGGTGATAAGTGGTAAAAAACATACAATAAAAAAATCAGTCGAATTAAGAACCTCCGCTTTTTTTTTAAGTCTGTAAAAATACTGTTATTGCATATCGTTTAAGGGATGTATGGGAGCGACCCATCAACTTTTCGCTCCAATCCACCCTTACCTAGTCACCGAAGCGAAGAGCTACGCCCTGCGATTGCCAACCCGTCTGTCTACCTAGCGATTATATAGCGATTTGCCCAAAGTGGCGAACGACTGGAGAGGCCTATGTCCAGCAGAGGACTGTAATAGGCTGCTGGTGATAAATATCGCACAACATCACATACCATGCTCCGATCCCAAAGTAAGTAGTTTAAGCATTTGTATTATGGGTATCGGAACAACGAAGCTACCACAAATAAATACTTACATACAAATTATAAACACCCAGACACGGAAGAAACACAAGTATTCATCACACGAATGTTTGTCCCGGGTGGGAATAGAACCCACGACTCTTGGTTCAGAAGGCTGGGTTCATTACCAATTGAGCCACCGAGCCAGTCAAAACGCCCGATGGCGATCTAGCAAATCAAAGGCGTAATGTTCCGAGCCTCTCACCTGCGCAGTGACGTCCCACCCGTCCTCCAGCGAGAGCAGAACAGAAGAGCCCTGGATGTCGAGCAGATCCACCACCGCGCCCGACAGCTGGAACAGCTGCCGCAGCTGCCACAGCCAGCCGGACTCCTCGATCAGCCTGCGACGAAAAGGTGACTTTAGACACGTGTAAGCCTAGAAAAGCTTTCAGGATGACCTCACTCCACCTGATGGTAAGCGGTCGTGAGGTCCAAAAGTTAGGTCGACAGGCACAATAGAGCCCATTGCGCCTGTCGCCCTCACCCTGAAGGCCCACTGAGATGCCGTTTCACGCCCCGCCTAAAGAACCCAGGATTGTAAGAGGAAGGAAACACATGAGCTGGAAGGGCATTCCAAGACTTAATGGTGCGCACTGGTGATTTTTGTCATCGTGACAGATATGTCTCTTCTTCTCATTTTTTAAGGCAAGGCGCGCACTGGTGACTTTTGTCACCGTGACAGATATGTCTCTTCTTCTCATTTTTTAAGGCAAGGCGCGCACTGGTGACTTTTGTCATCGTGACAGATATCCCTCTTCTTCTCATTTTTTAAGGCAAGGCGCGCACTAGTGACTTTTGTCACCATGACAGATATCTTTCTTCTTCTCATTTTAAGGCTAGGCGCGCACTGGTGACTTTTGTCACCGTGACAGATATCCATCTTCTTCTCATTTTAAGGCTAGGCGCGCACTAGTGAATTTTGTCACCATGACAGATATCTCTCTTCTTCTAATTTTTTAAGGCAAGGCGCGCACTGGTGACTTTTGTCACCGTGACAGATATCCCTCTTCTTCTCATTTTATGGCTAGGTGCGCACTGGTGACTTTTTGCCTAGCCTAAAAGTGTAAAAGAGATGAAACGACTGTCACGGTGACAATAAGTAATCCGTGCTCGCCTAGGCTAACGGCCGTATTCAGAAACGTTACTATGCGTCGCAGGAACTCACAGGTACCCAAAAACGTATAGGATTTTGGGCACTGTGCGGTCGCGCGTCGCATAGTAACGTTTGTGAATACGGCCGTAAGTGTACTCTGATGTATTTAGAATTTAATTTGCTTAAAATAAATGATTGAAGCGTCAGAGCGGTCCCGGCTCGCCACTCACCTGAGGAAGCCGGGCTGGTCGGGGTCCTGCGTGCCGGGCGGCGCCTGCGCAGCGGAGGGCGCGGCGGCGCGCATGAGCTTCTTGAGCGCGTGCTTGGCCGCGCGCGCCTCCGGGTACTCCACCGGCACCGCCTCCACGCCCGGCGCGCCGCCCGCCACGCCCTTGTCCGACACCACGTACAGCGCCGCGCGCCGCCCGCCGCCCTCGCCCGACACTGCAACACAAGCTGTGTGTGACACAGGACACGAGCGGCACACGTCCACGCCCGCCACGCCCTTGTCCGACACCACGTACAGCGCCGCGCGCCGCCCGCCGCCCTCGCCCGACACTGCAACACAAGCTGTGTGTGACACAGGACACGAGCGGCACACGTCCACGCCCGCCACGCCCTTGTCCGACACCACGTACAGCGCCGCGCGCCGCCCGCCGCCCTCGCCCGACACTGCAACACAAGCTGTGTGTGACACAGGACACGAGCGGCACACGTCCACGCCCGCCACGCCCTTGTCCGACACCACGTACAGCGCCGCGCGCCGCCCCACAGTTTACGATTTCACCTATCTAGCGGGACAAAAGTATAAAAACTGACAATTGAAATATTAGATTTTATTATTACTATTTTAATCTCTAAGATATTTTCTACATGATGACATATTCCAAAACTTTATCAACAATAGCATAACATAAATACAATAGGGCAAAGTACCGGTACGAGAACAGATTAGTAACGACTCGAGCAGTTCGCCGCTCAACGCCCGCGTTTGGGCATGTCTAGCTATCTTCTAGGTGGAGTCTACTGTGATTTTGTGATGGATACTTCTAGAACAGGTGATTACTTATGCATTTAATATATTTTAAACCATCTGAATGTACAAGTACATTGAAACGAGAGCATGTTGTAAAACTCTTTTGTGTAGATAAAAAAACCGTAATAAAAAGTTTCCAATGATGAAAAGTATGTAGTAAAATCTTTTAAGAGCGCGCATACAATTTTAAGCAACTCGAAACGCACGCGGGAGCCGATTCCGAAACACACATAGACATCATTTGTGTCTGTGTGGGTGAGCGGCGTGTCGGACGCTAACTCCGGCGGACGAACATATTTTGATACTTAACAATTTATTATTCATCTAAATTATTTGAACATTCTTTTATTGCTAAATATTTTATTAGTGTAGTATAGGTGCGTACTTATTAAATTGATTTAAACACTTTAGAGTACATTATTCTTAAGTGTTTATTAATTAAGGTTTAAGAAAAATATAACAATATTTTTGTCTTTCTATCTTTAATGTACCAGGTACTTACCTATCCAAAGGTATTGTGTGAGTGATTGACATTATTAATGTTGCTTTATAAAAATCAATAATACATACTGTGTTTTCCTTGCCTTCTGATCATGAGTCAAAGGTCGTGAGTTTGATTCCCATCCAGGACAAACATTCGTGTGCTGAACATTTGTGTTTGTTCTGTGTTTAGGTGTTTGTATTATTATTTAAGGAAAGAGCAGTCTCCGTGGTTGCCACGATATAACTCTAACCCGTTTTATATTTTAACTTGTAAAAATTACTTTGTTCATTTTCACTCGGCAGAAATGGATCTCACAAAGAGGCTGGTTACCATCATTCAAAAAAGATTAGTTTGTAAAAAATTTGTCAATTTGAATTAAGGTCCTAAGTCTCCTATGCACTGATCACAGAGATCATGTATATCTCCTGATGCTTGTGCTGAAAGTTGTGCTTGTGTTTCGTAGCAGAAACCCCAGATGGCCTACAACAACTAAAATCTGGTTCCTATCCAGCTTGATCAATCCATTACTTATTCTCGGGATGAATATTCGTCGTGACCCGAATCCTAAGGGTTACATTGAAGGAGTCATTGACTACTGCAGCATTCTCTAAAATAGGTGTCCTGAACCTGATTCTGAAAGAATATAATATCACGACTGACCAGCGCTGTTTTTTGTATAAGACACAAATCTTGCGTAGAATACTGCTTTTACGCAATTTTATAAATGATGCAATGGACAGGTTACAAAAGCGAGCTATCTGAATAGGTAGGTATGGTGAGTCCTCTTTATTCAAAAATTGTCTTGGATCGGTATTTTGAAAATTAAAATTAAATATAACGGTAAGTAAAAAATGTTGTCATTATCTCATTTATTTTCTACTTTACGGTCTAAATTAAGAAGACTAAACTTGTAGGAAATCAATTTTTAAACAATTTTAGTTCCTTCCTTTTCCCCTAAAATCGATATTTTGGAAATAAAACTCGCAAACCGCGACATATTCAAAACTGTATCATTATCTCCTATGTTGTACTTTTTACGGCATGAATGAAAAGAAACAAAGTTCTAGAGAGTCAATTTCCGAACAATTTTGGCTCCTACCTTTTCCCCCAAAATCGACATTTTGGAAATTAAACTGAATTAATTAATTACCTATTAATATTTCGAATTTAACATAATTCCAATGACGGCGACGAAGCAAATAAAAGAAATAACAATACCTATTATGGCAAACTGCTGCACTAATGAGGGCGCCCATATCGCGTGTGAATTCGCCACCAGAGGTGCTAGTGTAGCGTGAGGTATCCGAAATGTCAATGTATATAGGTTCTGTGGGTTAAACGAGTTTATTTCGGAAAATTCAATAATTTTGTGCAATTTTGGCGCAGCTGGCATTAATTTTGGAAAATATGAGACACGGCTCAGTGATTGTCTGCGCTTTAAAAGCGGAGCCGAGAAAATGAGGTGTAAAAATTAGCGGTCTGAAAGAAAAGCTAGTTCACTGGTTTGTTTATTAACCGTTAACAAACAGTTTTGATTTTCGGAAGCTTATGTCCTCCTTCTTATAATGAACAAACAGTCATCACATGCATAAAACAAACCTTAACAGCTATGCCCGAAGACCTCACTATACAGTGGCGCCCTCTGGTGATTACAAAAACGGTAGCCCTCATTGGCAACGTTGCACCTTGCGACTTGCATACTGCAAGTTACATGTTCGCCCTGCTCGTCGCCATACCACCCTTCAGCATACGTAGTCGGTAATTTTAACGTAATGTATGTAAATAAGTTACCGTAACATTATCCGTATCTTACCAGCCGTTTCGCTAAAATCACCCCTAGTAACCGTAATGGCCATACATTTCACAACTATCATATTGCATTTTGGTTTTACATTTTGAAACTATTAAATATAATTTTTACTTCTTTCTAATACTATCTGAATGAAAGTAGTAATCTCATATCGTTATCAGCCTCTCACAGGCCACTGCTGGACATTGGCCTCTCCCATTGTTGACCACTTTGATCGATTAAATTTTAATCTTAGATACTTGTTATTATTGTGACACAAAGATTCACTTATTCCACACTAAACAATTAAGCGACAATTCCAAAATTGGATTTCGAATCCAATCGATCGATTTATCTAAATCTAAATAGATCAATTTCGTGCATACTATCAAACATTTTATCATCCATCTTTACACATATAATTTTACTAATAATAACTCGACTATGGGATTTCTAGGACTTTCAGCTTCATTGTATGCCTTTATTTATAGTGGTGAATATGTGACGTAGATTCCTTAAATGCTCCCAACTCAAATGAATCTCCTTATCAGTTTTTTTATGGAAGTTGTTTCTGACTATTTATATTAACGAGCATAATAATAATAATCATTGGAATAGCCTTACTTTGTAACTTCATTAGTGAACTAATAAACAAATATCATATTAATTTTTTGAAATATTTAGCAAATGTGGTTGTAGATAATAATAATTATAACAATCCTGATGTTTGTATTTGATACTCATGACTAAACATTAAATCATTTCATAAATTTAGTACATTATTTTAACTTAATAAATTTACCATACAAAAATAATATTACAAAGTATCAAACTCGTGGAGTTGCACTCGCACGAAGCGGTATACGCTCATAAAAGTGGTTGTGCGTATGTGTGCGTGAGCGGAGCAGCGAGCGGCACGTCCTCCCTCTTAGTGCAGTCAATGAAGCATTATAGGTCCGAATTTTTTTACTGTGATCCGATTTGCATGAAATTTTGGAATTAGGTTCATCTTACCATTAACTTCAAAAGTGAAAATGATTTGAACTCCGCCACCACCCTGGGGGTGGTTGCCACCCCTTCTCGGAAGTCAATGGTTTTCTTTTCAAAATAACCTCGGATATCGATTGAAGGTCCAAATTTAAGCAAAAAATCATCTATAAAGTTTTTCGAAAAATCTAATACTTTTCATGTTATTGGCAATTGAAAAATTGAAAATTTTTCACTTTTTTCATCGGTTTTTTTCAAATATCTCCAAAAATATAAGTTTTATCGAAAATTTTATAAGGAACAAAATTGAAGCAGGTAAAAAAATTTACAATTTGGTTTTTTATAAAGTATTCTAAGTGCAATATTAAGCTAGATATTAAAGATCAAAGCCGTTTTTTATTTTATCTGAAATTTCATCGATGTAGTCAATACCATCTATCAGCGAGCAAATGCATTTTATGCTTTCTAATCAAAAAGGGTTTTGTAGTGCTTGAAATAAGCTTTAAAATGAGCACTATTAAAAGTCTTTTACATGTAAAATAAGTGAGCTGTATTGCAAATAAGAGGAGCATCGACTGTTTTTTCTATTGAATCAGTGGGTTTAAATAAGTGCCATTTCCACCAAAACTAAAGTTAATCATATTCCGCCTAGAATTAACTTAATTATAAAGAGTTTGATAGATTGTATTAGTTTGGCTGCTTTAGGACACATAGTTTTCAAAAAAGTCGTGATTGAAGAAAAATCGAATATTTCAAATTTTTAAAAAACCCACCTTTTTTTCATAATATCTCAAAAATTACGATAGATACGTATAAAAGTGTAGAAATTAAAAATTTAGGTATTTTTCTGACCAACAATTTGGTCTTTTTATTTTTTCTGTGAAATAAAAATTGACGGAGATATGATTGTTTAAAGAGCGCGTGGTAGCGCAATTACAGCCTCTCTCAAGCCCTTTCACCCTTCACCGTTTTATAAAAAGGGTTTTTACTATATATTGCAATAAAGGATGTTGTAGCTCTCTTAATTATCTTTACAATGGTATTTTATAAATTGTGATAGCATCAAAATTTAAGGAGTTATGGCCCAAAAATTTATCATATTTTTTTCTACTTAGTAACTGAAAGTTTCGGAGTGAATATTTGGAGCAATGTGAAATGATCGGCGATACATCCAAGTGATGAGATGTCTCTATGAAGCTGCCACTATGTCCGTCCAAATACAGAATCAGCAAACAAGGCCTATACCGTTGCATCGAGGAGTGAGACAGGGGGATGTCGTTTCCCCGAAACTATTAACTAATGCAATGGAGGATATGTTCAAGACGCTGAACTGGAAAGGACGTGGCGTCAACATAAATGGCGAATACATCTCTCACTTGCGATTTGCAGACGACATCTTTATAATGGCAGAATCGCTGCAGGACCTAAAAACACAAATGCTGAATGAACTGGCTGACTCCTCTATGCGTATCGGCCTATGGATAAACTTGGACAAAACCAAGGTCATGTTCAATGAACATGTTCTACCGGACCCGATTGTAGTACACGGCGCCATCCTCGAAGTTGTTCAAAAATATGTAGGGCAGACATTGCAGTTAGGTGGAAACAACTTTGAGGACGAGGTGAATAGGATAATTCAGCTAGGCTGGGCAGCGTTTAGGAAACTACGTCGAGTCTTCACATCGTCGATCCCACAGTGCCTAAAGATGAAAATATTCGATCAGTGCCTTCCCAGTTATGACATACGGAGCCGAAACGTGGACATGAACCGTAAGCCTAGCCAGGTGGAGTGACGATTTGCGCAGGGCGGCTGGCAAGTGCTGGATGCGAGAAGCACAGAATCGATCTAAGCGGTGAACATTCGGAGAGGGCTATGTCCAGCAGAGAACTGATACGGGCTGATGATTATGATGATGAAAATATTACTTACTCTATATTTACATCTTTTTATGTCATACCAAAGTATTTTTTGTGATTTTTTTCAATTTAGGGGTTGTTTGCTTGGGTTGTAAGATTTTCAAGGGGTTGAAAATGATTTTAATATGAGGTAATTGTATTAAAAAACACTTTACAATTTCACCACTTACTATTAGACTGGTTTCTAGCGATAAAATGGCTTAAACTCAATTTTTCCATTAAGGGGTCATTTACACCCCTTAAAAATAATTGGCGGAGTTCAGATCATTTTCACTTTTGAAGTTAAGGGTAAGATAAGCCTAATTCCAAAATTTCATGCAAATCGGATCACAGTAAAAAAATTCGGAGGTTAGGCCGTATTTTTCGCTTCATTGACTGCACTATCTGGGATGACCCGATTTGGACTGAATCGGCAAGCGTCGCGCGCGTGGCTTTATAGTCACTTTTAAAAAAATCGTATAAAATAACAGGCATAGAATATTTATAAAATAATAATTTAGTGCACTTAAGGAACACTTCTTTTACATTTACACAAAATTTCAACTAAAAGAAACAGTGTTTTCTACTAGAAAAACACTGTTGAAAAGTGTGAATTAAGCTTATTTTGAAAATTTATTTTGGGCAATTTAAAAACACATTTTTGAAAGTTTTTTTATCTAGTGCACTAATAGACCATATAAGCTATTGTATAAACATATATTTAAAACATATGTATGTAATGCAATTGATATTAAGACTTTCGAAATTGACTCTGACTCGCATTTTTGCGAATCGGCTTACGGGAGATCTTTGATAAACAAAAATATACTAGTAAATGTTGTATTTTATCTAGCCTACGCACTGCTTGAAGACTTTATCTATATAAAAACCTATGTTTCTTATTTTAAAAAAATCGTTTTCTATGATAATAGCTCGCCCGAAAATACCAGTTTCGCCGCAAATACGTCGAATTCTGTATGCGCGCTCTTAATGTTATAAAAACATGCTAACCGCAAAGCTTACTTATCATAGATTGATGGCAAAGCAATTTTTTTTTGCGATTTTTTGCGCATGCCGATTTTTTGCGTTTTATTGTTTGTTTGAGTTTTGGCGTTCTATCCCGCTAAAAGGGAATCTTACTTAACTATTACTCCAGATGGCAAACCTTAATTATTCCTATTTTTGAGAAACGAATGACAGAAGATTACAACGGTAAAGGGAATAGATTATCAAAAAAGCTTGAACTATTCTTGAAAACCTATCAAACATGGTTTTATATGAAGAATTGATACTCGGTATGTTACAAGACCCAAATCTGAAACCGACAACAAGTATGGGAAGGCCTAAATAGTCATTTCAAGAAAGTTAATCTAAAAGAAAACGTCGTAATATCAAATATTTTCTTGACAGATATGATTTCAAACAACTGTCGTTTGCAGCTCAAGCAAGTATGCGTGCTTCTGGGAAACGTCACGCCGCGAATTTAATACATGAAGTGTCCTCATCGTCACCTAGAAGGGCTACCCGTTATACAATTAACAGAAGAAGCAACAACCAAGCAAAATAAAAGAACAACGGCCATATATTGCAAAAGAGGCTTTAGCTTAAACGTAAGACTTGGGCGTACTATGAAAACATCACGTGTTTGAACGAATTATGACATGATTAAGTACTTGTTAATGTCGTCAGACCCGTACATTTCTTTTTTAAGAAAATTACCAAAAGAAAAATAACATTTTATTTGTTTTTTTTAGTAATTTTCGTAAGTTTCGTTTGGATGATGTAAATAAATTAATCAAATTACAATAAATGTTTATTTTATGCAATAAAACCTTGTTTTATTATTTCTAAACTAGTTTGTTAGTAAATTTAGATCGTTTTAAATGAAATGGAATTTATTAAAACTTTTGTCCCTCTAGATTGGTCAAATCGTAAACAGTGCGCCCGCCGCCCTCGCCCGACACTGCAACACAAGCTGTGTGTGACACAGGACACGAGCGGCACACGTCCACGCCCGCCACGCCCTTGTCCGACACCACGTACAGCGCCGCGCGCCGCCCGCCGCCCTCGCCCGACACTGCAACACAAGCTGTGTGTGACACAGGACACGAGCGGCACACGTCCACGCCCGCCACGCCCTTGTCCGACACCACGTACAGCGCCGCGCGCCGCCCGCCGCCCTCGCCCGACACTGCAACACAAGCTGTGTGTGACACAGGACACGAGCGGCACACGTCCACGCCCGCCACGCCCTTGTCCGACACCACGTACAGCGCCGCGCGCCGCCCGCCGCCCTCGCCCGACACTGCAACACAAGCTGTGTGTGACACAGGACACGAGCGGCACACGTCCACGCCCGCCACGCCCTTGTCCGACACCACGTACAGCGCCGCGCGCCGCCCGCCGCCCTCGCCCGACACTGCAACACAAGCTGTGTGTGACACAGGACACGAGCGGCACACGTTTACGCAGCGAAATGCTGAGCGAGGCCGGGCAGTTACTCCCTCGTAACCCTCGCCCGACACTGCAACACAAGCTGTGTGTGACACAGGACACGAGCGGCACACGTCCACGCCCGCCACGCCCTTGTCCGACACCACGTACAGCGCCGCGCGCCGCCCGCCGCCCTCGCCCGACACTGCAACACAAGCTGTGTGTGACACAGGACACGAGCGGCACACGTCCACGCCCGCCACGCCCTTGTCCGACACCACGTACAGCGCCGCGCGCCGCCCGCCGCCCTCGCCCGACACTGCAACACAAGCTGTGTGTGACACAGGACACGAGCGGCACACGTCCACGCCCGCCACGCCCTTGTCCGACACCACGTACAGCGCCGCGCGCCGCCCGCCGCCCTCGCCCGACACTGCAACACAAGCTGTGTGTGACACAGGACACGAGCGGCACACGTTTACGCAGCGAAATGCTGAGCGAGGCCGGGCAGTTACTCCCTCGTAACCCTCGCCCGACACTGCAACACAAGCTGTGTGTGACACAGGACACGAGCGGCACACGTCCACGCCCGCCACGCCCTTGTCCGACACCACGTACAGCGCCGCGCGCCGCCCGCCGCCCTCGCCCGACACTGCAACACAAGCTGTGTGTGACACAGGACACGAGCGGCACACGTCCACGCCCGCCACGCCCTTGTCCGACACCACGTACAGCGCCGCGCGCCGCCCGCCGCCCTCGCCCGACACTGCAACACAAGCTGTGTGTGACACAGGACACGAGCGGCACACGTCCACGCCCGCCACGCCCTTGTCCGACACCACGTACAGCGCCGCGCGCCGCCCGCCGCCCTCGCCCGACACTGCAACACAAGCTGTGTGTGACACAGGACACGAGCGGCACACGTCCACGCCCGCCACGCCCTTGTCCGACACCACGTACAGCGCCGCGCGCCGCCCGCCGCCCTCGCCCGACACTGCAACACAAGCTGTGTGTGACACAGGACACGAGCGGCACACGTCCACGCCCGCCACGCCCTTGTCCGACACCACGTACAGCGCCGCGCGCCGCCCGCCGCCCTCGCCCGACACTGCAACACAAGCTGTGTGTGACACAGGACACGAGCGGCACACGTCCACGCCCGCCACGCCCTTGTCCGACACCACGTACAGCGCCGCGCGCCGCCCGCCGCCCTCGCCCGACACTGCAACACAAGCTGTGTGTGACACAGGACACGAGCGGCACACGTCCACGCCCGCCACGCCCTTGTCCGACACCACGTACAGCGCCGCGCGCCGCCCGCCGCCCTCGCCCGACACTGCAACACAAGCTGTGTGTGACACAGGACACGAGCGGCACACGTCCACGCCCGCCACGCCCTTGTCCGACACCACGTACAGCGCCGCGCGCCGCCCGCCGCCCTCGCCCGACACTGCAACACAAGCTGTGTGTGACACAGGACACGAGCGGCACACGTTTACGCAGCGAAATGCTGAGCGAGGCCGGGCAGTTACTCCCTCGTAACCCTCGCCCGACACTGCAAACGGCACAATCTGTGTTGTGACACATGACGTAAGCGGCACACACTTACGCAGCGTAATGCTGAGAAAGAAAGAAGAAAGAAAGAAAAAACGTTTATTTAGTGCATAACAATACAGTAAAAGTAAATGACATAGATGTAATGACCCCTAACATTCTCAATTGGAACTTATATTGACATTAAACAATTTCGACCTCCATTTGACAGTTATCAATGTGAACCTTCATTTGACAAATTTCAATTTCTCTCCATACAGGATGTTTGGTGCTGAACGGGCTACGTCGTACATGGTGCAGCCGTCAGCAGCGAGCTGACCGATGGACCCAGCGCGTACACCGTCGGCACTCTACACCGACGGCACACAACCGAAGACCCTCGACAGGGTGCATACAATCAGATTTAGTATAACTAACATTGGTTTATCATAATAAAAGGATTTCAAACATCTATGTCGGGTCTCATTTCCCCCTGCTGCGACCAAAACACCTTTAGCCGTCACTATGAACAGCCGCGTAGGAAGGACGATAGGTAGGTACCGTCTCGTCTCTTCTCGCCCGCTACCCGGGGCGAATCGGGAGTGATCTCCTTACATTATCATCAGCATAATGCGGTCCACTGTTGGATATAGACCTCTCCAGTTGTTCGCCACTTAGGGCAAACATCTGTAGGATATACTCATTATCGCCTCGCTGGGCAGGCGGGGGTAACACCTTGTCGACGCAAAACAGGGGCAGCTCGTTGGTGCTGGAGATAGTCCCTTTTGGCGTTTCACGTCGATTATTCTAAGATTTTGTGCACTAAAAAATAGACGGCACCTTGCCGGTAGCGTGCTTGTAGATCTTCTTTTTCGGTAATGTGACAGCTGTCACTTGACAGCTGCGTTGGCTATTGGCCGCGAGCACGTCGGCGGCTGTGATTGGCTCAAGGCGTGTAATAGGGGCGCTTGCTTCGCCTTAATTGGACGCGATGAAGTTGGTGGCAGACGATTGGTTGTTAACGCTCGATAGTGGCGCGAACACACCTGCAGGTGTTTGACCAAAGTGGTAACAAGTGGAGTAGCCTATGACCAGCAGTGGACTAATGTTTATGTTGTTTTGTTGTTGTGTTGTGTTGTCTCACCGTCGTCCGGGTCGGCGGTGGAGAGCCTCTGCCGCGGCACGTAGAGGTCGAGGTGGCTGGGCTGGCGGCGGTCCTTGAGCGAGCCCCAGCGGCCGAAGTGGCGCGCGCCGCCGCCGCCCGCCGCGCCGCCGCCCGCGCCGCCCTTGCCGCCGCTGTTGCGCAGCACGCTGCAAGTACGGCCAAATGGTCAACAACGCGATCTCGAACTGATACTGGCTAAAATAAAATAACTACAGATATCCCGACTAGTCGGTAAAGCCGACTATCCGGCCACTATTGTTGTCGGCGACAAATCGGCAAAGAGCTCCGACTATCCGGCTTCTTACGTTGTATGTATTTCTCATTAATATGCATGCGGGGGAACTACATGAAATAAAAACCTTGTTAAATTTTAATTCTACTTGTTCACTTCAATGAATAATAACAGTATTATCTTTAATTATGCACAAAAGAATATTCTTTTAAACTAAAACACCACTCGCGACCATTACACAAGCAAAAATGAAGGAACACTGCGAAGTAAACAAAACATGTTCCGACACAATAAAGTACTATATCAAAGTCACTAGCAATCGACAAGAGGCAGTGAAGATGTTTTTCGAATCAGCGTCTTTCGCGCCTACGTCATTCGAATCCATAACCTTTCGAACGAATGAAGCAGTCGAAAAAAATTCGAAACAATGAACTTCGAAACAACGGCGTTCGAAGCTACGTAGGGGACTCCTCTGGGCCATACAGCGCCGTCTAACCCCAAACTAAGCCTAAGCTTGTACTATGGGTACTAGACAACTGACAAACTTACTTAAATACTTTTTTTTTGTAAATAAATACATACATAGTAAACACTCAGAATAAATACAAACAGACATGTTCATGAACACAAATGTTTGTACTGTGCGGGAATCGAACCTACGACCTTTGGCTCAGAAGGCAGAGGTCACTACCAAATGAGCCACCGAGCCAGCCATGCACAACCATAGTCCAAAGCCATAAAACTTATAAAAACAAGCCTATTTGTCACTACAATACCACACTAGGAGTAATTTATCACTTTTCAACTTGGGGGCCATCCATAAACTAAGTCACACTTAAGGAGCGGGAGGGGTCCATGAAGTGACATACAAGGAAGAAACGAGTCCTACAAAAGGGACCAGCTGTGAGGTCGGGGTCCTAAAATTCGTGTGACGTATTTTGTGGGTGGCCCCTTGTATACTGTATCGTAGGGTCATCGAACCAACAATGCAAGGTATCCATTTCACAAATAACGGAGCACCTTTTAAGAGAGGTAGGGCATAGCGAATCTTCGCTCGAATTGAGCCGCCCGTCCGGGGAAGGACCTCCACCCTATAGAATACCGCAGTCAAATGACCTCTGGGTCGCGTTTCTGCCGGTGAGTAGGGTTTCCGGAGCTCGTGGGGGGTTAGGGTTGGGCCGGCATGGCGGTGGCAACTGACAGGTAACTGACCAGTTACTTGCCCGTTGTCACAGCGACTTGGGCTTCTCTTTCGCTTTCCATCAGGCGTAGGGAAGCCATTATGTCGAGCCACTATAAAAAAAAACCTTCGCAGTACATACCTGAGCGTGCCGGCGGCCTTAGTGAGCAGAGGCGTGTGCGTGGGCGGCTGCGAGTCCTCGCAGCACAGCAGCAGCGAGTCCAGACTCAGGCTCGAGTCCTCGAGGTCGCCGCGGGACGCGGGCGTGCACGCCACCAGCGTCGCCAGATACCTTTCCTGCGGGACAAGGAAGGATATCGGGAACCAAGTTCTGAATGTCTGGAGATAGTCTACTTCGCAGAATGTCTATCAGTTTGCAAAATGTAGGTACATTTCGAGAGTTGTCAAAAAAAGTTTTACTTCAAAATAAATAAGTCAAATAAGTTCAAAATAAGTAAGTTCATGTCAAATTAATTCTTTTCTTTCTGTGAGTATGTCATCACTCATAGATTTTCTTGTCACTTTCTGTCACATGAAATTTGCATTATTGACTTGATAGTCATACAAAGACATATCATCACCATGATGATGATGATGACGACGATACAAAGACTACTGTGTTATCGGTCATAAGTTTTATTCTCGCATTCTGTCACACAAACTTTGCATTAATTACTATCATATAAATACTAGATACATATACTTCTTGTCAAAATGTTTACTTGACACTTTATGTCAAAAGATCCTTACTTTATGTCAAAAGATTTCTCTCTGTCAAAGAGAGTTATGCAGTTGTCACTATTCTGTCAATAAAAGTTTACTTATTAAGCTTATTATAGTTGTAGAACACCTTCCTTTTGCTTATAACGCCATGGTACGGTATAATCACCTGTTCTATACTGGACGTAGTTTCGGTGCCGCTCTGCGTGGCGGCGGGGGTCTGGTGGGTCCCCTTCAGCATGCCCATCACGCCTTTGTGATGGGATGCCGCTGATCTAGTGAAAAAAAAATCAGAAAAGTCTTCATATTTAAAGAAATAAATATCAGAGAAAAATTGTTTCTACCATAGGTTATTATTATCATAGGTATTCGTAATAGGCTCGGATACAAATTTTTCTACCATTTGTATGCTGTTATCATGGTGTCAAAAATATAAAAATCTATGAAGAAAAAAAAACGGTACTAATCGATTTTATTAACCTCTACTGGAGCAAAATTTTGTTTTGTTACAACTGCGCCCCTTAAAATCAAAGTATTCAAAGGATAGGGAGCGACCCATCATCTTTTCGCTAAAAGCCACCGTCATCATCCCGTGGTGTACCCTGCCGAATAACAAAACAGGGCTCTGGCAACCGACTGGTAAAACCATCACATTTGAAGGTGGCAGCTAAATACCACAGGCCGATGGCGGGCAGCAGCGTCACCGGAGCGAGGAGCTACGCCCTGCGATTGCCAACCCGCCTGCTCAGCATGTCGATTATGGGTAAAGCCTCCAAAAGGCTGATGATGTAGCGGTACCTGGCGAGCAGCGCGTGCGTCCGAGGGTGTCTCCACGTGAGGACGGGCAGGCGCGCCTGGCGGTAGCAGCGCGCGACGCGACGCAGCGACTCGTCACCGATGCTCTCGGGGACGGCCACCACCGCCGGGTAACTGAGAAATAATAAAATACTTTATTGACTGGCTGGTTACCGAATTTTGAATAAGACCACCCGAAATAAAACGCACGCCGGTCACAAACCCATCTGCAAGCGTGGTGACTAAGGCATACAATTGTCATTTGGGGGGAAAATGACAATTGTAGTAAATACGAGAGGTAGGGTCAGGGCGACAGACGCGGTCTGCCCTAGTGTGCCTGTCGACCTAACATTTGGACCGCTTATCATCAGGTGGAGTGAAGTCATCCTGAACATTTTATTAATAAAAAACAAAAAGTGTAGACTGTAAACCGAAGAAATGTTTGATGAACGAAGATGAAAACCAATTGAACGAAGTATTGAGTATATCGTTCGGATCTCTCGTTTTCAAGAGAGATCTGTCCGTTTGAATAACCTCGCTGAACCGCAGCGCATCTGGCAGATACGAGTCAGCAGATAGACAACCAGCAGGCAGTGTACCGTACCTGCGGGCGAGCGTGTAGACGGCGTTGGCGTGCGACAGGCGGAAGGGCGGCGCGGCGAGGCCCAGGCGCGCCCAGTCGCGCGCGTAGGCCCGCTCGTGCAGCCGCTCCAGCGTGCGCCCGGCCGCGGGGTCGCCCGTCTCGTGGCCCAACTCCAACTCCTCCACTGGAATACATCATCATAGCTGTATTGGGTGGTTCAAGGAGACAGGCGTCGTGGTTCTTAAACGCCTCCATAAGTCACCTTATGGTTTTTTCGGCACCTCGCTCATGGCTGACGCATACTTAGTTTTATAAAAAGAACTTGAAGTGGGTTTCTGCTACCTATAGCGATTGATGCAACGTTGCACGTTATTTTTTTAGTGGCACAGCGTAATAGCCATTAGCCGTCAACTGATGGAAAGACAAGCCGATGTCATTCATAAAATATAATGCAATCTGTCAATCCACTGTTAATATCATGACGTGTGGCAAATGACATCTTTCATTTGACATTTCAATAGCTACAAGTTTTCACTTGACTATCGATCGAGCCCACAACATGAAATAAATGACTAATAAACCAAGTTATAACAAATAATTGCTATTATATTTAAATGCTATTTTTCATTACACAGAATACATTTTTTAATCTATAACAGAAGTTTTTACATCAATTAATCAACCCCATCGCCGTCCACTGCTATACGTAGGCCTCATGTAATTATTTATAAGTCACGATTTACATGACAAAGTATATTACCTAAGAGTTACATGACAGAATAAATGATGAGTTACATGACAGAATAAATGATGAGCTACATGACAGAATAAATGATGAGCTACATGACAAAGCGAACAATGACTTACATGACAAAGTGTCAGCCGAGAGTGACGACATGAGCGGCGGCGACGTGAGCGACCGCGCGTCGGCCGACGGTAACACATACTTCTGTCGCTTGGACGGCTTCGGTTTGAGGCCAGCTTTCCGTGCAGTCTTCAGAAGAGTTTTCTTGGCGAAACCTCTGTGGGCGAAAATAATGAATAAATAAAATAAAATAAACCAAGACATGCACGCTGGGCCATACATCGCTATCTAGCCCCAAATTAAGCCGAAGCTTGTACTATGGGTACTAGAAAACTGATAAAAGTGTGTAATGATCAATAAATAAAATCGTCAAAGGAATGAAACGGAAACGAAAGCGGATATGGGGACGGAAACCCGTTTGTCGTCATTTCTAAATAGGGTTCGTCATTTCTAAATAAGGAATGGAACGGAAACGAAAGTTGGAACGGGGGCGGATACATTGTCGAGGATGGGAATGGGAACTTTTTGGTACTAGATGGCGCTGTGTGGAATATCTTGGCATTTTTTTTAAAATTATAATTAGGGGATTGTGCGTATGTTTTTGCTGACATTGTGTGTCACTTGAGCGTGTGGTGGTTGGGCGGTGATGTGATGGGCGCGGTGTGTGCGAGTACTTTGGTGTGCGAGTGCTTGTGTGCGCGTGTGCTTGTGTGTGCGAGTGCTTGTGTGTGCGAGTGCTTGTGTGTGCGAGTGCTTGTGTGTGCGAGTGCTTGTGTGTACGAGTGCTTGTGTGTGCGGGTGCCTGTGTGTGCGAGTGCTTGTGTGTGCGAGTGCTTGTGTGTGCGAGTGCTTGTGTGCGTGAGTGCTTGTGTGTGCGAGTGCTTATGTGATATGTGAGGCGACTGCTTGTGTGTACGAGTGCTTGTGTGTGCAACTGCTTGTGTGTGCGGGTGCTTGTGTGTGCGGGTGCTTTGTGTGTGCGAGTGCTTGTGTGTGCCATCACTCACTTGAGCGTGGGTGGGTGCTTGGGCGGGTGGTTGGGGCGGCGGCGGCGCGACGCGCGGCGCGAGGCCGAAGTGCATCGCGACGTGCGCGGGTGTGTGTGTGTGTGTGGTGTGTGTGTGCCATCACTCACTTGAGCGTGTGGTGCTTGGGCGGGTGGTTGGGCGGCGGCGGCGCGACGCGCGGCGCGAGGCCGAAAGTGCATCGCGACGTGCGCGGTGTGTGTGTGTGTGTGTGCTGCATCACTCACTTGAGCGTGTGGTGCTTGGGCGGGTGGTTGGGCGGCGGCGGCGCGACGCGCGCGCGAGGCCGAAGTGCATCGCGA
The DNA here is from genome assembly GCA_031163375.1 of Conogethes punctiferalis. NCBI lineage: Eukaryota > Metazoa > Arthropoda > Insecta > Lepidoptera > Crambidae > Conogethes > Conogethes punctiferalis. Next base: position 3,055,608 of record CM062096.1, on the reverse strand, counting down.
CGTGCGCGGTGTGTGTGTGTGTGTGTGTGTGTGCCTTCACTCACTTGAGCGTGTGGTGCTTGGGCGGGTGGTTGGGCGGCGCGGCGCGACGCGCGGCGCGAGGCCGAAGTGCATCGCGACGTGCGCGGTGTGTGTGTGTGTGTGTGTGTGTGCCATCACTCACTTGAGCGTGTGGTGCTTGGGCGGGTGGTTGGGCGGCGGCGGCGCGACGCGCGGCGCGAGGCCGAAAGTGCATCGCGACGTGCGCGGTGTGTGTGTGTGTGTGTGTGTGTGCCATCACTCACTTGAGCGTGTGGTGCTTGGGCGGGTGGTTGGGCGGCGGCGGCGCGACGCGCGGCGCGAGGCCGAAGTGCATCGCGACGTGCGCGGTGTGTGTGTGTGTGTGTGTGTGTGCCATCACTCACTTGAGCGTGTGGTGCTTGGGGCGGGTGGTTGGGCGGCGGCGGCGCGACCGCGCGGCGCGAGGCCGAAGTGCATCGCGACGTGCGCGGGGGTGCCGCAGCCGCGCCAGCTGCTTGCGGAACGCCTCCGCCTGCTCGTTGCTCACCTCCTCGTCGAGCGCCATCCTGCCACATAGACGGACACGTTGTAGTAGCCTGCCAGGGAGCCGCATGACGACGAATATGGCTGCCTGTCCACGGAAGCGGAGCGAGGAAGAGGGAGACGAGGTAACAATCCACCGAGAGAATCGTTGAAGCGCGAATAGGATTCATAGTACGAACGAACTATGGACTCTTTGCCAGCAGGCTTACTTGTTTTCTCCATCGTAGACTGTGTTATCGCTTACCATCAGATGAATTGCGGTCAAGCGTAAACCCATATTGTATAAAAAAGGAGCGAAGATTTTTTTGCAATAGAATTGGTTGATTTTACCTCGCTCGCTGCTCTGGAACCTGCAGCTGCAGGCCATGCTGCGGAGACTGTTACAGGCTAGGCAGGTAATTGGCGCGTCCTGCCTCCTCGCGTCAGCGACACAGTACCTTGATGAGCTGGAAGGTGGCGGAGCGCATCTGCAGCCCGTCCTGCGGCGACTGCTCCAGGTGAGGCAGGTAGTTGGTGCGCACTGACTTCTCCCGCGTCAGGGAACACAGCGGGAACGACCGGACCACTGTCTGCTCGCTTTGCTGTAATATAAAAAAACAATCAGTCAATACACCACAACAGAGCAATAGGATGATTGTACCTTGCCCATTGCTCGGCCAGCAATTAGATGACTGTACCTGGTCCATTGCTCGGCCAATATTTACTTAATTTTTGTCTATTATATTACTCATGAGTAAATATTACTAGCCGGTATTGCAACCGGTGGGCCGATTAGGTTTGTTTGCCACCGAGGCTGCTTAACTATATCGTCAATCGTATAGGCTCCCACAATACGGATATTTTTCCATTGTGGCACTACGGAACCTTCTTAAAAGACGAGGCACACGACAAGATAGACTTAAGTTTTATTTATTAGAAATAGTGTGTAAATTGTACTGTAAAGGCTTCTTGTTGGAAATATTTTTTTTTGTATTTTTGTATTTTAGTAATATTGAGAGGCCCATGTCCAGCAGTGACTGACACGGGCTGATGATGATGATGTTGATGATTTTAGTAATATAAAATAACCTGATCCTATCAAACAGCTCCCAGGATCGTGGAGTGGGCAGATGGGAGCGCGGCATGCTGCAGGAGTCGGAGAACTGGAACACCGGGCGCAGTGGCCGGCGTAAGGAGTGTGGAGGGTGAGTGCTAAGGACTCACCGAAGGGGGTCGATGGGCGTGCCCTTGAACACGATGCGGTAGTTGGTGAGGAACAGTCGCGGCCCTCGGCGGGCAGCAGCGGCGCGGGCGCCGGCCGTCCGCCACCAGCCAGCCGCGCAGCGCCGGCGCAGCCAGGGATTCCCCGCCCACCAGCGCGGGCGCCACGATGGCGGCTACGACAACAGGATCGGTTACAGCCTGAGAGAGGAGGGCATAGCGAATCTTCGCTCGTATTGAGCCGCCCGTCCGGGGAAGGACCTCCACCCTATAGAATACCGCAGTCAAATGCACTCGGGTCGTGTTTCTGCTGGTGAGTAGGGTTTCCGGAGCTCGTGGGGGGGTTAGGGTTGGGCCGGATGGCAGTGGCAACTGACAGGTAACTAACCAGTTCTTGCCAGTTGTCACAGCGACTAGGCTTCTCTTTCGTTTACCATCAGGCGAAGGAAGCCATTATGTTGAGCTACTAGTAAAAAAAAAGAGTCCGGCAGCAGCTATTGTTATAGACTCACCACGATGTATTGTTCATGTTTTTTTAATTTGGAAGTTAAAAACGTTACCATTTTTTTTTGTTTTTTTTTTGGGTAACTTGGTGGGAATATTTTGAATGAATGCCATTTTAGTAATAAGTAAGGTGTTAAGGAAAACCCACTTATATTTTTGCTATGCCCTAGCAGGGGCGTCACATGTATACCTTCTTCATATACCATCTTGTGTAACTTTTTGTAATGTGACATGCAATAAACATTTGAAATTTGTTATAATTGGCTATATGGAAATTCCAGACCATAAAAATATTATAAAAAAAAACATTTTTCGCATAATTATTACGTTACTTGTGAATCAAACATGTCAAAATCGACGTCTCAAATGGAAGGTTTATGCATAGCTTGAGATGTCAAAGTCATCCTATATAGGGATGACGGTGGCATTCTGACTCATTTGACAATGAAGCTAAAAAAATCTTACACCAAACGCCACCTACATTTCTTCGTCGGAACTAATGAATAAAAATATCTTATGACAGGTGGTTTGCAAAAGGTGGTGAAAAATTTAAAGGTCCAGCAGTGGACTACGATAAGCTGATGATGAAGACCTGCTGTACAAAGGCAATGCCGTACACCGTCACAGTACCCTTCTGCACAGGCGGCAGCCGCCGGGGCTCTCCGGGGCGACGGCGTCCAGAGTCACCAGGTGCATGAGGACTACACCTGGGATCTTTTGGTGCAGGCAGCGCACGTGCTCTGCCGTCACGCCGCCTTCTGTGCACACCTGGACGAAACAATAACGTTACCACCTTAACAATAACGTTATCTCCTCAAACAATAACGTTACCACCTCTATCAATAACGTTACCCCTCTAACAATAACGGTTACCACCTCTAAAAGGCCAAATGACTTCGTCAATTGGGCCTTTGTCCAGCAGAAATAACAAGAACGAAGTTGTGGCAGACGATTGGCTCGTAAGCGCTCAATACTCGTAGTGGCGCGAACAACAATTATCATTAAGCGAGGCTTATATTCCGCAGTCGACATTTGCAGGCAGATCATGATGATGATGTAATAACATCTATACTATTCTCAGTTCTTTAAAACAATAAGATGAGGGCCAACTTCTGATTACTGATCATCATTTACCGTTGCAAAATGCAAAAAAAAACCTAAAATACAGTGTACACACTACATAGTTTGTATGTAATGTTACCTTATCGACAATCTTGAAACCATTTTGATAACGTTGTTCCCGGCCTCGCCCGGGTCGCGCCTCTTCGAAGCCCGACCTCGGCGTCCGCACTGTCCGACTCCGCTACACTGTGAACAATACAACATTTTGTTTGAACAAAAGGCCATAGCTCATTAGACTGTGAATTTCAATTATGTATAAAGCAACTCAAGTGAAAGTCACTGCATAGCCTGAACTGAGCGTTAACTGGGACCGGGACTGCGATAGGCTGGTGATGATGATGATGTATATGCCGAGTAACACTCATTATTATTCGTTTTATCGTGTGTTGTGTCGCCTTCCGCAGTGGCAGCTTGCGGCGAGCTGTTCCGGCGACGACACGGAGTTGATATAACGAGCACATCAACAAGTCCATATAAAGCATACTAACCGCTCGAAGGAAGACGTTGCTGATCTGGTACCAGACGGATGTGGATCTAATGAGTAATGATCTTAAATTTTCATCTAAGTGTCCTCAAATGGAAGGCACCAGGTTAGCCTTAACAGAGAATAGCGTCAAACCTTAAACGGTATGGATGCTCTGCACACGCTTGAAAACTTATCAAAAAAAAAACAAAAAAATTGGTTCACAAAAAGCAGAATACTGAAAAAAATGCATCAAATTTTTTTTTGTCAAAGGCACCGGCGACCCATCCAATCATTGCCAGCGTCAAGTGTCGCTTGTAGTACGAGCGTACCTGTTGGTGATGCTGTTGCTGCGCGCGGTCCAGGTCGTCCCCGCGCGCCTCGCCCGCCGCCCGGCGCCCTCCAGGCGGCAGCAGCAGGTACACCATCCTGTTCGCGTAGTGTATCGCCTGGCTGCCTCCCCAGCGTGGACTCCTCGCAACCACCCCGCTCCTTCTTGTGTCTGGTCGGGGACCAGCTGCTTTTGTTTGACTGGGACCCTTGCGTTGATGCGCAGCCAACCCGCCTGCCAGCGAAGCCTCCAGATTTTTGCCGAAAGCGACAAATAAATGGAGAGACCTATGTCCTGCGAGTAGGCTGGTGATGATGATGATGATGTATATGCCGAGTAACACTCATTATTATTACGTATAACGTGTGTTGTGTTCGCCTTCCGCAGTGGCAGCTTGCGGCGAGTGTTCCGGCCGACGATACTGAGTTGGTATAACGAGCACATCAACAAGTCCATATAAAGCATACTAACCGCTCGAAGGAAGACGTTGCTGATCTGGTACCAGACGGATGTGGATCTAATGACTAATGATCTTAAATTTTCATCTAAGTGTCTCAAATGGAAGCACAGGTTAGCCTTACAGAGAATAGCGTCAAACCTTAACGGTGATGGATGCTCTGCACATGCTTGAAAAGTTATCAAAAAAAACCAAAAAAATGGGTTCACAAAAAACAGAATACTGAAAAAAATGCATCAAAAAATTTTTTCGTCAAAGGCACCGGCGACCATCCAATCATTGCCAGCGTCAAGTCACGCTTGACTCTGACCGTACCTGTTGGTGATGCTGTTGCTGGCGCGGTCCAGGTCGTCCCCGCGCGCCTCCGCCCGCCGCCCGGCGCCCCTCCAGCGGCAGCAGCAGGTACACCATCTGTTCGCGTAGTGTATCGCCTGCTGAACAGCGTGGACTCCTCGCTTCGCGATCAGCTCCTGTTGTTTGTCCTGCGAAGTGCGAACACGTTATATAAGTAACTAGCAAGCATGCCACCCCTCGCTTCGCTTCGGATAAATCAAATAAACAAATCATACATAACTTGGCGTTTTAACAAGGCTCTCTACCAAGGATTTTCTACCGAGAATAAATAATAATAACTAGCAAACCCCGGCGAACTCCGTTTCGCCACCAAATGGCTGTAAATTTTTTTTTTTCCTTAATTTTCTTTGCTATAAACCTCACGAGCCCGAGACCTTTCTAACGAATGCAAAACCGTGGAATCCGTTCGTGCGTTCTGGAGTTTTAGCCGTCAGGAGGAAAACCCGACTTATTTTTATACAGTAAAATAATAACCCAAGACATGCCACGCTGGGCCACACAGCGCATCTAGCCCCAAACTAAACCGAAGCTTGTACTATGGGTACTAACAAAATGTTTTCGAAAAAAAAAATTTTTTTTCAAAACGGTTCACAATTCTCTGAGAGAGGTATGTAATCATACAATAAAAAAATTAGTCGAATTAAGAACTCGCCTTTTTTCTGAAGTTTGTTAAAAGGAAACTTACTTACTAAATTTAACTAATTTATATGTTATCTGAGATACTCTTCTATTGACATGACACCAATACTTCAAACTAGTATATAGCTGACTAGCTTCTGCCCGCGCTTCGCTCGCGTTAAGTTCGGGGTGAATGCTCCATGCAAAACTTTCACTCCCCTCTTAGGGAAGTGGGGGGGGGGGGGCAAAAAGATCCCATTGTTACTCTCCGTTTTGCCGTGAAAGAAAGACAAACATACATACAGACAGACACACTTTCCCATTTATAATATTTGTATGGATGCCAACAGTGTGACCAGATAGTTACCTGGTGGTAGACTGGGCCAGAGCCTCATCTGCTCCGCGGCGATCTCCAGGCGCTGGGCTCCTGGGCTCTCAGCAGAGACAGGTAGTCCTCGTCGTCTCGGTACGGGAGCTAGAAAAGATACCAATGATGTGTCATCATTAATGCACACTTAGGTTTTAATTTGTTAACAAAAAAAGTAAGAAATATTTATTACTAGCTGACCTGGCAGACCTCGTAACACCTTTCAACCTTTCCTGAACTTCCCGAATAATTCGAAGACCAAAATTAGCAAAATCGGCCCCCGCCGTTCTCGAGTTTAGCGTAATAACGTAAGAACACAAAGTACAGGTTATAAGAAAACAAAAAAAAAACACAATTCTGGATGACCGTCATGGCGTTGCGGCGACGTCCGCAAACAAGAGGCCCCCACTCGGCATATAGACCGTGACGTGACCGTACCAACGAGGCACGGCACTGAATTTAGTAAGCTCTGGTGAGTGAATCCACAAACGAATGCGTTTCGTAATGAACGAACGAACGGATGAAAGTCCGTTTCTTATTTCAACCCCTCAACACATTTATAGTACACTAGCTGTGCTCGCGACTTCGTCCGCGTGGAAAAGTCATTTTCCAATTATTTCTCGCTACTAATAGTTGCAACGTGATGTTATATAGCCTAAAGCCTTCCTCGATATAAAGGTCTATCCAACACAAAAATAAATTTTTCAATTCGGACTAGTAGTTCCTGAGATTAGCGCGTTTCAAACAAACTCTTCAGCTTTATAATATTATAGTATAGTATAGATACATATACAACGTCTCGCCTTTCTCCCAGAGGGGTAGGCAGAGACCACCCATACATACTTCCATTTGCTACGATCCTGGCACACAATTTTTCCTTCGTCCCATTCGTCAACCTCTTGATACATGCTCGTCGGTTTAGGGTACTTTAGTATTACAGTAACTATGGTACTTTAATTATAATAGTACTTTAATTCATAATCAAATAATAATATTAAACTATGTATCTATGTATGCAATATGTTATTATTATGTATATTTTATTAAAGTGTATTTAATTATATTTATATGTATATGTGTATGTCTATGGAATATAAACTTCTTGGTATATTTTATGTAATAATTTGACGTATTTAATATAAAATAGTTAGATAGTTTTGCACTGGGGTTACCCATTTCCTTAGTCAATCTGGTTTCCTCTACCTGAAGGTTGTCTGGAAGAGATCGCTATAAGCGATAAGACCGCCTAGATTGTACTTTGTGTTGTTTGTAATATGTTTTCCTGTATTCTGTGTTTTTGTGCAATAAAGAGTATCTATCTATCTATGGTAGTAAAGCGTACCTCGGACTGGGCACGCGGGGCTGGTGCACGGCGTGGTCACGTACAGCGCCTTGACGTCACGCTGCACCTCCTGGTAGAACGCCGCCTCCAGAACTGCTGGCTCGTCCACACCGCGTGCTCACTGACGACAGACGAACGTATTATACACTAGCTATCCGGTTTCAAAAATAACGGACTTCCATAATATGGTACCTAAATTTTACGTTAGTCCTCTAGCAATACATTGGTGGTAAACCGCCTTCAATTCCATGCAGTAGTTTTTGCGTGATGCACGTTCAAACATACGGATAAAAATTTCTCCCGTATTCCCAACACCTCCCTTACCGCTTTGCTCCTATTGATGGTAGCGTGATGAAAAGTATACTAACCTGCCCAGGAAGTATAAAGAATAATTGTACGATTTCGTTAAAATCCGTTGAGTAGTTTTTGTTTCTATAACGAACATACAGACAGACAGACAAAAATTTTTATTGATTGCATTTTTTGGCATCAGTATCGACACTAATCACCCTTTGAAAAAGCAACGGTTCTAATATTGAGCCCTGGGCACACCCATCAACAAAGGGAACATAATCACCCGACCTGTATGCACATGTAGGCGTACTGTATGACCGCCGGTGCAGAGCTTGCGGCAGTAGGCGGTGGCCAGCGGCAGCATGGGCCGCGGCTATGGAGTGCTCGTCCAGAGCGACGCCGACTGCAGGGCGCAGTTCATCAGCTGGAACAATTACCACACTAGATACAGTATGTGTTTAGAGGTCAAATAGCATGAGTTGATGTTTAGGCCTCGGTCTCTCGCGCTTTTCAGATATCGCGGCACTATAATAGTTTCCATAGACTATATAAGTCACCGCACGGATATAGATACTTTGTCTGACGATTAGGTAGTTCCTCCAGTATTATTTTTTTGCAAATACGATAAATTTTCAATAGAAGAGTCAGTATATTAAATTTATAATGATATCTTTAAAACTGAGCAGCTTTTAGTCCCCTGCGCAAAGTCTCTGCGCGGCGCAAGCGCTCATAATAACGCGGTAGGTAATTTAAGTATACTTAAAATAAGTTCTGTATAAATATCCCACAACTGAACTGACTGTACAACATTTGGGTAAAGAAACCCTGCCCTTAAATTAAGGACGTTAGTTTTATTCTCATCCAGGAATAAAGAAGCTTCCCCTACTGGCGCTGGTAATGCTAAAACCAATCCCCATTTTACATCAAATTTCCGGAATTGTGACAGTTCATATCATCATCAGCCCTATTGCAATCACTGCTGGACATAAGCCTTTCAGTTGGTCGCCACTAAGGGCAAACATCTGGAGGATATACCCATAATCGCCACACTGGGCAGGCGATTGGGCGATCGCAGAGCGCAGCTTCTCGCTCCGGGGACGCTGCTGCCCGTCATCGGCTTGTGGTATTTAGCTACGCCTTAAACTGTGGATGGGTTATACCGCCACCAGTCGGTTGCCTGCGCCTCGTTTGTTATTCGGCCAGGATGCACCACGTGCAGGTGAGGTTGGCTTGAACGAAAAGATGATGATTTCTCCCTTACATCCCCCTGGTTCATACACAGTTCATAAACCACCGTGTGGAAACTTTAGGAGACTTAGATACCAAAAATCTAGCTTCAGAGGTATTCTGAAGAGCCTGAGTGAAGTGGTATTTTGGTTTCAAAGAAACTAAAACTGCCGTCGACTCGCTAATAAGAAGCCGGATAGTCCAACCCGGAAATACAAGCACATATAGCAATAAATAATACCACAAACACCACAATGACCAATGATTGACAAGTACATCGCGTGCGGCCGCCACACACGCGACCCCTATACGATTTATAGCGACATCTCTCCGCATTATACGAACGGACGATATCATCTACCATACACAGATACCATCAACTACTCTTTGTCATGTAACAGAATGTATTTAATCGGCCGCTTAGCGGTCGGTTGTTGCATTCAGTAATTTATTCCCGGTTGAAGATGAAAAGTTGATAGTGTTCTGTTTCCCTAGCGGCGGCTGTCATTTTAGTAGTGACTAGTCAGGATAATATGCTAGTGAGTACGTTTGATGTGTGTCCTGTGGGTTGCCTCATGGCTTTTTGAAACACTAAGGGGCTGCGCGGACGACAGACTTTTTGTGCGATAGAGTCTGCGTCTGAAACATTTAAAAGAGCATCTAGGTCCCCTACAGCTCTGCCGACAGAATGAGCGAAGATGTGATTTTTGCGCGGTCGTGTACGTTACTGCATATAATTGCATCACAGACTAAAAAGTGCGGTCACGGTTAGTCTGTCGTCCGTGCTGCCCCTATTCTCGAAACTCAAATGATGCGTTCAGATATTGAGTGAGATAAAAACCAATCTTTAAGTTTAAGACATGAAAAGATCACCTATTCGCTATCAATTTCGGATATTCCGTTCGTACTCCTGATATAGGAAGATTCTGAGCACGTCCCTTTTATATATTGACATCCTAGTGCAAGAATAGCTAAACTACATAAATACAAGATCAGGTAATCGTGCTTTTAAACAACTAGTCGGTATATGGACATAAACGGTGTCCCAAATAATAGCATCATTTACTTTAAATGACAAGAATAAATTGTTTTCGCACGCATTCTAGAAAATGTTTTTTTTTTATTAGCAACTATCACTTACTATATCTTCTCTTTAGTACTGGTCCTCAACGTCCGTGATGCTCAGGCGCAGAATATCCGGTTTAACAAATGTCAAGCGGTCGCAAAAGTTGCAATCAGCAGAAATGTCCAGTTCGTACAATGTCTAATTCGCAAATTGTCCAATTGGTAAAAATGTCCAGTTTTCACAAAAATAAAAGAAACTTTTTTTTTGGATTTATTGAGATCTTTTATCTTCCAGATACATAAATATCGAAGAATTTTTAAACTATCTTTTCTATTAAGCGAGTTATAAAGCGTTAAAGTTATTGCTTAGACAGAGAGATCCGACGTGGCGGATGAACGTCACGTACCGTGCGCGCCATACAAACTCCATAGAAGAATCTGTTTTCACGTGAGAGAGATGGATATGTCACCGGAAAATAGCAAGAATCGTAAGTTGATCAATTTCCTAGGTAGTTGATAACTTTCGGATATAACAAACGGTAGTTGAAATGTATTATTTAACGCAATGGATTTCAGTTAGTTGATCAATTTACGGTAGCCTGACAGTCATTTAATAATTTACGATTTTGACACAAGTAAAAATCGTCCCTCAAATGGGCCAATCGTTGCTTAATGTTCTAATTAACGGTGCACTATTACCCGTTACTTAATACACTGTTCCTGATTGGTTGCCGTGGATAACGTCACGTGGAGTCATTAAACCAATCAACGTTCACCTCACCTTCGTCGGATGATTTTACGGCAAGACCCCGTTAAAATGATCAATTTACTAAAATACATACGTTAAATAATACATTTCAACTGCCGTTTATTATTTCTCCGGAAGTTAATCAACTACCTAGGAAATTGATCAACTTACGATTCTTGCTATTTTCCGGTGACATATATATTTACTTTCAACGACTGTATCTCACTCATTTTTCAGCAAATTTTGATTTCGTTTTCACTGTTCGTAGTAAATTTTTATCTATTTTACGATAAATAAGAAATACATGAAACTATTTTTCATGCATATTCCCTATTCGCATAATGTCCCAATACTCTTCGTAACATTGTCATCGTAACCGTGGTCTCAGGTCTCAAATACAACACTGAACCGTCTGTACCCAGGGTCCAGGCCGCGGTTCGTGATCAACATCGCGGTGTGCGACAACGACCGAGCAGTTCGAGCACCGCTTCAAGATCCAGCGCAAGAAGATGAACCGGACGCACGACGGATTCTGCGCTTACATGAACGTCACACAAGAGATTAACGAGGATTACGGTGTAAGTGCTTTTTTATAGTACTGCAGTGTTGTGGTTACCCGTTGACTGATGGAAAGCAAAGAGCGGCTATATTATAGTCGCTGTGACAACGGACAAGTTCAGCTGAACTGGTCAGTTGCTTGTCAGTTGCCCCCCATAAGTCCCCCCCCCATGTTGGCCCGAACTCTGACCCCACACAAGCTCCGGAAACCGACTCATCGGCCAGGAACACGACCCGGAAGTCATTTGGCTGCGGTATTCTATAGGATGGAGGTCCTTCTCCGGACCAGGCGGCTCAATTCGAGCGAAGATTCGCCATGCCCTACCTTTAATAGCGTGGCATGTCTTGGTTATTTATTAGTTGCCACTCCCGTATGGAGATGTAGGGAGGCGACCTACCTTTTCACTCTAAGCCGTCCTCGCCTGCCCGTGGTGCATACCTTGCCGAACAACAAACGAGGCGCTGGCAACCGACTGGTGGCGGTTTATAACCATCACAATTGAAGGCGTAGCTAAATACCACAGGGCAAGCAGTGTCACCGGAGCAAGAAGCTACGCCCCTGTGATCGCAACCCGCCTGCCCAGCGTGGCGATTTTGGTATTTTTCCTCCAGATGTTTACCCTAAGTGGCGAACAACCGGAGGAGGCCTATGCAATAGACTGATGATACTGATGATGATGATGACACCCGTATGTCCCCAGGTGCGCATCGAGCTGTGCAAGCACGTGGACGGCGGCTGCAAGCCGTACCAGGTGCTGTCGACGACAGCTTCGTGTCCTTCCTGGACAAGTACGTGCGCAGCAACGTGGAGCAGGCGCTGGCGTTGGCCGGCTTGGAGCACACCTGGTTCCCTTTGACTGAGGTGAGTGAAGGAAACTATAGAAAACTAGCTTTCGCCCCGCGACTTCTTCCGCATTCATTATGGTTACCTTGCATGCCAAAATTCAATCATCTATTCTTACGCGGTTTCGATTTTTTCATATAAAAGTTTTTTCCCGGTAACTCCCGTTCCCGTGGGAATTTGGATATATCCAGTTGCAACTAAGATTTAAGTTTACCTAAAGTACCTGCATGCTAAATTTCAAGCGTCTAACTTTGAGCGGTTTAGATTTTCATACAAAATGATTTACCACTAATTCCCGTTCCCGTGGGAATTTTCGGGAATTCCTTTCTTAGTGCACCTCTACGGTACCTAAGCAAACGTCCCTTTCCAAATTTCAAATGCCATGCGTTTAGCGTTCGTTTAGGCTGTGCGTTATACTGTCAGTCAGTCAAGTCAGTTTATCACCTTGTTATATATTTACGTCTAGCCTGTGCTCGTGGACTTCTGGACGCGTGGAATAGTTATTTATTCCCCTTTTTGTTACATTTTCCATTATTTCTTCGTCCTAATAGTTGCAACGTGATGTTTATAGCCTAAAGCCTTCCTCGATAAACGGTCTATTCAACACAAAAAGAATTTTTCAAATTCGGACCAGTAAGTTCCTGAGATTAGCGCGTTCAACAACAAACAAACTCTTTCAGCTTTTATAATATTTGTTAAGATTAAGATTAGATAAACCCATTACTACAATAGGGCCCTTTAATGTCCCCGAACATTTCACGCCTTTGTGTCTACAGGCGATACGAGATAAAAGACCTACATGTTCGACTACTGCGAGCTGCCGTTCGGACGGGCGTGTACGGGAACCGTGTCGACGCGACCGGCTACCTGCTGCGCGGGCGACAAGGAGGTCGGCTGCGTGCACTTTCACCGTCGAGTTTCCGCGACATCTGAGGCCAAGTGCGGGCGAGTCCAGAAAGAGGACGAGGAGCGTTGAGAAAACAATAAAATTACCTATATCGTACTTGGCGAGTTTGAATTTCTCAATTAACGTTTGTTCAACTTCCTAGTTCGTCAAAATGCTCGACTAATTCTCAGTTCGTTGGATTCTTGGATTCGTAGATTCTTAGTTCGATTAGATTCTCAGTTCTTAGATTCTCAGTTCGATAGATTTACAGTTTCGTTAGGTTCTTCAGTTCGCCAGATTCTCAACTGCGTCAGATGTCAGTTCGTTCAAATTCTGTGTCCAGGAAATCTCAGTTCGTTATGTTATCATTCGTCAGATTCTAACTTAATAGATACGGTCCACCTTATTGGGAATATGGGTAAAGCCCTCCAGATGTTTGCCTAGAGTGGCGAAGATGGAGAGGGCCTATAACCAGCAGTGTCCGCGACAGGCTGAATGATGAAGGCTATACGTGCGACTACTGCGAGCTTGCCGTCGGCGGGCGTGTACGGCGTTGTCGACGCGACGCTACCGGCTGCGCGGCGACAAGGAGGTGGTCGGCTGCGTGCACTTCACCGCCGAAGTTCCGTCGGACATCGTGGGCCAAGTGCGGCGGAGTCCCAGAAAAAGAAGGACGAGGAGCGTTGAGAAAACAATAAACTTACCTATACTGTACTTGGCGAGTTTGATTTCTTCATTTAACGGTTTTTACAACTTACCTAGTTCGTCAAAATGCTCGACTTAATTCCTCAGTTTTTAAATACACAGTTCGTTAAATTCCTAGTTTCGTCAGATTTTTAGTTCGATAGGATTCTCAGTTCGATAATTCCTCTATGTTCGAAATTCTCAGTCGTTAGATTCTCAGTTCGCCAGAATTCTCAACCTCGGTTAGAATGTCAGTCGTCAAATTCTGTGTCCAGGAAAATCTCAGTTCGTTATTTTTACATTTCGTCAGATTCTAACTTAATAATACTCACATTATTGGTTATATGGGTAATAGCCTACAGATGTTTGCCTAGGAGTGAACAGATGGATAGAGGCCCTATATCCAGGCAGTGGAATGCGACAATCTAATGATGATGGCTATACGTGCGACTACTGCGATCTGCCGTCGGACCGGCGTTGTACGGCGTTCGCGCGGACCGGCTACCTGCTGCGCGGCGACAAGGAGGTCGGCTGCGTGCAATTCACCGTCGAGTTCCGCGACATCGATGCCAAGGTGCGGCGAGTCCGAAAAGAGGACGAGGAGCGTTGAGAAACAATAACCTTCACCTATACTGTACTTGGCGAGTTCTGATTTTCTCATTAAACAGTTTGTCAACTACCTTAGTTCGTCAAAATTCTCGACTAATTCCTCAGTTCGTTAATTTCACAAGTTCGTTGGATCTTGGTTCGTCCAGATTGTCCAGTTCGTAGATTCGATAGATTCTCTGTTCGGATAGATTCTCAGTTCGTTAATTCTCATGTTCGCCAGATTCTCAACTCGTCTAATGTCAGTTCGTCAAATTCTGTGTCCAGGAATATTATCATTTGGTCAGATTCTAATTTAGTAATTGGTCACAAGTAATAAAGCCTCCAGATGTGATGTGCCCAAAGTTGCGAAACAGCTGGAGATCCCTATGTCCACGCAGTGGTCTAACCCATAGGCGACGGCAGTGTTACCTGCGACGAGCTCGAACTGTGGTGGTTTGCAAGCAGCTAGCTTGTTGTGGGCAGGCGCGCGGCCAGGTCCTGCCCAGTGCTTGCCTCCGGGCGTGCGGCAGTGTTACCTGACCGACGAGCTCGAACTGGTGGTGGTTGCAGCAGCTGCTTGTTGGTGGGCAGGCGCGGGCCAGGTCCCGGACCAGTGCTTGCCTCGGGGCGTGCGGCTGTGTTACATGACGGACAGCTGCGGAACTGGTGTGGTGCAGCAGCTGCTTGTTGGTGGGCAGGCGCGCGGCCAGTGTCCTGCCCAGTGCTGCCTCGGGGGTCGTGCGGCAGTGTTTACCTGACGACGAGCTCGAACTGGGGTGGTGCAGCAGCTGCTTGTTGGTGGGCAGGCGCGCGGCCAGGTCCTGCCCAGTGCTGCCTCGGGGCGTGCGGCCAGTGTTTACCTGACGACGAGCTCGTAACTGGTGGTGGTTTGTTGCAGGCAGCTGCTTGTTGGTGGGCAGGGCGCGGCCAAGGTCCTGCCCAGTTCCTGCCTCGGGGCGTGCGGCAGTGTAACCTGACGACGAGCTCGAACTGGTGGTGGTGCAGCAGCTGCTTGTTGGTGGGCAGGCCGGCTGCCAGGTCCTGCCCAGGGCCTGCCCTCGGGGGCTGCGGCAGGTGTTACCTGACGACGAGCTCGAACTGGTGGTGGTTTGCAGCAGCTGCTTGTTGGTGGGCAGGCGCGCGGCCAGGTCCTGCCCAGTGCTGGCCTCGGGGCGTGCGGCAGTGTATAACCTGACGTCGAAGCTCGAACTGGTAGGTGGTGCAGCAGCTGCTTGTTGGTGGGCAGCGCGCGGCCCCAGGTCCTGCCCAGTGCTGCCTCGGGGCGTGCGGCAGTGTTACCTGACGACGAGCTCGACTTGGTGGTTGGTGCAGCAGCTGCTTGTTGGTTAGGCAGGCGCGCGGCCAGGTCCTGCCAGTGCTGCCCTCGGGGCGTGCGCAGTGTTACCTGACGACGAGCACGAACTGGTGGTGGTGCAGCAGCTGCTTGTTGGTGGGCAGGCGCGCGGCCAGGTCCCGGACCAGTGCCTGCCCTCGGGGCGTGCCCCCCGGGCAGTGTTTACCTGACGACGGAGCTCGAACTGGTATGGTGGTGCAGCAGCTGCTTGTTGGGTGGGCAAGCGCGCGGGCCAGGTCCCGGACCAGTGCTTGCCTCGGGGCGTGCGGCAGTGTTACCATGACGACGAGCTCGTAACTGGTGGGTTGGATGCAGCAGCAGCTTGTTGGAGGGCAGGCGCGCGGCCAGGTCCCCGGACCAGTGCTGCCTCGGGGCGTGCGGCAGTGTACCTGACGACCGAGCTCGAAATTGCTGTGGTGTGCTAGCAGCTGCATTGTTGGTGGGGCAGGCGCGCGGCAGGTCCCGGACCAGTGCTGCCCTCGCGGCATGGCTCGTAACGCCCCTCGCAGCACGGCAAAGGCATACGACATGCGCGCGTCCCGAGTATCGACACTCGAAGAGGCACCGACACGCAGCCGAGCACCACTGGCGGACGACTCACGCAACTTTAGTTCACCTTGTATCCCACCAAAAACAATATGTAAAATACTAGTCAACTCTCAAATGGAGCTCCTTGTTTATCTCTAAAAAAGTAAATAAGTCTCGACAAAGTCGTGCCAAATCTAAGGTTCCTTACGGCGATTTCTTTAAATTATAATAATCTTAATGTTGTGTGCCGGACAGTGTTTGGCTTTCGCGCTCGACTTGGCGGGGGCACTTGCCGTGCCCGCCCAATACTTGGGCAGCGGGGCGTCTGTGCAGGAACGGGCTTGAACATAAATGTTGTACAATGTGCCAATCTACTATACAACTTTAAGAGTGGTTTGTCATAGCGAATCTACGCTCGATTGAGCCGCCCCGCCCAGAGAAGGTCCTCCACCCAAGAATACCGCAGTTAAATGTTCTCCAGATCGTGTTTTCTGCCGGTGGGAGCAGCCCACGAGCTCGAAACCCTACTCCCAAGCGTTGGAGCTCGTGGGGTGAGTGCTCTCTATCGGAAGCAGGGGAGTTACGGGTTGGCCAATACCCCTGCCCCTACCCTTGTTTAAAGCTTCCCATAGTGTCCATTAGCCCTTAACGCCCCCCTCCCGCCACAGACTAGTACTCCAAAGTGCTTAGTCCTTTGTCTTACAGCGGGGGTTCTGCGATTGCTACCGTGATTCCCAAGGTTCCAGGGCTCAAAGTAGCATAATCTCAGTAAGGTCCACACCTTTAATATATTCTCCATACTAGGTGGAAAGTAACGCTTCAACTCACCTCCAACCTCCTAGCGGAGTTGGTGACCACCATTATGGCCAGAGCTCGGAGGCGCCGGTGGGGGCGCGGCGTGGGCGGGCACGATGCGCGGCTGGGGCGGGCCGCAGGGCGGACAACCTGCGGTAGGAAACGTTACTACAGTACCTATCCGGCTCGAAGGACCGAAAACATTACACATAACGCCTTACGCAACATACGCCTTGTGTTGTAAGCAAAAGCTCTGGCAACTGCCTTCCCCTTTTATTTAGCAAATTGTCCCTCTACCTGAAGGTGTCTGAAGAGATCGATCCCAGCGATAAGGACCGCCTTACATTGTACCTACAATATGTCTGTAATCCTCTTTCTTGAAATGATTAGTTGACGGGCAGCAGCGTCACCGAGACAGCCCCATTCCAGGAAATGTGCCTTGCGATCGCCTTACCGCCTGCCTGGCGGCGTGGGTAGTGATTATGGGTTTTAAGCTTCCAGATGGCCCAAAGTGGAGAACATCTGGGAATGGACTATGATCAGCAGTGGATTGCGATAGGCTGATGTATCAGACAACATCACATTCATTGCTCGGGTCCCAAAGTAAGTAGCATAAGCACTTGTGTTAACGGGTAAATCAGAACAAACGACGGCACCACAAATATAAATACAAATATACACTACCCGAGACACTGAACAAAAATCAAATGTTC